>OW121795.1:7389470-8611970 GCA_933228885.1 Leistus spinibarbis | reverse complement strand
TACAAATTGATATTGGTATAATTTTCCACCCATTCATTTAAGCTTGGTTTTCATATTGTTTCTGTTGGATTATTATTTCTTAATATTATATTTTGATAATCAATAAATATTGATGATATAATATTTGATAACATAATATAATAATAAGATAATAGGTACAATTTCAGTGTATTACTGCGAAATATTGGTATTTTTTAACAGCTTGTTTTGAATATATATATATATATATATATATATATATATATATATATATATATATATATATATATATATATATATATTTTACTTGATGGTTCGCTAATTTGTACGATTACTCTTAATGATAAGGCTAGATTATTACTGAATATAAAAAATTAATCCTACAAATACTTGAACGTTGAATACTGTAAAAATTTGCGAGAAGTACAATCGAATTAGTTTGAAGAATAAAACAAATAAGTTTAATCAAGCGAAAAGAAAGAAAACCAACAAGTTCCAAAGTTAAAATTGTGGTAGTAGACTTCTTCTTTTACTTGAAACTGCAGTTGTTGTTCAGAGAAAAGACGTATCGTATCTATTTCATGTTCGATTTGATGTGTATTCCTTTAGAGTTCAGATCGCTTCTGTAATTCTATGATGAATTATACTATATTCCACGATATTTATTATGATTATAGCAAAAAGAAACCGAAAAATGTTGACTACGTATTTTAGTTTCATTTTCCATCTATTTTGAAGCTGCCATTAATGAAAGCATCAATGCTTCAGCAGGAAATCTCATTAACTTCATATTTTACTAGAACAATTGCAGAAAAAGTAGATAGGAATATATAATAGTGTGTTTTTGATCTCTGCGCGGCAACGGGTACCAGAACTGTGTATTGCGTGGGTGGGGACGGGATGAAACCCAGCGACCGATCGATGTCTCGAGACTCCTCCGGCACCGGGCGACAACAGCAGCGGCCGAAGCTCCATCCAAACCGCCTTCCAACAGATCCTCTTCCACCATCTGACCCACCTGCCGACCACCCCTCCCGCTCCCTTGCGATTCACATCTCTTCCGCTACGACTTCTTGATTATCATGAACCATATCGCGGAAAAATGCTCGGGTCCTTTCTATTATATATAGAACGGACGAGAGCATATAGTATCTCCTTATACAACATACGAATTACGCGGAGAAAGATATATAATGTTAAAAAAGCTTCTATGTATGACTGACTTGTTTCTCTGAATTGCTACTCGTTATTATATAATTTATTTTTATATATATATATTTTTTTTTTGTGAAGTAGTTGTCTGATGATTACCTGTAATAAGGCAGTGTGCTTCGAGTGTGGCTATTTCTGGAGTCAGTGAGGTTTTTATTTTCTTATACGCAGTAATAAGTAAGTCTTGTAATCATCACAAATTTTGAACTCAAAATTTCAACGAAAATATCCGTTTTGACCCTCCCTGAATCGAGTGTGAATATTTTGGAATGACGTCTGTGTTTGTCTGTTTGTGGCCTGCCCATATTTTGACAGGGAAACAAAACAGACTCAAATAATTATTATATTTGTCATTTGACATCAATATATCGACTAAAAACTTGTTTTGGGCGTATTAGTTATTGAAATAAATATTGATTAGGTGAATATTAATGAAATAATTTATATTGAGTATTGGTTGGTTTAGCAGCAGGGTTGTTGCTATTTTGTCTGACCCAAAAAATCCCACCTGTTTTTTTTTTACCCCTTAAAAAACCGATAAAATTCAATGACAACAATTACATAATTTATTTGTGTAATAGACTATTACTAATAGCAAAATCTAATTAACAATTTTCACGAAATGAATCTGCATCGATATTGGTTTAAATTCATGTACAGTCGAATACAAAATAATTTCTAAATTTTTCACTGTAATATATATCATTTTAAACAATTTTTAATATTTTGTTCATTGTTATCTATTTATTTAACATGAATAAATAATGAAACTACATTGTATATGAGGTTTTTATTTTCTAAAATATTAATTAGAACAAAACATTTATGTTCTTTGATATTATGTTAGGACCCTACAGTGTTTTATGTGTGTTTTTCATTGTGGTCTTTCAAATTTGTGGAGATATTACACTCTGAAACAAGATTTATTTATATTTCTTACAAAAAAATGTGTTTGGCTGCCGTATCTAAAAAAAAAAAACATTCCTAATTTCTCATTAGCTGTAACATATTGTTTTTAATCTGACAGCAAATTGATATATGTATCTAGCAAAATTAGTTACACTTGTTAAAAATATGTTCCTACAGTTATTTCCAACTTTGGATTTTCGAATTTATATTTAGCAGAATAATATAACGATTCACTTTCAACATGAAAGTTATTTTGCCTTCAACCTACAATATTAAGTTAAAAATACATGAATCACGTGCGAAATTTCATTGTTATGATTAGAACAAAATGTAATGTGCAGCTATTTTTAGTAGCGCATTTAAACTTGAAACGAGGATGCGCAATACCGATGTCGACGTCATCATTTCCAGCAATTAAAAAAAATATATATGCGCATGCGTCAATCTGTGATAAATACCCCTGGATTAACTGGTCCAATTAGTTGAATTATCATTCCGTGCAGCACACCAGTTCCATTGAATATGTACAGTTCAACAACACTTGCGTTCACTCGTCATTTGAGTACAGAGTTATTTAATTTTGTCAAATCATTACGGCTTCGTTAAAGCGGATAGTAGTAATTAGATTATAAAGTTTTTATTTATAGAAATATTCGAATAGGTTATTAAAGCAACTATGGTGTAATAAACAAAGCTCCATTTCATATTTAGTTTGAACTTACAATGGCTTCTTAACATCATCCTCAAATGCCTGAATATTATTAATAAACCATTTTCAAAGTAGTTAAGCCATCTATAGTAGTTAACAAAAGTTCACAAAACTGTTTATTACTTTTTTTAATCTGCCGCAAGCGAAACTGGATGTAATTAAAGAACATTCATATTTTGTGGTATACTTATTTTATTACAAAAATAGTGCCAAGTGCTTTATAGCTCTCAGGCTTCGGCCTCTAGCTACAAATATCACCTGCGGAATATTTTTTCCCCTTGATTTAATTTCTTTTTCTTATATTCTTATTTTATAAACGTATATTCAAGACCTCATTAGTCACTTTGACCAACCAATAGATTTCGTAAAGGAATACGTCGTATTCCAGCTTCTCAGAAATATTCTGTTTATCTACCTGACTAGATACTAAAAAGCATCTCGTAAAAGAAATATTTTATAAACACGAGGTATTTTTCATTCATATATTTTTCATCTTTCTAAAAGCAAGCAAGCATATAACCTACAGTAAAGATCTAAACGCCGAGAAACTTCTATAAAACTGAGCAATGCACAAATGAATTTTAACTTTAGCAACTAACTGTGTATACTGAATACACGTCAAACAAAAGCAAATAAAATTATTTGTAACTTTTCCGCGAAATTTAGATTCACATTTGCAAAACCAGTGAACCAGCAGAACCAAGAAGACCGAACCACCGAACTTCTAACGTAATCAGTGAGCAGGAGAGTCAACACGCCAACGGTGTGTTCTATGGCATGTATGATCAATGTTTCTCAAACAGTTTATGCTCAAATTATTGAGGAAAAAGAATCTTACCATTTATAAAATGTTTTCTATGTATAATTCATTTATACTTTGCTGCGATTTATTAACAACTCACTGCAAGTAAATGCCCAATTTATAACAGAACTTTTATGGTTACCTCCTAAACAAAACAGATTTTAAATTACTCCATCAGATCAGAATGAAACCGAATTGAAACACATTTTCTTCTGATAATAATACAGGCACACAGTCGAATATCATAGCTCTTTTGTACTACTGTACGAGTTAAGAAAAACTATATCTTGCCCATTAATGCCCAGATTAATGGCGGATCTGATAGGCAACGAAAATTACGTATAATATATTACCAAAATAATATATGATGCTCGTGACAAATAATACTTTATTACCCAACGAGGTAGTTGAGTTTTGTTGCCCAATTTTGAAAGGCAAACCGTGCCATTCTTTAGGCTAATAAAATACATTGTAAGATGGGGCAAACAAGATAGTCGGTGTGCGTAAAGTTCAGATGATGCTGATGGCCCATTATAAATCCCTCGACTGATATAATATGCAAGCATGGCATTTACACGGAGTGGATTCCTAATTATTCGGAAGTTTCTTCGACCGTTTCTACATTCCTTCAAACGCGTTTTCCCACTCTACATCTTTGTTGGTTTCGTATTTGATGGACTGAGAGAGCGCACGTCAGTCTGCATTAGAGATTTATTTCTTCTTTTCGTCATACAGAATTACGCTTTCCCTTGTGGTTTGCGTTTATTTGTAGCTTTCGGGAATTACGGAACACATTTTTAGGGTTTATTTCAACAGATATCTAAACACGTTTGCACCCGAGAAGAAACTTGCACAGCTTTCAAAACCCTGCTTAGTAGACATCTGCATCTAGTGTGTATTGAACAGAATCACATCAGGCCCTTTTCTTTAAAGGGTAAAATGATCTGAGTTGCACTGATTTGTAAATAAACTACTCCAATACTGATTTTCATGCAATTGAAAATGAAAAATACTGAGATTAGATCAGCACTGTATTCTTGATTCAGTTTTGAAATGAATGATTAGATCATGGTTTATATTTGTATGGAACGTATAATTCCAATACAGTTCTGTTTGGATCAACGCATAACTAATTTGAGTGTTGCAAGAAATACGCCTATAGTCTATATATGACACGGAATATTACGATTTAGAATGAAATAAAATCAGTTTTTATAGCATTTGTACGAGTTTTACTTTTGTTCTGTTAGTAAAAACGCATTTTTTAAATTAGGTGTTCATTTCTTGTAGCACATTTGGATTTCCAAAAAAAGGAAAATGGTATTAGTTTTAAGTTGAACCTTGCCGAAATTTTCTACGTTTAAGTCCTGACGGAAGCCGTTAATTTTCACCCAATTTATGAATTTATTAGATTACAATACGCGTAGATCGACAGGTTAAGGTCACCTTGGCTTCATTATATTCAATATATTACCTTTGGGATATGTAGGCATAATTAAATCAGTGGATGTGATCTATAACTACGTACCAGGAATATCATAATTAATATTGGCAACTCAAATGACTGATCGCGGCGCTGCGGCTTCTTCAAAATGGCGCTGCAAAACGGTAATCATGTTTGACAGTTACCGTACGTAATTAAGTGTCAATATGTTTTTTACAATATATGATACAAATTAATGTATTTTTGGCAGCAACAAATATCTTTATTTATCAGGTTTTAATAAATATATATGCTGATTCTATTTTGACTATTTTTCAATACACGTTCTTCAGTCTATACTGTAAACCAACAAATATGATGTTTTAAATTTAAGAATTTTATTTACCGAAGAAGATAACCTATTTAAAAAGGGATAATGCTTGTTTTTTTACACGAAAACGTAATATGGCTATTTTCAAAGGCAATTTTTTTAGTATATGGTACATTTTTCGAAAAGATTATGCAAACAAAAGTTGCAAAAAATATTAATATCTTTAACTTTTATCGGATTCTATTTTGTCTAACTCGTCTCGTTTTCAAGATACTTAAAAATAACGAGAGTTAACTATCACTTTCAGCTAAATAATTCTTTTTTTAAAATAGGAGTTTTTCTTTCCTGGGTTATTCAAAGCATATTTTTATGCTTTACGTTATAGTCAAAATGAATTCAGAGTCGATTAAGTAGGCACAGTATCATTAACTAAGTCTTAATCCATCATACGTTATATTTCTAGTAAACACATAAGTTGGCAATGTTTATGCGTCTACGCCAGAGCATGAGCGATATGTTTAATTAGAGAATATCTCTGTACGTATGTTAAGTCCTTGTCCTAGAGTAAATATACACACACGTATGTACGTATGTACACACGGGCGGTCTGTGGTGTGATCCCCTGGTGAACGGCCTCTAGTGGTAAGCTAGTCCGAGTATCGATTCCACTGTTATTCGTTCGACTGTCGTACACAAGGTTGAAAATCCCTGAGTGCGTGTTTTCGTGGTGCGTCTTGCTTTCTGTCCATTATATCTGCGATATATAGCTACTAAAAGTGTAAATTTGTTGTGTTGCTGGGATTACCTAAAGCCGGAGATAAAATCTTGTTGAAACTGAATCAATAATATGGTAATACAATAGTATATTTTATGAGCGAAGGAGATAGTGTGCACTTCCAGTCACAAAACAGTCGCAGCACATTGTTGATTTTCTATTACTAGCCATTCGAAGATTAGAAAGCTTCTGATTATTAAAATAACCTAAAAATTGAGTATGGTAAATTTAATATGTATTCAATTTAATTGTATTATAAGAGATTCTTGTTTAAAGATGGAATCGTTAAGATGTTGAAAATTTAATTCGGTTAAATAGTTCAATATTTATTTAAGAACGTATAACTAAAACATGTGAAATCCTATGATCTTGTCATCGACACATTTACATAAAAATGTTTGGTCCTATTTCAATATTTGCGTACATGCATAAACATGTCATTAAATGGTGGAGGAGCTGATCCGTTTTCAGAAAATGAGGGGTATATTATTACTAAAACAAATTGGACCGTAATAATATTTACGTAATACAATATTTATTTCCAGTAATATAATACAAGTTTCTTGATACTTTTCTCAGAAATATACGTTTACGTTCTACGAAAGATTATTCCTTTTTGATAGCAAAATGGTACTTTCTATACATGAAGGGAAAAATTACAATTTATTTATCATTCATTACATATTTTCATTTCATGTCTAAAAGAAGGCATTGAATTATCAACATTTTTACTTAATCGTTAATACATAAATATACAGTCAGTATCTTTGCCGCTGCAATATCCTGTCTAGCTCTTCAGGATTATTATGTTTCACTGTATTACTTATAGTTTTCATTATTATACACAGAATACCTTAGCCGTATTTGAAACGAAACTTCAGCAAAGAACTGAATATAATCAAGTTTCTAAACAGCTGTTCTCCACAAAGGAAACTTTATACTCCATCAGTAGACTAGCGTAAACTTTATCTATAATTAAAATGCATTTTAATGCGTTTGTTTAATATATGTGCATCATCCCAGATACACCCGCAGATAATATTTAAGCCGGGACCTCGTCGTCTGCAAATGAAGCTGTTTGAAGTCGCGACTGAACGAGCGTAGAAGCTAGAAATTAATTAGTCAGATACATGTTGTCTTCACACACCGTAGGAAGCGAACTCATCGCTTCCCACTCCATCCAATATCATCCGATTTGTACAAAATTACTTATAATTTTTAGTTCTTTTGAGATACCAATATACATATACATTTATTTTGTTGGTAATTTATCATTCTTGATAAATAATATTAATAAGTATGGATCACGTTTGTTACATATCTTTCAATCAGTTTTATTTATTGAACTGATAAATTGTATTTTTAGCTTATAGCTAACCAAATGAAGATATTTATATTTTGCGTACTATCTAATAAGAAAAACTAGCCCGTTTAAAAACATGTGTTGAAAAATTCCGAACGTTAGTTTATCGTAGAAAATAATAAACATTCAGATGAATAGCAGAAAAAAGGTTATTATTAGGCAAAACATGTGTAGACGATTATTGAAAATAATTGATACAATTGCATTTTAACTGTTCAAATACTTAAAAACAAGGACTGTCTCTGCAGTATCTTGAATTTTCTTGTATAATCAAAGAATATTAGTGGAGATATTATGTGGTTTTTAGCTCGCCGTACGAAGAAGAGGTTAAGCATTCGGTCGCATATCTGTAGCATTCTCGGCTCAAAAAAAAAAAATCACTTTAAAATGAGAAGTGTGTGTCTCGTCACTCTGAATCGAAAAATATGAATAACTCATAATACTTATTTAAAACAATTATAGGAGTGAAGAAATTAAGAACGTTTTAATTCCTCAACGTTCTCGGACAATTTCGAAACCCTTACTACTTGTATAAATTTTATATTCAAATATAGGAATTATTCTTCCGGATTATATAGAGACTTTAAATATAAAGTTTCTTATTTGTGTCTTCAACAGATTTACTGTAGAACGTTCATAAATACACACGTACAGAGATGCCATCTCGAAAGTAATTAATGTCAGTTCAAAATTTATATTTTTGTTGAAACTTGGGTTGGAATTAATTATAATATTTCCTTATGCACTTCGTTCAAGAGAGTATAAATATTTCTGAAACAAAATTTACTGGTAATTCTGCAGATATGTACATTACGCTCCGAAGTGAATTCATTTCACGAGAGATATTATGATTATTTTATCGCTGCATATACGTTCTTGGATCTAGAGTCGTTTGCAATTACTTTCAATCGACCGCCAGCTTATAATAGAATGGGATAATAAAGATTACCATCGATATGAATAGTTTTTCTTCTATCGTCCACAGAAGAGAATTCGTGGACAATAGGCCATTTTCCTTTCATTTTATTTTCGTAATTCCAGCAGTAAGCCCCTATAAAATGCATAGGTATGAGACAGCGGTGTTCGCATTCGCTACACAATCCCGTTAAACCGCACCGACTCTTAATTATAATTCCATATGATAAATGGGCACTACGTACGTGGCCTAAAATGGTTTTATTATTTTCTTATTTTATAGACTAGAGAATTAGGAAAATATTTTGCACAGTATTTCGTTTTACGTCTACCTAATTCGAAAAATGTATGTATCTTATATACTTGGATTATATCGCTTGCTCTAAATATTAATGTTGGATTCGCATATACCTAATATAAGAAACATACCACATATGTTGTAGGAAAATTGTTTGTTTTTGTAATATTAGGTATAATGTAAGTAATATTACAACGAATTGTTAGTATAAAATATAACAGTTAATTATACATTTGTTTTAGTAGTTTTACCATAGAATAATTAAGCTTCTATTTTTTAATTGTTCTGTTTATTTTCTCTTCGTTAGTTGGGGAAACAGCATGTATTCTAAGGCAATGAAATTCTCTGATAAGCAGAAGTATTAATTTAATTGACTTTTAAAAACCGAACAGTTAGTTAGAGCGTGCGCTTTTAAATGGGAAACGGAAATAAAATAATAGTTCGGTCTGGTCGGTTGGCTGATATCACGCCACGCTAGTCATTTCAATTTTAATCCGCGAGAAATTTCAAATGAAAAATACAATTACTCCCATCGCATTCATCCGTGCAGATTGCGCCTGCCTCGGCTTGCAGTGCACAATTGAGCTCCGCGGGTATTAACATGCTGGTGTAACTTAACGATGATGATATTCGTTTGAGGATTATTATTGTGCGTTACTTTTATATCACATTTTTAGTATATGCAGATTTGCCGGTATTAAATATTTCATTAATTTTTGAACATAAGGTCGTCTTTATAAGGTATCTCACGAAGCCTAGTTTTTTAGATTATTTCTATGTTCTCATTATGTTTACGTCATCGTACAGTATGTAAACGACATAGTGTTCCGTCGTAATATTCGTGAAATCGAAGAAATTGTTGCACAGAAATTTGTTTCACGTCTTCCGGATTCCGATATAATGTATGTAACTCCAATATTAGACACTCATTGTGTAAGTGCCCAATTCCCGTCGCGTTTTATATTAAGTAGTCCTTTTACTTCCAGAGTTATAGGGCTATAAGAACATAATGGCCTCCTTATTATTGACTATTGAATAAATAAAAAATTGGAAGATTTTTGATGTAAAGTTTCTTCAGATTGAAACAAAAAATAATGAAATCAAAATATGCAATACATTTCATTACATTTTTGAGTTTACAATATTTTTTATTCCAGCAAATAATGTGCATACACACATTTTAAAAATTAATGGTTATATACATGTTCTCTTTTTTAAATCAAATCAGTGGTTATAATATTTTTTTCTAAATTTAATATTTAAATTAAAAATACGGTTTATATAACCGAGTGTACAATGTTGGGTCTCTAGCTTCACCAATTTTCAATTAAATCTCCTAATTTTTTTAATATATACGTCAGATATTTTTCTATCGAAATACGTAGAATTGTTTAAAAATCTCGATTTTTTATGCAATTTTTAGTAACGAAATTATTGGCTAAAAATGTATGTCTTACTTTGAATCGATGCCATTTCATTTAACATGCATATTTATTTAAACGGCTACGTATTTCGATAGCTTTTGGACTAAGAAAACTATTTTCTTTTGTTTCACTGTTCTAGATCACATGTAAACTGACTTATCGTGCCCACCGTTTAACCATTTTTTTCGCAGCGCTTCCCGATTATCAGCTTTCAAACGGCCATTTTTTAATATATCGCAAAAATAAAATATTAATTTCTTCTTTAATGTACATATAATAAATTAGTGTACTTAGATTTTCATAAAAGCTTTTTATGTCTTTAATAAATATTCTCGAAAAAGCCCCTTAATTTTATCGCTGTGAACGTTAGCATTGTTGTCATAAAGCAAACTGGATTATTATGTGTAATTTTAATTCGTGATTACTAATTGGATTAGTGTGAATACACTTTAACATATGTTGAAAATGTTTTGTATTAATTCTGTACAAGTTTATGTCTTACATGTTTTTTTGAAATACGACGAACAATCTCTTGTATTACAAAACAAGACTGCGTGGCCAAGTCTTTTCATATTTCTATTTCTAAGAAAATAATAAAAAACGTAACATTTATATTATTAAATGTCATAGGTCGTTTCGAAAATTTACTTCAACTAAGTCGTAATAAATCAAATCTGCCTGTCACGATACATTTCTCTTTCTTCCCGAAAAATATATGAGTTTACAGAATGCTGCTTCTTTTATTTATTTAGTTATTTTGTATTTGATTTCATAACTCTCTCCATTGAAACAGAATGAAATTATATATTTTGTATAATAAAGTATATAAAGTTTGCCAAATTAAACAATTCTTAGAAACTACAAGCATAGGATAAATATTTTAGGAGGAACTCAATTTGTGACCTTTTGCACAGATTTACAAATTTAACTGTTATTGATCGGTTCTATCTTTATTTAAAATAGACGTACGCTGAACATCGAGTGAGTGAGCACACAAAATTTTACATTAAAGCGCAAAACGAACAGCGTTAATTCTGATTCAGCGTATTTTGCACTACGTACACGTTATGCATTGAGCAAACCCAAATGTATTGCCAATTATGCATGTACATATAGCAAAATATTCGGTTATAAGATAATTAATAAACAAATATGTACTTTTGGATTAAATATTATGTTAGAACTAACAGTATGCAAATATTGGTATATTGCTAGATACATTTACAATAAGGTTACAAATACTTAATACAATTTTTTTTTTAATAATCGTTCTAGTGCTTAACATAAATAGGAGCTACATTTTGTCATGTTTCAGGTTTACGTTTCACCCGTATTTACACAATTTTACATTTAATTTTCACAACAAAGTACGTGTGTTTATAAACTGTTTTATTTTCAGTTAAGCCAATTTGATGATTCAATTAATATTTTTCTTTTAATTAATTGGGTTATTCAATGTTTTTTGATCAAAACTAGAAGAAAAGTTCAGTGTAGGGCACTACAGATTATTTTATCACTAATTAATCATTATAGATACACCGAAAAATCGAACGTATAAGCAATGAATATATAATCCTTCATAAAATAAACTTCTATTGAGACATTAAATCGCATTAATTCATTTAAAATTACTATCGATATTACTTGTATTCTACTAATACCCCCCCCCCCCCCCCCCTCCCCTGCATAGGTATTATATGTACTACAGACACGTAATACATACCCGAATGTGGTGGTGGATAATGTTTTGCAATTTACTGTGGAACAAGAGGTGTCGACTCCCAAGAGATTGGTTTGTATACACTATATCGCCCACAAGGGTCGTTGCTACTTGCAAACAACAATCATTATTATTAATGTAAGCTTAACTATGATGACGTTATAATGTGTTTACATTTCTGACTGCTGTGCACACTAAATTTACAAATTTCATTAATTATCCAACTTTTGGACATTTTCATTCGAAAGGGATGAACAGGGCCGGATTTATAATTAGGAACTTTAGGCTGCACGATTATAGGATACTAAAAGAAATGAGTTATAAGATTGGAGAAGCAGCGTTACATTGTAATCCCACCGTTAAAGTAATCTTAAAAGTGTGCAGTAACTTCGTATAGCAGCGCAATTATTGTTATTAAATAAATAAAAACGTTACATTTACCTTTCCTACATTTTATTTTAACAACATTAGAAAACATCTTTTATGAAACAACAACACGTTATAAGAAATACGATTTTGTTGGTTAATTTACAATAAATGGTTCGAAAAGACATTTCAAACAAAAGTTGCCAGAAATGTTAATTTCTCTAACTTTTATTATAATCACTATTTCTCTAACTCGTGTAGTTTTCGAGGTATGAAAAGAATTACATTAGTAAACATACGTTCGGTTGAAATACTGTTTTAAAAAAAATAGTTTTCCTTTCGGTATATAAAACTTAAATTTAAAACATTATTTTTTTAACGGCATTGTTTGTAAAGCATTCTCAGACACAGACGTCATTGGGTAATTAATTAAAATGTATTCAGAGACCATTAAAATGAATATTTCCATTAAAGTTTCGAGGTAAATCTTTGTTTTGTGATCACAATACTTTCTTTTATTAACGTATACGTAAGTAAAAACTAATTTAATATTTGAAGTGTGACAGTCATCATTTTAAATTCTAATGACGTAAACGAGCGTGCACTGTAAAGTTTTTTACAATGGGTATTACCTTTTGCATTATTTGTTGTAAAAACTAATTTTAGAAATTACACGCCTGGGAAATTATATTTTACGAAATAAATATACATGTTTTAAAGATTTACATATTTGATTCAACATGTTGAATTATAACAATTATCACAACCAATGCATATATTATGACGTTAAAGATATAAGCGTAACAAAAACAAAAATTAAAGTATGTTATTCATTTCTAGGAGACTATTTTTTATGAATTTTATAGGAAATATTTGTAAAAAATGATCTCGACAATTATTGAATGAAGTTTTGCAAAATTGTTGTTTAAATTAGAGAACATAAATAAATATTAAGTCGTTACTGAAATAATAATTAAAAATCAACGACTGCCATAGTGTTCTTGCGATTTTTACCATCTTATAAGTAAAGTATAGGGATGATGAAGAAAGATCCACTGATTACATTTTGACTATTTTCCCAATGTCTGCACAGTTGGAACGTTAGCTTTTCCCGTCTTGTTTTTCCTGTATCAGCATAATAGTTGCATGACCCTTAGACTTTCTTAATAAAAACAATTATACAAAATAAACGATATTGAAGTTTCAGCAAATATTGTTTGAATAGTTTTCCCATAAGGTTTACTATATTATCTGTTATTCGCAAATTATAATAATGTCAGTCGCACTGATGGCCCCCATACTGCAGCTGTCAGCGACCCGATGCTTTGTTGGTCATATTTGACACGAGTGTGTATTGCGTTAGTATTGGCATGCAAATTCGTTCACAACACATTCCGGCAAACAATTCCTATGAAAACCAATACATTGTGGTGAAAACGGCATATTTAAAATTTATTACGTTGATTGACAAGTACTGTCATAAACTCATAACAAACATGGCTTCTGTCCAGGCCGGACTATGTGTGAAGCTTTCTCCGTTAGATAGCGAGCAATTAATCTAGATCGCGAAAGAAGTCTTGTATTGGCCACATCAGATAATTGTTATTGTAAAATTTATTACACAATTTCAACAACAATGTTGCGGTTGGTGAAGGTTACATTCAGATAAACTCGCATTTCTAAGCATGCGTGAATAACTGAACAATTTATTGATCTCTACAAAATGAATGGTTTTATAGAACTATAGAAACAGACATATGTAAATATTTACGCATACGCATTAATATTACATTTGTAAATGAATACCTTCCACATTTTCAGAATAAGTCAACACATATGTTTCATTGTTTAGTTTGTGTAACTTAAAGATCAATAGCATCGGAATTTTACTATCACTTATTGTAATTGTTTGTAACTCTCCGATCTGCCTCGTACAATTGAGCATTATGCTGTTTAGCTCGTACATAATGTAAATAAGAGTTATAGTGATCGGTCGTGTGTCTGTAACAGTCTCAGTGGTTATAAATAAATTTTCTTCCTTAAACATCATTGGTTTTTTAATAATTTCAGTATTATTTTTCTCTAATTCTCATAGCTCATTTACTAGTATTATTTAATTTTATTCATAAATGCATCATTCAGTGACGTTTAAAGTAACAGGTGCAAAATCACTAATTATGATAAGCAATGATAAAAATTATTTAGTAATGTTTCTTCCTAATTTTCCGACATTATAACACCCTATATTTGTGCGGCTTATATACTTTTTCTGGTTATTTTTGTTTGTACACTTATTAGGGATTATACAATGTGGGCGAAAATTTGCCTAAGTCAAAATCGCATAAATAAATATGCAGAAACGTCATTTTACCGGAGGTATATTAAAACATAATTTATTCATGTTTGTGATAAGTCTTTCGCTATTTTATTTTGGCACGTAAAAAACTTGGAGTCGAGGGATTATATTAATTATTTATAATCTTTCTTTGTTAAAGGATTAAATGCTTTAAAAAAGGTTAAAGAGAATATTTCAAGTTTACATTTATAGATCACATTACATGCATAAAATTGTTTTGATGTTATTAATTTAGAATAATATTTATTTCCCCATTTTATATATTAAATTATATTTTTTAATATAATATTATAAATATACCACAATGTACACTGCAGATTTTTAATATCATAAAATTTTGTAAATGTTATATAAGATCTAAATTTTAGGGGATAAAAAGATTTATATATCATTAAGAACGGGAATGCTAACGCCCTTTATGCATTATGAACATAATAGAACCGAAGCTGTAAATTTATGCCCTTGTCTGCAAAATGGAAAATTTAAATTGTGGAATAAATTTATTTTTATAGCATTTAACGTTGGCCACGTATACGCGATATTATTTTTACTGTACATTTAGAGCCTCTTTTATACCTAACATTCATAATTAGAGACATTTAAATAATATTATTCTGTTCTAAAAACAGTGGTTTATATAATTAAATAGCCATCATCTACAGTGTGGAATTAAATAAATGATTAATGTGTCGCTTCTAATATGAAGCTAAAATATTGCGTCTAATTAAGAAAATGATTCAAAATTTAAATGTCTACAAACGATTATTTTATAACTATTTGTACAATACAGTACGGGTGCGATCCTGATAACCATTGACTGATCTGGTAAAAGTTAATTAGTCGAGATAACAGATAACTAAGTCAACATCTAACATAACTATGGTTATCATAATCGCGGCGATTCTGAATTAAAACAGTAAATTTTACACTTTGAACAACGCGAAACTTAAGTGCCGTGCACCCGATATGCGAACCAACTTACAAGAGTGATTTATATACTCAAAGAGTATAGGAGATATTTATTAACTTATATAATAATCATTTTGTTTTAATTTTGTCAATAAAATAAAATAAAAAATCGTTACAAATTGAAATAAAAGTTATGTAAACGACAGCTCTAAGGTTTTATATACTCGATTCATGCTTGCTTTGTGACTACTGCGAAATAAAAGTGAAGTTCATTGTATAGGTTTATCACACCGTAGCTTTAATTCTGTATCTTGCTGATTAACTTCTCTACTCACGGCTCCATAAATTTTCGTTTAATCTGGATCTGTCGTTGGTGGTGTAATGATTATAAATCTAAACCGATACACGTAGGAAATCGAACTTTATACCTAATCCAATAAAATATACGGCGCACTGACATCCCCAGTGCAATGCCAATGCCATCTCTTTTTTACAAAAATCAATCACACTGTTGATTACATTGTACACTTTGATTACAGTATAACAGTCGTATATTATACAGTTGTCATTGATACAAAAAGCACGGAATTCTATATTGTACTGTCGATAATTAAAATAACAATAAGAAATAAAGGAATCTGCTAGCTCGCCGCAAATTGTTATGCAATTCAATAGGTTTGTTATGTTTATACATGAGGAAAATGCAATTGATTTAATTCGATTTTTTTACGTATAACCAAAGCAAATATTTAGTAGAATTCCACAGGGCAGAATCTGGACACTAAATTTTCTTAAATTAATGTATATTAAAATTGTTACACGAATTGGCAATCATTAATAACATTTGGAATCAGTCGGCAGACTGATATTCGAGTTAGAATCAAAATGTAAAAGCACTAAATACATAATTCATAATTGTTCTCGATAATCTTTATAATTTAAGATGTCATTTGCAATTCTTATCGAGTATGCCTAGACAGTAAAAGTGGCAATAGCAAGGACCCTAACGACGTCATAAAATAAATTTACATATATTAAAAACTAGTTTTTTTTATATTTATAATAAGATACAAAAATATATTATATTCTGATTGATTATTATTATTTTAAATAAAAACTAGCTAATAGAATGCTTGTAGTAAACTTTTTGTAAATCAGAAAACTAGTTGGTTAAGACTCTACCATTTTTGTTCCCTGCTTGTTTACCTTGTACAGATATACAAAAATCATAGGGTTGTTTATATAACTTTTTTATCTCGCCGTACGCTACTATGGCTCTTGAATATACAATAGAATTATTTTTGAACATATAAAAATGTAATAAACATTTTCTAAGACTTACAATTCGACCTTTCAGCACCACACTAGAGATTAATATTGGTTACGTTAAAATATGATTTTTTTAAAAATTTTATTCCGTCGATTATTTTATTTAAAAGCATACATTTGAATTTTAGTACATAGTAATATATGAATCCTTATTTGTTATATGTTTCATAAGACAAGATTAACAAAAAATAGTAATATTTACATTTTTCTTAATCGATGCAACGTGTTTATGAAGACTGATTTGCGTCACATATATGGGAAAATTGCCTAGCGTATAGTACTCGTATCATATCATATTGATCCGTGTGCGTTATTTGTGCATTATAATACTTTTCATAAATAAGGTTGCGTTTTTGTAGAGATAACATTTTTAATATGCATGAAATTTATTTTAACCGACGATAACTGCATATTATTACTATGTTACATGAGGGGAAATTGTTCACATGCACTGATTTCGTTACTTATTTTATTTTTAGATTTCAGGTTGCCTGACTGTAAACTCTTTAATTTGCTGCCGCAAACTCACTTTCTTTGATACTATACAAACATAATAACGTTGTTCCCATCCAAACACGCATTTTGATATATAGTCAAACTAGAATTCATGCTATCACCAATACAGTCCAATTAAGTATGATCAATCTTTTATACGAATTATTTATTCGTTCCGTTTATAAGCAAATAAAAAGGGATATAGATTCTGTTTTCTAAAGTAGGAGAGTTTCTTCTGGGCTATAAATTTTATATTTAATGTTTCATCATTATTTCTTCTACTGATTTTGCGTTAATATGGCACCATGTTTATGTGAATTAGTTACCAATTCATTCTACAAGTTGCATATTCCAACTCTTTGTTAAAACCAATTTAATTTTTAAATCTACATGGTAAAAGAAAATTCTCATATGTCACATTAAGCATTGATTATGTTCCTCCTTCTTTTGAATTATGTTTCTCGTCCAGTTTTTCGCGGTTTCGCATAAAACTCCCTCCTTTCTGTTCCTGCTCCTCTCATGCCAAATGGTCGCTCGTTTTTTGCAGTATTTTTTTCGTCTTCTTCCTTCCTAAATTTCTTCGTTTCCACATCTGAATGTAGCTATCATTTTATAGCATTTTTGTTTCCTTTACGTATAAGTATTTTGGTATCCCTCTTGTGATAATTTTGAAATAATCTGTGTTGTAAATTAACTCCTTTAGTTTACTTCTTTGTTGGTGTTGTATTTCCCTGTCTCTGTTAATTCTGGTAACATGCTCTATCATTGCGTTTTTCTTTCTACATCTGCTGTCAAATATACATTATTTTCGTAGTATTTTTCCTTTCTACATCTAGGTAGTAATTCTTTGTTATTTCTTGTTCTTTTCATATTTTACTACACTCGCCCTGCTTCTATTCCAGTTCTAACAACTATTTTATGTATTTCTTTTGGATTCGTTCTATCTGCCATCTCCGAATTTATGCTTCATACATCAAAATACTTTTTACTCTATAGTTGAACACATTATTCTCCGTCTGAAATTACTTTTTTCTCGGCCATACTACAAACTTCATTGCTAGTTTTGCTTTTTCTTCTTTCTTCACTTATTTAATGTGTGCACCTGCCTCATTGTTCCATTGTAAATTATATCCAAGACATTTGAGTTCTTTTACTTTCTCTATATTTTCGCCATTTCAATCTCATTTTTTATTATCTTCGATTTGTCCCTATTTATAATAAAATAGTATATTAATAAAAAAATCCGAATTTGAATAAAAACTATCGTACTCGTGGTTTTAAACCGACTGAGCTATTTCATGCATATGGTTTAATTTCGAAACTATTATTATAAGTTAAGAATTTGTGCAAAGGTGATTTAAAAAACGGCATTATTTTATTATCTTAAATTTTGAAACTATAAATACATGGATTCTACCCAAGAAAATTAAGTAAAAATAAACGTTGCCCTTTTTTTATATAATAGTGATACTAATAATTAATGAACACGTTAGTTACAACATGTTTAACTGTCTTAGTTATCATAGTAATAGCAATACTAAATAAATATATATGAAGTGACAGGAGTGGCTAAGTGTCACGTTCAATTACAACATGAGAGCATCCAGCACACTGTAATGATGCAATTAAACATTACACACAGCGCTGCATAGTATATAGCGCATGAGGCATCTTTAAGTCGTTCATTTATCGCCACGACGTGAAGTATAAAGTATAACGTGTGTCCCCGTAAACGACAACATTATTAAATCGTTGTTAAATACAAACATGAATGCATATAGACGACGTTGCACACGTACGCACGCGCACACTAAATTAGATAGAATAATGATATCTTTCTCATCAGGGATGCATGCCTATAAATGTTCACTAATTTACAAATTGTTGTTGCTAGTAGACAACTATGTACTTGATATTTCAATTATAATTTGAACTAATAGCTTTACAACAGTTCTAAAACGGGACTATGTTGAATTACCGCACCGTTTGATTGTAAAACATTCAGTTGTTAAAATCGGGCGATTATTTGGCACAAATTTTAGCAGACAGTTTCACACTGAAAAATAATATCAATAAGAAAGAAATTTTATTGATAATTATATATATATTTATAAAGAATTACATTATATGAGTAAAATGTATATTGATTTTGTTTCATAGCAATCTTATAAATACTATAGTGAAAGGACAAGAAAGTCGAGTAATGGTCACTCCAGCTTTTTTGTCGGTGCTTAATACATATATTTGTTCTCTTTAAAATATAAAATTTAATGTAACAATTGTCTTATATTATTTTCTTTTTGTTACAGGTGAGTTCTTTCAAATACAAATATCATTGATTCTTGTTAGCGAAAATAGGTAAGAATTCTTTGCATTTAAATTTTTTGGTAGACAGAAGTTAACGAAGACCAGTTTTGTATGAGGAAAAGTTATTCAATTTTATTTGTTACACCACATTTATTTTGCGATAATTTAAAAATATGATATTGTAGAAGGAAGCTTGACTATAATTTTTCAACATAAATAAAAATTCACCAAATAGAATATACGGCAACCTGAAGGCATTGGTGCCTGCACTTAAGCTTTTTACATGTTATAAATGAGCGTCGTAATAAAGATCCGTACATATTTAGAACTCATTTCTAAACACCGAGATACCTACCATATATTTATAAAGGCTGCAATGAAAGAATTTTTAATCTAGAAATCTGAAAAGCAACCTATTACAAGCGATACTGTTTTTTGTTTTTGAATGCCAGTTTCATTAAAACTATAGCCTGCTGTGAGGCACTGTTGCTTGCTTGCGATATGTAAACAAATGTGTTTTGATAGAAAGACACATGCATACACACCCACACATACACAGTAATAACATGCAACCTTCGCCTGCTTTACTACTGAAAACTGGCTGAAATATGCATGTATAGACTAAAAGGGAGAACATGTTATTCTGTCTGCCACCCGCAAATTCAACAAGTGAAGTAGTTATTGTATCCTTGACGTGAGTGCCATTGCCATGCTATTCTATACAATGATACGCGATTCGCTATTCGCCATTCGGTAAACATAAGCACATCTTTTATTTTGACATGAAAAGACAATATATTAATCATTATATTGTTTACTGACACTTTTAGAACATGTATAACATACTTTTCAACTCTACGCCATCAACAAAACATCTATACATATCCTTTGATAATATGTACAAGAAACTCCAATGTGGGACAGTATTCTTGTAATAATATTATATAAATACTAGGTTAACCCGTGGGCACCATGTGCCCATATCAAATACAGCACGATCTTCATCGATATTATAATAATTATGTAAATTTTAATTAATCCAAACTTTCGATACAAATACATAATATTAATACATATTCAATGGTACAAGCCGTGTCATGGTATATATTGATAGAATATTTTAAGACAAATAAACAAACTGTCAAACTAACCAATACTCTACAGGAATACTCTGAAATGTCATTTATCTAATTGAGTCTATTTTATTTTCCTGTCAAAATATTGACAGGCGCAGATGATCCGATTTATTAAGTTACATGCGAATCCATGGTAACGTAAACAAGCTATGTATGATTTTTCATAGCAGTTTTCTCGTAACTGGTACATTTATTGAAGAAACTTTTCAAACAAACGTTGTGCAAAACATTAATATCTTTCATTATGAACATAACTATTTTTGCCGTAAGTGTAGCCGTTCTTGTGATATTGATAATAGAACAAAGAATGCATAGAGTAAACATGCACTTCCGGATTGAATATTCTTTTCATCTAGGGCAAATATAAGTCTTAAGTTTGAAGTTTCATAATTTTACGTTCGACAATTTTGGCTCTAGATCTCTAGAACGTTCACAGACAAACACACACATACAGACGTCATTCCGAAAATAGTCACATTCGATTCAGGGAAGGTTAAAACGTGTATATCCGTTGAAATCTCGAGTTCGAAATTTTTCATGGTTACAAGACTGTATCAATAATTAGGTCTACATTTACAGAAGAATTACTTGAAAATTCGTCAAATAATTAGACAGATAGATCGGTGAAGAATGGGCAGTATTATGTATATGATATGGGCATTTCATATAATCGCGCCACGATTTTAACATGTTTCAACGTTGCATTGTGGCCAAAGCCTTAAAATTTAGCTACTTTTTTTTTTAATTTTTTTTCATGATTCATATATTTTGCTTATAGGAAAATATAAAATAACATGTAAACACCCATGTGCACTTTTTTCAATTCGCCATCCTGTATGTATAATGTATATCAAAATATCCGGAATTCAATAGCAATACGGCTACACGTTTTCATTTCAGTATTTTGATCATGCTTTTTCCTTTTTTTGTGTGAAAGCGGATATAATTCGTGTAGAAGTTCGCGCTTTGAATATAAATATTGCACTTTTTACGCAGTGGCCAAATATTCATTTCTCTTATAGACGTTCTTTCACACTGTGGATTCATTTCGCATTAAATCCGCCAGTTCATTTATAATACCCACATCGGTACGACGCGACACGGTAGCCGTTGGCATTCAACTGATAATACTCCGTAGTGGTAGTGGCACGGCGATTTTATTGACTTTTTATAATGCTCAACTTGTATTTTATTTAACTGCTTGCGTTATCGGGCCAATTTCATTCGATTTGGCTTTGAAGATCATTCAATTTAAAACGATTATTTTTAAAGTGGCACCTACTAGCTCAAAATCTATCACAGCGGCGAACCTCAAATTGTGTATTTCCATTATTTTAAGCATTTGATAGAAATTATATGCGTATTGTACACAGAAATTTCTGCGATGAAATGAATGCGTTTGAAATGCCTGAAAATCGCTTCAAGAAACTCCAGTTGGATAAGTGTAGTACGTATTTTTCGTACTCTTACATTTACCTCCTCTTTACGTATCCAATATTAAAATTAAAAGTTTTATTATATCATCATAACATCATATATTTTGTAGAACCAATAAAATATATATTAATAAAGTAATTAACTCATAATTAAGAAATTTGTTAGTCAGAAATCAAACCACTAAAGTAGTATTCACAGCGAATCAAATAGTAATTAAGATTAGAAAATTACAAATAATAACTAAAACTCTAACTGGAGTTTAAGTCGTGATTGTAATACCGGGTCTAAATCCATGAAACTATATAAATTCTTCTTCATAGAAGAAATCCGTTATGGTCGTGTGAAATTGGCTGGAAGCTGTTTTAAATGAATAAATAGCATAACTAGGCGCAGATAAAAATCTATTTCGCGTGTGTATTTCTGCCGTGCATCATATTGTGATTTTATGGAATAAGTTACGAATGTGAGAAAGGAAATTTAAACGGCCATTTCTTTTATACTATTTACTGGAGCTGTATTTTGAAACACGCACGCGTTATTCGTGCCACGAATTAACATGCATTATTAACCAATGTCTGGTCGCTGCTACCGATCTGAAATATTGATGATGCTACGCAGCATGGCACTCTACAAGGCACACGCCATATGCTATTCCACTTGAATATTGCATTGGAATCGTTTACACTGTCACACACACACGACTTTTTATTACACCAAATATGTTTAAATAAATCAATACAATCACCATCATATATATTTGTCTACAGCAAAATTCTCCACAACTCACACTCTTTAATCTCATTTTTATTCCTGTTTTAATATACTAGCGCAATACGTAAATTTTATGACGCAAAATAGAGCAATAAGCCTTCCCTCAACATGGCGCCACACAGCTATTTGTGTGCAAACGCTTGTTATTCTTTCATGGGTACACGTGGAGACAGTTTAGCTGCGTCCTTTATAGTGGAATTCTGAAGGAATCTATAGATTCTATAAGAAGATCTATTAGCTGTTATAAAAGGAAATGCTATTCTATGTGATTCTATAGCTTATTTTTACTGAATTCTATATCTTTATGGTTAGCTTAAGTATATTTGGAAAGTTAGGTACACCATTTATATTAAACAATATGAATATTAATAATAATTTTAACAATAAGTTGTTTATTGCAATAATATTAAAAACAGATTTTAACAGGTAAGTTAAAATTCGATAAGTAACATCTGAATGTAGCTACACATAAAATCCATAAATCGAAATGCACTCTGAATAGGCTTATCAATAAATCTATAAGGTAAGAACTTATAGATCATCTATACGCTGTAGATCTATAACCTATTAGAAATGTATATATGTCCTCAGAATTCCACTATTAGTCTCTACTGGAGGTAGTAGAATATATGATTATTTTTATTTTAAATAATTTCTCACGAAGCACATTTGCCAGTTATGGAAAAGTAATTAAACTTTGATAACATATTTGAATTGATCACGTTTTGCAACGAAGAACTAATCATCTAATTAAATTAGAATATGCTGAAGGTCTTAAATATGGAATGTGCTAGTTATGATTCAACGTATTTAATTTTATGTTTTATTGAAATTGCTCTCGTAAAGCGCCGTTTAGGAGAGTAATTAATTTGTTTTATATCTACATTCTCTGTATAAAGAATCTTTAAACACGTCTTGCATTCAAAGCATAATTAAACTTCTATTGAATTTAATTTCTCCATTTCATGATATTTCAACCCACAAATTCTTGTTTTTGAACAATTTTATTGCTTTTTCACTAATTATAAACTATATTAATGCACTATTTTTTATTACGAATACTCAATATTTACTTTTATCTTTTATTGTGGTGGTCGAGAAAATGTATACTTAAGTTTTCACTATATATATATATAGTGTGAAATCTATTTAATATAAATGACTAGTTTTGGATTTAGTACACAGTCCCAACTAATGAAATATGTAGGAAGAATAAACCGATTGGCAACCTAAATAGTTGCGATGAAATGTCCGCCCCAACTACAGGGCTTGTGTGTGGCGATGCGACGGGGAAACCGCACATAAATTTATAGGGTCGCGGTCGGCTCGGTGCTACTGGCTCGCTTGGTATTCCGTACGGATTCCAGTGTTCGACACACCACCAGATGTTGGCATCGTCTTAAATTTGCGACATTCATTTCAATCGCTATGAAATGTCAGCTACCAAGCCCCTATTTTCCAAAGAATTCATCCTTATGCCCACCTCCCAAGATAAATCGAATCATTTTTCTAAATAAATAACTTTAGATTGACGAATATATTCAGCCAGTTAACATTCCTTTTCTCTATGTTTCTTGCAAACTATTCGTGACAAAAGCGTATAAAGTAGCTGAATAATCGTTTGATAAGATTTAATATAAATCAGATTTATTAATAGTTCTAGTTTGACAAGAAGATAACTGTATTTTATTTTTATTGATTAAGAGATTATAAAGCTATTAAATATATGCCCAAATAATTCCATTTTGTGTTGTTATGTTTTCTCAATAACTATTTAAGATATCGTTCTCTATATGAATAATTATCAAAAATAATATGTTTAAATATTCATTAAAATATAAAACGTTTTATAACAGTAACGTGATTGTTGTAGCGCGTACTCATGCGTTGAGTAGAGTGATTACATGAAAGTTAACAGTATGGTTGCAATCAATACTTTATTTCAAGTTTCTCAATTAATTAATAACGATTGTTTTCATTGTTTTAACCCGTTCAAAAATCAGTGCCTATACATTGGATTTCATCATTAAACACATCAGTGGTTATAAAGAGTTCCACATAAATTATGCGACGTGCTGACGGCATTGTGGCTGAGCCTTTGCTTGTTTTTTAACCTTTCATTCGACATTCTCTCCACATGACCAAACCGTCTCATCTGTGCATCACTCACTCGAAGTACGAAACCATTTAACTTAAATAAACGGCAAGTCATTGAAGCAACAGCACTACGATGCATCATCTGCAAACATAAACAACCACCAATATTGGCTGGCTGTCGTTGCAGAAGCATCCGTAGGCGATACGCGGTAACAGTCGCTACTCGTACATCGTACAAGTTGACACATTGTAACGTTTATAAGTAACTATATCTCTGTTACAAGAACACAACAACGCGAATGATATTGATTTCTCTACTCACAGCGAAACATATATCAGAATGAGACATACATATAAATATCGTACGTGGAGTCATGCCAGATGAATGAGCTTTTGTAGACATCCTTTCTGCTTCCATGCACTTTTTGTAGGCTGTTACACTGATATTGCACTTCATTATAAGCGAGAAAACACGGCGTAAAAAGAGTATGTTCGGAGTTTTGAAAATGCATTGTGAAAGGATTTGAGCCGTTGTTTCAGTATTGCAAAATGGTGAGCAATATGCTTGGACATTGTGCCTAAACAGCCTAGAAGCACTCCCGTCTTAGGACAGCTTATATATTGGTGATCAAATTAACATAAAATTAAATGTGACTTTTTTTCCTTATAAACTCTTCGACAATTTTGTAGATTTCTAAAAAATATATTGCAGGAAAAAAAATAAGTTATTCCAAAATATGTACATATTTATTGGTCCTGTGTTGGACTAGTTGAAATTGTACATCTTTGTAAATATTTATTTGCATATAAAACGTTTTCCTTCTTGAAGTAGTAGATAGTTTTCTTTTGCCAAAAACGTGTATTTCTATATAAGGCATTTTCATTTTCTGTGTGTACACTTAGACATAAATATTTAGGTATGATTGAAAATTTGCTGCAGAAATAAAAATGAACTGATATTAAATAATAGATGTGCCTCAATTCAGCACCAATATTCGAGCCGGATCACGTACAAATCCGAAATCATATAGAATCGATTCTACGTGACTTTACATTTGAGATGTCTATTATTATAGATACCGGGTGTTCGCAAACGCTCACAGAAGAACCGTTAAGTAAACGTTACACGATGATAATGTAAACGTATACTATACGATGAATATTTTTAAGGAATTTTAAATTGACCTATTTTTCAAACTCGATTACAATTTATTCGAATATTTAAACACACGCTGATGCAATCACCAATATTTTCAGTGAAATATGAACATTCCATCGTTTTAGACATTTGTTTAAGTAATACTTATTCATTTTATGCGAAAAACTTATGGGTTATTTAAGACGATAAATTTAAATTCAGTAGATGACTATGAAACCATATATTAATAACATCCCAATTTATATAGTTTTTAACTTTTCAATAAGTTATCCTACTCCGTAAAACAAATTTAAATTTTATTTCTTATGTTATACCTCGCCTGAGATCAATGAAGTATTATTATTATAACCATTGATTTTTGAAGTAATTTATATTATTCAATAATTCTACTGATGTACGCATTATTTTAAAAATAAACGATTGTATCTATTATTATGTTTGAATTATCAAGTGATGTAGGTAAAAGGGATGAAATGAAAAACGTCAACGTTCAAATTGTATGCCTTAACTGAATTAAATTTGTGTATCCAATTATAGTATACCCAGAAGATAGCCAATCTATTGGTCGAAACCGCTCGGGAAATTTATTTCTATTAAGAAATTAAATTTGAACGTTGTGAATTTAAGACTTATGTCCTCTTACAGTATCTATTTTATTTCGTACAGAATTATATTACTTAATAAATCCGTGAAGATTAGATATCTGTTAAATAATACAAACTGAAGGAAAACCGTGTAATTATTATTATGTTCTGTATACCATATGGGCACATGGTGCCCACGGGTGCCCCTATAAATATATAATAATCTTTATTTTATTAAAATATAAAACTAAATAAATATTCTGCTAGAGAACGAAGAAATTATCGCAAAATTGCAGTCTCCAGCAGAGTTTTACATGTCCATATTATTGAAATTGCGTAGACTTCACCTATTGTTGGTTTAATTTGTTACCGAATTTCTTCTTGTTTAGACAAGAACACATTACGTCGGAGTAGTTGTAGTGTATACATTGATTTCGAAAAAAATAGTGTGAGTCGAAGAAGAGCATAACACAATAAAGACTTTAGAAATGGGAGTAAACAAAGATTCCTGTGGACACAATATATCGTTATCGAATTTGTAACTTTGAAAGATAGATGTTGGCTCGGGTCGGGTGAGACGTTCGAAAGAAAGAATGAAAGTTTGTAACAAGATTCCTCTTCGTTTGGTTTGGCTCAGCTCTGCCACGTAAGGATGACGCCAACGAGCACATATATAACTTTGTTCATTTCTCTACTCCTTCACGTAATACTAAGAGAATGACAAATCTCACCGAACAAAGAGAATTATTTCGATCTCGTTCTAATAAAAACAGAAAATCACGTTTGGTTGCACTGTTTGCGACGTGCTATTTCTCGATTCAATCACACTTTTGACACCACCAATTCAACGCCATACACGAAATTCAAGGTTCAACGTTGAAAAGTAGGCGTTTTGTTAATTAAATACTATAATATTTTTAAATTATTTTAGACATACACGCTGTAATTGTTCATGACAGAGTGTAATTATCTATAATTAGGATAACTACTTGCCTACTAGATTATAATTATATAAGTACAATGTTGCATTCAATGAATATTTAAAATTACCAAAAAAAAACTAATAATTTCCGAACTCGAGCTCTTCCAGGAAATTTCAAATGCACTTGCATCACATTCCGGTCAAAGTTACTGCGTTACATACCATAATATACGGCTCTAGCTGACCGCGATAGATAGGTTACTTTTTTATCGCGATTTTTCCCTGTAACAATACAGTAACAAACGATCGAAAATTTACAATATGTGCAGTGGAACAGATGCTGTATTTTCATTTGCGCCCCAATACTTCAGTAGAGGCAACTTTTGCGATGTGACATTCTGGAACTCGAAATGTCGTTGATTCGTTAAGGTTTCTATGGGTTCGTTTCATCAGCGTTAATCAAATTGCAATACAAAATTTCGTGCGAGTAATGAATAACCTCATTTACAATTACAGAATATAGTTTTTGGCGCCTAGGGCTAGACGTTTTCAGAATTCATAATATTTAGTGGGGAGTGTGACTAATCACGAAATACGTACTCTAGTTTCTAGTTCGTCGTACAGTACGTACAAAAGAGCTATAGTATAGTAATATATTATATATATTTTATTTATATAAATAAACAGGAGTAAATGACATGGTATATGTTATATACATTTTCGGAACCAGGAAATTGTAAAATTCATTGTTTGTGGACAACTTGTGCAGCGCGCTAAATATTTATAATACATTTATGTTATCACAATTTGTTTTGGAACTGTATATTAGTTGTTGAAAATAACTAGGTTCCTTATAACATAATGGGATTAAAAACGAAAGCGTACAAAATAAATCTCTTAATTTTCCATTCAATATTCATCGTTCAAATTCCATCAAGTCGCGCGCGCGTTCTACAAATTTCCGGTTTTCTCAAATTTTTGCCGTTCGCTCGCACGTTTTGCTTCGCCTGCGAGAGTATGAATTCTTTTAGTTATTATAATTAAATCGATTAATACGTTTCGTCCGATTACCAAACGTCTAGAACGATAGCAAAAAGTGTACATCATTTTTTTATTCATACAACCAGCTCAGCTATTGCGATTAAAAAGTCACTCTTTTTTCTTCATTCCAGTACAATGCGGATTATCTAGATAAAGAAGCGTTTTTATACTATAAAACAATGCAGACAGTTTTTTATTTTCTCTGTTTAATCTCCCTTGAAAAGGGTTGTCTACTATTCCATTTAATTGGGAAAGATAAGAGGCTTTTTGTTAATAAATATTCGGAGTTTATGAACATATATTATGTCGACTCATACAATGTCAAATGTTGATAAAAAAGGCGTTTTACATTCAAAATATTTTTGGTATATTCGCACAGTTGAAAAGGAACCACAGAAAATTGTTGAATTCAAAATGAACGGTATTAAGATTTAAACAAATACGTCAAACGAGAATTGTTGATAGTAATTTATAAAATAGACGATTGTTTTAATGATTTCTTTTCGTAATTTTACGGCATCACAATGGTTTGCATTTCTAAGGCTGATCGGACTCAATGTATGCGTTTCTGATGATATATACGCGTACAAAATAAATACATTTCAATATTTTTCGTAAACAAAACAAAAATTGAAAGATATCTGTCAGTTCTTTCCCACGCATAAAAAACATAATCAAATTCTGTTAAATGGAACGATAAATGTTTCACCCAGGCGAATCGAAATTCATTAATTAAATTAAATTTAAATTTTGTTCGCATTCGAGCAAGGAGTGGCACGATGGAGTGAGGGGCTGATCACGATGGCAACAACAGTGTACAAAACAGGATGATGATGATGATGACACGAACTTATAATAGAGGAAGAGTACCTGTACTGCCAAACAACAGGATAAGCACGTAGAGAAAGAGGAATGTAGGAAAGGGTGTTATAAACGGGAAATGGAAAATCGATCCATTTTTACAATATTTTCCACACTGGAGTACAGCTATGATTGATATACGGTCGATGACCTATCCATTATTTTGATTTTGAAGCACCAAATTTGTACATTCAATACGTTGTTTTAGCTCGGTAGTCCATTATAGTATTTAGTCATGTTTCTGCAAAAGTAAGAACTAATAATAATTCTATATATGTTCACAAATATTTCCTATACAATTTAATAAAAGTCTTCCCATAAAAGCTGCCTTAGTAGTCTGTCTAGTAAAAGATTGTTTCTTAAATATCAATATACTCGTATTAAAATATAATATTTAAGATGTCCTACTTTTCAATATTTATCTGCAATAATCAATACACTTGAAACACGTTCTCTATTTGTGGGTACCGGTGTCAATTGACAAATATCAAATTATTTGAGTCTATTTTGTTTCCCTGTCAAAATGTTGTCATAGTTCATACAATTTATTAAATATAATCTGTTTGACATTGATATTTTCTATGTTTTCAACCATATATATAACTTCTAAGTGCGTGTTAGCATCATTTTCAAAGATATAACAAATTAAATACAAGTTAGAAATACATCATAGAATGCTATACTTGTCACGTTGATATTATTTATTTTGTTAGAAATTAGATTTCGCACTTAACGTGTAGCTATGCTCCAAATAGTTTTTTTTTTACTGAAACGTGACGTCTAAGAACCTTAGTATCAATTTTCACAAGTCATGTTGCCAGAATTGTACTAATTTATAAAGATCTTTGTATTGCGTCTGCGAAATAGTTCGAAATAGATTGATATATGCATCGATATATATATATATATATATATATATATATATATATATATATATATATATATATATATATATATATATATATATATATATATATATATATATATTATTATTATTATTATAAACTGATTCAATAGAGATCAAAGTTGTAATTCCCCATTCTGTGAGTTTGAGGATTTGCAAAGTGATGAAATATGCATTTTATATTTATTTCTATTCTGGTTAAAAATAAAACTGACATTTATTAATCATTCAGTCTATATCAATTTATCATTGAATTTGCGAGGTCACATATAATGTTATATCAGCAATAATAAGAAATATCAGTTGTCATTTACGTCAATGTGTCTAATAGTAGTGTTGTGTCTGTTTAGATTTTTTTATTTATATATAAATAACATTTACACAATCTTTATTTACTGCCGAGGTCCCGAGATCAAATCATAACTGAAGCCGATGTTTTCAGTACATTACTCGTTGTTGTAAAACGAATTTTCAACTCTAAATAATTCAGTTTATAATTTGAAGAGCGATTATTCAAATATAATAAATAGTTTAAGCTATATGTCGCTTATTGTTACCAAATATATGTTAAAGGAATACCTATATAAATATTTTGAAAGAGAAAAAAATAATAATGTAATATACTCTCCAAGTCATTAAAACAAACATTTCTCTAGATACCTACAAAAGAAAAAGGGGAAAAACCTCATTTAGCTAAAACTTTTATAATTAAAAAAAATAATTTTTAAAAGTTTTAATTAGTTTGAAATTTGCCGTAATTGCATTTACAGAATAAATGAAAAAATTTCTTACACAATTTCGAATTGTGTAATGCACTACCATATATTAGAGTGGAATTCCTATAACTATATTATATATATATATATATATATATATATATATATATATATATATATATATATATATATATATATATATAAACACACGTTGATGCAAGCACCCACGCATTCAGCTTGCCATGCGATGAGCTGTATATTAATCTCTAATCTCGTTACCCTGATTCAATTATATATACTTATATACTTGAATAGATTAGTTAACATTAAACTTAATACTTCGACTTTAAGACACGCTATTTGATAAGGCCATTTTGTATGGGTTCCCTTCGCATAAAAACCGGGAAACCAGTAGTTTCGCTATCTGCCCATATTAATTTTGCAATTGAACGATATACATAGATATTTACAATGTGCCAACTATTCATGAGACAAATATATTGAATTTTAGTACACGAGCTAGAATATTAGTAATAAACAATTTCAGAAATGTTCGCTTATAGTCGATAACGTTCGAGTAAAAGCGATAAATCGCGTTAAACGCTCGTTATAGAGAATTAATAGTGATTAGTTGATTAGTATATATATATATATATATATATATATATGTATGGCAATTGCAAAATGGCCGGCTCGATATTGTGGTGACATGTAATTACAATTTCGTCGCTATTTTATCAACACGGGTACTTCTGCTTTTGACATATCGTCGCAGGCGGCGCCGACGGAACCATAGGTTATGTTACACTATGCTACTTTGACAGACCGGAGCAAACGAGCGAGCGAACAGTCTATTGTCAGTAAACATATACATACACATACTGTTCTATACATTACAATACACTCCCCGTAAGATAAAATTAACTATAGATTTGAAGGAAATTTACCCTTAACACGCTGCCTATTGAGAGACTACATGTGGCATATTCGGCCATTATTCAATTTATTAGAATAGACAGGCAACGTGACAGTTATATGTTATGAACATATTTTCGAAGAATGTGTTTTTTTTTTCCAAAAGGTGACATTGAAAGCTCTATCCATTATATTAGATTGACGTTTCTAACCTTTGCTGCTGTCATTGATCATTTTTGCACTTCAGATATTGTTCAATAGTTTTTTATGCAACTCTTTTGTATTTTTCATATTTTTATTTAACTGTACTATTTCATCAATTAATCGATTTCAAATTGAAGAGGGGAAAACGATCATAGTTCAGAAAAGATCACAGATTAAACAATAATAAGTTTGTAAACTCGTATTTCTGACCACAAAAGTTAATTCAATTTTATTTTAAAACATTGATTGCAATCGTTTAAAAACAAACTGAGCTTAAACTTACTTTCGTAACTTTTTCTCAATTAATAGACTGAACTGATCATTTTTCAATTAACAGTTATCGTAGTTGACATCGTTAAGGTGCTGTCAATCAATTATATTAATCGTTGAATCAATACTAAAACAAGCTAGAGTGGTCTTCACTCGACTTTCTGCTACGTAATTTCAGTAATTTCTTTTAAATTCATACTATAATAACCATGTGGCGATCCTTTATATTAATTATTTTTTTCGAAAGAAAACAATATTTTAAACTATACATATTTTTGTTTTTCTGAAATCTTCATATTACAGAAGATACGAATTATTTAAGTTTCGCGCCTTATAGGCCTATGGCGGTACTACGCCTATAGGCTTATTTGGAGTAAGACACAGGGCTATTACCATTAAGTTGGTTATAAAATTTAGTTGTTTTTATAAGTAGATTCGGCAACGCTGTTAGCTAACCTCTTTTAGTCTTATGTTCTTTATAATTCGCATGTGGCAAGCCTTTTTGTTCATTTATTTTTCGAAAGGTTAGTGTTATAAGTGTACATTATTATTAAACATGAGTGATATTGGTTCTGTGAAAGCCCAATCAGACAATTTGCCAAAAGTGGACGTAATCTTACGTATTTCAAAATTATTTTTGCATTACATGCAACACTGTTCCTATAAAGTGAAGGGGATACAAAAATCTCGTTCTAAAATTTGAAATTCTAGTTTCAAATTTCAATATTGAATAACTATTGCAGTTGAGCGTTATTTAATAAATTGATACCGGTTATAGTAATTAAATGGGTTCATTTTCTCTTCTGAACAGTCCCGTAAATTTTCGTAAATATAAAGAACGCAAAATGAGAATATAACCATTAACAATGTATAGGAAACACAAGAAGTGTCCGACTTTTCCTGCAGCAAGATACAAACATCATAACAATACCCAGAACAAGAAAAATGAGCTTAACATTTTCTGTATATATTGTGTGGCTTACTTTTATGCAAATCGATCACGCCAATGTAAATGTTCGGCTACGAAGCAAGAGTGCTACACCGCGTGCATTTGAATTTTAAATTTATTTACCCAGAAATTCTATGTTCCGTGAATTTTTTCCTCGGGCGTTTTAAAAGAAAATAAAATGCGTACAAATATACCAAACAACGCAATAAGCATAACACCAACTTCGTTTATTTTGAATTTTTACTTCAGTTCATTTTACTGGTTAAATCTACGCCGTAATAAAATGTCACCTTTTGCCCACTAAACTGTACATAAGATCGCGAATTTATTCTTTTTTCAAAGAATATACGTGTAGATATTTTGTAGTATATTTTATTACTAAAAGATAATGCGCAGTTATTCCCATAAAACTTCCATAATATTAAAGAAAAAATCCTATCAGGAGTTTGAATAGTCAATAATGATGTTGAGCGAATTAAATACATATTTATAAAGCAACTGCATTTCCCAAGAAATTGTTTTTTTTTTTCAATATCACGTCCAGTCAAGGAAATACACCAGTCCATTTCGTAATATTGTTTTATTTTTGTTTTAAATTTTGTCCTTCGCTAATACTACAATTATCAAGAAACCATTAGATAAATACGTATTCATGAGTTCAAAATATAAATTTACCAATTCCAAACAAAATTTACAAGAAATTTTAATATTTTTAACTATTATATCACTTTTACTTTAAATCGTGCCGTTTTCGAGATAGAAACAAGATTTGGTACGCGTAAAACGCACCAATGCGTAGAGTTCGCCTTTAGGTAAGATATGCGTTGCGAGCAGTGGTTTTTAATTATTATGGCCTTTTCGTTAACAATTTGAAATAATGTTATAGATATAAAAAGTCTTACAATTTTTTGTAGAAAAAAAATTTAGTACATATTTTAAAATTTATAATATTTAATTATTTTTTTCTGGCTTTGGGTTAACAATATGAAAAAATCTTGTAGACATAAAATATCTTAGAATTCCTAGTAGAGTTTTTGAGTATTTTAGTTATTTTTATTAGGGTAGTATTAAGGGGGGTTCCAAATTTTGGGGCCCTATAACTCGGGAAGTATACGGGCGATTGGATTTAAACTGCAAGCGGAGTCAAATGAGATGCTAAATAATATGTGTACCAAATTTGGTTCAAATCGCTGCGGTACCTTCAGAGGAGTAGAGGGCACAAATTTGGCCTTACGAGCGACGACTAACATCCAGTTATATATATATATTTGGATTCAGGGCGACGAGACAAACACTTTTTGTTAATGAAATTAATGCTACAGACACACGACCGAGTGCTTCTTTGGTACTTCGTACGGCAAGCTAAAAAGTAGCTGAAGCAAATTACAATACTGTAAGAGGAAGAGTAACGAGCGTCTGGAGGGGCGTGTCTAGTGCAGCAGGTATTTCGTTATTGTACGGACTAGAAAAATGTTAACTTTATATTTACTCGGCAATTTCACGATGAAATTCTCATAATGAAATAGTTTTTTGCGCGAAATGTATTGACGGCAAATAAGAGCCATCAAATTTTTGTGACATTTTCCGGTCGTATCACTTGGTTGTACTTTAGATTTTGTTTTCAAATATTGAACTATGTCAAACTCCTGAAATTGGCATTAGAGATACCAGATATTGGGTTGAATAAAATTGATTATTAAAAACGCCTGTTTATTTACAAGAATCTCAATTTTTCCTTTATCAAAAAATTCAATACACCAGTCCAATTTAAGATTAAAGTATCATAATTTTATATTCAATTGTTCAAACATACACACTATGTTGTAACTAGAACTGAGATTAAGTTTCAAACCAAAATACGGATATATTTCGAAATGGCAAGTTTGATCAATAATACGGCGCCATTTTGAATTCTACTCCGTCAACGGTTGTAAATGTCAATAATGAACTCGCAGCGTGAGATTCTTATTCAAAATTACTCTTACACCCTCATGTTACTTATATTTTACTTCGTAAAACGAAAAACAAATTACTATATTTCTTTTCCAAAAATACATTATTTCCGTTTTCTTTTTGTGTATTTTCACATGATAATCAAAATTTGATCCCACTATAGGAAGATATCCTCTTGTCTTAATGAAAAATAAACATAATATTTCGTTTTCAAAGCAAAACGAAATTGCAATTTTTGATCTTATTTCCTTTTTGTGTCACCAACATTGCTGTGTGTTGTGATATATTATTTTCTGAAAAGCATATCTTTTCATATTTATTACGTTATTTAAGCTCGTACGAGGGTTTGGCCGTGTGTCTGTAGAATGATCGGAACAAAAAATGTCTTGTCACTTTGAATCCAAAAATATATAAACTTCTCAAGTCATTTTCAAACCAAGAATAATGTTTACATTCTTGTAAAGAAAGTATATACACAATTTTTGTTAGATTTTTATGGATTTAGTCAATTTGTGTTAAATGTTTTTCAATTCACCATATATAATGCTATAGCACTACCATGGGTGTCCGAAGAGAGGAGCTTGTAATTTCGAATTATTGTTTATATTTATTCGCCTTGTTCGATTTATTTGTAACCATTGTATCTAATATTCCTTTTTTGTTTCAGATAAAACAATACGAAAAACTAGAAGGCGTTGAAGAGCGCCGAAAATTAGCCAGAGAAATTTACGATAATTTCATCATGAAAGAATTATTATCACATTCTCATGTAAGTAAAAATTGTCATACAAAAATCTAATCTAACTCTGTCTTTGATCGCATACTTGCACGCTGGTGCCCTCTGTCTATGACATGACGAATGGAACTACTGTAACACCCAATTAGAGCTACCCTCGCGTTCAAATCCGTGGAACAGTGCCAACGCTATACGATACCATGTGTCAGTGCCCCTGTGGGCTAACTGACACTTACAAACCACTGTTCAACGGGTTGACTACACTATATAAGTGCACTCTATTTTACGCGACATTATTTTTATACTGCAACTTTTGATCGCTTAAATAAAATATGTCCCGGATTGATTGAATTAGGACTGCGCTAATGAATTTTATGATTTATTTATAATGTTTTCCCCATTTTTAAAGTTAAACTTATCACTATACATGAATTAACAAATATAACCGGAAAAAATCGATTGCTAGATTTCAATCGGTATATATTTAGTTTTGAAGAGCTAATATATAATTGCAGGGCCGAAATCGATCACTTATAGTCACTATTTTAAAATTTTATTCACTATATTCATGTCATAAATGTATGAAAAGTATTAAAGACGCGAAAAATTTGTCAATGTTCTAACATCGTTGCCTTAAAACCGATTTTTAACATTTTTTTTATTTCGGATATAGTTTATAGAAAAGTTCCTCATAGGTAAGAAGGTGTGCTTTTTATTTTTTCAATTGTCAATTAGCAAGTATGTGTTTCTACTTTCTTTTACGAAGTAATAAGTAAGTTTTGTAATAATTTTTTTGACCTTCCCTGAATCGAATGTGACTATTTTCGGAATGATGTCTGTGTGTGTGTCTGTCTGTGAACGCTCTAGAGTCAAACGTTAAATTATGAAACTTCAAACTTAAGAAACCGGAAGTGCATGTTTGCTGCTTTGCATTTTTTGTTCAATTTCCAATATCACTAGAACGGCTGCACTTATGGCAAAATTAGTTATATTCATAATGATAGATATTAATATTTCACACAATTTCTGTTGTAAAAGTTTCTTAAAAAAATGTACCAGTTACGAGAAAACTGCTACGGTAAATCTTAAATATCTTATTTATGTTGCCATGTATTTGCATATAGTTTAATCAATCATATTATGATTTGTGCCTGTCAATATTTTGATTTTTTTCTGGTAAAAACTACGTAAAATAAAAACGAGTTAAAATATGTACAACTTTTTTATTTATTTAATTAATTGCCTGAAATTTGATAACACAAGGTTTTTGTGGTCGCAGGTTACGAATCTGACCTCAAAATCGGTATAAAGACAAAATGGCGTCTACAAAATGAATATTTTATTCACTATTATTTACTTTTTTATCTTTTTTCAGTCACTTATTTCACTTTTATCGTTTAAAAACTACACTATTTCACTTTTTGTATACAAAACTGCTATGGAAGCCCTGTAATTGTTGTGATATGTTATGCTACGTACACACTGACAAAAAGTATCGTAACGAAATAGCGTCGCAGTTACGAAGAGCAAAAAGAAGAAAACGCGATATTGTTACGATGTTACAGTGTCTAAACCAAAAGTAATTGTACGTGTCGGAGGTTTTAATTCAATCAATTCTTAACTAAATATATTTATAGGATCTCTATAGGCACATAACTTAAATTCAGAAATGTTATTATAGAAACTTTTTTATTTGTTCAAAGATATCCTATATGGTAACGTAATCTATTACTGACTCTTGCCATTTATTTCAACTTCTTTCCGAAATTTATCTATCCTAAAATAAAATGTTCTTTCCCTGCGAAGAAATCTGGGCCGTAAGCCAATTTTCAACTGTCAAATACCAAAATCTACAAGTCCAAAGATGAGTGATATATGTTTGCTGATTTAATTTCACTATTCAAACTTGAAATCGGAGTCAAATAAGTAAATATACTATATTCATACGCGTTATAGATGGCTGTGTTTGAAGGCACGATGGTGGTAATTTATTAGGTATTAAGGCCGTTGATAGATTCATTTCATCGGTGGACAAACACAATTTAAATTCAGAATCCCGAGTATTAATTCGTCGACAATTCCAAACACTAACACAGTTTAGGGACCCTTGCGTTTTGGCAAACGAATCATTTATATGCGCATTGTTTAACTAGGTCCCAAATGTATTTCAATCATTCAAATATTGCCAATGTGGTCACTGTTGAAAACGTTTGTTTATGAATTAGGTTAAATACCGAATTAAACAAAAATAAATATTTAGTTTCATTGTTTCCAAATACAAGAATATAATAGCTCAAAAGCTAAAGCTCCAAAATATAACTTTGAATGTCTTTATTTTTCTTCATATTGGTAACCCATAGAACCTTTAACTTTTTAATAGAGGTTTGTTTTTATTGAAAACCGATTTTTCGAAAAGTTGTATGAAATAATTGCTTTTGAAGTTATATACTCATATTATATTTTAAGTGTTGCCAAGATTTATAAAAATGTTTAATGATAATATTATCATAGCAAGTTTTGCTCTTACAATATAAATAAAAATAACAATCTGCTTCATTATAAGAACGTTAAGTGTCTAGAAAAGTGTAGGTCATCCAGAATGTTTTTTTAATTATCCGTTTAAGATTTCCTTTGATACGCCCGTCAACACTTGAGAAAATAATTTTAAAAATAAAACATGTATAACATATGCGATCTATAACATGAATCATCTATCCCAGGTCTACCGCAAAATAAAACCGAATACATTTCATTGTTTCCGAAAATATTTCAAAGACACAACTGAACAATATATCAATTTTGTACAACTGTACAACCTGAATAAAATATATTAACCAATTTTAACTCAAAACACAAAATTAGTAAAACGAGAAACTATTTGTTGAAATTGCTCGAGTATTTTTCAAGTGTAAATGGGAAAACGAATCGGTAAAAACGCAAATTCGTTTCCGTGCAAAATGTATTTTGCGATAACAAATAAAGAATAAAAGTTCATTCAAATTTTAATAGTATCTGAAACGGTTTATTTGTTGCAATTACCTAGTTCAATTTCAACTTTTATTGCCTAAAGCAATTAGGTAAATCAGGACGAACATTTATTTTACTACATGGAATATTATAACATCATAATTTATTCCATTTAAACTTTCTATATGTTATTATTCTACTAAATTTATTTTAATTTCAGGCATTTATCATGAATCCCTTAGCATAAATTAATTTATGCTATTAACTTTGTTTTTGTTATATTGTTTATTTTAATACTAAATATATGTTTGTTTTACAGGATTATTCCAAGGATGCTGTAACGAACGTTCAGAAGTATTTAATGAAAAATGAAGTACCTGTTACTCTATTTGAGGTAAGAATACTTCTTTAAATTCACTTTTAACTTAAAAAAGTACTTAAAATACTTTAAGGCCGCCGTTAGATTGAAGAGATCATTAAAACGAATATTTTCATTAACATTTCAAACGTATAAGAAAGTATAACGCTATTAAAGAGTTTAACAATATTCTTTACACTAGTTTTTATAAACGTAGTTCGTTCTTTGACTAGATTGTTGACATTGGGTCTTTATTTGTAGAAAGTTTTCACGTCTCATCTAACCAATTTGAATAGAAATACGAATTTGATCTAATAGTAATTGTATTCCAATAGCTAAGTGTATTGTTAATCAAGATTCAATAGAAGGCACCTATTTTGGATTTTTAACCTGACGGCGTCCTTCACAAACTGGATATTCGTATTTTATTTTTAATGTATTATTCACTTTTTATAGCCCTATATAGAAGAAATTTTTAATCATCTCAGAGGTGAACCATTCAAGATGTTTTTAGAAAGGTGAGATAGGTAACGATTATTTTTGTTATTATTTTTATGATTTTTATTTAAACATAATTCAAACAGCATATTTGTGATAGTTATTTTATAATAATTTAAAAAAGTTAAAATGAAGAATTGATATTGGCTATTAAAATAAATGTATTTTGCGAATATAGTAATTTACGATACAAAATGGTAATTTATTTTTATACAACCTTAAATACAAATATGTTTATTACCCATGAGAATTAAAATGAACATAGAGTCATTCTTGTTAAATGTATAAAATTATTTTTTCTGTTTTAGTGACAAATATACGAGGTTTTGCCAATGGAAAAATTTAGAACTAAATATACAAGTAAGTGTTCATGATTTTTAAGAATTAATTTACTTATTATAAATTAAAAAACACACTTGGTAAAAGTTTTACAAAATCTTTATTAATATTCTACAATTGTTTCGACCTCTCGGTCATCATCAGGAACTAATTCATTAGTTCCTGGTGATTAATTTACTACTTTAATAATAACTAGTTGTCTTCGCCTTCAATTAAAACATGAAGTTTTAAATTAAACGTAATTTCTTTTATTGAACAAAACGTTTTTTTACATTTTTAACGACAAATTATTGCATTTTTTAATGAACAAACTTAATAAGTTTAACCAACGAAGGTAGCCGGTTACAATAGGTTTCATTTCAGGGTTATATTTCATATAATAATTCAGGTAGGTACTTTTCCGTTAGTTTATAACATCGTTGGAAAATTAAGGTTTCTCCTAAAATCTTCAAATAAAAAATTAGAGATTCTCTTTGAACTGCTGCTCGCAGTCGTAGTCTAAGGCAAACGCGAGATCGAAACAGTTAGTTTAGACAGTATGCCATTTTGCTGGAAATTATTTTTTAAATTTTGACCATTAGTTGCAAATTTGCACGTCGAGACGAAAAGATTAAGACTTAGGCGATTACGAACGGTTTAGAAATGTGGAAGCAGACTTCTGATGTAGAGGTCTAATAATATAGATGTAGCGTATTTAATAAAGCAATATGGCTAATTAATTAAGAAATCTCATGCGTTTTACAATATTATTCTTCATCTTTCGCTTTTAAAATGGTTTTAGTTATCAATGAACGACTTCAGCGTTCATCGAATCATCGGTCGAGGCGGTTTCGGCGAAGTGTACGGATGTCGAAAGGCAGACACCGGTAAAATGTACGCCATGAAATGTCTTGATAAGAAACGAATCAAGATGAAACAGGGAGAAACGCTTGCGTTAAACGAACGGATAATGTTATCGCTCGTTAGTACAGGAGTCGACTGTCCGTTTATCGTCTGTATGACGTACGCGTTTCACACGCCGGACAAACTTTGTTTTATCCTCGATCTGATGAATGGCGGAGATCTGCATTATCACCTCAGCCAGCACGGCGTCTTTAACGAAGTCGAGATGAAGTTCTATGCAGCTGAAGTTATACTTGGTGAGTTTACTTTTGTATTATTATTTGGTTAGGAAGGGACCTCTACCCACTGGATAACGGCGGCTCGCAATATCCTATTCGTTTTTAATGTATACAACGTTTTGACCTTTTCATTTTGACATGTAGACTGTATGATGCAGTCTTGTTAGCGTGTTGCATATATATTTTTTTTTTTATACATATTAATTCAACTTCAAGGCAGGCGGTCGTGCATGATCTTGCATACTTATTAAGAATTTTCGATATATTTTTTTGTATAACAAAGTTTGATTTTTTAAAACAGTTATAAAAGTACTAATTGCAAACTTCCAGAATGCCTTTAATGAAGCATTAATATTTTTGTAAAGATGTTACATCATTAATTAGATTGTATGCCAGTTTATAGATGAGAAACAAAGAAATAATCTTTCCTTAGGGCAATCGCAATCTATTGTTTGTTTTGAAATATATATATATATATATATATATATATATATATATATATATATATATATATATATATATATATATATATACATATATATATATATATATATATATATATATATATACATATATATATATATATATATATATATATATATATATATATATATATATATATATATATATATAAATTCTATTGCATTTCTGAATATAACAGAGGGTTGTGGTTATGCAAACGGTTGATTATTTCGTTGTGCAACCAAACATATGTGTATTTTCTCAAGTCTAAGCTGTGTTTTACAACAATGCAAAGCCGAAACTATGAATCAAGCTCATAAACTGCGAGTTGAAGCTACAACTATAAAACCAGAAGTTTCCTAGGAAATTCTAGAGTTAAATCTTTATTACCCAGAATAGCAAGAAGGAAAATGTCGCGCTATATTTGATCTGTGCTTTTACTTATATGCAGTAAGTCTAGTCTTGTTATCATGAAAAATTTCGAACTCGAGATTTCAACATTAATACACGTTTTGGTCCTCCCTGAATCGAATGTGATTATTTTCGGAATAACGTCTGTCTGTGTCTATGGACGCTTTATACCCAAAACTGTCGAACTTAAAATTGTGAAACTCCAATCTTAAGACTAACCAGCATCGGCAGTGCATGTTTACTCTATACAATTTTTTTTCCTTTCTCCAATATCACTAGAACGGCTGCACTTATGGCAAAATAGTTATGTTTATACAGAAAGATATTAATATTTCGCACAACTTTTGTTTGAAAAGTTTCTTCAAAAATGTACCAGATACGAGAAAACTGCTACGGAAATGTTAAAATATGCTTATTTATTTTATCATAAATACGCATGTATGGAGATTATATTTAATAAATCATATGTACAATGTCTGACAACATTTTGATAGGGAAAAAATAAACTCAAATAATTTGATATTTGTCATTTGGCAACGGATATAATAAAACTACTATACCTAACATATAAGAGTCTTATGCTGGCCACTACCGGTTTTCTTGCTATTCCAGCTATGGCTGCTGTACTACTACATAAAAGATAATACAATAAACATTATATTTTGATACTATATCGTAACTTACCTTATACCGTCGGATTTGGGATATAATACAATATGTTCTGTCTTATAGAGATTGTATAGGGATCATGAACAAAATCGATTACTATATTTTCATGAATATAGCTATTTCGAGGTCCTTTGAGTACGATTTGACTTTCTTCACAATTATATCTGTTTGGCTATATGTGTATTCGTGTGTGGGTCGCATTATTAAACAAGACTTACTTATTACTGCGTAAAAGAAAGTAAAAATAAAAACTACTAGTTCAGAACAACAAAATTTTATATTGGGGCCAATGATATATGATTAAATTTTGGTTATAAAAATGTATTAAATTAAAAATTAACGTAATATTAAAGATTTTAGCTACTCTTGATTGAAATGTTTTCTCAAAAATGGAACATTTGAAATTCATAGACGTTTCCATAGAACCATATGTTTTATTAATTTATATAAGAAAGTCTAGTGCTGGCCGCAACAGATATTTGTATACATATGTATTATAGTTATTGCCAGTATAATAAAATATGAACGACGAATTTGACAAATGATAGTTTTTTTAACATACATGATAACAAATTAGTGATTAACGCTAGAAGAAGCCAATTGTGTACTACTTATTTTAAAATGAAAATAAATGCATCACATAAATAATCTTAGCTTTCCTAAATTTGATTAACTATCTAATTATTATTTATTCTGTTCTTTGTAGACGTTAAAATACCCTGTAACTATCTTCTTTGCAGGACTGGAACATATGCATAGAAGATATATAGTTTATAGAGATCTAAAACCTGCCAATATTCTATTGGACGAACACGGCCATGTACGGATATCAGATCTGGGTTTGGCTTGTGATTTTTCCAAAAAAAAACCTCATGCCAGTGTGTAAGTGTAACATTTCTCATTAAACTATTTCACTGCACTATGAACGACATTTATTGGACCTTCTATTTCAATTCATTTACATCGGAAATTAACCAAAGAAAAATGAATTAACTTTTCTTTTTGAATTTCCAGGGGAACGCATGGGTATATGGCACCAGAAGTATTATCAAAAGGCACGGCGTACGACTCGAGTGCTGATTGGTTCAGTTTCGGTTGTATGTTGTATAAATTATTAAAGGGGCATTCGCCATTTCGTCAGCATAAAACCAAAGACAAACATGAAATTGACCGGATGACATTAACGATGGTAACTATTTGTATTACAGCATAGAATTTTATGTTTTCTTTTTAATTCTTGTTTACTGTCACAGAATGTGGAACTACCGGAATCGTTTAGCAAAGACTTGAAATCGCTCTTAGAAGGTTTACTTCAAAGGGATATCGATAAAAGATTAGGATGTCGTGGAAATGGGTAACTTATTTATATATATATATATATATTTATTATGTTATTCAGTTTAAATTTGAACCAACATATACGAAAATTCAAAGACAATCTTAAATGCTGTTTCACTTTCAACAAATTTTCTTTTAAATTATTCAGTTTAAATGTAATTCAAACATATACGTTTGCGAAAATTCAAAGGCAACTTATACAGAGTCTTATTTTCAACAAATTTTCAGTTAGCTAAAAACTTTTTTCCTTATTACGTTTATCTATCTTTCTTCTTTCCCAAATAATTTATAGCAGTAATTTAGCTATCTGTATCTTTTCGCAAATAATTCTAAGCAGTAATATACAAGACATTCGTTTAGAAGATTAAAAAACTTAAATAAATAAATATAAAATATTTATTTCAGAGCTGATGAAGTAAAGGATCATTCATTCTTCGCGGGTATCGACTGGCAACAAGTCTACCTACAGAAATACACGCCACCTTTAATACCACCGCGAGGTGAAGTCAACGCAGCAGATGCATTTGATATCGGTTCATTCGATGAGGAAGATACTAAAGGCATCAAAGTCAGTCACATAACACAAATTCATCATCAACATTTCAACTAATTGCACTATTTGTTACATAGTTAACAGATGCGGACCAAGACCTATACAAAAATTTCCCACTAGTAATATCCGAAAGATGGCAAGGCGAAGTGGCAGAAACTGTATTCGAAACCATTAATTTAGAAGCAGACAAAATGGAACACAAACGGAAAGCGAAGCAGAAATTGAAATTCGACACAGATGAAAAAGGTAATTGGGCAATATTGTTTGGAAACGATAAACAAAATATGCAATCGTTTTAATGAATTTTCATTTTTGTTGTATTGTTTCAGAATCTGATTGTATTTTACACGGTTATATTAAGAAATTGGGCGGACCATTTGCGTCAGCTTGGCAAACGCGATACGCGAAATTATACCCAAATAGGCTAGAATTACATCCGGATTCGGGGAGTACTAAGCCTGAATTAGTATTTATGGATCAAATTGAAGATGTTAGTGCCGATTTAGTACATGTGAAAAATGAACAATGTATTGTTGTGCGCACAAGAGATGCCAAAATTGTTCTTACGAATCCTGTAAGTATTTTTTTAATAATTTTTACTCTAAATGCTATTCACGATAATTAAACACGTATATTGACAAGCATAGGTACAGGCACCAATGCCTTTAAGCTCGCCGTATTATCTATTCAGTGGATGATTTAAATATTTTATTTATATAGAAAATATTTTTTAACCACTGATGCTTATAAAAATAACCTATTTATAATCACTGAATTTTTAAAATGTAAAGGATTACTGCTTGATTGCAACAATGATCAGTCTATTAATGGGTCGCTGCAATGTTTTAATTTCAGTATATACAAAGCCAATAAGAAAGTATTAAGTTTACTTTCATAAAAAATATATATTTATATAAAAATACCACTTCATCATAATAAAAATTCTATACCCCAAACCTATATTCTAAATTCAAAAAAGAAAACACAACAGTAACTAATTCTATGAATGTAAAAATAAAAAATAAAAAATAATTACAACTATGCCGTGCGAACGTATTAATCAATTTCGAGTTTTTTGAACGAGCCCTCAATTCCCCAAAGTGCGCTGGGGTTCATAGATTTCACTGGTCTTAATTTTTCATCAACTTTTCGAATCGGATCATTCTCCACAAAGAAATCTCTGTTTTCGATTATATTTTGTTTCATTGCATCTGCAGTAAAATCGTATAGTTAAACTTAAGTTGAAATTATCTCAAAGTCAAGAGTACCATGCAATTCTTTGATAGGCGGAGCTTGGCCACTATAATCTTCCGGTAGACATCTCTTTGGAATATACTTGTACATATCTTCTATTTGTTCACTGGTGTGAATGTATAACTGAAATTTATATTAAATCTGTAGTTAAACGAAATAATAAAAGAAAATTTAAAGTCATCCATTTTTATCAGTAATTGTGAACAATTTTAACTGAGTGTTAAAGCAGTATAATCGAACTCCTATTATTTTCAAATATGTTGAATGAAGCCACAAATAAATGCTTTAAAATTATCAATAAATAAATGCGATTTAAAATTCTCTTAAGAGCGACCTGTAAGAACGGGATTCGTTTTGAGTACTTACAATGTCCAGGAGTTCTTTCTTTAAGAACGGCTTTACTATCACCATTATCTTATGTATAATTGAAGGCGACTCAAAGAAATGAACTCCTTTTAATCTGAAAGGAATCGCTTCCTATAAATCAATATGATACATTATCAATTAGTGGAACTTGTGTTATCTGCTACAAATACAGTATAAATTCTTACTTGTAGATAGATAAAGAATTTCTTTGCAGTCATAGGGTTTAATTTTGTAGCATGATAAGGCCGCAAATTAGATATATCCAAAGCTAGAACAAATCCTTCTGCAGTTCCCAATTGCAATTGCAATAAATCTGTTATCATTGTAAGATTACGTATTTGACTACTATAACTGAACTTTGAAGGGTCTGGATCCATCAATATCATATACAAGATTTGGTAACCTTCTGGAGTTTTTTCTGGTAAAATTTGAATGGTGCTAGAATTAGGAAGTCCACGAATTTTAAAAACATGTACCAAGTTATTTCTAATCGACGCTATTAGAATTATATGATTATTATTTTTTATCAGTATATTCAAAATATACGATATCGAAATAGCAAAAGAACAAGAACTGGTGCAAGCACCAGTGCTTCCAGCTTGTCGAACCGGCGAGCCTAATCGCAATAAGTACAATACTAAAAGCGATATCAATTGTTAGAGTACAAAATTTATTGTTACAATCATACAACAATCCATTAACAACATTATAAATTTAAATATTACTATAATTAATTATTTTTTGACCTTCAAGTTCACAATCTGTAAAAACATAAATATAAAATGTCTTTTTGATAAAAGAATATTATTATCTTTGAATCCAAATATATATATATATATATATATATATATATATATATAACTTGTATGTTAGTCGTTCGTAAGACCAAATTTGTGCCCTCTACTCTGAAGGTACCGGAGCGATTCACACCAATTTTGGTTTAGTTTGACAAAAAGCTTATAATTTAGGATTTTTGGCATTTATCTCGAACAATACCGCATAAAAGAAAAAAATGTATAGAATATAATTTATTCATTGAACAATTATCTATAAAAATGATCCGATGCTATTTTATCGTAAGATGCATCAATTCGCGTAAAAACGCATAAGTGCACGTTTAGCTCAAAATTTTCATTCAAATAACTATTGCGTTTTGTATTAAATATCATAGAAATTGTTTCATTTAGAGCTTAAAATGTTCTACAAAAAAGGTCCTTTACGATTTTACGAAAAATTATTTATTATTTGTGAATTATTTTAATATACGATATTCTAATATTAAATTCGTTAAATATTAAATATATGATTGTAAACGATATTTATTAAAAGTTATATTTTATAATTACGAACATTTATTTGTTATATTACGATGCTCTTTTACAATTTATAATAAATATTATCGTTGACTCGTTTTTAATAACTAGTGTATTGTAATCCTCGATTAGTTTTACGAATCTCTCAGCGATATCATTTACCACCAGTAATCTATTTGGTGTTTTTGTTCAAAAAAAAATATATATATATATATATATATATATATATATATATGCATTTTGCCAAGCTTCACCCCTTTACAGGCACGGGAAAAGGATGAGCTTTTTTTCTAATAAAATATTAAAATAATAATAATTATTATTATAGTAAAGTGTACTGGTTCTAATATTGAATTTCGAATGGTGGGTCTAATAATTTCGCGTTTAATTTATATACTTACACTATATCGATATCTTTAATTACTTGTGGTAATTTTGGGTCCCGTTTATCAAAGAACTCCGTAAAATGCGTCCTACATGAATAATTGATATCGATTGTAGTTTTTGCCAATTCGATACTATAAAAACAACTGTGTAAAAATAGTATGACTTCCAATTCTATAAACAAATAAAAACAAAACATGTTTTATAAAAAGTGGATGGCTTTTACCTGAGTCTTGCAATTTGCAACGCCAAAAAAACGAAGGTTATATACCTGAACTGCAACAATTTTTATTTAAACTTTTACTTTTAATTAAAATTACGAAAATAAAAATAATTTTAATACAGAAATATAATATTTAAAAAATCAGAAATTATGTCAATTGGTTGTATGTCACTTTACCACTCTAGAAGCAAAAAGTAGTTTATGCCGTAGTGCGAAAAAGTGACTATTTTGACCTCAAATTAGGTTCGAAATATTTTTATAAATTCACTTACCGGTCATTTTTGGTAAATGGGGCTGAAGCTTAACCCATTCCGCTAAACTTTTGACATCTTCTGGCCTCATGTCCTTATTCTTCTCGTATTCTTCTTCAACAGAAATTGTCTTCATCTTGAATATGCAACTAGTAACCTCCAGACGTGTGAAGCAACTAATTTTTATTTAACGAATAGCTATATATACTTATATATCACAACCTTGAAATAAAGTTTTTTACTTATATCGAATTAAACATTTGATTTATGAATAGCTAATAGCTTTTTCATAATGCATTGAAAATACACATAATTTTTAGAAGTTAGCAATCAGCTGTTTAGTAAACTTAATTGTATGTACTGATCAAACATTATATCTGTATAATCGAAGACTTACAGCACCTTTATAATAATTCATTTTAAATTCAAAGTAAACAATTTCCTAAAAAGTATTTAATTTTGTAGAAAAAATTTGCAACCATGAGTAAAAAAGTTATATATATGCTCAAATTTTAATAGTCATCAGCGCATTCTGCAAAAAAGTATAATTATTTGGGTAATTCGTTCACCACTTTTAAAATGCAAGGCCAAATTAGTTTATGAACATAAATAATATCTGAGATACGAAATTGTACCAATATAAATTCTTCAAATATTTATAAGACATTTTATATCCATAAATACTTTTTAGATTATTTAAATATTTTTTAGACATTTGAAACATTGTAGCGATCGCATTTAATGACTGGCTATTGTTGCAATCAATCCGAAATAATGTAATTATTATCTTTTACATTTTATTTTTTCAAATTCAGTGGTTATGAATAGATTTTTTACTTTAACAATCTTAGTGGTTGTTTTCTGTATAAATTAACAAATTATGTAATTAAATATCTTTATTTTTTGGTGGCAACTTCGCAGGTTGTTTATTTATTGCACAACACCCATATTACCTCCTTCCACTTTGTTTTTTATGAGAAGAAAATGCACAATTAATAAAATAAATTATACGTAGTGTTGCTTTTTATGTGTTAATTTAAAATTCGTTTCACAGGATGAAATAGGACTAAAAGAATGGGCCCTGTCCTTGCGTTCAGCGCACAAGTGTTCCCAGGAGCTGCTCGGTTCGATGGCGAAAAAAGCCGGTAAAATATACGGCACCGAACGAGACGGCAACAATAAGACTGCGATCATAGCACCACATCGCAACGCGAATGGAAACTGAACTACTCACCATAATAATCCCGAATGCGAAGATAAGAAAAGGTATTTACTGAAAATGATGAACATTCTTTTATAAAAATTAAAAAAAAAAAAACAAAGTTGTAGTGATGTGAGTTACCAAGTAACTATCGATTGATAAGTAAATGTGAAGTAAGCAAAAAAAAGCACTATGTGTTTCTAAGTTGTTGTTCTACTAACAAGGGTAATAAAATGTGACTGCCTCGACACTTATGAGGACAATTTTTTAAATGTTGTTATTTATAATAATTAATATAATTAAAACAAATACAGGTCATGATTTGTTTATTAAAAGACTTGGATAAGAAGTATAGTTGCAACTGTCTTGATTTGTCGCTATGTTCAGTTTGTAGGTAGCTACTTGGGCCCGTTTTACCTCAAAATTAGACCAAAATTATACTTTATATATTTTTTAGCCTGAATGGACTTCAGGTTTAAATATAATTAGAGCAAATCAAGTTGTCTCGGCACTTTATTTTACATTTTAACCTGAATGGACTTCAGGTTTAAATATAACTACACCAATACCTCGATATATGGCCGAAATTCCTTACAGAAATGTTAGCGAAATATAATATAAGGAATAATATATTTTGCATACATATAAACAAGCAGTCTATTCTCGAACACGTCTTGATCTTTACTTACCCGATAATATGATCATACGTAAAATAAATTCGAGGATTCCTTTTTTGGACGTATATTGAATCTGAGTTTTAAAAGGCTGTTAAAGTGAATAACCGCCCATATCGCGATATTGGTGTACCTCTAATTTTACGAAAACATATTTATTTTACACATTGACTTGCTGGGGTACGTTCCAATTCAACGTCCGGGCATCAATTTTTTTGCCTAAATCGTTCTTATATCTTGGGTGAAACATCAGGGTAATTTTATTTGAATGTTTACAAGGTTGGCACCTATTTCTTAGCTGTATTAACTGCATATTAATATTTTCATCGGCATTATCAATTAATTTAATTCAAGTTAAATAAATATTAACAAAGATTTACAAATTTTGGTCGAATTGTTTGAATGGTAAAACGGGGTTGGGTTGATTATGAGTTCGCGAGGAAATGTCTAATATTTGTTATAATAAATAAAAGAAAAATGAGTAAACATTAAAGATGCTGTTAAAACACATATTCTAAGTATTGTCCCTTGATCGGAGACTCCCATGCTTTGGCTAGATGAGCCAACTATACTCTTTAGTCAACTAGACCCTTTTGTTCACATTGAAATTTACCCGATATATTTTTCATTTAATACTGCGTTGAGTAGTATACTTGAATCAAGGTCATCTCACTATTCAAATCATATTTCAATATCAACTAAGGAGTCTAATTTAGTAAAGAGTATAGTTGGCTAGTCTAGCCAGAGCACAATTCCGATCACCTCACTGGTATTAACACCAAGCTAACGTTGTATATCACTAGTATAGCTTGTCAAGTTTAACACGCCAGCTCTATCGCATATTATTCTATATGTACATATACATACATTACATTACATACGCGCATTATATTATTAATATTGATAAATAAAATACCACGGTTAGTTACTTACACCACATAAACACAAAAATATTTAAAAATAAAAATCCCCGGATTCCAGTTTGTACATAATCAACATTACCCATTTAAGTCATACGCTCAGTTCTGTTTTACAAAACGTCAATTTTAAGTTAATTATTAATATATAGTCGAACTCAACACAATATAATAAACTTTTTTGAGATGTATTAAGCTCGAATTAGTTGATGGGTTTTCAAGTGAATTTATTCAAGCTCATTGTATCAAATTTGTACTCATCAAATTAATTTTAAATTTCCAATTTTACTAAATTTCTAGTTATCAACTGCGGTAATGCGTAATTAAAATGAGCTTGAATATCGTAACTTTCTAGGAATATTGGATATCAGCATAACTATTTGTGAAAACTTGGTTTGAGCAATATGGCAGCCAACGCTTAAACAACTGTAATTAATATATCAAAATATAAAAAGTATTGCGAGTTCTCATTTTTACCGCTATTATTTATCAATCTAAGTTGTTATATTTCACGTATAACTTATATTTATATAATAATTTCGTCAAATATTTTCGATTTTTTATTTCAATTTATTTAGTAAGGTACTAAAATTATGTTGACTACTTGTCAGTTGGCACTATATTATTTTCAAAAATATAACCGATAATATATATACGAAAACAGTAACCTTTTTTGATGACATACTTTGAAAGCTATTCATTCTCTAGAGTACGAATTCCCTATAATACGAATCGTGTTCAAAACAGTATGTCGCAAAAAATGCGAATAAGACTTCAGTTGTCACAAAGTAATTTCGAATTCACTTGAAAACTTGGAATATAAATCGGGCCTAAGAACTCTCTTCAAATGGTTTCAAAAATAGATATGAAATAATTATTAAATCAGTGTTGTATTCGATTTATATTAAAATTTTCGGATAACAGTAAAAAAGTATTCAAAAACGAAATTATACTCTACTGAGTAATATAAACATAAAAATAAATAAAGATTGTCTTTGAATATTTGCACTATTTTCGGAAACATTAATATGTATATATTAATATCAAAAACTACACACATTTTATATCTTAACATTTTGGTATTATAACCAAAATTAATCTGGGAGTTAAATCATTGCTAGTATAGTGACTAAAGCCAAATTAGTGCATTTTTCAAGAACAGAAAAATGTTTCGAACGTTTATATGATCAAAAACATAGTTTTATGTGTAAGGTGTAATTGGCAAAAATAAAAGTATATAACACCACTTGTAAATGGTGTTATAATAGTATTTTATGTGATGTTAATTTTGTGTTTATAACAGTTGCATTTATTTATAAAATCAAATTTGATTTCAAAACAAAGATATCATGGGTATTCAACACATCATTCAAGATAGTTAGATATAGAGGAGTTGAGACAGTACTATATGCGCATAGGCTGGGTGCGCATTCGTCAATATCACGTGGTTGTTTTTATATTATATGTACATGCGCATACATTTTGTGCGCATGTTAGGTAAATGGGATGCAAATGAACAGGCAACTGGTATGATGAATTCCATCTATTACTATACATTTTTTTAATTTATTTAAAAGAGAATTGTAAGAAACCAACAGTTTATTTTTTATACTTCAAGTCTGTCAATTATTACAGAATTTTTTACTTTTTTATTGTTGACTATTCATGATTTTGTTTGCGTATTTTTGTATTATATCACATGACGTATAATATCTATCTAGTTACTAATAATAATGAAATAATAAAAAATGAGACGATTGCGTTCTCGTAAAATAAAGTAGAAGATTTTTCTTCCAATGTAGTATAATTTTTAGCTACTGCTCTCTCAGATTTAATTGTTAAACAGTGATTTTAGACGTGTTCAGTGACAGAATAGTTACATTTTATACTTCCAGTGATAACCAGGAATAAACACAAACAAAACAGAACAAATTGCATATTAAACAACATAAGTTTGTGTTATTATTATAAATGTAGTAGAATTAAGTTCACCTGAAACAGCCAATAATACTTCATTAGTGAGAACATTACTCGTTTTCATAGTGACGCCATTTTGTTCCTTGGAGAGTTCATCTTTGACCTATTTATTTTATAATTCTGCGATCATACTACGTTTAGCATAATCTAGAATCTTTGTTTAATGAACAGATTCAGTAATTCAATTTGTGGGAAGGCATGATTTCGACTACCAACAGCAATGATTTAGCGATTATTGAATCTGTTCATTAAACAGAGTGTTATAATTTTAACATAACTACTAGATGAATTACAGTATACATTTTCAAAAAGAGTATTATTAATTATTTTGTAGTGAATTTATTACAGATATGTCAATATTAGTCTTTAGTTAGATTTTGCAGATTTTTTCTTTACAATTCGTGTAGTTTTTTTGTGAATCTATGTTACATATTAAGGGAACAAATTGCTTCAAAGCACAAAGAACTAATTATTGAAAATAAGTGTTACTTTTGAATTCTTCAAACAACAAAATGGCGCTATTTTTTTTAATATAATTCATGTTAGTACTACAGGAAAAAATATAGTTGAACAAATAAATGGCTCTCTCAAAAAAAAATTCTTTACATTTCGGTCTAAGTATGTAATATAATAATATTAAGTAAAACGCACCATATAATCTTGTATATATCAATATTTCCGTTTCCAATTTATCGCACAAACATACAACAATGGAAGTTTAATGTCATTTTCTGTTCAGGCCTCAAAATTAGAACCTTAAATTCTGTATATATATAAAATATCGGGTGTTTACAAAATGATTCAATGTTTTTATATATTTTATATATTCTGATCATCTGAATTATTCGAACTTTCAATTTTGTTAAAAGAATAAACGTAAGAACATTATTAATATATAATCAGTGAAAGTGATCAAAATACGTTAGGGTATAATATTTTTTATTATGTGTACTGTCATGAATGTATGTGTGCCATTTATATATTTAGAAATTATTAAATTTTCATTTGTAAATATTCTTTTTATTCCATTCCAGTTTCGCGTCATAAATAAGAGAGGAATATTTAATTGTGTAATTTGTTGGTGGAAATATATTGGGTGAATTTTGAAGATTCATTTTTTTATGTACACCAACATATTTTGCCATTAATTATCCGTCTTACTTATGATGGGAAAGCTAGATTGAATAATTGTGAAAAATCAGGCAAAGTACATCGGTAATGTATATAAATGTGTTAGAGCAGTTTCTTTCTTGAATAAACATAAATATTGCACAATTTTAAATGAAAAAAGAATCTAAATAATACGCAATATTTAAGTTTTAATCGAGTAAATGTAAAAAATAATAATATACTAATAGTATCTCTTGTAACTCCAAGCTTTTACGTGTTAAAGAAAAATGTGTTGCACAAAAAATATATATTAAAAAATACAGTTGAACAATCAATTTAAAAAAAGTCGGTGTTTTTAGAACAGCAATATGTAAATACGTGTCTAGTTAACTGATATTGTTTTAGGTACATTGTTTTAGTGCTAATTTTTAGTTGTTCGATCGAATATGTGACAAAAAATAAACTTATCAGTATTTTCCTGTGTGTGCGTATTCGGCGTATACGATTTTTTAAGTTTTGTTCACTTTTTATAAATTATGAATAAAATGAGCAGTGCTGTTCCTTGCTAAACTAAATATTTTGGCAGATATTCTAAGCTATTTACTACGATAGTTTTTAATTAGTATTTTTTCTATTCTTGAATTAGATTACAATATTATAAAGCATATGACAGAAAGTTTTGGACTCCTATTCTCGAAATTGTTACTACAATTATTGAAAATATAAATATTTGTGGCGACTGTTACAATATCCACAAACGGTGGATGTTATTCTATTATAATTTTGTAATCTAATCATCGGCATAGTTATGTTTATCTCTTATGAAAATGGTATATGTATAAGTTGGATGCACACATTTATTAGTGATTTTATTAAATAAATTCCCACTAGAAAATGTTACTCGTGAAGTGTTGAATGGGTTTATGTTATGGAAATGTAGTAAAAAGCTTAAAATATCTGTCTATAGTTGTATTTATGTTTTCGTACGTCACATTACTATTAAAATATTATTTTATTAAGTAAGAGACTACAGAAACTAATAATATATTACTTTTTTTTGTTATTTATTTATTGTCATTCTTGGTATTATACACTTTGTATGTTTTGTAAGGTAAAGTGATGTAACTCTATTATATAAATACTAAAAGAAGAAAAAAAAAAAACAAAAATATAATAATAATTTAACATTATACATAAATAGATATTGAACATAATGTAAGTTTAGGTAAACATCAATGTGTTGTACATATTGCATTAAAAACTAAAGTTTATAGATTATTTATTTGTAATTTATTGTTATTATATACGTTCAATCAACTTAGAGTCCAGTATGCATATTTATTGGTACTGACTTCTCTAAAATGTAAAAGAAAATTTCTATGTCATTATAGTCTTATTTACGAGTAAGCAGTTCCTTTAATTGATGCTGGACTCAAATTTGTTTATTCGTATACTTCAAAATATAGCAATCATTATAGTTCTTTTATAGCATATAACATTTTCACTAAACATTCAACAGGAGTTATATGTTTCAGGCGACGATCCAACGATTGAAAATCAGCATTTTCCACCTAAAATTTAAAAATGTTTTAATCCATATTCATAATGCGTTTTTACTAGTTGATTTTCTATGTATACAAAATTAATAATTTGAGTATTAAGAAAAATCAAGATTTAAGTATTTTCATGAATATATACATCATTGCATGGATCCATTTCTTTATTAGGCAACTGCGCACAGAATTCTACTGCAAAAACACGTTCAAATAGCGCACACATGCCACACCAAGTTCTAAAATCAATTATATCTTCATTTTTCCAATTCACCAGTTCTCGATATCGCGTTATTTGAATCTCGGTCAATGGGCGCCCCATCATTTCACCCAATGCAACAGGAATACTCTAAAATATTAATCAACTATTAAAATACATATATTTATTAGTGTTTTTTTACTACCTAATATGTTTTTTAAAAATTATATATACCTCATTACATAACAATCTTGTTTCATCTTCTTGTGCGTAATCTCTATGTCGGTTAAAAACTAAATTATATAGCAATCTTCTCCCGTTTGACACCATGCAATGTTGTTGTAAATATTCTAAAGGTTTTATAGCTAAAATTGAAGAAGTGTTTTATTATATTAACATGTTTTATTTAGCATAAATTACTGTTTAATGTTATGCTGTGTAAGGGCAGTTCAAATCTTGCACTACTTCGTGAAAATACCCGTGGTAAGGATAACCACAGTTCAGCATTAATCGGAGGTAAGTTTAGTTCTTTTTTCAGTTGTTTCAGCTCGTCGCATGGTTGCTTCTTCTCCATTGGAAGAGATCTGAGCGCTTCTTTCAAAGCTGCACGTTTCTGTAAAGTATACGTATAGATATATAGAAATATTTTTTTAAATATAATTATCTGTTAGATGCATTATTTACTATAAATTTATTAAAATACAAAGAAAATAATTAACATTAACTCTGCAACTAGTATTGATCAAAATTGGTTGCATACCGTCTCTTGATAATTTACTTGTCCTATGTTTGTATTTCCATCCACTTACCAATTTATCAAATTCTAAATCAACAATCTCTTCATTCAACTCTCTCTGAAGATGCTTTAGAACCGCAGGCTCTAAAATTGACGAAGTAGCATTCATTCCAAAACTTCCAGATTTATTTTGAAATGAATGCATATGCGATAGATGGCCGGGGTCTTGTAAAGAACCTGCAGGGACTAAAGATGGTCTTGCACTTGGGTTATGGGATTCTGTCCCTAGAGCAGAGATCTACTAAACATAGTTAAACACTCTTATATTTTATCTAAATTTACTTGTGTCTCTGGATCTATGGAAGCTTGAACAGCCAATGGTCCCCTAGAAGAATCTCTACCTCTTTTCTTACGTCTCTTTCCTTTTCTTTTGATTATTTCTTCTTCTCCATCTGATGCTTCGCAGTCAGATACATTTTCTTGGATAATCTATTAAAATAATGGTTATAGAATTTGGAGTAGTTTGGATGTTTGTAGATTTACATTTGTTGTCGTCGGTTGTGTATTGGGAACTTCTAGTTTTTGAGATTGTTTTGGCGAAGTTTTAGGGGATCCTGATCTTCTAGTTGTTCCTGTTCCTTGGCGACTGGTTTCATTTGGAGTTTCAATTGGAGAATCAATGCTTATACTTGGGGTAGGTGGTTGCAGAATATTGATAACTGGTGGGTCATTGCTTCCGTGCCATGACAGAATTTCCTTTGAACATTATTAAGTAAGAGATTATGTAAATATGTGACGCTTTAGACTTTTATTTTGAAGTACCTATACTGGAAATGAAATTGTAAATTTTTAGTTAATATCTATAGAGATATTGCAAAATTACATTATTAAAGGAATATTTATATTTAAGTGTATAAATATGGAGTTGTCGATCTTGCCCGTTCTCTTCTATATAATATACTATACCTGACTATGACTTCTTCGTAAATCTAAAATCAACAAAGTCCTTTCCCTAAGAACTGACGTTATAACAGGATCCGGAGTAACACATCGCCTAGAACTAGACCCTCTGGTTTTAACACTCGCTAAAGTTGGTGCAGGTGTTAATGGACGCGAGTCAGTTTCGGTGTAACGCCGAAACATCTCTTCGGGAACACTTTCGATCTGGGGTATTTTATTACTGTCTTCCACACATGCCAGACTTTCGCGAATAGCTTGCAACTCTTCTGGTAAAATGATATTCTTGTTTTCTGTTGCCCATGTTTCTCGGGCGCGTTTGAGGACATCCCTGGCGTCCTTATCAGTTGGATGGTTGCATAGCAGTGAACAGCCATATGGAAATGGATTGTAAAGGCCTGCGTAAGGGCGAAGGACTACTGGTGCAGGGACTGAAATTGCTTTCAGATGAACTGATTTTCTCTGTAAATTTTAGATAAGAATTTTTATGAATATTAAGGTATAGATTTGCTTGTTTACTAAAACAACAGATATAAAAATTTAATACAAACGATGCTAGTAAATTATAGAATAATATATCCACAGTTTAGAGAAATTAAGAAAATGTATAGAAACTATGATTTTAATTGTTGATTAACAATCCTTTGTATATTTTGGAGACACACCCCGATATCCTAGCAAGCAAGTTCACCACTTTGTAGAAATTTGTTAATTAATTGTTAATTCAATTAAAATGTACAAAATATATAAATATCATTCCTTTATTTCCCTTGCCATGTGTTGCTATATAATAAATTGCACCCAGAAATTTTTTGTTTTTGTTGATCGATTTAAATTAAAGGGGGTATATGCATGGAGATGTTTGTGTCTATTGCAAATCAATATATTATTTATACATGTTAATTAACAATTCACCAAATAACGTATTATTTGCCATAATACCCTCGATTTGTTTGTCCTTTCACTATTTGTATTTGAAATAATACTATATTTTGTTTAAAAATCACCTTTCGATTGCTATAAAACAAAGTAAATATGTATTGTAACTAGGGAAACGTAAATATAAACAATTTTCAGTGTTTTCGAAAAAAAACTTTTTAAACAAAAGTTTCTAGAAATTTTAATATCTTCATTTATTTAAAAGAGGACATTTGTATCTAACTCGTATGGTTTTCTAGATATACTGTTACTTGCGGGTAAGATATCATTTTAAACAAGATGTGGTACGTACAACGCACCAATGCGACCCACTCGCCTTTAGGTAAGATATGCGATGCGAGCAGTGGTTCTTAATAACTGGCCTTTTTGTTAACAATTTGAATGCTTACAATTTTTTGTAGATTACATTTATAAAGAAAATTTTAGTGCATATTTTAAAATTCAAAATGATTATATTTAATCATTTTTTTCGGGCTTTGGGTTAACAATATAAAAATATCATGTAAATAAAATATATCTTAGAATTTCTAGTAGAATTTTTGGGTGTTTTAATTATTTACATAAGGGCAGTATTAAAGGGGGCTTTAAATTTTGGGGCCCTATAATTCGGAAAGTATACGGGCGATTGGATTTAAACTGCGAGCGGATTCAAATGGGATGCCAAATAATATGTGTACCAAATTTGGTCTTACACCTTCAGAGGAGTAGAGGGCGACGACTAACATCCAAGTATATAAGTTATATATATTTTTGGAATCAGAACGATTAGACAAACACTTTTAGTTAGGAAAATTTTTGAATCCGAAAATGCTACAGACACACTACCGAATGCTTAGCTTCTTCGGTACTTCGTACGGCGAGCTAAAAATAGCAGGTGTATTATACTTACTCGTTGGGTTTGTGGAACTTTTTTCACAGGACTTGCTAACAACCCTGTTTTACTAGTTATACTCATATTTGAAACAAATACGAATATAAATTAACGTTTATTTTAATAAAATAAACTACTCGTTTTAATTAACTTAATTTAGAAATAAGAAGGTAACGTATTATTTATAAGTATATTTAAGATTGTTAGAAGTTAAATGGGATTAAATATAACACTTTGTTATATTACTATGGCAATAACATTTATTGATTATTTGCTCATACAGTTAATTTTAATATTATCATACATAAACAAATATACAAACAGATTAATTAAAATTATAATATATAAAAATATTGAAATAACAATGTGTAACTGACAATTATAGAAAGTCAATTGTATCGAAGTCAAATGTTTATAAAAATTTGAGGACAGTCCAAAATGTTTCATGTTGAATCATTTATACCTAACAGTAGAATATCACATACCGATATAATTGCAATTTGATTCGATACAATTACGTTTACAACAAAATGATTTATAAAGTTATGCATTTACAGTTACTACATCGGGAGCACTGCTAGTAGCTGAAGGGCTAATAATTTTTTTTACAATATGAATTTTCCTATTTGATAAACAAACAATATAACAATGATCATCATAGGTGATAGACAATTTTTTGAAGCCTTCATTATTTGGAAATGCAAAAGGATCGATTTGTGATGTCAGAGTTACAAGACCCATTATGACTTCTGCGGTTCGTTCATCATTTTCTAATTCGCCTGCTGACGAAATTACTGCGCCTTCCTCGTTAAGGATAAGATAACCAACTTGATTCGGAATTTTATCCATTGTTAACCTAACAAAAACAATAACTAAATATTTAAATGTTTTTAATTATTTAATTTCGTACTTTCGAAATTGGTTTAAATGTGCTAATAAAATTTTAACGAGCCAAAATATTAAAACGACGTAGAACAATATTTATTTTTGACAGACTTTCGTCATTGAATGTTTGTCATCAATAGGTCTGTTCGTTTGCCTTACACTTTCTGCTCATTGCAAGTTTACCTACAGACAAAAAAAATGAAATGTCACATCCGCCGCGAAATACGAAAATCCATCTGCTCAACACGCGTCCACGCATCCCTGAGTTATTCTTATGGGACGCTTTAGTAACCGATACTATATAGGCGGAGATTCTCTTATGTATTAAGTTAATAAAAATTTAAGAAATCTGATAGTGACAAATTTAAACAGCTTTAATATAATGTCTGGAACATTGGGGAACATGTTTAATAAGTGTGCATTTCTAAATAAAAGATACATTTGCAAATTCCATAACTTGCATCGGTAATGCAATGCGCAATTGTATTACTGAAAGTGGCTCTCTGAATCGTCCATTCAAAATGTCTGACTTGCCGAACATGCAGATTTCCGGTTTTGGCTGATTTCGCCTCATTTCGGTTGTCAAAACGATCTGTCATGGCTGACTCAGTTACTTTCTGTTCTGTCGTGTTTGTTGTTAGAAATACACACTTATTAAACATGTTCCCGGCATTATATTGAAGCTGTTTAAATTTGTCACTATCAGATTTCTCAAATTTTTATTAACTTAAAGGATTGTTCACAGCGAAACAATTAGTAATTAAGCTTAGAAAATTACAAATAATAATCTAGTTTGTATTATGACAAGCAATGTTAACATTCCAAGCAACAAAATTTATGATAACCTTATGTCATACAACAAACTGGAATTATTACTTATAATTTCTAAGCTTATTTACTAATTCTTTAGCTGTGAACAATCCTTAACACATAAGAGAATTTCGGCCTAAAGTAATAGTCTCATAAGAATAACGCATTGAATGGACCAATTTTCGTATTTCGCGGGCTGAAATAAGCGGATGTGACGTGCCCACTTTTTCAGTCTATACATAAAAGATAATTTAAATCATTTTTGAAAATTTGTATACATATTTATACTGTGCTATATGTATAAGAAAAGTATATCAAAAATATATGAATGCCTTCTAATACATTTGGTGCAATATAGAACATATTTGCCCAGTACAAACGTACATAGGTATGATGCCATTGTTTGACAACGTATACATAATTCGGATGTCAACGTTTCGTCTAAATATCGTAATTTGACACAAATATTTGTATATTTAAAATTATATTGTTTATTGTAACTGTATCTACATGTATCATTTTCCTTAGCAATGTTTTAATTTATTTAATGGTAATTCAAAACACGATATAATGAATAAGTTGTTAATAATTGATTCTATATATAAATACAAAATAGTCTCATTTAACTATGAACCGGTTAATTTTTCAAAGAAGGTTGTCAGTTAAATTAATTGATTAGATATTTAAAATTATAAAATAGATTAATTAAAAACGTTCAACAGGGGGTTATTTATATATGTGTATTTGATGTTTCGACATCGTTCATTTAAGCATAACGTGTTTAATTAATTGATACCAATCTAGAAAATCCATCTTAAATATATAATAATTAATAATTAAAATAATGGCTGGAATATTTTCTAAACTGCGTTTGTGATGGCCAGAGTAGATTTGTTGGTGTCAACGTTTGTTGTATTGTTATTGACGAATTTATCGTATCTGCGCATGACTGATCAGAGGCGTATCAAACAACATTTTATGTAGTTCAAATCGAATCTAATGTATTCCAGATAAGTCATTGCACTCATCTAAATTTATAATATCTATTAGTATGAGTAGCAAACGTTAGTATACCTTTTTATGTAAATGATATGTTAATATTAATGCACAACTATATCATGTAATTTATACCATAAATGATTAGATACATCATACTGGATTCTTTCAAAATTACGTCATAAATTTATGTAATTTTGTTTCGTTAATCCTTAGGCATTAACCATTAAGCATTCAGCATTGACAATTCTATATGGCTGATGTGTTATAGTAATCTAATTATCTATAGCTATAGAATTATCAATCCATTAAATTCTACAAATATTTCTCAACGTTTTTACTTTCTTCGACCTGAAAGAAATATAACTCGAGATTTAACGAAAATACATGTTTTGCGATTCCCTATTTTCGACAAGATTCTTGGCGTATGTGTGTCTATGCTCGTTCTACAGCAAAAAGTATTGTTGATAAAATTATGAGACTTTGCATTTTAAATTTGTATATAGCTAAACAAGTATTTCTACTAACTTCAAAACGGCAAGATTTACAGAAAAAGATATTAAAAATGTTTGCTTGAAAAAAATTCTCAAAAAACGTACGATTTAAATGGAATATGAAATAGTAAATATATATGTGTATCTATTAATGCGAATGGTTTCGTGGTAATCGCAGTATCAAAGAATGTCAAAATTTGTAATAAAAATCTTTATACAGCTATATATCTCTGGTTTCTTAACACTGATTTTGATCGGTATGTGCTCATTCTCTTTGTCAGTTGTTGCCCTATCGGTTGTCAGGATCCGGCGATACAGTCATTTAAATATAGTCATAAAACAAGATTTGGTACGCGTAAAACGCACCAACGCGCAGAGCTCGCCCTTAGGTAAAATATGCGTTGCGAGCACTGGTTTTTAATTATTATGGCCTTTTGGTTAACAATTTGATAAAATGTTATAGATATAAAAAGTCTTACATTTAATTTTAGATTATATTGTAAAAAAAAAAAAATTTAGTGCATATTTTAAAATTCAAAATTATAATATTTAATAATTTTTTTCGGGCTTTGGGGTAACAAAACGAAAAAACCTTGTAGACATAAAATATCTTAGTAGTAGAATTTTTTGGTGTTTTAATTATTTATATAAGGGCAGTATTAAGGGGGGTTTTTAATTTTGGGGCCCTATAACTCGGGAAGTATACGGACGATTGGATTTAAACTGCGAGCGGATTCAAATGAGATGCCAAATAATATGTGTACCAAATTTGGAGTGCATCGCTCCGGTACCTTCAGAGGAGTAGAGGGCACAAATTTGGTCTTACGAGCGAGCGACGACTAACATCCAAGTATATAAGTTATATACATTTTCGGAATCAGGGCGACGAGACGAACACTTTTTCTTAATGAAATTTTTTGATCCGAGAATGCTACAGACACACGACCGAATGCTTAAGCTTCTTCGGTACTACGTACGGCGAGCTAAAAAAGGTTTTAGTTAATTTGACTCCAAATTGAGCCCATGCAACCTAGGGCCTTAAAATGAGCCCATGGGCGTTTCATTTGGTTGAGCGGGCGCTGATATTTGAATTTTTAAACATACGCTGAAATTGGCCCATTTTCGGGCATATTAGTGGACCCTGATGACCTAGGGGCCTAAAATTTTGGATTTGACCCTTTCTTGGCAAGCTTAACAACATACTAAAGTTTTGAGTACAATCCGTGTTACGTGCGTCCAGTTTTTACGAAACAAACTGCTCATATATATATATATATATATATATATATATATATATATATATATATATATATATATATATATATATATATATATATATATATATATATATATATATATATATATATATATATATATATATATATATATTTTTATTACCTTTCTCAAAAATCCTACACTGGACTATCTCGTACATAATCTATATATATATATATATATATATATATATATATATATATATATATATATATATATATATAGATTATGTACGAGATAGTCCAGTGTAGGATTTTTGAGAAAGGTAATTGTATTGTTAACTCAACACCGCTTCTTAAACCATTCTAATTCCAATATATGCAAAGTGCAATAATTATAAGCGTCCTTATTCTATTCTCAGTCGGAAACCAATTAAACTCAGCCTTCACAGTTAAATTATAATAGAGATATGATGCACAATTTGTGCCAGTTAACAGTATAAACAAATAAAGGTATAACTGGCCGCTGATATTTTTCGTACTCGAACATCCCACGTAATATTGACCGTAAGGCTGGGCACGGCTTAACTTAACTGATCCAATCCAACAAGCTACATACAAACACTAAAAAGACCAGTTGTCTTGTTATTTACCGTGATGTTAGATTACCGTAGAATTATTACTGAGAAACTATGCAAAGATCCTCACACAAGATCACAAAAGTGCAAGAATAGCCTCGGTATATCTAGATGAATCTAGAAAATAAATGGTTGTGAAAACAAAAAGCTTAGTGCTTAGAATTCCATTTTAAAAATATGTGTGTTAATTGAATCCTGTTTTTAGCTCACCGTAATAAGTAAAGAACAGCTAAAGCATTCGGTCGTGTGTCTGTAGAAATTTTTATATTTTTATGGTAATTAAATTCAATTTTATGAAGCTTTATGTACATCAATTACATGCAAATGTATTGATGGACACAAAAAACGAGTTTATCCGTTGAAATCTCAAGATCAAAGTAATTAATTTCCACTACGTATAAGAAAGTAGCAAGCCACAATTTACATTTAATATTAATGTGGCAAGTTTAACTTTTAAAGGTGACGAATTAATCAGAATTTGCCTTATTAAAAATTAATAAAAATATTCAAATAGCTATAATTATTTCAGTGTGAAAAATCAAACAAAAAAATGTATTATTTTCGCATGCTCTTATTATTTATAAAGATTAAATCTATATGCGTAATTACGGTCGTATGCCTATATAAATTGAAAATGACCTGTGCTTTATAATCTGTCGGCTTACTCTCATACTTTAACAACAAAAAATTGCTGAAATTTATGCATTGGTACACACCTACTCATAAAGCCTATCTGGCTCTGTTATTACAGTCAAAATATGATTGCTTCTGGCGCCAGTTACTTTAAATGGAGCCACAAATTATATGCTAAAATATTTATTATACGACTTTTGAATGAACAATAATAATCATGTTCAAATTAATGTGCTACTTCGAGTTTTATGGATTGTGAAGAAGAAGTTAAATATTGTAATAGCGTATAGTTTAAAGTTATATATAATGAATCAAGAATTAATGCAACCATCAAAGCTTACAGCTTGCCGCAAGTAATTCAGTGGAATATGAAGAATCTCGGCAAAAATAAACCTAGCACTATTTTCACTTCATATTTTATAACTATAATAAATTTTGTTTAATTCTCATATTAAACCTTATCTTTATTTGTTTCATTCAGCATTTTTACTTACTTTTACAGAGTAATAAGTAAGTATAGGGATCCCCAAAAAAATCGAACTCGATATTTCAACGGATATACACGTTTTGAGCATCCCTGAATCGAATGTGACTATTTTCGGAGTGACGTCTGTGTGTGTGTGTACGCTCTAGAGCCGAAACTGTCCAACGTAAAATTATGAGACTTCAAACTTAAGACTTGTATATGGTCTAGTTATGCACCTCCTATTTTTGAAAAGAATATTCAAACCAGCAGTGCATGTTAACTCTGTGCATTTTTTGTTCTATCTCCAATATCACAAGAACGGCTGCACTTACGGCAAAAATAGTTATGTTCATAATAAAAGATATTAATATTTCGCACAACTTTTGTTCGAAAAGTTTCTTCAATAAATGTGTACCAGTTACGAGAAAATCGCTACTAAGAATCATAAGTATCTTGTTTACGTTGTCATGGATTCGAATGTAGCTTAATTAATCGGATCATCTGCGCCTGTCAATATTTCGACAAAAAAACAAAATGGCCTGAATTAGATAAATGACATTTCAGAATATTTCTGTAGAGTATTGGTTAGTTTTGATAGCTAGTACTTCAATACCATTACAAATTGGTATTGGTATCATTTTCCACGTATTCATTTATATAAGGTAAGCTTGGATTTCATATTGTTTCTGTTGGATTAATATTTCCTAATATTATATTTTAATAATCAATAAATATTGATGAAAACTACGTAAAGGAAAGTCCAGCGTTGGCCACAACCCATTTTTCACATCGGAAAGCGTTTATTAGTCTGAACAGCCTTAGTATAATAATATTGCATATATGGTGATGCAAGAAACTGTTATATCCTCATTTATAAATATGGCTATAATTTTATGAATTCAAAGGAAATCCTGTTAATACATTATTAATCGTTTGTATTTAAACACCCTGTACTATATTAATATATCATTTATTAAACATTTTATTGCTTTTATATATAGGAGCTACTTGCTATTAAAATTTAATATAGGCGATTTCGAATGTTTACATTATAATATATGGTATTAAATAATATTTGCCGCGAAGTAGATATGCTTTTAATATAATGAACTTATAAATAAAAATTCTGCTAACGATTATATTACAATATTCTTTAACTATTTCAATTTGCAGGAAATGAAAAATATATTATTTTTTATAAGTGAATATCATTGTGTTGGGGCCATTTACCTTTAACTAAGTACACATTTTTCGGTTTCTTTTATTAGAATAGAATAGATTTAACATTGCATGGAAAAATGATAATTTGGCTGTCAAATTAAATAGAAGTTATTCTATTGTAGCTGTTCCACATTTGAATTACATTAAATCAGTAGTTTAAATTAACCAAAATTGTATTGTTGAGGTTGTTAGGGAAAGATTTTCTAAAGCCCTTGCACTTAAGCCAGTGAGCCTATCAAAAGTTGTATTATGTATTCAAAAGAACATGCACATCCATTATTATTATTGTAAACTGATTTTTCTTTTCATTTCTTTTAATGATATGTGACTATTTGCTGTTGTTTTCTTCTGGTTGTATTCTTTATAATGCTAGTTGGTGACAGTTCACGAATGGATTTTAGATCGGTAGTAAAAAAGAGCTATAGCGTTTGGGCGTGTGATTGTAACATTCTCGAACTTAAAAGATTCTTGTTCATAAATTCGTCTAACTCTGCTCTGATGGTGCTGGGCCGATTTAAGCTTTATATTCAATGAAACAATTACGTTCATTGTTGTGTTATTTCATAATAGCACAACCACACAATTTATGCCGCACAAAGAATGAGGAAAATATTATAATTTATTTTTAATTACTGGGAATATTTTTATCAAAAAGAGAAAATTGTATCTAGAATAAATTTAAATGAAATTGCCTCTGTTAGCTGCTAAACTAAAAGTTATATTCAATGTTTTGAATATAATTAGCAATAAATTTGTATGCTGTTCGTAAAATGTTTATAGTTTTGCCCTTTTTCGTATTCATGGGCAACTACTTTTAAGTTATCTTAAATCTCCATTATAACAATGTATACTTTTACAGTTAAAGCTATTTACACTCGATACAACGAGAGAACACCTTCGCCTGTGTTAACTTAGATGAATTTAAACGTAATGTTATGCTTGTTAAAATACAAATTTATTATTAAAAGTGTAAAAGTTAATTAAAGTTCTGTCAAACCATTCACGCCTAAATTATCTATATATATATATATATATATATATATATATATATATATATATATATATATATATATATATATATATATATATATATATATATATATAAAATTTCAACACATTCAGACAGTGATTGTTTAATTTTGCAAAGTAGTAAAACTCAAATAATGTACATTAATTTTCTGGTGTTGTCGCGTAAATAAAAATTGATGAACAATTAAAAATAAGTATCAATAAAAATAGATTGTTATGCTTGGCGATAAATTGTGAGTAATAAATGGGAAAAAAGTTATTCGCTGTGTTGTAATTCCATCAACGAATCATCTGGAATTAATGATCATTTGTAAAGAATGGGGAAAAAATGACTTTGTATGCTGCATTACAATTACAAAACAACTGTCGTGTTTACTTGCAATAAATGAAAACAGAAAACTAAGTTCCTTATGAGACACTTTGTAAAAAATCAAAACCGGATTATAAAAATATAATGTACACAAAAATAAAATGATTTCTAATTGTTATTAGGCTTATTGGCAACAATCTACTAGGTACTAGTAATTTCTTTAGCATTTGCAGAATTAAAACAGTCGCTCGAAAAAAAAAAACCTTTGATTTATTTTACTTCATAACGCAAAGTTCAAGAAACGAAAAACGTCGTATAGCATATTCTCATATTGAGTGTGAAGCGTAGGCGTGCACGTAATAGTATATTTGACAGGAACAAATTCTGAGCACCTATTGCACAATGAGAAGTGCTATATAAGCACTGGACAGACCTACGCACGCTTTTATAGGCGTTAAGACTTACACGACAAAAATAAAAGGTTACGAGAATTCAAAGAAACTAATGCTATCCGATCTAAAACGCTGTAATTACTTATCAATTGAAATCTGTCTGATGTTCAGTTTCGCTATTTGCATTAGATCTTGAATAATGTTCCACATCAGAGCGTTGTAATTTCACTCATTTTTAAATATGATAAGTATCTGTTGAATACTATTCACATACAAATGTCATTATAATTATACATTAAAATGATTTATAGTGTGAAAATTACAGATGTATCAGGGCGATTATGTCGGTAGATGCATCTGTTTTTATGATTTGTTGAGTGCGAATGAAAAGACGGGAACAGTGTCTTGATCTTGATAGGGTTGCAAAAAGGATTTGATGTCTTATTTATGGTTCAGAAATATATAAATATTATGCAATTATGTTTTTAATATTGTTTTGGTTGAGTTTTTAGATCGCTGTACAGTAGTATAAAAGAGCTATAGTGTTCGCTCGTGTGTAACTTCCCGGAATTAAAAAATGTTTGCACAGAAAATCGTTTCACGTCTTCCTGTTACCGAATATATACATACATATACATATATATATATATATATATATATATATATATATATATATATATATATATATATCTAGGAAATTTTAATATCTCTAACATTTATGCTTGTTTAAATTTTTTTCAAAAATATGAGGCTTTCTCCCGGACAACACAAAATTTAAATTAAAAGATTTATAATTTAAGCAGCCACACACACACACACACACACACACACACACACACACACACACACACACACACATACACACACACAGTATCTAGCAAATAGTCAATCTCAATTCATCGTGAATCTCGAGTTAGAAATTTTTTATGATTACAATATTTCCTTTTAGACTTTGACCAAGAAAGTAAAACTCAGTAACAATAATATTTTCTTAATTTTTTGCTCTATTTATTGATTATAAGCTCGTCTTAAGGTGAGTTGAAGGCATTGAATTATCCAAGAACTAGATTTTTGGAATAAAGTACATTAAAACTTTAGTAAATATTCTCTTTTATATTTGCAATTATAAACTTATAGTTAAATTATGCATATTACTTTATTTCCAATAAAAATTTCCCACAATTCTAAAATATCATAATCCAAATTTATTCGAAATTTAACCACGTTAATTTCATGGTGCGAGATAATTGAATCTCAATGTTTTATAAGAAATGTTATTACCATTTGAAGCACATGTAAGAAGACCATCATCAACATTTTTCAACACAAATGTGCGACTCCTTTTATAACATAATTTATTGTACATAATACTCAGAACTAACGCTAACCATACATCCCCACTCTCAAAAGAATACGTCCCATATTTACAAGAGTGTCAACAAAAGTACCGCGATCTCTTCAGCGAGTTGTTAGTGCACCAAGTTATGTTCGTTAGAGCACTCAGTGTAACAATTCTAACATTTTCGACACTTATTTTTTACTCCATAATCGATTTTACCCCGATTAGTCATCCAGTGCAAAAATCTAGATCGTCGAAAATTAAAACAATTGTGTCGTATTCCCTCGAAAAAAAATTACACCTCCAAGGACGAAGTGTTCAGTGTATACATCCGGTTGTTTTCCCGAAATTAAGGGAAGACAATGAATGGATTCGAGTGCCGGATACAAAAGCTTTTATCCGGAATGCCTTTTTGGATACCCGGCTGCATCCATATTTGTTTATAAGGATTATTGCTATGATTCAAGGTACTTGCAAAGCTTATTTAAAAAAAAATTAAGCGTATTATGAGGTCATTTAGTTAAGATTGAGTAAAATAAAGCCGTATTTTAAATTTTCTTTTCTCTAAAACTTTATTATATATGTTATTAATTTTTTTTGCATCTTATTTATACATCCTTAAAGTATATATGAAATATATATATATATATATTTTTTTAACTAATAATTTTCATTTATAAAGATGGCGTTGAAGTAAGTGTATTGAAAAAATAGGATTTATTCAATAGTATTGGTTGAAGAGCATTCATACACGGACACACAGACGTTATTGTGAAAATAGTCAAAATGAATTCAGCATTAAAACGAATATTTCTAGATCGATTTGTTTTTATGAGCACATTACTTTTTTTATACATAATGTATAAGTTTAAACAAATACATGTATTGGAATTACTTTTTCTGCCATTTTCGATGTAGTAAAAATATAGCAGGAGTAAACTTGTACCCCTGGTTTAGATGTTGCTTTAAAAATAGATTATTTATACAGAAATTAGCCCAGTATTAAATTTTATTTAATATAAGTATAAAACACGTTGTCTTGTTCTTGTAATACATTATATAAAGAAATTACAAAATATAATTTATCGTTTTATACTAATAATGAACATAATTTGTTATTTTAACAATTTTGGTTGTTCATAATTTGTTTATTATGATCGTTTTATATGTCTATAACATAAATTATAGATTATATAATTATCGTAGTCGAAACTAATTGTTATTGCGTCACAAATTCCTAATGTTAAATGCAACACAACATATTGAATATTGTTGCTATATGCAATCAGTGAAATGACTGTATAATTAAATGTACAATAACACTGCGGGACTCAAAAAACTCACATTACAATCCTGTGTTAATAGCTTTTTTTAAACGTATCGGTTACATGTAAGGTGAGAATATTATGCATAATACATTACTTGCATACTAATTTTGACAATTTAAACCTAAGATTTTTTATTCAAAATACGCGGAGCTCAAACAATTAGAAATTAAAATATAATATATACCCTAGGGTCAAAGCTTTTTATCAATGTCCATTATAAAAAGATATTTATGAAATATCTCACAAGCATTCTATCGTTAATATCAAGTTTGTGAACATTTTGATCTTTTAATTGCAAAATCCTTTTTTAAACTTTCTCCATTATTCTTTTATTCTATGTTCAATAACGAATTTAAAACTGTGGTTACATGTTATGCCGGCCGCCGTGGTTAAGAGGTTTGACCATCTAACTCTAGATCTGAGTTTGTATATGTTTCTCACCTTCATACATTTACCCTGGGAGTACACAGTGGTATATGACCACATCAGTCGGCCCGGTGTGTCTTCATCCCTCACCCATATAAAAATATATATAAAAAAAAAACATGTTTAAGAATTATAGAAAAGATAAATGGCAACACGTATTTTCCACTATTGAAGGAGTTGCGAGATTAAACAATATGATAACCCTAAGACATGCGTTATTAGCAACATATTACAGACATCGAACGATGGGCATGGTGGGCCAACCAGCAGCTAATTACCACTCGAATGATTGTATTCTCTTAGTCGGAGGTCATAACTAGCGAAACGCAAATATAATATAGCTATTTTCAAAGGCGTTTTATCAGAAAATGGTACATTTTTCGAAAATACTTGCTAGAAATTTTAATATATTTAACTTTCATAAGATGTTTTATCTAATTCATTTTCGAAATATGCAAATAATGACACGAGTAAACAAGCACAGCCGTTTGGAATATCCTTCAACATAAGGTTTTCTTTAGAAATCATAAACTGAAATCATCATATTTTTATGTTAAACGGTATTGTCTGCAGAGTGTTCATAGATAAACAGACGTGATTATTGGTGCGATTCTGCGTCAGTCTATAGGTCTATAAGGAGAATCTGTAAGATTTTGAAAAAGCTGTAGTTCTTTAATGGATACACATTTTAGTATTATTAATTACACAAATCATGTTATTATCTTCGATATATCTTATAGAATCAGTTTAAAAATGGTTTGCAATTCAATTAAAATATATTTTACACTATCAATATTTTACAGATTGTACTTATAGATTGCTCAGAATTGCACCATAAGAAAATAGTTAAAATGGAATCAGGGGCCCTCGAAATGAATATTTCCATTTAAATTTCGGGGTTAGATCACACAATTTGCTGATATACATAATGTATAAAAGAAAGTAAAAAATAATCACGCTTTTTCACCAATTAAGGAGGTAGAAAGGATTGATAATTATTCATATTTATATAAACCTTATGAAATAGCGGGTGAGCTACTAGTTAATCGTGGATCGAATGATTGCAATTCATTTTGTCGGCACCCTGGGTGGAACCCAGGACTTAGTTGCAGTTACACCACTAATATGAATGTTTAAATGAAATTTAAATAAATTTAAATTAATTGATAATAATAATAATTTGATCTTAGCGCTCATATACATCCACGTGTATGAGTAATGATGCATATATATTTGTAATTATGATCGCAATTAATTTTGCCAGAACTCGGGTTCGAACCCAGGACACCAACACTAACGTATAAATGAAAAATACAAGAAACAAATCCTTTATTGCGTAATAATAACAATTAGATTTTACCCGCAACCAAGATACATCCAAGTTATAATTGGTATTTGTAATTAGGTAGCTGTATTTGTATTTTTTAAACTCTTTAAGTACGTGTATTTTCTGCGAATGCAAGTCAACCTTCGACGAGCTAAATGCACCTTATATGCAAAGAGAGATTTTATGGCTGCAGAATAAAAAGAGCATCACTATTTGAGTACTCATTATCTGCAGTAAAATATAAATTACTACTTCAAAGTGAGGGCGGGAGACCAACTTCTTTACAGTCGTGCGCCTTTACATAAAAAATTACAGTACTATCAGAATTTAAATCGTGATCAATTTTAATTTGGCTCCATAAAATCAATCACGTTTATCGTTCCCGTAATTATACGCCAAAATAGTATACACTGTTATTTGAAATAAATCTATGAGCGTAAGAACTATAGATGTTGTAGGTAGCGCAGTAAACATAGTAATAAAATATGATTTATTGTTTATGATTAGGTTAATTATTATTGGTATTTGATAGGTGAATGGGATGTAAAACTGTACTGTCACATTATTAGTGCAGTGAGTTCGCAAACAGTTGAAGCCACCGTCACACATATGTGGCTACCAGAATGGAACCAAGGCACTAGCGAAACATATGAACCGGTCATGGTGTCTTGCAAATTACCGCAAGGGATCAAATCTGCTCGGGCTGTTGCGATATCCGGGAAACCATGCCATAACCCCACTCCAATGATATATTTACCAAAAGGTATTTAATTCATACAATTTAGTCATATTTTACACATTTTAAGCGCACCAGAACTCAACCAAAATTACAAAAAATTAAAATTATTATTTTCCAACACTAAGTATATATGTTTCATGAATTTTATCAGAATAATATATATTGTTGTTTGATTGAGCAATATGGTAACAAAAACATAATTTTGGAAACAAATCTGCAGTGTCCTACACTGGACTTTCTTGTATATAAATGAAATTAATTTATTACTAAAAAATGAAAACAGATATTGATTAATTTTGAAAGTCGATTCTGCGATTCTCAAGAAACAATTTAGTATACCATGTACATAACAAAAAGAAAAAAAAAAAACAATTTCAAAAGTAATTTTCCAGTTAATTGTAAATTTTTTTAAAAAACTATTTTTATAGTTAATTTTAGTATCTCTAAAGATTATAAGATTCATTTTCTTTGTTTGTAATTTGTGCCGTTTCCGAACTAGTAAGAAAGTAGCTAGAGTAATCTCACTTGTATTAATTGGCGTGTTTCTTCGCCAGTTTTGTGATTCAATCCAAATAATCATAGAAATAGTAAAATTCGCAAGGGGAAGGGGATTGTTGGTTTCTGATCACAAAATGGAAGAGTAGGGATAACTAATAACGAACGAAGACACGTGATTCTCATAATCATGATTACTTTGATTAGTTAGATTGCGAATCGGAGTTCGAAGAAACACGCCTAATATTGTTAGCTCGCCGTACGAAGTACCGAAGAAGCTAAGGCATTCGGTCGTGTGTCTGTAGCATTCTCGGATCAAAAAATGTCATTAACAAAAAATGTTTGTCTCGTCGCCCTGAATCCAAAAATATATATAACTTATATACTTGGATGTTAGTCGCTCGCTCGTAAGACCAAATGTGTTCCTTCTACTCCTCTGAAGGTACCGGAGCGATTCACACCAAATTTGGTACACATATCAATTAGCATCCCATTTGAATCTGCTCGTAGTTTAAATCCAATCGACCGTATACTTCCCGAGTTATAGGGCCCCAAAATTTGGAGCCCCCCTTAATACTGCCCTTATAAAAATAATTGAAACACTCAAAAATTCTACTAAAAATTCTAAGATATTTTATATCTACAAGATTTTTTCATATTGTTAACTCAAAGCCCGAAAAAAATTATTAAATATTATAATTTTGAATTTTAAAATATGCACTAAGAAACTATTTTTATGTATATAATCTACAAAAAATTGTAAGACTTTTTATATCTATAACATTTTTTCAAATTGTTAACCAAAAGGCCATAATAATTAAAAACCACTGCTCGCAACGCATATCTTACCTAAAGGCGAGCTCTACGCATTGGTGCGTTTTACGCGTACCAAATCTTGTATTTATAAATAGATATTCTTATATATAAACGTTTTATCCACAATTTTTTTTGCTGTAGAGCGTGAATACACAGACGTCATCTCGTAAATATACTCAATATGAACTCAGGAAAGCTCAAAACATGTATTTCCGTTAAAATATTGAGTTTGAACATATTTATGATTACAATACTTGCTTTTAGACTTGTTCCAAAAAAAGTAAACTACTACAAAAGTGCTAGATTAAAAAATGGCGGAATATTTCAAAATAGGATTTTCTATTGAATAGAGTTGTATTAATCTTATTGCATATTACAAAAGAGCAATATTTCCTTCAACATGTTCACTTGTTCACGATAATTTTAGATCTTACCGCCACCGTAACCTCAACCAACTATACCACAAATGAACCAATAACCGTTTGCGTAAAACCATTACAATTCACCACCGACATATCTACCAAACTTATCGCATGGATCGAAATGCATAAACTACTAGGTGCAGCCAAGATCGAGTTTTACTATACCAATGTTCATCCACAAACTTTGCGCACCCTAAAATGGTATGAAGAGCAATCGAATCGCGGCTGTAGTGTACGTTTGAAACGGTATCGCTCATTAGCAGATGATAAAATGAGAATTGATGGCGGTGATGTATGGCAAAAGCGCAGAAATGAAGTGATTGCTTACAATGACTGTTTGTACCGTAATATTAACACGTCTCGGTTTGTGGTACCGGTTGACATAGATGAAATTATCGTACCGAAACACGAGTACACATGGAGACAATTATTATCACATTTGTTCCATTTGAACCCACAGTTACAGAACAATTATGCTTCGTTCGTCGTTAGAAACGCTTACTTTATGGACCAGTTTACGGGACGCAACAAAAGGTATGTTTTACTTCCGGTCTCACGCAGAATTAGTATCACAGGAGCAACCGTTTTGTATATCTGTTAAATAGGACCGAGGGGTAAATTACTAGACAATTTTAAACACTTGACTATAAATCTTTAGAGACTTTAAAAGATTTTTACTATCTTTTGCTAAATCAATTTTGTATGGTTTTATTACACGGTTTTTCTTCAGTTTGTATCGTTTGACTATAATAGCAATAATACAAATTTCCACATCGCAAATAATAATAAAGAAATCGAGTCCTTTTTTTTTGAACGCTATTTTGTTTTTAGATCACTATGCTGAGATTAACTAATCGATCGCTTATCATGCACTGTGTAACATCCGACAATTTTAAGCTAAGATTTATTTCAACTTTGATTTTAACCCATAGATTTACAATTCAAACAATGTCTCCGTAACTCGTACGTCACTAATTCACATTGAAATACTGTTTTTGACGCTCACGTGGTAGCACTTTTATTTATACTTGTTTTTTGGTCGGTCATTTTAACATAAATGCTTAATAGCGGCGCACAAACTTCAAATTAGAATAAATTAAACTTAATAAAATTAAGTTTAATTTATTCTAATTTGAACTAACTAACAGTTATTTATATTTCTCATTGACTGACAATATCAATATAATATAGCAGATGCCACTCTGTGTAAAGTACACAACACACTAAATACACTTCAAATCATCAAATTGATTGAAGATTTATCACAAAAACGTTTTTGACTTTTTATTCTGACGTTTGATTCGGTTGTGTCTATTTCAAAGCAGACTGAACTTCAGAAGAGTAGTGATTGTTTTATTTCAGTATAAATTATTTGATTATTTTTTATAACATTATTAGCAGTCGCCATGGCGCAGTGGTTAAGAGTCTTGTCTTTCACCCTGGAGGTCGTGAGTTCAATCTATGCCAATTTGTATTAAAAAAAAGCGCTCCACACATACATACTCACTGACTCACATACATACAAACATTTCTGGTAATTAAATTAAAAATGATTAAGTGTTGATAAATATAGGAGAACATGCAGTAAAGGGTTAAATATAAGAATTATTTTTTGTTTTAAATCTCTTGTTACTATTGAAGCAGATTTTATGTCAAACATCTGAGTTTAATAAATCAAATAACAGGTTTTTAATTAATAAATATATTTTTTGTTCTATTTTTAAATTTTGTTTGATTGAAGTCCGAGATTAAATCATCGGTTACACATGCTATATTTCATATATATATATATATATATATATATATATATATATATATATATATATATATATATATATATATATATATATATATATAAAAAAAGCATTATGTTTCATTGATTTTTTCTATGTTTTCTTAAGATATAAATCAATATGTGTATATTAAAAATATATTTGTTTGTATTTATTTTTAAATAAGTGTTAACTTGCAAATTCAATAAAATATCTGAGGTGCCATCACTGGTCTTTTTTGTACGAATAAACATAGAATATGCATGTCTTTTGAATATTCGTACATAATTGTATTCAATAATTTCATTTAAAATATTGGGTCTAACTAATCGTGTTAAATACTAGGCCTAATACTGCGTTGGATTAATATATTATTTTAAACAGATCGAAGTATTCCATCCCTATCCTGGATAATATTGTGCGCAGTGAGCTGAGTCCGGACGGTGAATCGGGCAAAAGTTTTGTATCCACTGCAAACACACATGTCGTCTTCAATCATTATGCGCTGGTTTCACTGAAACCCGGAATACAAAATGCATATTTTTTGCCATCGGATCTTGTACAAATGAACCACTATAGAAATTCTTGTTCAACGATTTTATTAGCAGAATGTACAAAATATTTATCTAGTCCTATTAGAATTGTTGATACAAGTATGTTTAGATATAAGAAAATGTTGAAAAATAACATTTTTACTGTGATAAAACTTTTGAATTTGTAATTTTGTATTTATTATGTATTTTTACGCAATAAAATGTTTTAACGTATCGAAAGAATATATATAATTTTTGTTAGTAAGAAAAAGCAAACTTATTCAAAATTACATTAAAACTGCTAGGATTATTATCGCTCGAGCACTTGTGATTTTTTGAACTAAAAATTGTAAACAAACACAATTTATATGAGTTTCATTGATTAAAATAATTGTAGTAGCCTTCAGGCCGGTTTCCAATTGACGCAGACGCAAAATGCTGCGTCTGCGATCAAATATAAAAGATAGGAATATCGATATTTTCATATTCTGCGTTCACGTTTCTACTTCCAACCAATAGAAACATTTAATTAATGAACATATAAATAAACCACTGATGTATTTTTAATACTGTTATAACTATTCTAAAAACTCGTAAAATATATAGTAATGCGATAATTTTAAGAATTTAGATGAATTTAGATCGTACATTAATATTTACGGTGAAGTTTTGTTTGTATTTATACGACAATGCCAAAATAAAATATCTGGAGTGGTCTGCACTCAACTTTCTTTTACGCAGTTTTCACTAGATATAAATATATGTATATGTATATATATATATATATATCCAAAACCTGCTGTCAAACTAACCAATACTCTACTGAAATATTCTGAAATGTCATTTATCTAATAGTCTTTTGTTTTCCTGTCAAAATAGCAGATGATCCGATTTTATAAGCTACATGCGAATCAATGGCAACGTAAACAAGATATTTATAATGTTTCGTAGCATTTATCTTGCAACTGGTACATTTTTTGAAGAAATGTTTCAAACAAAAGTTGTGCAAAATATTAATATCTTTCATTATGAATATAACTATATTTGTCGTAAGTGTAGCCGTTCTAGTGATATTGGAGATAGAACAAAAAATGCATAGAGTAAACATGCACTTCCGGTTTGAATATTCTTTTCAAAAATAGGAGGTGCACATCTAGGGTATATACAAAGTTTAAGTTTGAAGTTTCATAATTTTTCGTTCGACAGTTTTGGCTCTAGAGCGTTCACAGACACACACACACACACAGACAGACAGACGTCATTCCGAAAATAATCACATTCGATTCAGAAAAGGTCAAAACGTGTATATCCGTTGAAATCTCGAGTTCGAAATTTTTCATGATTACAATACTTACTTATTACTCTGTAAAAGAAAGTAAAAATCAAATAGTGTCTCATTTTGTAATATGTTTGCAGTTATTGCAAGAAATATTGTTAATATGACAAAATCCTCATCAACAATATCAAATTCAGATATATTAATGATACATACATACATATAATATACATATTCGGGTAATTTCGGCTAAACACGACTATGTACGAACACATTTTTTATACGTTATTATAGTAATATGTGAGATGATATGAGAAATACAGGTTATATAAAATATCAATTCCTGCGTCTATTGGAAACCAAACTATATATTTCTACGTTACTGCGTTAATTTTATAGTTCTCTGTCAATTGGAAACCGGTGTTTAAAGTATGAAATATTTACGCCTATGCATGCTAGATGTCCAGGCCGAGGTTCAAAGATTTCTAAGCCGGTCCTGTATGGGACTCTGAATAGTGCTGCCACCAACTGGTGTGTGACTACAACGTACACTATATGACCTCCCCCCTCTCAAAACATTTCTACGTAGTATACTTATGCTAGGCAGCCATTTTTATCGTTGAAGCATTTCGTTAAATAAAAAAACCCCACATATTACAGGATTAATTTCTATAGGTAGTAGTGTGTATTTAGGCGAATTATCAAATAAAACAGTGTAGATATGGGTCGTAAAAAGAAGAAGATGTCGAAACCATGGTGTTGGTATCCTTTTTCGCAATGGTTCGAGTTGTTGCTGTTCGGCTAGCCTCGACAGCAGCAATATGCTCTATTTATACCCAACTGATCGATTTTATTTTTAGTAACAGTGGTAAGATATTTCCTTAACTAGATCTCTAGGTACTGCAACCGGGAGTTTGACGACGAAAAGATTCTTATACAACATCAAAAAGCGAAACATTTTAAGTGTCACATTTGCCATAAAAAATTGTACACGGGGCCGGGTTTATCAATACACTGTATGCAAGTGCACAAAGAAGCAATAGACAAAGTGCCGAATTCACTACCAAATCGGTCGAACATCGAGATCGAAATCTATGGTATGGAAGGGATACCAGCGGCGGACCTGAAAGAGCACGAGAAACAGCGCCAGGGCAAAGCGGGATCGGGGAGCGACGACGATGACGACCCCCCGACCAAGCGATCCAAACCGGAGGGGTTGCTTGGAACGGCCCCAGGTCCGCTGCCCTCGGCGACGGGGATGATGACCGGGATGATGCAGCCGCATCATCAGATGCCGGGCATGCATCCGCAGATGGGGCAGTTTCCCCCGATGGGGCACATGATGGGCCCGATGGGACACATGGGGCCCCCCTTCATGGGTCCACCCGGGTAAATATCACTTTAACCCTACTAATTGTTTGCACTTTTTTTACTGTAAATATTTAACAAATTAAACATAAAAACCATCCAATTAAAACTGGCAGCTTTTTTCTTTATATATTTTCTAATTTAGGGATAAATGGGACATTTTTGGACATATTTTAAATAATTTGTTTGGAAAGTTTATATTAAGAAAGCATAAATTTAAATTACTCAGTTGCACGAAATATTCATAGTACTATATTTATTCTATTATTAAATCATATACACATATATTACACTTTCTCTAATAATAATAATAATAATAATGGCATTTTTGGCAATTCAAATTAACTCGTAGCCAACTAATGCAACTTGTGACAATCAACACATTACCACCGTTTGCGCTCAATGCGCTACGTATAGCTTATATCATAGTTATTATAATACATCGAAATAATTTAAGGCTATATATGATAGTTTAATGGGGAAATTTTGAAAAAAATAAATGTAATGGTATCCCAAACGAATCCAATAAAAATAGGCTCATAAACATTTTTCATTATTATAAACAAACTATTTTATTTGCCCTAATTGGCAGATATCGATAAACCCTAACAAAATATCTCTACGCCATTTTCTACATTGCATATTCTAGAATTGTATTAAATTTTTGTGTGTTTTAATTTTTTTTCATGTATTTCATTAAAGTTTCGTTACACTTTTTGATCATGATCGTTTTTTTTTATATGAATTAATACACTTCTCGAATTTTTAATTTGCGATTAGGCAATAATTGTATGCTTATTATGTAAAAATATGGAGCTTAAACTCATATTTGCCACATTTTTAATTTTGTGCCAGATGTAGTACTCGCTCCTATAGAAATGTCACTGTTTGCCCTGCGTGCATCCCATTGTCATGGACACGGCAGTTTCCAAATGTGAGACAAGATTTTCCCTTGATTTTTCCACTCTGGTAATATCTTTGCAGCTTCTAGGGTATAGATACTGGTCAGAGTTAATAATTTTAATTTCCATGTCCCCTGAGAATGGTTTAACTTATTTCTCAATTATGTATGCCTGAGTATATGTGTACTAAGCACATAACTTTTGAGCCTAATTTATATTTGCGAAGGGTTGATTTGATTTTGGGCATAATCGAACTGTTAGGAGAGCCTAAACTCGTTTTTTACAGTAACTATTTAAAATATGTATTATACTTTTCAAGTAAATAACTTGTCAAATTAAACTGCACTAGTCTAATGACACAGTTTACACTGTACGCGTATTATTTGTGTGATCCGAATTTAACTATTTGTGCAACCATTGTTAAGAGGAATCCCTACCCAGTAGCAAAACAAAAATCATTGTTCCGCTCTTGACGTTTTCTGATCCTAAATTACAATATAATCGCTCCAAAAAAATATATGTCGCTTAAGTATGATCTAATGCACGTTTGTACAGACGAAATTTTACAAAATTTATATATTTTACATATAAAAATAAATGAAACATTTTCCAATAAAAATTGATGATTTTCATAAGAGGTTTATTATGAATTGAAGAACGATATTCGCAATTTACTGGCTATACATGCCTAGATTGAACTTTTAACTTGCAATTATTAACAGAAATATCTTTTTAAATGACATTTTATAGTCATATTTTGAAATATTGTAGGAGCATTTTCAAGGTAACTGTATTCTAATTTAGCTACTGCTTCTAGCGGTAACATTTGTAAACGCTGCGGTACAGTTGAAACGCAAGCATTTCAATATCTGGTTTTTATGTATTTTATATATTGTTATATTTGTGCTACTGAATAATGCTGATAGCGAAAAGTTAGCTCGGTAGGGATTCCTCTTAATACGCTGTGTGATTCGATTCCTTAGACATTTGAAAAACAGAAGTTTTAGAATATATTACATTTTATAAAATTTCATTCATTTCGTTTTCAAATCAAATGATTGTGAACGAAAGTCTTTTCTAATAGCGTGTATACATAATTAACAAAATATAAATTGGCCGAAGCATAAGAAATGAATCACGTCGACGCAATTTAATCGTGAAATCTAATTAATTCCATGCTGCCTTTGTTTCGCTTAAAGGATATCTTTAAGACGTATACAGAGGATATATCGATCTTTAACATAAAACATGGTGTTCAGTCATGTTAATTAACATTGATTTAAAAATGTACTACTATTGTGTGGTTTATTTTTCGAGTTTCGTATTTTTAATTCACCCTAGTAGTGATGACGAACCTATAGCGTGGGAAGAATTAATTACGCGTTAAAATGATATACGATGAATTTCTCTGTTAATTTCCATGTAGCACGCGGCACATTATTGTACTGAATTGATTAACTAGCACATACGCTCGAATAAGGTCAATAATGTGATTCGCTTCTAACGCTGCGCGACTGTAAAAATAATGCTTTAAAACTAATCTGTACATAAAACTACTTAATAACTAATAACCTAACCGAATTCTTAAATAAATAATCATTTTCTCGATTTAGATTTGATATGAGAATGGCGGGTCGAAACTGGGAACAAATGATGTAATTTACAACAAAAATTGTAACAACCAAACAACCCCTCTACATGCTCTGCCTTTTCTTAAATTGCAGGATGGGCATGATGCCGCCACACATGATGGGTGCTCCACCCGGCCACGGTGGTCCACCAAAACCTCTTTTCCCCAGCGCGGCACCCACGTCGACAGCCTCATCGCCGGGAACACCTGTAGTCGGCGCGGATTTCAAACCAATTTCGTCGGGCAGTATTACAGTGTCTAAGGCCACGTTCCCTGCGTACAGTAGTGCAACGATAAGTGCTCCGCCAACGACAAATTCGAGCGCGGGCTCTGGCGAAACGAACAAAGTACCAATGATCGCGACAACGGGTGCCTCGAGTAAGATAATCCATCCCCAGGAGGATATTTCGATGGAGGAAATCCGGGCGCGGAAACCCAAGTACCAGAAAACGATACCGGTCAAACGGGAGGAAGATGCAGAGTCGTCGAGTACACATTCGCAAGATGTAAGTTTTTACTTTCTTTTACAGATTATAAAAATTGACTTTGTAAACACGGAATTAAAATAGATATTTAGAGTGTTGGAACACTAGTATAATAATAAATAAATTTAGTACAAACTAAACTAAATGCCATAATTTTGTGTAACAGTTGGCCAACGCAGTGCAACAGGCGCAGCAAGCCGCTTCGAATCAGCAGAAGCAAGATGAGATCAACCGAGCCGTATTAATGCAACGATTCCAACAACAGCAGCAGCAACAACGGCAACAAGCGCCGCCCATGGCAATGGCGATACCGGTCTCGATGGCCGGGCCCGTTCCTAGCATGACCCTAGTGAGCCCTATGCGACCTGGCATGCAACTCGGGCCCCCCACCCTAATTCACGGAGGTAACTTGATGAGACCACCCCCGATGGGGCTACCACCAGGTAAGTCTGAGACATAACTTCACATTCACACTCAACTACTTTCAAAAATCCAAATCGGTTAGTTAAATTTTTATTTTATTTATTTATTTCTATACGGTTATTATTTTGTTATATTTTTTGAAGTTCTGATTATTATTTATTGTTTTTGTGTGTTTACGCCGTTTTTTCTTGGTAATAATACCATTATTATTTTAGTGATTTTATATTAGTAAACGGCGTAAATACAAATATCCCTGTTAGGGTTTTTGTTTTTTTAGTATAGATGGAACTGAAATGCTGGACCAAATAAATGTGCATTTACATGTTTTAGAATTACGTACATACGTCTTGAAAAGATACTATAAGAGATTCAGGCAGTTTTTGCCAGGTCAGTATTTGTAACAGAAATTACTTAACTAATACAAATGGAGATATGCAAATATTACTTAACTGTATCCAAATATACTTGGACGCTGTGAAAAGCTTTAGATAAGAATAATTTAAAATACTTGAAATATACATTTTAACGCGAATCAAATAGAAAGTTTTAATATTCGATTATCTATGGGGTACAAAACGATTTTTAAATGATATACTTATTATATGATTTAATTTATGATATTTATCTGTTGAGAGTTGAAAACGCAAACTTTTCCAATGAAAGGGAAATTTGTTTTACGGGTTTTAAGGTTTAAGAATTTACGATTTAAATTCTTTGTCTTCATTTAACGCTATATTGCGCATCTTCTATTTATATATTTTCTTGTTTTTCGTCGATTTAAAATGTTTTGTTTAATTTGTAATCTCTTTTAACAACAGCAAAATATAAAAGAATAAGAATAAATTATGTTTGAACGTCATTTGTAACACTGAAGTTTAAGTGTACTATCATAATAAGTTTTGATATTTCTTAAATTGAAACGGTTACAGTTTTCGAACCAATATAATATCTAGAAGTTAGGATATTTATATCTAATATAAACCGTTTAAACATTCTTTTAATTTTCGATTAATGAATACCGTTTAAACATTCTTTTAATTTTCGATTAATGAATAGTATCTGTTGTAGTTATGATGCAATCCTTGCATTGTGTTCGAATCATCAATTTGTTATACAGCCTTAGGTTGTTTTGAAATCAGCTAGACTTTTATTTCAGGTAAATAACACCGAAAATTGTATGTTAAAAGCACAAAATATGTGTGAGAGAGAGAAAGATATATGAGTTAGTAAGTGTATTTTAACGTTGTACGTAATTTCTCGAAATGTGTGAATGTAGTAAAAATGTTTACTTCTGCTTCTTCGGTTTCTCATATTAAAATGTTGAATTGTGTTTGAAGAGACTTGTACATTCCCGGAACAATTGGGTACAGACAGTGCTGCGGCTAAGGTATATCCACTGCTCTTTAGCACACAATCAGTGTTGGCATGTTGCATTTTTGTATATTCTCTATTATATATATATATATATATATATATATATATATATATATATATATATATATATATATATATATATATATATATATATATATATATATATATATATATATATATTATATTATAAATACATACATATTATATAAATCATATATATAAATACGTATACTATGTTATTATATATTTGTATACATATCACTTGCTTCATTTGATTTGCCAGTGGTTTTTCTTGTAATTTGCATTCATTATAATTATTATATATATTTACATGCGGTCGTTAAAAACCGTGTAGGCTGTATTGACAATTTTTCTCTAGTTTCATATTGTTTCTCTTTGGCTTTATAGAATGGACCGTTTTCAGTTAGAAAGCTATCAGGCAAACAGGAATTATATGTGTATTGGCTTTATCATTTTTGTTGTTCAGAGCTGCTCAGAATATCTTGTTCGTAAAATTATATGTTTGTTAAATATGCAATGTAATTCAATTTTCCAATTGCTAATTAGGTATCAAATCATAATACAAGTTCATAGTATTTATTCAAATCTAGGTATCATATGAATAATATGGAGAAAACATGGTTCTGTAATTGCAAGAATATAATCATATTAGTAATTATTGTGATTTAAAGAAAATCGATTGGTTCTATAGTTTGCAGAAAAACGAAATTGCAGGAAATGATTACGTCTATTTGTGACAACTTTTTTTTGAAGGTAGAAATTTAATTTCCACATCGCTTATTTTATTCTTCGTTTTATATACCCAACATTCAGTCCCACATATAAACGTTGCATTCGCACTGCATAATTTTGCATCCTTAGATACACATGTTAAAATTACTTGTAAATATTACTGAAGCACACCAAGAACTAATCTTTCACATTCACGCTGCCGTATTCATTCATATGAATTGTACATATAACAAAAATAATTTAATTTCAAATATTCTGTACAGTTACAAGTAAATCACAATTGACACAAAAATCACACATATAGTTTTGCTAATCAAAAAAGTATATTGTAAATCCAATATAAATACAATCATCATCATTAAGTTTGACGATTAAATATGTAAATGCAGTTGAAATACAAAACAATATGAGTGACACATTTTATTTTTTTATTTAACTATGGAGCAACTCTTTTCAAAGCGAGGTGTAGTACACATAAGCTTATTTCGTTTGTCCTGCATACTGACTGTTCAGTTCAAGGTTTGTCTCTCTTCCACTTATAATGAAGAAAAAGGAGAGATTATGATTTGAGAACGAACAAACCTATAAGTTACAAAGACTACCTTGGCAGAAAATCCGTTCGAGGTGTGATACTCGCATCGAACGATATCAAGCCGCTATTTATTATTATTTTATTTCATTTAATCTACCCTCAACTCTTACAATCATATAGTTCTTTTCTCGCAATCAAGAAATTAGGTATATAAATTTAGCAATCGATTTGCAGTTACGGATGCATGTTTTCTACATGGATACATTACAGTCTTAAAATAAATGGATAATAAACAAAACAAAATTAGAATTTAACAAGTTATTGTTATACAATAGAATCTTGTATCAATAGCCTTTGTATATAACGCGTGGTCCAATCTATATGTGCCAGAGCTACTTCCTACTAGTTGTCTAATGTTTTCTTCTAGTTTGAGAAAGATTGACAGTAACTACCTACTTGTGTGACCACAATAATTAGTTGCGGACATTATTTGACTTAAAAGCCATCGTTTTCACTACAATAAACATGTTCTAATCTCGTATTTTCCATGTTGGTGCAGGTTTAATTGGTATGCCACCGGGTATGATGTACGGGGCTCCCATGGGCTTCCCAGGTGGCCCTATGCTCGCTCCCATGATGCAGCCTCGATTCAGATGATCCCAACCTGGGGCAATGTGGTTGCTGTATCATCCGCAAGTCTGATTTTACTTATTACATTATTATAATAATAATATACAAATTTTGACTAGACAATTTCTCTTAGCTTCTACTTTTATAATAACTATAACACAACACACACACACATACATACAAATTTAAATATCTACGTAGAGATTAATGTTAGTTACTACACAAATCAGCCCTCCCCACTTTTATTTTTATGAAATCTTGCGATTTTTCCTGTATTGACAAAGTGATCTAACCATATGCCACCCAGGTAATAAGAACATTTGCTCAGATGATTGAAGTTTTTTTTTTTAATAAATTCGGGTTATTGTAATTTGGAAGTTTGGATTACCAAAGTTACACACACCCACACAAAGATAATTATATACATAACTGGACTATAAAACACTTCGAATATTATGCAATCTGGTGAGACTTACCTGTAAAAGATTGACATTTCTACGTTAGGTAACGCTATGTGTTAATTCACTTTGGCAATTGTAGTTGTAGAATATTATAGTCGAGTAACAGTTAACGCATTTTAATCTTAAATTGATGGGTTCCTAAGAAATATATTTGCTTTGGTATTTTTTTCCTGCCTTTTGGTATTGAAACCTCATTATTTGTTTTATACCGTAAAAAACGTTGCTATCTTTGAATTCATTAGAAGTAGAATATTAACGTAAATATAAAACTTGGAACACCAGTTAATGTGTTTACTGTTGTTTTTTCGCAAGTTTATGTCTCATTTTAATTGTTGACAGGTCATTCGAAAACTTGCGATAAATAAAAATGCCGGCTCTTTAACGGTATGTAAAATCACAGAAAAATTATTTATACACTAATAAACGATGGCGCTGCGTAACATAAAGTGAACCCCCCAACAAACGAATAATAATCAAATAGTGGTTACATTTTATGTTGCAAAGTTGCTAGATTTTAATTTATAAAAATATGAATTGTATTGGGCCGGATCACTCACTAATACATTCAGGTTAGTGTGCTTTTTTTTATTTTATTCTTTTCATTAAAAAATTAAGGTAAGGTTAAAAAGAATATTTGTAAGAGTTACCCGATATTTTTGATTTTGTACTGAACTATTGTTGTATACATTTAGATACAGTTGACATTTGATAAAACTGTGATTTATACAAAATGAAAATATGAAAAAATCGCTTTTTATATAACAAATTCGCTTTACAACTAATTTATCTTGTGATAAAGACTTTGTAGTTCACATAAACTCAGGTAGGTTAGCTAAATGGTGCCCAAAGCAAAATGGCGACGGGTTCATTTTTCAACAAATTAATTTAACCATTACAAACAAAAATGTTGATACTCTTGTTATTTTTGTAAATAAATTATTGTAATCATTTTATGGTCGAAAGATCATGAATTTGTATTAATAATAATGATTTCAATGGCCAGCAGGCACTTGATAGTTTTTTAAATCTAAGAAAATTTGTTGCAAATACAATTTTATCTCTTTTAAATATAACCAAAAATATCGCTTAATTTACGTCTCAAATGACTAACTTAATATTTATTTATATAACATTTGATAATTCTTGTAATTTCAAAATTTTATTGGAAAATAATGTAGTACAATTATTGTTTTAACAATATAACAATTATTTTTATTAATATCTTGCATGTAATTCATGCAATATTTCCACGAAAGTCAATAATATTTGATCAATTTTGCAATAAGTTATTCTTAGTCCGTACCAGTCTCAGTTAACCTTATTGACGACGCTATATGTAAAACAAGGCAAGTTCAGTTACATGATTTCTACATTCAGTTATCGTCAGAATATTTGTTTTCGGCATCAGTATATTCTCATACATATATATCTAAATTATTGTACTAGTAGAAATCATGTAAACCAAATATTATATTCTCATAATAACTTATCAAAACAAAAACACAACAGAACTGGTAGAGACAGGCGATTTAAAATCACAGCGAGTGCTGTTGGACTGTAGGGCCCCCTGTTCGTACACGTCAAGCGACATAACTATAATATTTTCATTATGTTCTTAGTTTAAATATCACTGATATATTATTTCATTGTTTATTGATGTTTTCATTTTTGGCCATTTATTTTCTTAAAACCTTACTGGGAAATATTTATATTTTCTTCTTATCTTATTCTGTATTATCATAACCGTGTCCGTCTCTGCGCGGTCTAATGGCGTCATGTGAACACGGCATGTTTATCATATTCTTTGCTTAGTAGTAATATAAATGTGCAAGAGTGATAATTATAATATAAACCCATCATTCATGTTGTAGACAATATATATATATATATATTTTTTTGGATTTGACTTAAATTTTGATTGTCTTTTAATTTTGTACCTAGAAGTAGTAATACTATTTGGTATATTACATGTCGTATCCGTACTAAAGATGAACACACATTAGTGTCCAAAACTATTGCTTATTTTATCTAAAATAATTTTGGCAATAAACACAGTCTAAATTAGGAATGTCTATTAAATATGTATTTATATTTGACTTGTCAAAATACACCTGTCACAATTAATTTAATTTCTTTCACTTTCATCAATTAAAATTCAGATATACAAAATGCAGTTATGCTCACTTTTCTTTAGACAAAGAACTTAACTTCGAATTTTTTTTTTTTTTTTTTATACAATATTGAATTTAAATCGTGCTGACCTACCAATTTATTTGAAGATGGTTTAACATTAGTAAATTTACAAATTGTTTGTTAACTGACAGTCATGCTCATGATGCACTTATAAATATCAAATAACCGACAAGTCACGCTCATGTTAACTGTCGTTACCTACAACAGCCATCTTGCGAGTTTACTAGCGACACTCACCTTAATTTCATTTGCGAATTATCTAGTATTTATAATATATTGGAAAATCATCAACGGATCATAATATCCGGATGTTGTGATATTTAAATCTTATTTTTAATTTAACCGACAAATTATTTTCTAAATTTATTTATTTGATGTCGCTTGATGTTTACGCCGAACAGGTGATTATTGAAAATGGTCACAGCAAATTGTCTTTTTCTTTCTTTCTGGGGGGCGTGGTTTGCAGTATCCGTCCGAACGCTGTTGGGCCATCAGTCCCCTGTCGCATGTTGATTTGTGGCTTGACAGGCGATTGGGTGCCAAACGTCCATTTGGACCAATCACAGGGCAGAATCCCATTACCCTGTTGGACGACCAAATACAATTTGATCAAAACGTCGATAATTGCTAGTATTTATTATAAGATATATATCCGTCAATTTTCCATTTGTACATTTTTGGTGATTCATATTTTTGTCGACTTTTGACCGAATTGTATTTGCTTATGTCCCCTGTCTTTTAACACGCCAATATATGTATATTTATGTATTTGTTTATAGTAGTTTCAAAACGCATATAGTGTATGGGTGACGTAATGTTCAATAAAAAATTCTATATATAATCAAACGTTCTTTGTTTTATTTTTTTAATGCACCTTCATTTTTCAATTTCAGTGTGTTCATTTTTTTGCATCTTTGTTCCACATCATCACCCTCTAGTAGGTAGGTATATTGTATATAGTAGAATTTTTGCTGATTATTTTATTTGAAATGATGAATATAGTAATTAACCCTCGGATGGCAAAGCATCTCCTCTTCACTTTTCCAGATTTTATTTGGCACTGCTCTGCGTAAATGAGCACGTGCGCAACATTGGAGTGGACTGTGAGAGAGAAGACAGCGTCAAGCGTTACTGCGCATTGAAAAGGTGGGGTTTACTCAACGATAGAGTTTCAATTCACTTTGCCGTCAGAGGGTTAAATAATACTGGTTTGAATAATCGAAGTTGATGGTGGCGCTGCCATCAGAAATAGCCCAAAGCGGAGCGGTATTACTTTTAACTAGATGTACCTGATGGTTTGTCTTAACGACCGATAAAATTGTATTATTTTACTCAGATAATCAAGACATGATATTGTTTACCAATGTCAGTCTTAGTCAATTCTTAGTAGGTATTTTTTTCATTATGAATCATATTTGAAAAAATTAAAATACAATTTTACGTTGTTTGTAGAGGGTCGTTATAGTCTTGTAAACATTTAATTTTATTAAAAATCTTTCGCGAAATATCAGGACCGTCTGTTCTAAATTTACACAGGCATAGACTATGATATATTCAATCTACTACCTCCTGGACGCTACCTGACCTCTGGTCATAGAATGAGATATAATCTGCATGAAAATGTGCTGAATATCATCGAAATTTATATTATTTTGCACTAAACTATAATGAATTAAGGGAGAATAAGAATAATTTCTCATTTTAACGCTCAATGCTATTTCGGTTAGGTAAGATACACAAATAACAAGTCATTATAAATATAATAGAATGTAATATTTTATTTAAGGATATTATGTATATGGTGAAGATGAAGTTCAAGGAGAAATTAGCAATTAGCTGCAGACCAAAAATTAAATTAATTAGAAACTTTTAGGAAGAAAATGGTGAAAAATGAAGATAAACACTAAAGAAAATCCTGAATAGGCAACAAATCTTTTATAAATTATATTTATTTATAATACTTACATAATGTTTTTATTTTATTTTTATATTATGTGGTAAATATGTTGATGCACTTTTCGAATAAACAATTTTTATGTGTTTATTGTGTTTCTTTTAAATACATAATACGCATGAACAAAACATACTAGTACTAGTAATTCCAATGAGTTGCTTATATTTATTTTATTGCGAATAATTTATATACGTATTTTGTGATGCACATCATTTTCAAAACGCATACAAAAAACAAAATCATACATACAACTAGAATTATTTTGCTAGTAATGAAGTTAAGTAATTCTAATTAATTTTTTTATAAATATCCATTCTGCCAATAATAGTAAACAATGAAAAATAAAAAAACAAAATTATCTACATTTAGTTTTGTGAGCTGGGTTTCTGTAAACATAAGAATTGTGACTTTGAAAGTGATAAAAATGTTAATATAACTATTTTATATACACATTGAAAATTCCACATTTAAACGATTTCCTTGAATTACATTTACCATAAATAGGTCACTGCTAAAATAGTATAAATATTAAATCACGTATTTTTAAAATAGAAAACGCAGTTAGGCGAAACGAGTAACAATAAAAAATACAGTTTTATTAGTAAAATAAGAAATTTGTATATTAATTTTTCATTTTATTCTCGGATCTCAAACAAAGATTTTCTTAAACATTTCGTTATTAAAAATGGTCATTTAACAACTACTATATTTTGGACTCTCACTCAACTACCGGTTCAACCCGTCACAATTGACCACACATGATAACACACACAATGCTGGAATATAAGGCTCGTTAAATCAAGTAATAAATCAGTATTAATTCACCTGATGACAATAGCTCATCATAAACGTTGTGAATTTAAAATTTGTTGTTTCTTTTTTGTAATATATATTTATTATCTTATACGTTATGTTTAAAAATATGTATTGTGATCACAAAAATAAAAATCGGCCTCGAAATTTTAATGGAAATATTCGTTTTGAAAGGCCCTGAACCCGTTTTGACTATTTTCTATACCGTTGAGTATAAAAATATAATATGTATTTATCTCGGAAAAGAAAACCTATTTTGAATAGAATATTTCAACTGAAAGTACATGTTTAGTCGTGTCACTTTTAATGTATCTCGAAAACGAAAAATGAAAGAGAAAAATAAATCTTATACATGTTGAAGATATTAAATCATTTTGATTCGTATATATTGCAATATTTTTGTATAAATACATCGACTAAAGGACGCTCTTAATAATTAATTACCTAATTAACACTTTGTGAAGCAAACCTTTATGTTGTATGAGATATTAAAAATATGACTTGACATTTTGTGATTTAATATAGCGCTGTCAGACTTGTTAGACTAATTATTTTTCAATTTCATTAGAAAAAGGTCACCGTATGACCTGGTAAATTGGCTGTATCCCATTAAATTTATTATAACGTGTAGGTGTAGGCCATTGTTTTAACGTTCAAACAATCGAATATGACTCTTATGAATATAATAGTAGATGGATGGGTGGCACAGATGAAATATTTATAATCGAAATCGATTAAAGCAGTGAAAGTTTCGTGGCAAAATGATTTTGAAATATTCTGTCAAGGTTACGTGATCTGTGCTCGATGTTATTGGAACATTATTGTGCAGGTTAATTTATTAAATAAAAGTTAATTGACACAGTTTAACTTTTTGCTATTGAAACAATGTTTTTGCTATTGAAGTAATAGTAGTATTATTTATTATTGAAGTTTCTGTCATTTTTTTTCTTCTGGTTTATATATAATTGAGTAAAAGTAATAAATTAATAATTTTACGATCAATTAGATTAATTCTTTTAATTAGATTTTCATGTATTAATGACTTCAGTTATAATTTGGGGGTTAGGCTCCAATTAATTAGTTTTATCATACACGTGAGGTTGTGACCCAGGTCATTTTATATATATATATATATTATTATATTTACGTGTGTCAAACATTCTTGAATAAAAAAAAAAAAAAAAAAAAGTTTATGCCCACCATGAATTTGTGACCGTAACTTCTCTGAAAGTGCCGGGTCGATTTTAACGAAATTTGATTTACATATAATTTGAGTGCCCAAGAAGTACCCGTCGCAATTTATATTTAATTTTTTTTTTCTAAATGTCTTCGAAATGTAACTCGAAAGCTATAAATAAATATAAAAAATAAATGATTTTCATTATAACCTTTTATAAACACTTTTATATCCAAAAACTAGATTATTTTGTTTTTAAATATTATTTTGTAATTTAAGAAATAATTGCGATCACACGAGACTAGTTATTGTTGCAATTAATCAATAACAATGCCAATATTGTCTTTTACGTTTTATCTCTTTAAATACATTAGCTATAAAAATGTTTTCTTCTTTAAACAACAGTAATTAAATAATGTTTTCTATATAAATAAAGAAATTTAAACATTCACTGACTAGATAATACGGCGAGCTAAAGGCATTGATGCCTAATACAATGCTTGTTTAATTATATGTGACTCACACAGCCACACAGACATCATTTTCTTCAATTATGTCACATAATTGAGAACATAGTTAAATCGCATTCAGAGAACCTCGAATATCCAATAAAATGTAGCAATTGATTTTTTTAATGATATTTATTTATAAGAAAGTATAATTGAAGTCGTTAGTTAATGAAATATATGCAATGCAACACCTATTAAATATCAAGTACGTTCCTTTGATATGTTAATATCCTTTCGTAGCGCCGCAGTCGGAATGTTCAGGTGACAGTTAATAGGCGTTTACCATTCGACGCACAAATCAGCTCCGATTTGAACCAAACAGAACATCTCTCTTTCCTTTAAAAAAAATCTTATTCTTATTTTATTATTGTAGCTGTAATTTGATATATTCTAAAATAATGTCTAAATACCAATTTACAACTACAATAATAATGGTGGAATTCTGAGCTAATCTATAAATCTATATTGTATAAATATTTAACCGCTTATAGTTTCAATATGATAATATTTTGCAGAAAATTTTGTAAATAAATCAGACACTGTTATTCAGTAAAATCAATAATAAAATTATTTTCTAAATTCATAAAACTGTCATAACGTTGTCAATAGATTATAGATTGACTCAGAATTCCACTATAAATTTCGTTGTAAAAAATATGCCATATTGCCGATATTAGGCGTGTATCTTAGCCAGTATTGTGATTCAATCCAAGTAATCATAGAAATAGTATGATTCGCAAGGGGAGTGTTAGTTTTTGATCACAAAATGGAAGAGTAGGGATAACTAATAACGAAGAAAGAAACGTGATTCTCATAATCATGATTACTTTGATTAGTTAGATTGCGAATCAGAGTTCGAAGAAACACGCCTATGGTTCTAGAGTGCTGTTTAGCAAAATTATTTATATAAATCTTAATAAGTCAAAAAGCAATAGATATTTACGGTTGCAAGACAAAGAGATATAAACAAGTCCTTAAAACCAAACATTATTTTATTAAACTAAGTTTATCAGATAAAGTGCACTCTTTAAAACCTATAATTAATTAATTAAATAAATAACCTTTAACAACGATCACAAAATAATAGTAATAAAGTTCCACACGGTGCGCCAATCTCATGGCCGCTCAGCAATGCACAGACAATAGATAACAATTAAATATTCGCGTTACCTAGGAAACATGCAAGCATAGCAATGATGAATAATAGCTTGCTTGCCCATTTGTGATGCCTAAGTACGCATATCAACCATTTATTTCTACTAGCAGATACTTCTTAGTACTTGGATGGTCGTTGAAAAACAATAAGATAATCAAGGTTATCTCTAAGAAACAATTTATGTTAAACATTGCAAGCAATTAATATCGTTGTAAAAACTATTGGAATGCTATAAGTATGTTTCTTTCCTTACCTAGAATTCATCTAATAAATTCTAAAATCGCATAATAATGCATTACTAGTTAGAAGATTTATATACAGTTGCATAAATGTGATAATATATACCAAAGAAATATATAACGGAAGTGTTGACTGTTGATATTTAAGTATAAGGCGAGTTGAAGGCATAGGTGCCTCTACCTTTGTTTGTTAGTTATGTCACTGTTCTTGCTGGACTGCGAGTACTTTTTTTTCAGACTAGGATGAAAGTATCAATTTGGGGTTTTGGGCCACTTTGTTGCTCATCTTTTTGTCTACATTAAAAAAAAAAATCGTAATAAAATGTATGAAACTTTCCTAGATAACGATTTGAGAGGTCACCACTAAACGGGCGAACTCGTATCTCATCAACGAGTCATCTAAATCCAATTTTATAATGTTAGATTCTAAAAGCGTATAGAATTCTCTGGAGCTTATATTTTACAAAACGGCGGCCGTGTGAATTGAAAAGTTTTTATTTTCGAGTTTTCTTTTCACTTTAGGACGCTATAAATAATAGAAATGTATGCATATTGTTGGTATAAGCTCCAAGAAATAGTACTTACTTTAATTTAAAATAAAGAACAAGCAAAACGGTCGAGTAGTTTCTGAGAAAATAGTTCATCCAGTTTGAAAAAAGTGGTTTCGAGAAAAAAGCGTTTAAAGATTTACAACATATATATATATATAAAAATCAACAAACAGAATTATAAGAAATATACACAAATAATACTGAAGAAAATAAAAACAACCAGCTTGAATGAAAGTTTATGCTGTTCCGAATTTTGAACATATGCAATAATTATTATAATTTAATAAAAAATTAATAGTCTAAATTTGAAGACTGTCTAAAGTTATGAAAAAACATTTTATGAATGCATTTGCTAATAAATAAATTAACACATATTTTGCAACGAAAATCAAAAGAGAAATGTATTTATTATATATATTATGAGCAAGTGTTTACTAATTAAATATTTTTCACCCAAATTGTAATGATAGTCAGATGTCACCCAGGGATTATACAAATGTGAACTTAATTAATAGATCTCATTAAAATATGAAAATTTGCCAAAAATTCGATGGCAAATATGATGTATTATTTTAACTCTTTTCGACCGAGTGGCTTCTCATGACATCTTAGCGAGAGTAGTGCAAGAGCGACTGACTTAAGTGTGTAAATTGTAGACAAAAATAGATCCTGTGTGACAGATACTAGACAGAACTATATTTAAAGAGGTTTTTAATTATTCATGTACGTATATTCATAAATTCATATTTTCTAATCGTGTAATATAATGCGTAATTCAAATTCATAATTTTCTTTTCTACTTTCACACATTGTAATTTTATTATACCTAATATTAACCCTTTACTCACACACCTGGTATAAACAACATCACAGAGAATATTTGAACCTTTCGAACGAAAATCTATTTATGAATGGGATATTCCAACCGGAAATGCATATATGGCATTTATCAGTGTATCGAAAGAGGATGTACTTATAGAAAAATACTTATATTCGAAATGAAAAATATTGATATTTCTAATCATTTTTATTTGAAAAGTTTCCACAAAAATGTACTATTTAAAAATCAGAATATTTCCTACTCGTCATAGCAACTATATGTATTTACTTGCTGTGTTTAAACACGGCATTCCGTGTTTAAACACAGCATTCCGTGTTTAAACACAGCATTCTCTAGTACATGTTTTATCAGACTGTGTTTATAACAAAATTTAAATAATTGAATTTATTATTAATATAACCTTCAATTTCCTGTGCATTTGTTTTCTTATATGGGCAATTTAAAATTATCACTTCTTCATTCTTCGTCTCCCTACGATATCAGAAATGTATATTTTATTGTACAATTTATTATCTTATTGGTGGTATTCCATTTTGTATTACTCAGACATCAAATTAAGTATTATAATATAGAAATAAATATGAAGTAACCGCGGAAACTAATATCCTGTTAGTAATAGATTAAATTGAAACATTTAACCACAAGACTAAAAATGCAGTTTCCTCCAATAATTAAATATTTTTGCAACTTGCTCATCAAATCCTTTCAAATAAATTTGCATGAAAATTGAAATGAACACAGAGGCCACGCTGCTACAAAACCAGGACACGCACAATTGACGTCACAAATATCAAAATAATTCGTTTATATTTAAAGTTTCAAATACAAAACTATTTTTACGAAATGTCATTCTCTGTATATTTCGTTAAATATTCCTTTTCAAGTACAATTCCATTTACGAGGGCAGGCAAACAAACTTAATCATCATTTACTTGCATGAATTATTAAAATAACTTTTTTTCCTCTTCTGATGACAGTTAAAAAAATAATCTAGGTTATGCTAGCCTAGTTAAGGGAGAACAAAATCATTTATTGAAAGGTTATCTCTTGTTACTAGATCATTAATTCATAAATACGTTTCATTATTTATGTTTCTACAGGTGAGTCATGTGTATATGTCTTATGATTTGTTGAAAATATAACATACCTATTAGTACATTTTTTTATACGTATAAAAAAAATGGTTACCTCTAATCTAGTCCTATCGTGCATCACGCACTCGAAATTTTGAATAGTTAATTTTATTCGACTAATTTATATTAATATTAATATATAATACAATATTTTTCACGTTTACGTTTACGCTAATAAAAATCTGCTGTATATATAAAATAAGCATTTCCATAAGCGATATTTCAGTACAGTGTACGTTTTTCAAAAAGCAATTTAAACAAAATATGCTTTAAATTTTAATATCTTCAACTTTGATTAAAATCACTTTTTTTCTAACTCGTGCTGTTTCCGAGATATTGAGCAATTAACAGGAATAAACTGTTACTTCCGGGTAAGATATTGATTTCAAATATAAAAAGTGCACTCACGGGTCACTAGTCATAAAAGTTTTATATTTCATAATTTTTCTTCAACAGTTTTGGCTCTAGAATGTTCACAGACACACACACACACACACACACACACACAGTCGTCATTCCGAAAATAATCAGATTGGATTCAGGAATGGTAAAACGTGTATTTCCATTAAACTACCGAGTTCGAACAATTTCATGATCAGAATACTTCCTGTTAGATCCAATAATGTAAAAATTAAAAATATATTACACACAATTCGGTTAAATAATGCATTTTTTTGAATGCCTAAAAAGATTGTTCGCATTCAAATACGACTATCCTTGTTGCACACAGCGCCATAAAATTCTGCTAATTATGCAAATAGTTTAATTTAATCAGGTCTATAAAATGTGTATGTTAATTGCATACATATGAAATAGCAACTTATTGAAATTAGTCACACATTTTTTCATAAATGTTAGCTCATCTAATATTTGCAAATTAACTAAGGATTTCTTAATTCTTTAATTAAAACTTAATTTATTAAATATATGCCACGTGATTTTATATGTTGTAATTTAGTTTTTTCTTATTGTTAAATACATAATTGTGTCCATTTTCACACGGTTAAATACTTAAGAAGCAAGTAATTTTTAGTAAACTATTAAAATTTTCAAGGTTCTTGATGTATTTAAATGTTTAAACAATGGGGTATTTTATTTCACTAATTATTTTGTGTCAAACATATGTAGTTATAATTTTAGCATGTCAATGTATTATACATTCTGAAACGAGAAACAATGAAAAGAATTTTGCTTCAATGGCATTCTATATATTTCACTTGTCGAGAGTTTTGCAAGGTTCAATGTAAATAGCATAAAAAATATTTGTTATTGTACTTAATAGATTGATAGCAACTTTCACATATTGCATTTATTATTTATATATTTGTTTAAAAAGAAATCAGTTTTCGAAATGTTAATATTGTTCATTGACACTTTCAATCTTTTATTTGAACTATAATTAATAACATAACAATTTTACAAATTTCATTTCAACTGTTAATTTTAATTTGGAACATTCATTTATAGAAGGAATATTTCTAAAAGAATTTGTAAGATATGAAACACGATATAACTGATGGAATATTTAAAACAAATGAAAAGTTTCGACCATATTCAGTTATACAACTTCCCATGAACCACATCCTATCTTATTAAGAATAAATATTCATGCTGCTAAAAATATTGGAATATTTAAATGTATGAAAAAACATGCAGAGTTTCCTTAAATAGACGGTATAAAAATAGTATCAACGTAAGAAAACAAGTGTATTTTTATCTCAATAAAACTAGAGTCTTGCAAATAACAATAACAGAAAATTTTGTAAATCTCGCATCTATGGCAACATAAATAAGATATTCCGTAGCAGATTTCTCGTAATTGATACATTTTTTGATGAAACTTTTCAATCAAAAGTTAAGCGAAATATCTTTCATTATGAACATGACTATTTTTGCCATAAGTGCAGCAGTTCTAGTGATATAGGAGATAGGACAAAAATGTATAGAGTAAACATGCACTCCGGGTTTGAATATTCTTCTCAACCTAAAACCTCACAATTTACTGAAAATCGCTTCTTAAATCATCCTTGGTTCTCTAGTAATCAATTTAAAACAAAAACGAGCAATATTTAAATAGATAGCGACAGTATAAGAAAGTCGAGGGGAGTTCATTCCAGCTTATTTTAATAAGAATTATAGCAGGTGATGGCACCTATAAATTATACCAGATACGCATTTACATAAACCCTGATGGAATATACAGTTAACGTTATTTTCGGTGCATAATTGACTTTTCAAGGTTTCATAAACATTCATGAGCAAAAGATCGTAAGGTCTTATTGTTAGTGATTAACATGCGAAATTGAGTTTCAGGGATCAATTGTACAAATGTACCCAACACTCGTTACATATTCGTTACTGAATTACGAAATTTCTGGTAATGGTATTGCGGTATCAGTGTCGTCCAAATAAATTTGATATTGATTTGGCATATTTGGTGAAGTAATATTCTTTCCACCTCTATGAATATTTCCATTTGAATTGAGAATATTTTCTCGCTGCTGATATGAGATATGTTCACCGATATTTAATGTTATTAAAGTTTATTTTGTTTGGCGTAGAGCGATATTGCAAATTTTGTACAAACTGAAAATATGGCAAAGTAAAAAAGAAAACAGAAACTGAACTAAGTAATAAATTATATTTTTTACTTCACACAGTAGAATATATTGGATGCATTTATACATACACTTGGTCTACTTTGGATTTTTTTTTTATATATGGCATTGTTCTTCTAACTGTGGGATTAAATCTAAAATCAAATCAGCTCTTCCCAAATATATTTTAAGGAGAAATACGAAAATTCGTTTATAAGTTTTTAAATAATGCGACAAACATAGATATCCTTGAGAAATTAGTCAAATCGTATTCGGTTTTTTCATAATCTGTATACTCTCTTTATAAGAATGTAAAACGTATAAATTCACTTCATAATTCGTCATACAAAGATAGAAAACACGAAAAACCCAATTGACAATAATAAGCAAATGGAAAATTCCAACCTAAGGTTCAAATAAACCTAGATAAACTAGTGAATATATTAGACAACGGAAACTATGAAAAAGTACGGAAATTCCGGATTACCAAAAACATAAAAGAGAGTTCATAGGATGGAATGTTTTTTTGTACTGTAGTGGGACGATAATTTACAGACGTCTGAACGAAATTTTTTAAGTTGATCGACAATCTCTGATATGGCAATGAAAACAGCAAAGTTAATGGACTATGATCTACCACAAACCATAATTATAAAAAAACCCATGAGGAAACTTCTTTTTAAGATAACTAAAGTAAGGTTTTGCCAGTACATCTCTCATGGATACAATAACCAAGGACAGAATTAGATATCACGTCTTCCGGACGACAAAAAGATGCACAGGCCACAAAAGTCACATATCCACATTCAAAAACATTTTTATTTTTAAATAGGAAACTAAATTTGTGGTTTTCAAGAATAAATTAGTATTTTTTAAAGATATGAACCTATAACATATTTACACAAAGACTTATATCCTTAGAGCACACGGTCGATATGTTCACATTCTTATATAATACTTATATTATGAGGTATTTTGTATGTTTGTTGTATTCAAAAATAAAACATCTTTTGGATAATGCACTGTCGATCCACATAGCACCATGTGCATATCCATGTAGGATATTCATATATCTGACGAATATCCTTTGTTTCTTTCCTATGACATTCCATCTTTTGGATGTCAGCAAGAGTACCCTAGGGATTACATGTGAACATCTAATATATTGGTGCCGCCGCGGCGCGTGGATGCGTGTGGCGCCTGTGAAAATTATATTTGGATGCCCCTCTTCCAAGAATTTTATATGTTGTATAAAAATTTGCTATTATATTTTCTTTGTAATGGCGCCTCCTATAATTAGACGCCTTTGTACTGGTCACAACCTTGCCATCCTCACGTGGCCGCCCTGATTATACATATTTTCATAATAAAATGTGCATAATATTTGTAATTCTATGTTGAAAATAAAATAGTTGTATATTGAATGAAAAGAATATTCAAGGCAATTATAATCGGTTTTTAGTTCGCCGTACGTAGTACAAAAGAGCTAAAGCAATCGGTCGTGTGTCTGTAGCATTCTCGGATCAAAAAAATTCCTTAACAAAAATTGTTTATGTCGTCGCCCTGAATCCATTTATATATATATATATATATATATATATATATATATATATATATATATTTATTTCATATATATTTCATATACCTATATTCCTATGAAGGTACCGGAGCGATTTACACCAAATATGCTACACATATTATTTGGCATTGAATCCCCTCGCAGTTTATATTCAATCAACCGCATACTTCCCGAGTTACAGTGCCTTAAAATTTAAACCCTCCTTAATACTACCCTTATGAAAATAATTAATACACCCAAAAATTTTACAAGAAATTCTAAGCTATTTTATATCTACAAGATCTTTTCATATTGTTAACCTAAAAGCCATAAAAAAATATTAAACATTATAATTTTGAATTATAAAATATGAACTAAGAAAATTCTTTTTCAAAGACTTTTTATGTCTATAACATTTTGTCAAATTGTTAACCAAATGGCCATAATAATAAAAAACCGCTGCTCGCATCGCATATATTAATAACAAGGCAAGCATGGGTGCGTTGTACCTAAACTTGTTTGCTTATCTACGGTATATCCAATTTGAGATTTTTTCCAAAAAACAGATTATAATGTTTCTATATTCTATTTTTGGATATTCGTTTGCTATCCATGGTATATTCTGAAACGAATATCCAATTTGGAAGGTTTTTGTACATATTTTCAATGTCTAGCCTGTGCTATATGAGTTTGAGTTAAATATTATATATATATATATATATATATATATATATATATATATATATATATATATATATATATATATATATATATATATATATATATATATATATATATATATATATATATATATATATATATATATATATATATATATATATATATATATATATATATATATATATATATATATATATATATATATATATATATATATATATATATATATATATATATATATATATATATATATATATATATATATATATATATATATATATATATATATATATATATATATATATATATATATATATATATATATATATATATATATATATATATATATATATATATATATATATATATATATATATATATATATATATATATATATATATATATATATATATATATATATATATATATATATATATATATATATATATATATATATATATATATATATATATATATATATATATATATATATATATATATATATATATATATATATATATATATATATATATATATATATATCTATATATATATATATATATATATATATATATATATATATATATATATATATATATATATATATATATAATTATAAGACAACTTCTTTAGCTTAATGGTTTCATGTACATTTTACGAGCATTGATAGCCGAAATAACCCATGCGTATAGGAGGAATGAGCTGCATTCGCCTCTGCGGCAGAGCTCGGAATTCCCAGTTAGGTAGCGGTCCAACACGGCAACCAATAATGACGAATACAACAAACACATACGCGCAAATTGACAGACATGTGGGGTACACTTACACACACACACACACACACAAACAAAATCATACATGTTCTGATCATGTATGCGTGTGTGTATGCACTTTCACTAACCAAGCACGAACAGCGAACAGCACGGTAAAATGTAGTGGTGTTGAGCAACGGCTGCTAGACCGTCGAGAACGAAGGCCAGTCAACACAGTATCGGCACACCTTACAGTTGTTCCATCGTGTGTTACTCTCAGTCAACATTAAACCATTACAAGAACGAGACATTCCATAACAAACGGTTCATCCAAACAGCACCATGCGCAGTGTCAAAATGTGTAACCTGAAGCTAGTGTTGTTTTGTTTCGTAGTGTGTTTGGCTGTAACACGGGCAATGGACAATTTACGTGTTGCGTTTGAATGGAAACAAGTTGATTTTGACTTTGAGACTGTTGATGATCGCCAAGAAGCGATTGACAGCAAGACATTTATCCCCGAGAATAATTTGCCGCTGGGATTAGAAGTGTATGGTGATCGTGTGTTTATTACTGTACCTAGATGGAAACCTGGTGTTGCTGCTTCGCTTACGTATATAAATTTAACCGGTTAGTACACTGCAATTATGATAATTGTTGGTGAAATTTTGTTGTAAGTTGGATTGGTTTGAAGTTTGCCGTCGACAATTCAATTATATTTTTATTTCAGCTGTGACTTATAATTATGAATTTTATGTCAGGGACAATATTGATGATTCATCGACTAAGACCAGGAATTAAATTATAATACGTGATTGTAAATAAACAATAAACACTTAAAACTGCCCTTTACTTGGTTTTATTAATATTTCGATATATATTTAATTTGTACCAATCGGTTCGAAAAAATAAAAATTGCCAAATTGCGTGCATAGAACACAATAAGAGGATAATTTTCCTGTATCGGTATATTCAACTATTCGCTTTAAATTCCTCTGAAAATGATAAATAAACCACCAGAAGATTTTAAGGGAAATCAAAAAAAATATATCAAAAGAGTAAAGTGATCCATTAATTGTGTTCTATGCACTTTATTTGGCTGATTTAATTTTTTTACGAACAAATTAGCATAAATCAGACATATCTAAAAAATCATAAAATCAAGTAAAGGCTTAACAGAACGTGTGAATATATTTTGACTACGCAATATTTTCGAAGAAGAAGATATTCCAATTGTACATATTATTACTTAAAGAGAATTTAGCAATATTCTTAGCCACCTTTTATCAAAAACTATTTATGTAATAATGAAGATACTCGAGATATTAACCTTAACAAATTACAGAATATACTCGTTTTTCTTTCTTACACAGAAAAATTATGCATATATTTAATTGCCAGATTTTAATGGATATAGCCGTTTCGAGGACCCCTGCGTACGATTCGATTTTGTTCTCAATGCTGGTTTGGTTTGTGTGTTGCATTACTTAATAACTACTAAACCCAGAATAGCGAAATCCGACCTTTCGTACTTGAGCCTAAAATATGTGGGAAGAAGAACTGATCAGATTTTGGGCATAATCACACATTTGGAAGAGAGTTCCTCTTGTCGTTTTTTCAGTGTCTCCAAAATAACTACACTTACAAAAAAATAGTTGCATTCAAAATGAACAATATTAATGACTTTTTTCTAAACAGTGTAACCGTTTTAAGAAAAATGCATTTGACATTATGTTGGCATAGTAACCATCATATTCGTAGTTGTCAGAATCTAAGAGCAATTGGCGAATATTAAGATATATATTTTCATAGCCATCAAATATTTCTCTAGAATTTGTATCAGTTTTTGAAAGAAAGTATTGTACTGGTTGTAGTTATAATAGATATCTTTTCTTGGATGAGGCACTAATGGAAGTCATGTAATCATGAAATATTTTGGACTTGAGAATTTAACGGAAATACATGTTATGGGCTTTTCTAAATTGTTTCTGAGGATAAAATTTAAAGCACTATTACTGTTGCTACGTTTTTATTGTCTTGAAAATAAATATCCTGTCACAGCCCTATTTACCACTTAAGGGGGGCGGGTCATTCTCAAGCAGGAAAATTCGACTAACTTTGGGAGTGGATTGCGGGTAGATAAATGAATGAAACTAAGTGACTGTTTTTGCATCTTATTGGGCATATATTTAAGAGTAAAACCGTATAAAAATTTGTTGGAAAATGTTTTATTTTAAATGTTTTATTGTCATATGAAAATATGGGTTTTCGCGTGCAGCGCTTTGGGCGGGCCTGTGTGGCACTTCAGGATCGTGACTAAAACAGAACGCAAGAAGAGGGTTTTATAGTTCATATGATAGCGCATTTCGGAGACCTCATGCCATGTTAAAAAAAAAATTTTTCGCAGAAAATTTTCGAGTTGAAAAAAAATCACGTTTTTTTTGTGTTTTTTTTCACCTATTTTATGATAAAAAAAGAACTTCCGGTTACATAAAACGAAAATAATGAGGTTACCGAAGTAGAGAATTCAATTCTCTATGCGGACACGAAATCGCAATCAATTTCGACCAAATCTCTGGTCTCCAAGTGTTCCCGCAATTTCAAAAACACAACTTTTCAGGAGAAGCGATTGAAGTTTCGGTTCATCGCACGGCACTTTTGACTTTACACGTGCGACCGGCAAACGGATTTGAATATATATTTATAGGTTATGTTCCTGACGTAGTTGCGGCTTGTAAACACGATGACAACATCTCTAGGAATCTGCTTTATCGGCAGTCAATAAAGGTTCCTATTACAGGTAACGCTAGGTGTCGAAATAGGCGAATTTCGGTCAGCGCGCAACAGGCGTATTTTAGCTGTCTGACATGCACTCACTAAAATGCGTATCACTTGGCAAAAAATTTCCGGATGGCCATATGCTTTTGAGGACTTATTCTCAGATAGATAAGAAGTAGTTTCATGAAAAAAAATTTTTTGTCAAAAAAAAATTTTTAGAATGACCCGCCCCCCTTAATTGGAATTTGATCTTGACAGTTTGACACCTTTCAATTTAGGTTGCAAATAAGTTACCGCTATTACTTTTACTTGAACAAAATCCATACAGCAATTTATTTTGAAGAAATGTAATTGCGATTTAATTGCTTTATTATTATATAAATAATCTCTATTTTCTAAAACTGTTTTTGTATTCTTGATTTATATTTCTCTTCCTACTTAAATCTTTCGTTTACGTACACCTACAGTTTTTTCATAATCTTTCCACCTACAGACTTACACGTAAAAAAGATAAAATACAATTTCAAATAAAGAAATACCTATTAGTTGGATTTAAATCGATAATGCAGAGTGAAAAAATAAAAGAACGGTGTGAGATGTTATAGATGAAAAAGAAGAGGACAAACAGTTTCTAATAACATAGACTTCACAAATATAATGACATTACAAAAACAAAAAAATAATATTGCTTTATTATGTTTTAAATTCGTACTAAGATTGCTATAAAACTATATCAATAATGTATAGTAATTAGGAAAACGATATATGCTGGAAAGAAAGAAAGTAAAAACATTACATAGGGAGTTCGACAAACTAAAATTGATCCTGAATTACGAATTACTGAAACATTATGGAATGGGAACTGTTAAATTTCTATCCTTATTAAATTCGCTGGTTAATTTTTTAATTATCGTAGAGGTATTTCCGTCTTAGGATTAGTTTATATACTTGAATTATAAAATTATACAAATTGGATGTATATTTAAATTTGTAGATCACATGAATATCGTTATAGGTGTGACAAATCGATGACACGTTCACAAGATCAAGTTTTGACATTTATGAAAGAATTTCATGTATATTGATTTTCTGTAGTTTGCAATGAATTTAACTTTTTTAATAAAATTCTAGCGACTTCTTATTATATTAGTATCAGCATGATTAAACATAATGGATATATATAAAAAAGAAAAATTAAATGAATATAGTTGGATTCTGAATAATTTTAACACCATTATACTAATTTGAAGTATAAAAAATATATATTAATTCCTTTTAATGTATATCGTTTTATATTTAGATTCTTTTTGCCGATTTAAAAATCTCACTTGGCTTGTTTTGAAATTTCGATTTTTATGTAAAATGCAAATTTTCTGGTTGGTGAACTTTGTTCAAGTCAAGGATATTTGTTAATAAGCCGGATTGAATAATATAACATCCTATACATTTTTTTGCGTGTTGAACCGTATTATAATTCGTACGTCAATCAAGGAAATTGCTAAAATGCAATTTTCTAATTTTATAGTTTTATATTTCATACATAATTGCAAATTATGCAAGGAATTTTAAAAGTTAATGTGTCAGAAGTAAACTAAGCAAAACCAGTTTGTTTAGCAATATTTACAAATAATATTATGCTTGTTAATTTTAACTGTTAAAATTTTGGGAAAGAAAATATTTTATTCTGTTGGGTGTAAAGAGTTATATAGAAATTAAGTTGCTCATATTTTTGCGCATATCGCCTTTGATTACGGCGCTAAGCTAATAATTGATACAATTTCAGAGTATTACTGTGGAGTACTTGTTGATTTGATTGTTTATTTGGAAAAAATTGCTAGTGAAAACTACGTATAACTACGTAGTCGAGTGTAGATCACTCCATATTTTCTTCTTATGTGAATTATTATATAGTTTGCAATGGTATGTATAAAATCGCTACATAGGTAAAAATATTTACACGCAATCCATATGAACAAGTCATACTTATTTATTAGCATATATATATGGCCGTGTTTTCATGTGTTATCTGATGTATTTTGTCATGAAATGCCCAATAGATGTGTATTAAAATAATGAATGCCTATAATACTGTAACCTTTTTATAGAGAAATATAGGTCAAATATAATATAGTTTCCAATGGGGTAAGTACCAGTTAATTGTGGATTGGCAAAATTGCACAAGGAGAAGGAGCGAAATGATATTTATTTAATTAATATGATGTTATATTTGTGGAAGACTTGTTTAAATATATAAACTTGTCTGCAGATTACTTATTATAAATACAAGAATTCTAATAATAATATTTCTTGTTCGTGTCTTTGCATTAATTCCAATTAATTAAATATCGAAGCTGAGCGAATTTAAATGATTAACATCCTATTAGTAGAAATTATAAATAAATGGAGAGGCCATTGTTATTCATCAATAGTGTAATTATGATAATTAAAAAATTCATGGTTGTTAGTAAACAATGATAGTAAATATAGTTATTACGATTTAATATGGCGATTTCCGGTAGCTAATGGAAAAATTACCCTATTTATATCAAGTATAAGTATTTGCGCGTTGATTACAGATAAAAATAGAATAAGGAAATCTGCCCTAACATAGAACGACTTGGAATAGGACTCTTAGTAAATATTAGTAAGGAAAATATTAGCAATATTTTTTACACTAAACTGTCTGTCAAGACTATAAAAGATTATTACTATCACTTGTAGCTTGCAGAATCAACTTTGTATGGTTTTTTATTGAATTGTTGATGCAGAGATCACAGATATAACATTATATTATTGCATTCATATATTTTATTATAAATTGTGTTTCAAATTCGTTATACGTTTTGTTCGTTGGTATTTTGCTTTCCTGAGCGTGCACAATACGTGTTTATAGGAACAATTTGCAATTTACTGGTTAGATTAGTTTTATTCACCAAGAACAGTTAGTTTTAATTATCATATACATAATAATTTTCTGATGATTATTGTAATAAATACATCTTTCAAATGTTTATTTATTTCAACCCAACAATTATGTTGCTGGTTTATCCGACAGGAAAAATAAAGGTAGGGCAATGTTATTAGTATTCAGATTCATCAATTTACCAAGTTTTACTTTCATGGACGATATGAAATAGCTTATTGTAGAATAATTTCGAGGTTCAGTTTTTACGGAATTACACGTTTAGATCTTTCCCAAATTGATATACTATATTTACGTGATGACGAATATGTCTGTGTGAAGGGTCTACAGTGAAAACTGTAATACGGAATGAATAAAATAAGACTATGTTTTCATTTTGTAAGATATTTCAATATTGAATTCGAGCAGCGATATGTTGAGATCGCGATAATGCATAAATCCTAAAACAAGTGCCTTATAGCTTAAACGTATTGCTTTAAATAAACTTTTATAAACACGGAAAATTACTCATCTTTTCTCTACAGGTGTTAATATAATCTCTACATGTACATTTTGAATTTTATAGTAAAGTTTATTTAAAAATGTGTTTGTTGTTTGGCATTTCATATTTTAAAAAGTAATTATTTTGTTTTCCTTGCCTAATACATTTGCATAATCATTGTTTTGTTCATTTTCTCTTTATCTGATACACCATTAAAAATAATTGAAGATTTATCTTGAGAATCAGAACAATGTTTATTGTTTTTCGTTTTTTGGTTAATTGGTCTTCCATGGATAATAGCATAATGTGAATATATTTTAGTAATTGCCTCTTTACGATTTGCCATTTGATGTATTTTTGTGTGTGCTAACACAGAACAAAGGAATTTCGTAAAATAGTAAAACAAATTCATTGAAGTTTCCATAGAAAACATTTATGTATATAGTATTTATAGATATTTTACTTTCTTATAGGCAGTAATAAGTAAGTCTTGTAATCATGAATAAGTTCGAACTCGAATATACACGTTTTAACCTACCCTGAATCGAATGTAACTATTTTCGGAATGACATCTGTGTGTATTTAAGGGTGTGTGTGTGTGTCTGTGAACGCTCTAGAGCCAAAACTGTCAAACGTAAAATTGTGAAACTTCAATCTTAAGATGGTCTAGATGTGCACCTCCTATTTTTGAAAAGAATATTCAAACCGGAAGTGCATGACTACTCTTTGCGGGTTTGTCCTTTCTCCAATATCACTAGAACGGCTGCACTTATGGCAAATATAGTCATATTCATATTGAATGATATTAATATGTCGCACAACTTTTGTTTAAAAAGTATATTCAAGAAATGTACCAGTTACGAGAAAACTACTACGGAAAATCTAAAATGTCTTATTTATGTATATTGTATATAGATACGCATATGGATTTTATTTATTAACTTGTATGAACTATACCTTACAACATTTTAACAGGGAAACAAAATAGGCTTATAAGATAAACTGAGAACGTGTATTGAAAATAAATATTGAAATACATACATACATTGAAAAACCGTATACATTGAATATTATATTGATAAGGTGAATATTAAATATATTTTATATTAACTGAAGCTAAATGGTACAATTTCAGAGTATTACTAAGGAGTATTGGTTGGTTTAACAGTTTGTTTGGGATATATATATATATATATATATATATATATATATATATATATATATATATATATATATATATATTTCTAGTAAAAACTACGTATATAAAAGTCGAGTGCAGACCACTCAATGTTTTTACAAAAGAGTGTTTAGTTAAAATACGAAAATATAATTTGTTTCCATGCTTTGTCCACGATTTCAATTGAACTTATATTATTTAAATGTTATAAAAATCACGAACTCAAGTCAAGTTCGATAAATTACAACGTACAAGGTTATATTTGCCGGCTTCATCTTAACTTTGAAAGTAATCATCTAATCAAATTAAATCGTAAACTAGATATTATTTTTCTGCTTTACCTTGCTCTAATTTGATAGTTATCCTTGACATTCTATATCCACTGATATTGTTGCACTTTTTATTATTCGATTTATATATGTACTAATTTATTTAAGTAAGTAAAGGCAATACTTTGTAATGGTGTTAATATCAGATATGAGCTCGTGTAAAATCTTAAGATATGCAATATACAAAATATTTATTTATTACAGTGAATAAAAGATTTGTCTTTGTACAACCATTACTTGAATCTAACTTAATTTTTTTAGCAGATTTAATATTATCTTAATCATATATGGGTTCATAACTTAATAAAGTAATGACTTATGATGCGAAACCAACATAGTCAACTCCACCATTTAGTATTTCTCTATTTATAATTTACGGCAATTTAGAAAATTAAACTTTGCTACAGGCACAATATTTTAGTAAACAAACGTAAGTGCAATCGCCAGTTCTTACAGTTCGCATGGAATAGTACCATAATTATACTGAATAAGGAGTTTACTCATTTCAGAAGAACAACACTGATCTATAAAAAATATACTAAAATATATATATGTGTGTGTGTGTATGAACGCTCTTTAGCCGATATAATTAAACAATATACTATTCTGAATCCAAGATTTGTATATTCCGGGAAAGAAAACTACCTATTTTGAAAAGGATATTTCAACAGGAAATGCTTGTTTACTCGTGTCGTTTTAATGTATCTCGTAAACGACACCGGTTAGAGAAAAAGTGAATCTTATAAAAGTTTTAGCAACTTTTAATAACTATAACTTTCATAAGATTCACATTCTCTCTAACCCGTGTCGTTTACGAGATACTTAAAAGAAGACACTTCCGGTTGAAATATCCTTTTCGAAAATAGGAAGTATATATATATATATATAACAATTAAATTTAATTTTCGTTAAAACAAACCATATTTAATTGTAATGTCGATGCTGATTAGAAATCTCATAAGTGTTTTGAAAGAATACCGACATTTCTAAATCTGACATTCTGAACATGTGATTCCATTATACAATATTAAATTGCAAAAGTAAGAATATGTTACTTATAATTCTGTACACGTTGTGCAGTTTACAAGAGAATTTCACAGAATTTGCCATTCAATTAAATAATCGAATAGATTCTGTATTATATTGAGGTTATCAATAATATATCAGTCTGAGGTTCTATTATCAAGGGCATCATTACAAATTAGTCAGTGTCATTATGTAGATATATATATATATATATATATATATATATATATATATATATATATATATATATATATATATATATATATATATATATGTATGTATATAATACAATTGTGGATATGTTTACATATTTTATATTATATTATATTATTATACATATCCCAATTATTTTCTCCGTGGATGAATTTAAATCATAATAAAGCAATATTATAGACAAATAGTGAAAACTAACTATAAAAAAGTCGACTATAGGCCACTAAGATATTCTGAATTATACCTTAAAAGTATATTCTACACTCCTTTATAATAATATTTTTCATAATTCATTTTATTCGCATTAATACATTACTAATGGAATTTTCTTACCTATCTATTATTGCTGATAGTGTTTTATGATGTTATGGTTGGCAATTTCTAATAACTTACCTGTCACAAAATAAACAAGAATTAAAATGTCAATATGCATAGTAAATTTAACATTCTTGTGAACAGACTCAACTTCGTATTATAAGAAGAAGGTAAAATTTATGGAGTTCCACTTCATTCTCAAATGAATTAAAAATAGTAATCGCATAATCAAAGAATGTCTTTATATATTGACCATGGGAAGAAAAGTAAAATAATTAAATATGTTTATACGCATTATATTCGTAAACTTCGCAATATTGTTACATTAATTGAAATTTAAGTTTCACATAAAGATAAGTGTTAGTCTTGTAAGTTGCCATTCATAAATAAAGTACGTGTTATTGTTATTTATTCATTAAAATGAATTAATGCAATTAATTACTCGTTATAAAGTTATGATATATCAGCCTTATACGTAAACTGAATGTTCACTTAATACGTGTGTTGTTTATATTTTGATTGTTACTTAAAATAATAAGTAATTATAGTTAATTGGTTGGTTCTTATAATTGGACCTTCCACTATTATAGACATGTTCATTTTAATAGAAGATAATTTTTTTCTGTATTTATTTAATCGTTCATAAAATCGCTTTAATTATACTATTATTTTGGCCAAATTTATTCTGATTCTTACTTCCTTATACGAATATAAAAAAGTAGGTACTGTAATCATGTGCCTGTGTATGTGTGTACAAGTGACCGTTTAACAGCCTAAACCGTTGACCGTGGAAATAAAACACTATAATATTACATATATTGTGCAAACTATGTGTAAGGATGTCGAGTGTAGAGCACTCCAGATTTATAATATCAATTTGTGATATCAATTTATTCTTAGACTATAATGAAAGTTAAAAAATATCGATTATCCTAGTTCTTTGCATAAGAAAGAATATTTCCAGAATATAATCTTGTTGATATGTTTATACGGTATTGAATTTGAAGAATTATGACAAAATGATGATGAACATAGAATTTAAAAAGAATAACTAAATAATTGTAGTAGTTTAATAATTTACGAAATTGTAAAGTATTGTATTTCAATTTCTAACTGTTCATATTCAGTTAAATAATTAATATCACTTGTCACTGATAAACTGCGATTTTAACAACAAATTCTAAATACTTTCAGATACAATGGATTCACCAAAACTTAAGCCATACCCAAACTGGGAAGCACACAGATTACCAGCAAACACCACAGACGAAGCCCCGGAAATCGTATCACCATTCCGAATTCGAGCCGACAAATGCGGTCGACTATGGGTGTTAGACACAGGCATAGCAAATCTACTCGAAGAAGAATCAAAAGTTTACAGGAAAACACAAGTTATAGTGTACGACTTGCACAACGACAGTTTGTTGCGAAGATTCGAAATTCCTCCAAGCCAATTAAAAGAAGCTTCATTCTTTGCAACTTTAGCAGTTGAAGACGATGATTGCGATAATACTTTTGCGTATTTAGCGGATTTAGGAGCAGCTGGTTTAGTAGTGTATTCCTGGAAAGATCAAAACTCGTGGAGAATTAATCACCACTATTTCAATATTGATCCAAGCGCCGGAGAGTTTAATGTATCTGGAATTACATTTGAATGGTCTGATCATTTGTTCGGCATGGCTTTATCAGCTCAGGATGCTGAAGGTTATAGTACTTTATATTTTCATCCGATGGTTAGCACAAATGAGTTTTCTGTCTCTACTAAGTACCTCCGAGATTCTAAAATCGCAGAATCAAATTTCCATGAGTTTAAACTACTAGGAAACAGAGGACCAAATGCCCAATCCAGTGTTTCATTTCTGGATAAAACTACTGGAGTTCTTTTCTACGCTTTAGTCAACCTGAACGCAATAGCCTGTTGGCGAACAACAGTTCCAACTTATAATATGCAATCACAAGGACGTGTGTATATGAGTAATGTTACTATGGTGTTTCCAAATGACATAAAAGTCGATGCTGAGGGAAACCTTTGGGTTCTTTCGGACAGATTGCCGCAGTTTATGTACGACACGTTGAACCCTGAGGAGGTGAATTTTAGAATCTTAACTGAATCTGTTAAAGATGCGATTCGAGGAACCGCATGTGATTCTATATTCGTGGTACCAAATATCCCTGGTAGGATAAAACCAATGCCGGGAAATGGACAGTCGGGAACTGCAACATTTGCAGGTTTATCGATGGCTCTTTTGTTGGTCATGTCACTAGCGGTGTCTCGATTTTGAATGATGTAAATGTCTTATATTAGTGTTTTATGATGTAACAAAGGTTGTGATAACTTTTTGTGTATTAGTTTTACGAGTTATGGTGCAATTCTGATCTGGTCTATACATCTGTAATCTGGTTATTCAATAAGATTTTTGCAAGCTTATTCGCATTTATATTCATATTATATTCATTATACATATATACAGAAAATTATGAATAAATGATGAATCATGTAAGATATACGCTTTTTGCTATCCGTTTCTGTTGCTCTATTATCTTGACCAGTTGCTCGCGATTATACATACTGATTATTTTTTTTATTTACAGATCGAATCAAAATCATGCTATTTAGTTACCAATTGTATATTAAACCCTAGTTTTAAGCTGCATATTGTTGTTTTTTTATTAAGTTTTTAATTAATAACGTTTACATTTATTTTAATTTTATAACGTAAGTATATTTATAACTTTGTATATCCATAACTATAATCGAAGATTAATTGAAGAATACATCAAATCTAATTTGCTGTTGTTATAAGCGTCATAAAGCAGTTTACGTTCTGTTGAAAAAATAAGAGTATTTTTTTATTACACTTATAAACTAATTTATGGCACACTTTGAGTTTTTGGTGTTTATTAGAAATTTGGATGGTATCGGAACGAAGACATATATTGGGCTATGTCTTACATTTTATGTTTAAATTTAGTCAAAATTAAAAATGTCTAATCATTTGGAAAACAATCCAAGATAATTCATTTTTTTTTATGTTTAAGACGGAGACTGTACCCAAATATAATATAATCCTCAATCTCTGTATTATTGTTGTCATTAACATTATAACATTCCAATAAAAATATTGTTATATGAAAATATAAGCACGTTATTATAAGTTATATATTTCTATTTTGTAAAATTGTTCATTTAGTCAAACATTCCTGGAAATTATAATATATATATATATATATATATATATATATATATATATATATATATATATATATATATATATATATATATATATATATATATATAGAACATTAAATAAGAAACCAGTTATTGTTGATGTATGATGTAGATATGTATAATTGAAAAGATCTAGTTCATATTGTGTAATAACTATTATTATTATTATCACTTAAAGAATGTATTTGCAAGTCATGCAAATATTAGGTTATGTATGTCAGAAAATAACTGACTGTTGTCACAACCTTATGCTAACCCAATGTAATTGCATCTTACGAAGGGAGTGCACACCTAAGCCGGATCAGACTGATTCAGGATCAAATGAATCAGAACAAATTGAATTTGGTTTTAACATTTTTACATATAAACAAACCACCAATTATTATAACTATGTCATCAATACCTTAGTATTTGGTAGGCACAAATGTAAGACAACTATTGTTTAACTCCACATTTATTTTGGTTTAATTCTGAATTAAGTCTCACTTAAAGGAACATTATGGTTGCTAAGCACAACTAAGAAGTGATGTTATATGTAATATAATAACTACAGACTGTTGTTTCTAAACAAGCATAGGTGTAGCCACAAATAAATCCAGTTTTCCATATAATCAGTTTGGTGGTCATATATTTCTTTTCTTATGCAGAAAATATTTTTATAGTCAAGTATTTTTTAATGAGGAAGATCTATTTATACAGAGAATTTGAGAATGTTACAGACACACGACCAAACAGTATAGTTTGTTTGTAATATACGACGAGCAAAAAATGAGGATCTTCACGAAATATATCATTTTAATTTTAATGACATACATATTTTTATTACATTGATATAAACATTTTGATAAACATGTTTTAGTTTTGAATTAAGTGGTAATTCGTGATATAAATATCTAATATATTATTTTGGTTTGATCCTCACAGATTTTATTAAACTTTTCGAACTCTTTAATTGTGTACTCCCCTCGTAAACAATAAGAAACTGCTGTATTTATGCAACACTATATTCCAATAATAACTGTATTAATTTTATTGATTTATATTATATGCTTATTAAGAATACTGATTGATATTGTATAGTACAAATACTGTATATTACAGTTTATATATTATGTCATTTTGTGTATATATTTTATATAGAGGGTTTGTTATTAATAATTATTTTATATTTTATTATAATGTTCCATTATTTATGATCGCACAATATACATGTTTCGCAATATAAAGTCGTGTTTGTTTGATGTTTGATATTAGGTCACAAATATCCTTGACAGCTTTTAAAATGATATCTAATCCTGTCTGTAAAACCTCGATTTTAACAGTACCCTTTTCAATTTTGGCAGCGACACACGTTCAAAATGAAAATGATTAAAACTGTATTCAATTATTTGGTTGGCCTTATTACCGATCCGAAAAGGATTTTAAACTTGATCGTTTTAATTACTTGTATGTGTGTTTCTATGTACCAGGTAGGTGTCATTTTTTATGTTTTTATTTACAAAATAATAGGAAGGTCAAAAATTTGGACAAAAAGTTCTACAATAAATGAAATTAGTCAATATTATAAAAGCTTTGTTTGCGCAATATATTTTAAGAATAGTTTGGAGAGTTTAATGTATAAATAAAAAATCATAACTTTCAAAAAGAAATAGTTTCATAAATGAGAAATGATTTTTTACTTCATTTAAATGTGTCAGTTTAGTAGTTATAAATAAATTGAAAATATTTCAAAAACAGTGTAATAAATCATAATAAATATTCGTAGAGGTATGACAGTGTTCTTATCGAGGTGCGATATCTCATCATCAGGATGTGATGTTGAAACGTGAAGAATGAATGGGTTTTTAGCTCACCGCACTACCGCACAGCATGTTCAGCATATGCAAGAGCTATAGTACTCAGTCATTTGTCAATAACATGTTCAGAAATTTTTCTTGTATCTCAAATTCTCAAAACAATTAAAATTCTTTAGATGCATTTAAATCAGAAAGAACAAATTACAAGAAACATTTTTTAAATTTAATAAGAATCAAGAAATAATTATTTTATAGTGATATCTATTTATTAATACAAATATTATTATTATTGATATTATGATCATTGCTAGAGTCCTATTATCATCCATGGCACCCTTTATAATCTGTTTCCATCTGTTATTACATTTTCCACTAGTTCCTAACGTTTTCATGTCTCTTTACTGCGTTACTCCATCCTGTCTTAAGTGTACATTTTACTTTTTACCTTGTAAATTAAAACTATATTAGGATGTATTATCATGAAAAATTATTGTTATCATGAGAAAAATATATAAAACTGAAGATTGGAAATGTAATACTTTGAAAATGCAGTATGTAAGTTTACTCCCGACCGATGACATAATACATTATTTACAAATATAGAAATTCAATTAAACATTAAAACCAAACATAATAGTAATACTTATGAATCATAACATATATATGACATTTGAGATATCAACGCTGACAATGTTTACATTATAGTACTGTATTAAATGGAGTGCTATAAGCATTGGCACAGTAACATACTTAAATAAATTTTCATTAAATATATATATATATATATATATATATATATATATATATATATATATGTATATATATATATATATATATATATATATATATATATATATATATATATATGTATATATATATATATATATATATATATATATATATATATATATATATATATATATATATATATATATATATATATATGTATGTATATACATATATATATATATATATATATATATATATATTTATATATATATATATATATATATATATATATATATATATATATATATTTTCACCATAATTGTACTTTATTTTTTTTAACTTTAAAGAGTCTATGTAATTTGAAAATAAGCATTATTTGGTCAGTCAAGCCTCATTTCAATACAATTGTATCAAGTTTCTACATCAGTTTATATAGTTTTAATAAATATTTTGCAAGTTAATAACGGTTTTCCAAAAAAAAAACAAAAGAACGTAGGTTTTAACTGAACTGCATATTACGCCAGTTTATAATAAATATCAACTATGCCGATCAAAATATTTTTTGACGAACTGCCGCTATTTATCAAAAATGCAAATTTATTTTTAATATATATATATATATATATATATATATATATATATATATATATATATATATATATATATATTAATATTTTCTATTTTAATAGTTAATGGGCTGTATAGACAAACTTCGTCATCCACCAATATCGACACATTTTAGATCCGTCGTTAACGAAACATTAAACTATCCAGCAGTTACAATATGCAGAAATCCACCATATAAACTTAATATACTCCAAGTAAATAGCAACTTTCCATATATTATCTATTGTATTAAATTTGAAAATGAATATTAAATCCAATAAATAAAAGTATATTTTTAAAAACAGACATTCAATTTGGGAAATCAAAACTCCGAAATATACCATACATCCGAATGGGAGAAATTTCCATTTTCAAGTGCATCTATGCAACAATTATGGGATAAGGCTTCCTATTCGCAAGCAGAGGTTCTGAAACTATACGGATTGCATGGTTTGCCAGAAAGTAAGTTCGTATTCTATTATTACTTAAAGATATGGGATAAATTGTTTCTCTTTTTTCTGGAACAGATGTTGAAGTAAGAAAAGCTTATTATTTACTATATGGGCAGTGTTTTACGTTGATTCCAAGAGTTGGGTCTTCATTACCATGGCCAAATTCAGGATGGTCCATTATGATGAGCCTCGGCAAAGAAGAATATAACGATGGTTTTAGTAATACTAATACAACTGCATCCAAAATTGGCATGGCTGCAGAAGTGCAAAAATCAGGATTTCACGTTTTTATACATGAAGTTAGGGAACCATGGTCAGGTAATGGTTCTTTTTTATGGGATTTTTTTTTCAATATCTAAGTAAGCAAAAATAGGTAGTAATCGTGGTTCTATTATTAAATTCTATTTCAAATTCGTAGGCCTTGTCTTATAGAATTGTGGGTTTCCAAATTTCCTCTACTTATTGATGTTTCTTTTTGTATATTTCCAAAAAATTATAAAAAAATTCTTTAAATTGAACCCAAAAACCATAAACATAAATAATATAAAGTCATTGGCAAACCAGAATAATGAAATATTTCTTTCTCATGTCCTCCTTCTCATCGTGCTTTTTCTTCTTTTTAATATTTTCTTCTACATCCTCCTTCATCACCTTCCCCTCCTAATACCAGTAATTATAAGCAAATATATTTCATACATTTAATTAGTCTAATTATTAATATTTCACTTATACCGAAACTGATTATATTTCAAGAAACTATCTGCTACAGGCTGGAAGTAGTATCATTATCTTCAAAACTTGTTTGTATAAGAATCAGAATTTACAGTAATATTATCGAAATTTCGATTTCTTTTTGGTGTATTATATTATTTATTAAGGTATTTTTTCATCACCGTTGTTTTCCATAAATAAATGTTACATATATTGCAGAAAATACCCTCCAAACACATTACACAATGCAATACCTGTATTTGGAAGTCGAAGAAGAAATCGAGCTGAAGATAAATGCTGAAGAATACACAAGATTGTTTACAGAAAATCAACAATGTGTCCAAGATATCAACTATAGTCAGTGTGAGGTACTGTTCTGGCTCACAATCAACTACAATATTTGATTCATTCTATACACATTTAAACAATTATTCATAACAAAGTATATATTGTTGTTATGAAATGTAATTTATGATTTTGTAATTACTTGTCATACAACTAAATTTTTGTAGTGTATTGAATACAATCGGTGGTTGAACATATCCAAAGATGTGGGATGTACTGGACCATGGATGCGTGGAATTGGATTGCCACATTGCAATAGTTATGCAGAAGTAAAGAAACTGATTAGCGAATATTCAATGTAAGTTTTAATTTTGGCTATAACTATTTGTATGTTAACAAGTTAACATTGCGTTATGTCAAATAAGATTTCAAACAAAGTTTATTTGAAACAAACTTTTGGCGTAATTTCAAATGATTCATTTGTTTAACATTTAGGAACAGCAAATACACTAAAAATGCAGTGACAGCACTTGATTAATACTTATAAAACTTAAAATAAATAGACATACAATAACATATGCATTCAGCTTTCTATCTCTTCTTGATACACCATAATTACATCGCATAGATCTCTTTTCTAAATAATTACTCGTTTTTTATGGATATTCTTTGGAATTGAGAATTAAAAACTCCAAATAATGTTTAATAAATTTCGTCATAATAATATTGAATTGAATTATTATTATTATCTTTCAAAACAAAAACACTAGTAAAATTTGACACATTTTCGTGTGGTTATTTCTAGCATTAAAGGACGTTTAAAAAAAGAACTATGCCAAGACAAATAAAATTATATATTCACAGACTATTTTGTTGATATTAGTTGTGACTTTTAATAAATATATACTTCTAGGTTTGACGACAAAAACGAATGGGGTTGTCACAGTGCATGCAATATGACGGCATACAAATTGTTCGTTGTCAAACGTACACCAATCATTAGGCCATTCAGCCAATTGTATATTTACTATTCGTCGAAAATGGTGTCAGTTATGGAAGAACGACCTGGATACGATATGAACAACTTTCTGGCCGACCTTGGCGGATCATTGGGATTCTTTTTAGGGTTGTCTGTTATTGGAATGATTGGACTTATTGAGAAATTCTTAAGATCGATCTTTTGTCATGTTACACCAACTGTGTACGAGGATGAAAAGAAAACACCTTTACCTGAATTAGAGAAATATTAAATATTCTACTACCTTTACATGTTTTGCTTCTAAAATATTGTTTTCTTCGTCAGTGCAAGCCTATACTTAGATATGCATATGCATAATACCATTTACTAATGTTGGGTTTTGATTTTTGGTAATTCAGAGGCCAAAGAACTCAGAAATTGATAGTAATTTAAAAATTGAATATTCTAATTAATACGACAATTTAATGTATTAAAAAAAATCTAGATATAATTCTCTTTATTTAAATCAGTGTTCTTGTTATTTAATTGATTACTGCATGCATTTGTGCTTGTACTTATGCTTATAATTACTGATGTATTTCCATTTAAAAACATAAAAGGCTCCACTATATGTCTATTTTTTTCGTTTAAAAAAAAACAATCCAATATTTATGAAACTGTATCACATATCTCAACGCAATCTGTTTGACACATGTAGTGTGTATTATTTGAATGTGTTCAAGCAATGCCTGATGAAGCATACTTTGTGTTCTGTTTATTAGTGCGTGTATTTTTTCAGTTTATAATTAACTTTGTGTAGTGTTAATTGTGTTTGTTTAATGAGGAAACGACAATAAATAAATTCAAGATGAAGTTCAGCTTTCATGTATCAAGTTCTATTACTGGTAAGCTTTATATGGTTAAACATGTCAGATTGTATATAAATATAAATAAATATATAATTTGTTGTACGAATTCGATATATCAAATATAATAGATTTGAAACCACATAATTAATCCAATTTATTTTATTTAGTTCATGTTATTATACTTATATACTTATATATATATATATATATATATATATATATATATATATATATATATATATATATATATATATATATATATATAAATGAACCAGATAATTTAATTTACGTTTATTGAACCGGCCTTCAATGTTTGACAGGTGAAATTTAGCAATGAATTCAAGAACACACACATGTGGCAAGACAAGAAAAAAATAGTAAACGTATTTAAATCGTGCTTCAAGATTATAGAGGTTGTAACGAAAATATATATTCTTGTTGAATTTAATCTGTGCCAATTTGCAACATGCTCTATAAATTTTAACGTAATTTTAAAACAACGGGTAAAACAAAAATACATTTTGTAATTGTATGCGTTTACAAAGACATAAGAGAATTAATATAAAATACAAATTATTAATATTTTCAATCTAAAAATTATATATATATATATATATATATATATATATATATATATATATATATATATATATATATATATATATATATATATATATATTACAATGGCCAGATTCAACGATTACGCTTAACAGTAATAAATACTATCAAATTAGTTTGGAGTCTGTGGCTAATAACTTGAATAATAATAAAAAAAACCCTTTAACCACAAAGTAATAAATACATTTGAATTTTGTCAATTTTTTCAATATTCAAATTAATTTACTACAAAATTTTCGTTTAATTCCAAATATGGACCCTAATATAAAGTTCGCTTAAATTTAAGTGCTAGTGGTACAACTGGGAATAAAAGTATTAGTAAAGACAGTATTTTGTGTTTTAAAAAATTTTATAATCACGAAAATCTTATCAAAAAAATTAAACATTTTAGAGAATATCAATCTATTAATTTCTGCCATTAATAATTTAGTAAAACATGTCGTCTAGGTCCATACAATATCTACAATATGACATATTCTTTTACAACGAAATTTTATTATAGTGGCTGTAAAATGGTAAATACCATTTTACAACTACAATAATAAAATATCGTTGTAAAAATTATATGTTGTATTGTAGATATTGTATGATTTTATGAAATTATGTGTAAACAACTTAATGTCAGAAATGAATGGATATTTACCGTTGTTAGACAGAGAACATGATATATAAAATGATAATTTATCGTTGGTAAAGACCCGATTCTAATTTTTTCGAAAGAACAAGGTAAATAAGACTGATATGATAATAAAATTGCCTTAAAATTAATCTAATCGTGCAAACAACACATGTGACAATTATATTTAATTTATATTGAGTAATATTTTCCACAAATTGTTGGTATCTTTACACAAATGAACGCAGGTATTCACAAAATAGAATGACAAAACATGGTAAAGTTTCGAGCTGGTATTATATAAATATGTAAGAAAAATCTGTTTAATTTGGTAATGGTAACTAAAATAATTTTAATATTTATGGAGAAAAATAATTCTGGCAGAGAAACAATATTGTAGTAAAAAAATACACAATTTATGCATGAAAAGTATTTTGTTGTATATTTGTCTAATTTTTGCTACAATATTGTCTCAACCCAATTTTCTTATATTATCAACAAATGCACAATTTTAATTTCAAGCGAATTTAATGTAATCATAATAAGAACACTTCTACAAATTTACCAATTTCCAAAAATGAATGAATTTAAAAATGTCACAGAACAATTTTACAGAGTTATAAAACCAGTTTAGAATCCCACCAGAAAACATGAATCACACTGAGGAGAGAGCAGTACTAGTTGGAAAACAAGAAGAGATTGAACTATCCGACCAGGATGTTATGAGAGTTGAGGAGGCGGCCAGCGCAAACTACGAATGTGTGTGTGTGAATTGTATTTTCGCGTACTCTATTCTCTTCGTATCTGTCTCTGTCTGACAATGGCCTTCGCGAGAAAGCACACACACACACAGCGTCGTGTCGAATCGAGTCGAGGCGAGCGTCCGACCAACCGACCAGGCGCAATGTGGGACGCTGTTCTGCGGGCTTTGAAACGGCATACAAACATTCCTAGCTTAATAAGGTGGTGGGCACAATACCGCCGCCGCCAACGGCAGCGGACAGGCGGGGAGATATAGTCTGTTCTCCCGGTAGATCTATTCACAGCCGTAACTCCCGCACTCGTCACAGAGAAAGAGAACCCCGACCCGCTACTAGTGCTCATTTTATATCCCAATTCGTCACGTTTTGGTTTTGGCTTGTTAGTTCTCTGATCCCAAATTAGTTCCTATTTATCTACAGACGTCTTTCTTTTTATTTGTAGTTGATTTTTGTGTGGTTGCTAGACGTAGGTAATAGAATGATCGTTATATAGTGTTCCAAAATTAGTTATTTTAAAGCATTGCCGATTTTTCGTTAAGTTAGTCGATTTTTTTTGATTACGAGCCAATGCTAGACTTTTTTTTATCATCGGCAATGTGGTTTTGGAAGAATGTTACTTGTTTTTTACAAGCTTCTTTCAACATTGTGATTTGAAATTAATTCTTCTTGCATTTTTATGTATAGATCGCTCACTGGTGATTATACCCAGGGCCACTGCGTGTTTATACCGTGACAATATGCACACCCCCACGCTTACATATCTATAAAGTCTTAAGCCTCACTAAAAAAAAATGACCTAACTATAAATTTGTCTTCTAGTAGTTTAGCAGTTCCAGTTATAAATTATTTTTAAAAAAGTGTCAATGACACACATGAAATATTTTCTTATTAGCTGCCATGCTCCATTTAGGAGAAAATGGAGTGTCTGTTAGCCAAACTGTCAATTATCACAGTAGCAGCTGTAAAATATTATTTCTTAACAAGAGCTACTTTCAACAAACATAAATGATAATAAACCATAAATGAAACAAATTTAAATGAATACCTTAAATTTCTAAATTTTAATTTTAATAATGTATTTTGGCCTATGGATTCATAATCTGAAAACATCAGATTTAAAAAATTATATATATTTGTAGAATTTTTTCATTTAATTATATTTTTTTATTATTTTTATGACCCTTCGGTTCATAACATGAAAGAACTTTGTGGACATAAAATATCTTAGAATTATTTTGTATACGAAAATTTTACGAGTGAGCGAGCAACGACTAACGTCCAATTTTATCACCTATTACTTTCCAATCAAGATTTGAATTGTATAATATAATAAAACTCAAAACACACTAATAAATTTAGTACCGTGATTTATTAAATATGTTTTGGTTATATAGAACAAAAACCAAACAGTATAAAGGAAGCAAAATGAGCTCTTCTGTTAGCTAGAAATAATCTGTATATCCGTAAGATGGTTCTGATGGATCTGATACATTACAAAAGGACAGCTAAGCGTTTTATTTTTAGTTGTTTCTTGTGTGTGTGCGTGTAACATATGGAAATAGAGATAGCGCCACTCAAAATGAGTTCATTGTGGTGCGAGTGCCACGGTTTCAGAGCTACTGGTTTTTTAAATGTATTTTTAGGACATTCCATAAAGATGAAAACTGTTACAATATTTACAAAATCCCCGTTAATAATAATAACATTATGCATGCAATGTTGCACATTTCTAGAAATATTAACTCTTGAACATCGGTTTCCAAGTTTGCCCACGCGCGATTTTCATGATATTTTTACAAAAACGAATACTATTTATATATATATTTAAAAAAAATTGCCATTGCTAATTCTTCATGTTGCAAGTAGTTTTAAGATATTAATAACAAAAACGTATACGTAACAATTCATTAAATTCAGTAAATGTTCATTTCTTAATCACTAAACCTGTAAATAATGTGTTATTGATTGATTGCAACAATATTCAGTCTTTTTATGCGATCGCTACAATTATTGTAAATTTCAAAATTAATAATTTTAATATGTTTCAGAATCACAATATGAATAAACGCACACGGACTTTTAATATTTATTTCTGTTTAATGCATATAAAAATATCTTATTTATATATATATATATATATATATATATATATATATATATATATATATATATATATTGTATTCAGTGTTGAAAATAAGGTGAAACTGAAAAATTTATGAGTTTGGCTGTTACACTTGAGTGCCTCGTAACAATCTAAATCTCAAAATAGAAGATTTTTAAAGCTGTTATTTATCAAGGTTATTTCTTAAATATAATATTTTATTCAAATGCTCAATGTTTGCGAGTAGTAAACTTTGTTCAAATACATTTATATAAGGAAGAATTAGAAAAGTACAACCATATTTAACATAAAATATGATTCCGTACACATTAGCCTCATTTACGAAGTCAGCAGAATTTACAAATATTTTACAAATATACTATAAGCTATTACTAATAAATACTATGTGAAAGTAAAACCAAATACTTTCATTTCACTCCAATTCTTCATCTTCAACGCCTCCACCAAAATATACCTTTTATTTTCTAGAACGAAGACGAAAAGAAAATACAAAAAAATCGAACGGTAGATTTTAATGGAAATACAAATTTTCAGTGATACCGAATGGATATTGACTATTTTTGAGATGACACCTGTGTATGTGTGTGTGTCTATGTGTGTATGACTGTGAACGCTCTACAGTAATGAAGCTGTTGAAAATAAAAATATGAAATTTTGAACTTGAAGTTTGAAAATAGTATGGAAGAAAATCCCCAATTCTTGTAAACAAAATATAAACTGGTGCCGGTAGTTAAAAGTTAATGCTGCTATTTTTATACTTTCTCGAGATATAAATACTTCTTATAACTTTTGTTTAAAATGATTTCTTATAAATCATACCATTTACTAGAATTTAAATTGGTAAAATTCTATGTTGTATCCATTAATAATGGTTTTATGTTTATCGAAATATCTAATTCCACGTTCATAACAAAATAATATAAATCAATAAAAAATAATGAAGGGCAGTGCACATTCTTTTAGACAATATTTATGTTAATATTTGAAATTTACTTTATAGAAATATATTAGCGGAATATTGATAGATATGTATTTATTCGAAAAATATGTATGTTGCGAACTGGATTTTAATTAATTTTCGCAATGGAAGGTTTTTGCACGATCGTCGTACGATACATTATGAAGGTCAAATAAAGTAGTTTTATATTTCTGTGCTTTGAATAGGGATACCTTTAAACAGTTTTGGCAGTTGAAATTATCGAATCTTTGCCAACTATGATCTCGTTTTACTGAAGACAAACACGCCTGATATATGTGGCTATTGCGATATGATGATATCTTGCTCGACTCAATATGACTAGGTTGTCGGTGGAAAATGTTATTTGACAGTCAATTTTTTTCTCATTTGTAAATCATTTAGTCTATAAAGAATATGTATTTCTATGCGAACTGATTCAGGCTTTGCATCCCAGCCAAAAGAGAAACGACACATTTTGTAATAACAAACATATTTTACTCGTACTGTTTAACGCAGTTTACCTGGATTGGCCTTCACTCGACTTTCTTATACTTAGTTTTCACAAATGCATGCTACCATTACCATTACACAATATCACGAAAACGTAAATGTAATTTGGCTATTTTCAAACCAATTTTACAGTAAATGGTACATTTTGCAAAAACAACTTTTCAAACAGAAATAGTTGGAATAGTTATAAAATTCTCTTTTTCGCTGACTCTTCTCATTTTTGAAATATGTAACAATTGACACGAGTAAACAAGCACTTCTGGTTGAAATATTCATTTCAAAAACACCAGATTTTTTTTTCCAGAGATATACGCATCTTAAATTCAAAACATATTTGTTTGTTCAATGATATTGGCTGTAGAACTTTCACAAATAGACAGTCACAGTGATACTTCCGCAAAATAGCTATTTCTATTAAAATTTCGGGATCATTATTATTTGAGATTACAATACTATCTTTTATATATAACGTATAAGAAAGTAAAAATAAAGTACTAGAAATTATTTTGTTTACATACACACCCGTCAGTCTAAAAACCAGTTTAAACCGCGCAGATAAATAACTTTAACAAAACAATTAATTGATAGGTAAAATTATCTAAATTGCTTTGGGCCCCGCCGAAAATATTTGAACACGAATAGTGATGTTGAACGGTGCCAGACCAGACGCGCTGTTTCTTAATCTATATAGCTCCCGGAGAACGTGGTCCAATATTATATTTCTCCGTCTTTCCAACACGTGGATTTGATGCAACACGTGCTGTTTTTTTTTAACTAGTTTATGTCTCTTTGGTCTTTTAGTTATTTTTGTTTGTTAATCATTACAATTTTACCCGATGTTACCATATGGTACTTAAATCAATCCATGAGTTCGCGTTAATAAATAAAAAGAACTTCTATTTTACTAAAATTTGGATATTTTATCAATTAAAAGAAAAGAAAAAGACTTTGTGCAGATATTACATGGTATATTTATATTATAGTATTACTAGTCGTATCCCGATATTTGCCTGCATTTTTTTTTAAGTAAATGTTTTCTGAAAACTGTGCAACCAATAAAACATTTTCTCTAAATTTTGTGATTGTAAAAAAGTAGCAAGAATTAACTTTAGTTCAATATTGAATTGTATTTATATATTAGACTGCATATCTTGCATATTTATTCCAGTGCAACATTACTCATATCTTATTTAATTAGAATGTATTATATGAATGCAGAATAGATTTATTTCTCAATTAGAATTATAATTACTAATGGTAGTTCATAAATTAAGTGCGACGTTTTGAAATGAGCCATTTCAAAGCGATTTGATCGCCCAAAACAATCTTTGCTATGATAATTTCTCAAATGATGCAATTATAATTGTATCCTTCAGCCAAATATGCAACAAAAAATTGTAGACTCGTTGACCGAATTCTATATCGATTTCTATCTTATCCCGTTAGTTCTCAAGATGTGTAGACATACACTAGACAGTGTTTTAAATTTCTTATAAATAAGAATGATAACATCTTTGGGTGGACCTAGTGGTCCTTGGTCTCATGCCTGTGTAATTTCGTAATAATTTGCAGTAATGAATGAAAGCCAACATTCAATAGATTGTACGTTCAACATACGAGACAACAGCTGTAACACCTGGCTACACTCGAAAATCGTAAAATTCAATTAGAATTCTTAACAGATGACCAATGATTCGGGGAATAACTAAAATAGTGCAATTTCACCTTCATTGGCTACTTTTAATAGTTTCTTATGGTTTAAAATAAACATTTAACGTAAACTCAGGTAATTTTAACTATACGATATATATTTATGTATATATTTATATATATATATTTTTTAATGCGAGCAACGACATCTTTTAATAATTGAAAAGTCTAGTAGGCTGAAGTTATCTAATTGTGAGCAACCAGCACCAACAATTTGGAACAAGCCAAAACAATTTGAACAAATAAAATAAAGTATGAATGTGCGTTGCCCCAATTAGTATTTGGTTTTTTTGGACAAATGTCACATGAGTACGAAACACATACGGCAACAGTAAATAACTATAAAATATGAGCTAAATAACACGAGGTTTGAAATAGAATATAAGAAGTATATTCCAGTAGCTGTTGGCCGACATCCTCAAATAGCATCAACAGAAACATTATTTTCTGCTCGCGCAAAGCAAATGGATCTTTTTCCATAAAATCATGCATTTTTTCGCCGCACAATGTAAATCATGATTGAAGCTAAAAATAACATATGGGATTCAAACACAGTCGGCCAGCGCGGGAATGTTGTTATTTTCCGCGCAAATATGCTGGCAAATGTTGTTGGTCCACTGCTAAATTCGGCCTGATGATGCTTTCGCAGATATGTGCAGAGGAACGGAGACGAAAAAGTTTAGTTAGAACGTAGAGAATCCGCTGCAAATACGTAAACATAGCATTTTTACGTGTTCATTGGCGTACCGGGTATTTGCTACATTTGATAAACTAATAGTTTTCAGTATTACATTTTAAAACCATGTTGCTATTACGTAATTTTTCTTTTTATTAGAGAGCTATAGACGATATGTTCATGCTTGTATTCGGGACTAATGTAAATTCACTGAGAGTAAAATAATAAAAATATCTTTCTATTGGATTGATTTGATTTGAGGAGAATTTTACTAAAACAAAAACTGGCGCAAGCGAGCCCAATCGCAATAAATACAATACTAAAAGCGATAACAATTCATTATTGGTATATATATTTAACGAACATATCCAAATTCAAGTTTCTTTAATATTCAAATTATTGTTTTATACAATAATGTATTATTATACGACGAGTCTTTAAAATTTGGTTTATGTTTTCTTGAATGTTTGACGACATTACTTCGAATTTTAATATGAAATAAATACATTTCTGAGTTTACGTATATAATTCTAAATCATCGACATTATACTCACAGAGCCGGTTTAATCAATCCAATCAATTATGATTCCGAGATTAATTTATTCCTGTACCATAACAGTATTAATTTCAATAACCCCACATTTAAAATAAGTATTTGGATGTATATATTAACACTTCCAAATGTTTATTTCCTTTTTTAAATATTCGCATGTATTAGATTTAAAATGCAATAAAAACTAATTGGGGATAAAAATTTGGTTAAAATTCTGTCGGTACCATTAAAGGATATGAAATTTCAAAATGTGGTCTTACGAGCTAGCGACATACATCCCAGTTATATATTAGAAAACGTAAATCGAATATTTGTTATTTTGAAAATATTCCCTTTTGTACATATTGTACGACGACAGAATGATGTGCGAAAATATGAAAGTTTGTTTGTTCTCGTTGTAAACCTTCAAATACATTTAAAAAACAAAATTAATTTACCAAAAGTACTTTCCTAAATAAATTTTATACATACTATAAATTCAAAACGTGGCGAATATGATGAAATGGAAATACAAAATATGTAAGAGTAATTTCTCCGGCTATGGTTGTCAGTCATTCGTGAAACGCTCATGACAAGGTCATCTTTATTAACCATATGCGTAATCCGGCCAATATTTATAAACATAGTCGTAGATCTCTAGATAGGTGCACCATTCGCGCGTTAATGATGAATCTATTTGTGTTGGATGTCCAATAAAATGTAGAAACTTTGGTCACATCGCTCCGTCAGCGATAGGCAATTTTATCATAATTATCTACTAATTAATATCTATTTGCAGGTCACAAGAACATGTGAAATCAGAAAAATAAAAAGGAATTAAGTATTGGTAAAAGCACTAATGCTTCTACGAATGCCTCCAGCTCTCCGTTCGGTCATAAAATATATCTTTGAAGTAATACATTTGTATAACTATTAATTTTTGTAGATATTATATCAAATTAATGTGCTATGTCACGGTCCAATGTAAATTACTCAATAATTTGTGCGAGATTATTATCTAAATCACGACTGAAAATCAAATAAACTAAAAAGAAAACAAGTTGTTGGTGCAAAAATAAAAGCTTTTAGCACTCCTTGGGATCAGCTCAGTAATCGCAACAGAAAATATATATTTTAAAGTATAATAATGTTTAACTGCTGTTTTTTAAATAATATCTAATTAAAGTACTATATCACTGTTTGATTTATATTATTCAATAATTTGCGTAAGTGTGATAGTCTGCGATAAAATAATTTACGAATAAACAATCAAACTGTTGTTTAATAGTTATTGTAAAAAATATACTTTATAATTGTATGCTTTTGTAGATTTTTTGAAATATTCACCATTGTTCTAAAATCAAAATCAGATCAGCGGTACTCAAATTATAAATGTACACACATCCAGACATGTAGAAAGACAGACAACAAACAGACGTACATACAGATTCACAAACAGACGTACATACAGACAGACTAACAGAAAGACAGACAGGCAGAGAGAATGAGACAGACAGACAGACAGAATAGATAGAGGCCGATGTAGAGATGTAAAATATATCGTTTTTTATACGCAGCAAATATAATATTTTTGCCAGCAGCGTCATGTACAAATAGACTCACACTTTCAGAATGCGTTATTCGTTTTCGTACTGGAAATAAGGTTGCCAACTCTTTATTAGTCAGAGAATTCCGCGTTTTATATTTTGGCGTTTTTATAACACATAGGCTAAAAGTGAAGTCGCACTATGTTTCTCAACAGTAACATTTGGTGCAAATATCTTAAAATAATTCTAATTGAATAAATTCCAAGAAATTCATAATATATTAATATCATGTTTTGAAAACTTGAAAACAACCATTGACGCAAGCACCAATACCTTCAGCTTGCTGTACAATGAAAAATATAGAAAATAGTTTTACAACCACTAATTTTTAGTTAAACCATATACGAACGACTATGGTTATTTAGAAAATATATACATTTTTAAAGTCGTTACATATGTAACTATATAAAAATTGAAATATCAAGCACTAAAGTTATGACAGATATATTTCTATATTCAATTTAAAGATGTTGAAATATACAAATAGCGCATGCGCAAGTAATTTGTTTCGCTTAAAATATACAAATGAGAAAATTGGTACATACAACAGTCACTCTCTATCTATAGTATCGACAGAAAAAATAAAATTGGCAAATATTTATTAAGTTGTGTTCGTAATGAATTTTTTTTTTACTTATTCAATAGATATTTATAAACTTATTCCAATATAAATACGGAGTTATATTTATACAATATATTCGGCAAAGACATGCAAAATTAAAAGATAAATTTAGAACTTTTTTCTAAATATTTGCACATCATATTTTATTTTTATCGACTATGTATGTTATCATAAATACGACATGAATATTTATCACATCGTAAATTTCACGAGCGTATATACATGTTGTGCGGCTTTAATATTACAATGACAAGATAAATAGCAACAAAAAAAATCTTAATTACAAAAGAAATAGATCATATAGACGGTAATCTTCATGACAGGATATTTAAAATATTTAAATTGATTTATTGTTCGTAATGATACTCTTTTTCTCCTAAAACTTTCTCTCTCTCTTAATTCAAATATGTATACATTCTATTTTTTGTCACTTGTAGCTATTATTTTTTTAATATTTTATATGCTTAATTGAATTTTAAATTCATGTATAGGACTTCTAAAAAAATGCAAAGAAGATTAAAATGATAATTCAGTATAATGTTAAAATGACTAAAATGTATCAAAAACTGTGAAACATTTGACCATAAATTATACCAGTATTTCATGATGGTAGATATGTGAAAATATTATTAAATTTGAAACTAAAAAGCTAATTTTTCTATGATAAATAATAAATTTCCGAAACGTCGATAGTTTTATTAAATGGAAAGCTAAAAAAGCACGAAAATTATATTTTATTCTCATTATTATTTATAATCGGTTGTTAAATTAATATACTCAAATAAATTTGAACAGTAAAAAGATAAATATTGTAGATTTGTAAATTGAACTACTGAAAAATGATGCAGCAGTAAAATGAGAACTGGCCAATTTCAATCATACCGCAATTACCTGGTTGAAAATAATTTCGAGTTCTTGGATAGGTTCCAGTGATGTATGTGTGTATCATATTTGACACTGCACGAAAATGCATATAGAAATGAAGTTGTGACGTATTCACAAACGAGCTTCGACTACCGTCCAAATAATCGGTGTTTGCGCAAGGTGTGGAACTGCGTGGATGAATTACTATTTAGCACTCAAATGTGACGTGACAGCCGGACGCATAAAATATCACACGAATTAATTATAATATTATGATTTTATTGCTTTGATGGTAGATCAAAACATCATATTAATTATATGCGTACTATAGCTGCATGTGTGGTATCTAATTATTACATTTAAGTTCAGACACATTTAGTTATTCCATAGCAATCCACTAATTTCATGGGCGTCCTCATAAAAGGGGCAAGCTCCCATTAAAAAAAAAAGAAAACATTTTCACATTTGAAAATATTTATGCTTTCCTCTGGATACATTTTTGCTGACACCCATGTCTGATTTAGAGAAACATCTCTAGGGATTAAAATTACCGTTTAGTGTTATGTAAAATTAATCTCCTTAATTCAGCGATCAATAAGAGTATATTGTCTTAAATAATATTGAAATATAACACCTAAATCTAACTATTTAAACTTGCCAAAACAAACATCAACAAGATAATTACATATGCAACGTTGCCAGCTAATTGTTGGTAGTTTTTTCTTTTTGTTATATTCCATAACAATAACCTTATTTACTGATAGATGACCGAACACTATAGCTCCTTTTCTGCAAACTGTATTCGGCGAACTAAGCATTAAAAGAGTTTGCTGACACCATACTTTTAAGATGCTACATAAATAGTTTTACATCAACTCCACTAATAGGATTTACTTACTGGTGATTCTTTTTATGTTGTCTTACAAAAAATATAACAAATATTGCAAATAGTTGGCACCTCCGCCAGAATATTGTTATTATGTTATAAAACAACATCATTTCAAACTGTCCCTGTATCTATAACCCCCATTATCTATGTCAATGTAACAATACAATAAACATCAATATGCAATATATGTACAGGTGGTGAATTAACAAGCATAGGTGCAGGCACCAACGCCGTATAATTTACAAAATTGACTGTTTATTTTTTAAATTTATGTAGAACACATTTATAACCATTCATTTTTGAAGAGGTTTGAAATGACGTTATTGATATGTTTATTAAATATTTTCAATTTTAAAATTATTTGTTTGCAATTAGTTGCATAATCTGAAGAAACTTTATAGACTTGCAATATTTTAAATATTTAATAACATATAGAGAATAATTGTCTGGTTTTTCTATGTAAAATTATTTCTAAAATTAAACCGAAATAAAAATTTGGTAAAGGAACAGCTGATACCGTTTTAGATCTAATGTATTTAAAACATGTTATATTAATATTTAAAATATTATAATTATATATAAAAATAGTTTGCCAATAAAGCAATGCAGCAAGTAATGACACATTTCTGAGATCGGAAATTGATAATGCTAATTCTATGTTATAACCGATGACAAAATGATTGAATTGTTGTTCGGAATGCGATTTGTGATGTGGTTCGCCTATTTTTAAATCATTGTTAATCTGTAACTTGCTACAATTTAAACCTAACCTAAATTTATATCTACATCTGTGCTGTCCTTCATTATGTCTCGCCGCTCTGTTTAGTACGCTAGCTAGTGGGCTATGTTGGTGTTCTCTGCTTACTCGTTCGATAACAATAGATCGAATGATGTTTCTGAACATCGACAATTGGGTAGTTCGTATTTTTGTCACATCTGCAATTGACTCATCTTCGAACTTTTATTACTTCAAGAATATTCTGGAAGCTTGTGTTATTTTGACAAAAGATAAATATAGAACTTTTCACTCTTGTTTTGACATTAAATTAAATATAGATATGTTTTCTGTGATTCTATTATAGAATATACATAGTACAGTTCGTAGAAATGTATGCTGTACCAGGCAATGCATAGAATGTCGGATCTGTCGACACCTTTATTGCCACTGAACTTCTAGTCGGTTGAAAGAAAGTGTTGAGCATACGGAATAAGAGATGAAAGTCGGTATAAATACTGGCATAAACCTACTCTAAGCTCAAATTGTTATAAATAATATAATGTATATGGGGACAGAATTACCTAACGTTATTTTGTCTTATTGATTATCTCCTCGATAAAAATACAAAAAAATTTTTTAACGCGAGAAAATTTGTTTGACGACTGATTTTTGAAGAGACATTCATTTTTTGGTAGTCATATTATTGGTTACTTTAATTTTCAAATATATTATCTGTAATATGTTTACTTTCTTATATTTAATGTTTTAAATAATGTATTGTGATCACAAAAAATAACAACCTAGACATTTTAATGGAAATATCTGATTTAAAGGTTCCTGAATCCATTCAAAACATTTTTTTATATTCGTGTATGTGTCTCTCTGTGTGTGTGTCTGCCTATGAACGCTCTATATATATATATACAGTTGAACATAAAAATATGATATTTTATATGTATATCACTGAAGACTAAATCTCATATTTTGAAAAAGATATTTCAACCAGAAGTAGCGGTTTATTCGAGTCATTTTTTGCGTATCTCCAAAATTACACGATTTAGTAATAATGTTAAAGAAGTTAAAATTTATTGCAAATTTAGTTGGAATAGTTTTTTCAAAAAATGTACCATTTACTAAAAAATCGGCATAGAAAATAGTCATGTTACAAACGTATTTGTAGTTATTACACATCATAAATTTAAAATACAATTAAACAATATTATATATAATAAAACTAAGTATAAGAAAATCGTATATCAATAAAACGAAGATCAGATCAAATGTCGTTGACATTAAACTAAGATAGATTGAAAACTACTTTTAGTCCATGACGGATTCAAATTGACATCTTCAAGGATGTTATATTGTTATTTTTAACTTAAAACATATTTTGTTATTTATATAATCTTTGAGTTAGGGTAACTGGACTATGGAAACGAAAAAGTTGTTCATTCATAATATTAATTAACTAATTAATATGAGATGTTTCTAGATGTGCACACTAGCTGATTGAACAAATAAGTGATTTACAGCTATATTAGCTAGTCATATTCTAAAACGACACGGTTGCTTGGTAATTTAATATACCCTAAATCATTCGTATTCTTAGAAACTATAACTAATTTTTTAACAAAAATATTCACGATACTTTACACGTACAAGGGTACGTAAGTATCGTGAATATTTTTGTTAGAAACTAGTTAAAATTTCTAAGAGAAATCCTAACCTTATATGGCTACATATGATAATAAAATTAATAATTATGCGACAATCATAGCAGGTCGTTTATATTTCACATAATTGGAAAGAACTCCAATAATCTTCAAACACTTTTAGTCTCCATATGAATAATATATCTGGCGCCCAATATTAAGTTGCAACTAGAGATCATCTTTTAAGATATTAAAAGAAAATATGCATCCGTCTTTGTTAAAGACTGGCAATGACTAATAGTTCCATTAAAATGGGTTGATTTTTTGAAATAGTTTCATGGTAAATATCAATGAATTATTTAATATAATTAGTGTTTGCACAAGGCATTAGCTTCGGATAACTGCAGAAAGCTTTAGACAAGTAGATGAAATGCTTGCTTAAGGTTAAGGTATTTTTTTTTAGACGTAGACGCATTGAACGTGCTACAATAAGAGAAGTAACTTGAAGCCAGATAGTCTAACTTTACCTCCGACAAGTCGGCTATATTTATATACCAATGAGATTTATTCTAGATTTGTTTGAAAACTAGTCTAACCTTGTATACCCAAATCACCGGATGTTTATATTTCTGTACTGAATTATAATTATCCGCGCAAATCTCTAATATTTGGTGTAAATCACGTTCAAGCGCGAACTTATCGAATATGATAGGTTAATTTTACTATTGCGGGAGCGGGCATCTCGTGTGACAATGGCCGAAGGACGTGAGCCAAACGGACGTTTTTGCTAACCATTTAACTAACCTGGTAACCCAGTTTTACCGCACTGGTAATACATTAGTGTTGTGCATATACGAGCGAACGGCGACTGTGTAGCGATGCTATTTTTGGGCCACCTATATGCTCTTCCTTGAAGCATTCACCTTTTTATTTTAGAGTCAGCGTGATTCGGTGATTTTCGCACAACTATTTGTTGTAACGCTACATTATTGTGCGTGTCTAGAAAATGCTTTACTCAAATAGCGTACACATTGTAATGGTACTAGTTTGTTAATGTTCCTGGTTCATTTTGTAGAATAATAAATTCATGCGAGGTCAAATACTTGCATTATGTTTTGAAATGCTTGGATTTCTCCGAATAGCCATACCACCAACTCGTAACTACTCTAAATAACTGTTGGTCCGGTTAAGAATGTGTAAAGAGCCATTTAATTTACATTAGTAAACAAATTCATATAAATGGAAACTGTTAAATACGTTCTTAAATTATAACGGTCGAAGTTACAGAATCTCACCCCGAATCGAAATCTGTATAGAGGCAATTTATAAATTACAGAACTAATAAGCAGATTAAAATGTAATAACATCAACATGGTAATGCGAAGCATAACTCAAGTAATGCAAATACAACTCATAAACAAAAATCGCAGAAGAAAATTTTAATAAAGAAATTACTTTGGCTACATAAAGCAAAAATTGTTTAAAGAATATTCTTTTGAAATTAGTTATCCTTTTCCAACAAAACTTCAGATATGATTTCTGGAAATAATTTGTCCATGGATGGACTAGTAATCTGGTAATAGGATACCCGGCAAGGAATTGTCCAAGAACGTGAATTGAGTATTCCGGAAATTACAGTAACACATATGTTCATCTTAAGATGTCAATATTTTTTCGCTCGTAATGCATGTCGTAGTTTATATATATATATATATATATATATATATATATATATATATATATATATATATATATATATACCTTGCTTACCCTTGGGGAACAATTATACTAATATTTATATTATGATATTAAACCGCATAAGTACAACCACCAATGTCTTCAGCTCCCCGTATAATCCATTTGGTCAATACAGTCAGTGTTTTCAAGCGAACCGTATATCAAAATTGTACGAGCTGCAATATTTTAAATTTTCAAATAATAATAATAATAATAATTTTTGTATAACTTTTAGATTCACAATCTGCCAAAATGTTATAGATATAGACAGTTTAATAATGTTTTAATACATATTTATATTAAAAATTATTAATTTTAACGACCTATAGGTGCAATATGATTTTTTTAATTTCTTAGAACTTGTAGATTAATTTAAATATATTCAAAATATTTCTAAGAGCCGCATTATACCCTATAACTTAGGAAGTTCAATGGGGATTTAATTTTCACGGACATTTATATCATACATGTAGCACATTTGGATCAAATTAGCCCGATAGCTTCAGAGGAGATGCGTCCATAAAGTTGGAGTGATCTAAATACATTTAATATTAGAATTGGAATGTGTAATAATATTACAATTCTAATATGATATCGCATAGCAGAACGGACGCATTTGTCTTTATTTAGTAATTAGTGTATCCTTGTTAGTCTTGTTGATGTTTCCAACTGCTATCAATTTATACATGTGAAAAATAGATGCTATCAGAACTATCAAGACTACTACAATCTCCAAATCTCAATGCCATTAACTTTAAAGTCAAATAACTGATTTGAAACTGATGGATATTTGAAAGGACAAAATACAACATCAAAACAAAATGTAGAATAAAACAGTAGATCGATGAAATTTTGATATAAACTCGCGCATCTGAATTATGCAAAATTATATAAAATGACTATGATAATCTAAAAATACAAGAACATCGTATTTGTTTGTATATATCAAATTATATTATTGCAATTTTGAAACAGAAAATCGAACCAACCCAGCAAATTCAAAAGAACTGTTGAAACCATACATATTTTTAAAAAAAGCTTACAATTTATTATCGTATATCAAAAAACCTTCAGAAACCATGGAATTTTGTTTAAAAATTTAAATAACTAAATTATTTATAAGGTTTTACATCCCTTGGATACACAAACATGTGAAACTTCAATTCAAATTACTCACATGAATTCACGAAAACAACACAAAATCAACAAAATCTTAAGACGAATTTCACACCCCAAAATAATGCAGATGTAATCCAGAATTAGCTATCACAGAATCTATGGAATACTTAGTAAAAATAAATGGCACAAAATTGCAGTATGCGATCATTTTGCTGATCTTTCTAGCAAGCGGAACAAGAATATTGACTGAAATGTGTTTGGAGAGAGAATTACATACACGCCATGTCAATTTCGTCGCCATGTTGTATTCCCGACGTGTGCGAGCGTGTGTGTGTGTGTGGTGAAAGTGAAAATTACCTATAGTAAACGGCGGATCAAAGTGTACTCGGCACTGGGGCAATGTTCCCTTCGCAAAATGGCTTGTGAGGCAGCAGCGCTATAGAGTCTGTTACGCGGGATGCCAGCTCGTTCATAAGGTGACTACACTCCACATATATTTTCGTATCCCACCCCTGGTCGAGTGGCATCATCTCCTCCTAAAAAGGTAGATTGTCCGCGTAGAGACGCGTCCTGTGATTGGACGTCCCGCTGGACCAATCTGGCGGCGTGTTACATATCGGGATCACGTTGCCGACATTTATATTCCGGTGTCGGGACGGGAGCTCGGTCAGAACGGCTTTCGAACGTAAGTGACACGGATGATGTGTGCAAACTGATTCTATCTAGTAGTGTGTGATAATATCTCGTGTGCCTATACAATATATAAATATATAACTGCTACTTTCATTTATAACATCGTGGAAACACAATTTCTATTCAAATTTACACTATTCATTTTATAACACTGTGTGATTTCTTTTGGACTCTGTGGTGATCAAAAAGTGCAAATTATTCTTTTACTCTGAGTGGATTATTTGTGAACAACCAAATGTTCTATTTTACTCCAGTCACTGTTGGATTAATATTCAATCAAGTGTCATACTAGTGATTCGAGTTTTTACGAATAATTATCGATTAGTCAGTGGTGTATTTAAGTGTTTAACACTTTAAGCGCCACCAGTGCAAACAGGTCTTGGTGGTTCAAGTGTTAAGGTCCTCTCTAGTATGACACAAGTTACTTGAATATTATTTCTACAGTGACGCGTGTCTGTGCATGTGGATGAGTGCCATATTCGAGAAATCCTTAATTTAATTCCAATTCAATTCCAAATAGTTTGGATAAATAAATTACATTTTTATCTCTAAGTCTAAGTTCGGAAATAAAAACTTTCTATTGCATTTTAAAGTGATAAATGAAAACAAATTTTATCTTTCATTTGAAATAAATACAAAGAAATAGTTTTTAAAACAAAATAATGGAGGATTTGTTTTGTCTTTGTAAAGATATAGCGAAATAGGATTGAAAATTAAATTCATTTTTGTTTTAATAAGTCGAGAATTAATTTTGATACACCAACCGCTGATAAAATCGAAATATTGCTTAGAATTTGTACACATCCAATGATATGCTATGATACTAATTTGGAAATAATTTTAAAAGTAGATGAACAAAATGGCGGAGTTGCTTTTTCAATTTAATTATAATTTGAGAATTTTACAGTTTAATTCAAAATAATTATTGATAAATTATTTAAATAAAATACAATTATATGATAAGTATCAGATATTTAAAATTTAGGAACATTTGAAATAATACTAAGTTCAAATTTGTTTCTAATTTAACACTTTGATATCCATTCTACTTATAATAAATCAAACAATTTTAAATATATATTTATTTGAGAAGTCATTAAATGGCAAATAGTTGGAATATTTTGTATTGAATCCAAATTTGGAACAGATCATGTTATATAATATACATGTGTTTTACAGTCATAAAATCTTAGACAAAAAACAATTCAAAATCAAATTAAAACTAAACTAAATCGTGTCTACCATTTTTATCAACTCCATTCCTTTGAAATTATAACTGAAAGTAAAATACGTAGATTTTGTAATAGAAGATTGTATTTTAAGTGTGAGTGAGCGTGAGATGTGATGCGGCCATTTTGTTTTTCTCTGTACATTCACATACATAACCCCACACACCTTACATGGTGGCGTAGAAGCGTGCTGGCGTTCTATTTTTATCATTGCTTGGGCGTGTTGCACTAAATTTGTTTCTTGTTATCGGATCCTTAATTGAAAACCGATTAATTAACTTTGAAAGATCTTTATCAATTAACTAGTACTAATCGTCATAACAGGTAGTGAGCAATTGTGATTATTAAATAGTTTCGATAATTTGCAATTAGTTAATTTCTAAAGTGAATTTATTTTATTATTTAAACAATTATTTAACCGAATCATTTCCAAATGAGTTTTTCTTTTACAATTTACGTGACAACTCCTTATATCAATTGAGTTTAAATAATAAACTACATTATTAATTTTTGTTAATGATTACTTAAACTTGAAAGGCGGTTAGACTTTGTCGATTGAAGTAGTAATAATATATTTCAATTAAATTATTTCAATTAGTGTAGTATTTTGCGAAAGTTAAATATTTAATTTGAAAATTTTGGAGAATTTATTTCAGTCTTGAACCAATTATCTTAATAAAGCGATTTATAATAAATGCTTATAAACAATTAACGCTTTATACCAAATATTATTGCTTAAATTTATTTGTTAAAATAAAATAATGTTACATAAAAGTTATTATTCTTAATACAGTTAAATATTGCGAGGTTATCTGCTGAATCTGCTGCTTGTTTAAACGAAAATATTTTAAAAGTATCTTAGTTCTTTATTTTATTAAATATTAATTCAATTAACTTATGATTGAGAAAATTTTCTTGAAATAATTTACCCTATTCAATTGCATATAATTAAATTCGCAATACATATAAAACAGTTTTGAATTAAAAAGCTTCAAATTTTATCTAATACGTTTTTTGTTAAAACAGCAACTAGAAGTTCAGAATAACGAAATCTTTTGAAACTCACTCAAGCTTTTTGCATTCATTGATGAAAATTCAATTGACTTATAGTATTGTTACATTTTAAAACACCGGTAATTTGTAAATAGATGTTTGCCTGGAACTTTTAAGCAAAAATGATTGTGTGACCTCAACGAAAATGTTATAAATAAATTGTTTATAGCAACGACAAGGTGTAGAATCGTCCGGGATTTTTTCGGTAACATAAAACTTTTCGTTGTACAAAAATACAATAAGTAGTTCAACGGGTTCCTAAAAATAGAACGTTTTGACTAAATGCCAGAATTCACAGTGTTCGTGTTATGCGATTATGCGGTATTCATCTTGTTTTGTAGTGTTATGTAATTTATATCTCTGGAATTATGCACTGTTGCCAAATGAGTGTTTGAACAATTCCGATTTTGATTTTGTCGAACGTGTGCTGGTGTCCAATGACTCTGCGGCGTTCTTACGTCTATGGTGCGCGGTACCCTAAATAGAGCACGGGCTACGGATTTCGTTTGCGCCTATTTCGGTCCATAGGACATTTATATCTCGAGCCAAACCATATACCTTACTACCACGTGTTACTACTTATAAACCATTCAACACATTCATTCGAAATTTCTTTAGTTCTCTGTCTTTACCCGTTTGAATAGTTTAGTCTCCTTTTTCAACTTGTAAGTCTAATTGAATTTATATTGACACAAAAGTTAAATTCACTATGAAACTATAATATACATAAATGCACAAGTTTCGACAAGTTTATTTGTTAGAATAATAGTGGATTATGTTCTGTTATATCCAGATTTGTAACAATTTGTGCTAATATCTACAATAGATAAAGCACGTTAAATTGAATATAAAGATAATATGATAAGTGTGGACATTTTGTGTATCAGGATCTTAACTTGCCATAGCACATGCATAAATTGTTTATTTGACGAATACTTGCTTTGTGTGCAACAATTAAGTTTAAATATAGTTTAGAAACTAATACAATTTGCGTAATAGTTGAAAAGCCGTTGAAATTATCTTCGTAGCAAATTATAATAATTGAAACGTTATAATAGCGCTCGATGAAGATATTTCAACAGCTGTTCAATATTCTGATGCTTATAAATCGCTAAATAACATGATATATAAATAAACAAATAATACTAATCATAATTTTTTGCATGATTTTTTTATCTCTAAAGTTAATAGAAATATATTTAAAAATTCCAAAGATATTGGCGTTGATTGGTTTAATTGTAAATCCATTTTATTAAATTATCTTTCTCTAATATCTACTTTAGAGATAAAAATCACACAATAAAACGCATCTTCAATGGAATAGATTAAATTATCAAAACTGCAATATTCACATATTACATTTTTAAGGATTTACTTCAGAACTGAATCCTTAAAAATTACGGCTCTAACTATCCTATAATAGTAAATAATGATGTTTATTTTGTGTGTGTTTAGGAAGGCTCAAGGGCTGTATAACGTGTCTCAATAAGCCCATTTCTTCGTCCGCTCGTCCGCCATGCCGAAAGTTGTGAAACAAGAGGGAGAGGATCCCGATCCAACTCCCTACTTGTTCGTCACCCTCGAACAAAAACGTATCGATCAAAGTAAACCATACGATGGCAAGAAGGCGTGCTGGGTGCCAGACGAGAAGGAAGGCTTCGTCCAGGGTGAGATCAAGGCCACCAAGGGCGATCTTGTTACCGTTGGCATTCCCGGCGGCGAGGTATACATTCCACCACCAAACCCGTAATCAAATTGAGAGTGCATTGCGCCAAAACATGATTATCTAGTATATTCAAAATTTTAATTGATTCACTTTAGCAATGAAAAAAAAATTAAACATAAGGCATTGATGTATCTTCGCAATTTCTATATACCTTCTCAAGTAGTACAGTTCTTCAATCATTATTAAATACGATGACGTGAATCAATTTATATTCAATTTGAAACAAGATATTTTATGCCAACATTTAATTTCACATTGCAAAGCAGTAGTATTTGTTGAAACTGTATTGCATTTTCTACCAGATTTACATAGATCGAATGTATGGAAACCAAGCGCGTACTGATTCAATGTTTCCAAACTACAACATGTTTAATTTCGAAATATTTCAAATAGATGCTTATAAAATTGATGAATATCAAAGATAATGAATATATTTTTAGATGGAATATGGCTATGACTGTACTCTCAAAGTGATTTACATAGCACACTAAAATACACCACACCTGACATTTCACACGTAATTCTAATCTAATTACAAATAGAAAAGATTAGCAAATTGCTACATTAAAAAATATAATAAGAAATCATAACTGACGTAGATTTTGTTTAAACAAAATTTCGAATGGAATTGCAAGTTCATAATTGTAAGATAGTTTAACTAACCAAGTAAAACGTAGATATAAAAATTATAATAAAAGAATCTACATCTAAAATTGAACAATATCCTAATTAATTTACGTTTAACTTTAAAATAGATAAATTGTAATATGTAGATTTAACATTCCGCGCATTTAGAACTCATAAATTAAATCATGTTTAAAAAGAAAAATCTTTATATAAATATATTCATCTATGTCCATTTCATTAGTAAATTAATAATACTATATTTTGAATATCTATTGAAAACAAGCTACTTTATAAATATAGACAATATTTTTGCTTTTAAAATGTATATTGTAGATGGAACTAAAATTCTCCTTTTGAATGATTAAATATAGTAGTAAATCATAAAACGTAAAAAAACACTACGTGAACTGGCGAAGAATGAAATACAAAAGAAAAATGGATAAAGAATGATTAAGAGCCAACGTATTAACTTGCACTATCCTAATTAATCTAACTGTAATATCTAATACTGGTTATTCCTGGCACTTGAGTAATAGTCGTAATTTAACTTCCGTATAAAATGATATAATAATTACTATGAAAATTAGGAGAAGCCATATAAAAAGGATAATGTATACCAAGTAAACCCGCCGAAATTCGAAAAAGTCGAGGATATGGCCGATTTGACATATCTCAACGAAGCATCTGTTTTACACAATTTGCGACAACGCTACTACTGCAAACTCATTTACGTAAGTTCGAACGTATTACACTTTATTAACATGCCGGTCTTTACTTGTATAGGAAAAAACTTTCAAGAAGGAATTGGTCACCCAAGTAAATCCACCTAAGTATGAAAAAGCCGAGGATATGTCCAACTTGACATACCTCAACGACGCTTCAGTTTTGCATAACTTGAAGCAAAGATATTACCATCAACTCATCTACGTAAGTCAATTTGGGCCGACCAACGATGCTTTTACGCTTTTTTTGCTTTTCCATATTTTTACCCATCAACCATCCTCTTTAATATATCTCTGTCGTATGCTCGATTATACAAAAATGACCTACGAAGCCATTCAACAAGTTTCAACAATTATATCATTTGATATATACATCTTGATTTTATAAATATTTTTCTTAAAATTAGTATTTTTCGCGAATCATAAAAAAACTGATGTGGCTAACACTTGTCATATCTTTTAGTAAATACATTGCTTTCAGATGTTGCACAAAACACTGAAGATTTTATATTTTGTGTAAATGTAACTTTATAATTAATTCTTTAAATTACAAAAAACATTATTTTGTAAAATTGTTTACCTTTTTTGTAATCAACATTATTCATGTTTCTTAATAACACATTCATTTTTGACAGAAACAATTTGTTGAATTTAAAAAATTACTTTTGATATAATTGAGCATTATGCTAACAAAATGCTTCTGCTGGGAATCCGAATAAACCACGGCCCCAGTTGGACACCATGGATGGACCCATCGCTATGGATGATTTCTCCAGTTTTCTGATTTGGATATTTACAATCTGTTTGGATATATATATGACATATCAAACATTTATTTGCAGTGTGTTTTTTTATGAATCAAACTTTTGTTCATTTGAAAACCAATACTTGAATATGGATAATGATACAAAAGTTTTGGTTTATTGATTTTTTTGTTGCTCATTGAAAAATATACGAAAAATGTAGCAAAAGTCAATTTGTCGTTTTTCAAATATAAGAAATATTTTTCTTTACACTAAGAGAATGAGGTTTGTTTCAAATAGTTTTTTTCTTTAACAAGAATAAAAATGTAATAATCTTGGTGATTTAGTGTAATGGTTTTATCACCATAACGCCTATAGGCTCAAATCCCGGCATAACATATACATTGATCCAGATTTATATTTTCAATTTGCATTTTCGTATTTGAAGGATATATATAATAATTATTTAAAAGTATTAAAAGTTAAGAATAATATGCATTAATTTACTTGTTCTCATATTGTAAAGAAAAACAAAGGGAAAAATGTCTTTTTCTTATGTTTTGTTCAACTTTTATCTTTAAGTATCAATGTGAGTGGTTTTTATAGCTACCCTTACTTGACCAAGGGATAGCATTGTTTTTGCATACAATACCAGAAAAATATGTTGAAATCAACTAGAAAAATCCTGTTTTAAATTTCATTTACAATATAATCTCAGCAGTCATTATATCCCTGAGATATCGCAGCAACATTTCTGCTACATCGCATTGAAACAGAATGTGTACTAGGATACTTGATTAATTGGCTAAATATAAATTAATGTTAATAAAAGTATATGTATTTCGCGCTCAAAAATACATTTAAAGTTTGCATAATTAATTTCATTAAAAGTAAAGCATAATATTATCTTTTTTCCCTGTTAAGGGTTAATTTAATCGCTTGTAAATCTTAAAATAAAAAATGCACCAATATTATGCAGTTTTCTGGTATTGTCAAATATATATTTTGTGTGTGATTTCTTTTGGTGTTAGAGCTTCTTGTAGTAAATGTTCGTTTCTAATTGTATATTTGTATCTTGGTATAGACCTATTCCGGCCTTTTCTGCGTCGCTATCAATCCCTACAAGCGTTTCCCCGTATACACCAACAGGTGCGCTAAGATGTACCGTGGCAGAAGGCGTAATGAAGTGCCACCCCACATTTTCGCCATTTCTGATGGTGCCTACGTCAACATGTTAACCAGTAAGTTATACAATCCATAAAACACAACTTCAAATAAATATCATATATTTTTCTGAAATACTTTAGAAAATCACTTCTTAAATACCTTAATAATCACAAACATAAACCCTTGCAAATTTGACTAACATAAATCCGTTTTGTGTTACAGACCACGAGAATCAATCTATGTTGATTACGTAAGTATTTCTAATCATGCGTCACGTCGATTTTTCGTTAAGTTCTGCGAGACTAATATTGTAATTTCATCAACAGCGGAGAGTCTGGTGCTGGAAAGACTGAAAACACGAAGAAGGTAATTGCGTACTTCGCCACCGTTGGTGCTTCCACCAAGAAAGACGAGTCAGCCCAAAAGAAGGGAACACTTGAAGATCAAGTTGTACAAACCAATCCCGTCCTTGAAGCTTTCGGTAACGCTAAGACAGTGCGTAATGACAACTCTTCCCGTTTCGTAAGTTTTGCAAAATTGAATCAACATAATGAATTCCAGACTTATATTTGAGTTTTGTTATTTGTTTAGGGTAAATTCATCCGTATTCATTTCGGCCCAACTGGTAAACTGGCTGGTGCTGATATCGAAACTTGTAAGTATTGCCTTTGGACTTTAAATGAACAGATTTTAACCCTTAAGTGTAAGTATTATAACATTTTATAAATCGTCTAATTGTCTTGAATTTTCCTGGATTCAATGCTAAATATAAAATTAACCACAGCTCTTTATTGCCACTGGTATATTTGTTACCACTTGAGGGTTAACTGATACATATTAGTAATTGAAGTGTTTATTTACCGTTCGATAGTAATAATTAAAAAACTTCTTTTTAAATAATTATGGCTAAAACTATAAAAACTACAATGAAAAATGGCGTATTTCTATTCTTCGTTAGGTAGATTATGACTCCGGTAAATAAACAGTTTCGCAACAATCATCGGCGAAAGTTTAAATGTTTGACAAACAATTTATTATTTTTATCTATAGACTTGTTGGAGAAGGCCCGTGTCATCTCCCAACAGACTTTGGAACGTTCCTACCATATCTTCTACCAGATCATGTCTGGTGCCGTTCCAACCTTGAAAGGTAAAATGGGATTCCACAACACATTCACACAAAACATTCCATTTATAATTTTAGAACCATTCAATCATCACATTATTGTTTCATTTACTGTTGAAATTCTTTTTATGATTACGAGTTCTATTCTCTTTTATCTTTTCAATATTCATGATTCCATAAAATCAGTTTCATCATTCACAATTTTAGAATAATTGAACATTGATTACATTTTCTTTTCATTTAGCCCAATATTTAGTTTTCATTTTTCAATTCACTAATATCAGTAATGTCATAATCTTCAATTATAGAGATGAATATGGAATTTTCATAGCAATTTGCTATAACGACGAGATTGCATTACCAATCATTACTCAATTCAAAAAAAATGTGTTCATTTTGAAGATTATAGCTCAAAATTGCAGTTTCATAACTAATTATATCAAATTTAATACAAGAGAAATATTTTAAAATAATGCTTCCATTAGGTCTGTTTGATTGGCTGGCACTTAGTCCTTATAGCAAGTTTACATATCAATATATAAACAGTATTTAAAAGATACATAGTAGAAGTTAATTGTGTACTTTTGAAATCCGGAAATTTACCAATGAAGATTTTCACTGAACTGTCACCGTCTATAAACTAGCATAGGCGAGTCATTTAAATAATTCTTTAGGAATTCAGTATAGAGTCCAACACAAATACCAAGAAACACAAACAAAATGGTGTCTGATATTCGTTGCTAATATATTCTTTGTATAGCCATGTGCCTTCTCTCCGACGACATCTACGATTATAACTTCGTATCTCAGGGTAAAACTGTCATCCCCGGTGTCGATGACAACGAGGAATGCGGTCTCACAGACGTAAGTCACTCGGAGAAGGCGTACTGCAACGACACATTTTGTTTTGTTTTTACAAGTGTTGTATTAGTTGAGATTTAGATTTAACAGCAACAAGGAGCAAGACCTCTGAATGCTGGAGTTTTATAGTTTATAGGATTTTGTTACAACAACAGTGCCGCTACAAGTACTTTGTTGTCTGTTACCCTCTATCAGTATGTTTTACTTCATGGAATGAATTGTAAAACATATTCCTTGGTTGATTTTTCATCCCATTTTGTATACTTCAGTCGTTATGGGACTCGACTGAATGTAATTTAAAACTATCCCTTGCTTGTTTTCCTTTAGGCATGTGTTTGTTATCCGACAATGTCAACGATTACAACTTCGTATCACAAGGAAAAACTAGCATTCCTGGCGTTGATGACAATGAAGAAATGAACGTTACCGACGTAAGTCAAATACGCAAAAAATACTTCGTCGGTGCGCACCTCTAACCTATCTATCTATCTCTAACCACAAATTTTCTTGCAGCCTAGCTGATGCACAAACGCATCCTCCAGGACGTTTTAACTTATTGTTGTTGTTTTGTGTTTATTAGATCGTAGTTACTTTTCTCCTTATGTTCTCTAACTATTAAAAACCAAAATCGCTCGTTACAGAGCAAAAATCATCAAGTCAAATTGAAATTCCATTATTTTCAAGTTTTATTCAATTTATCTTTGAAGTACAAGATGGACATTGTACCAATAGAGTTAAATTGAATCAAATATGATGTAAAATATATGTTACTCTTTTATAGAAATCAGATTAAATTTTAGTTTTTATAAGTTAGAGAATAGGGACGTTTCTGTGTTTAGTAGTTAGAGCAAATGTAGCGTTAACCCAAATTGTACTGATCTGACCATCTGCCGTAGAGTTAACATTGTTGGGCAACCGTGTCTCCGAGTATAATTTTATAAATCAGGGTAAAACTCGAATACCTGGAGTTAATGATTCGCAAGAGATGCTTACCACGGATGTAAGTTACGTTTTTTGGTTAGGACCAGGGAGCGTGCGGGCTCCTCAAACATATTTGAATCGGAGACCCAACGTGGTTAAATTGAATTTCATTGCGATTACGTGGTTTTAGTTATACAATATAACAAATCTATTTTATCGACTCTAACGGCTTGACAGATCGGCGGACTTTGGGTTCGCTCGCTCCCTAGGTGCTTGATGCATGGCGAGAAACCAAAAAATGACTGTAAATATTTGCCAAATTTTTACTTCAATTTCATATTAAAATTAAAAGAGATTTGGGTCATATTCTATATCGTTTCACTATCTCGATTCCAATATTACATAAAAAAAGTTGTTGAAAGAGCACAATACAGAATAGACCCAAAAGCTTCAAACATGATTGAAGTAATAAAAAAAAAATCGTTTAAAAATTTACTGTACATATTTAAAACAGGAATCAATTCAAAATCGACCTTATTAAACAGTATAAACGTTAAAACTAAACGTCACAGATCACAGATGTACATATATATCATATATTCACGAGTGTCAAACATAACAAAGTTTTTACTATTTTTAAACACTATAAACAAAAATAACGACTCACCACTTTACAAATTCACGTCTGAAGAACACGCACAATTGCACTTAGCACTTTTTGAATAAAATCACTGATACTATACTTAATTTCTTAACCAGCATTGCAGATAATTAACTGGCACTGCGGTAAGTCAAATGAACCACTACGCTGCACTTAGCTTTTTCTTATAAGCTGTAAAATAAATGCTTTAGCAAACAAAACATTATTTAAGTTTTAAATTGATTTTCAACATTATTAATTTAATTACTAAAAATGTATTACTAATATTTTCAAAATTATATTTCCAAAATATAAAGGATTTTTTTTAAATCATTTTTAATATTGTAAACTGAAAACTAATAAAATAATTACTACTATTGTATAATTTAGCACTACACTTCCAATCTTTAAAGTAATAACACAGTTATTTATTGAGTTAAAGTGTCGTCATTTTGATGACATCGAGATAAAAATTATTAAATTAATTTTGTTGAAATATAGTAATATTTGCGTCTTTTAGGTGTATATTAATCATTATGTAATGTAAAAACAGATTGCCTTCGATGTCTTGGGTTTCACTCAAGAAGAAAAGGATGATGTTTACAAAATCACTGCTTCCGTCATGCATATGGGTACCTTGAAGTTCAAACAACGAGGTCGCGAAGAACAAGCTGAAGCCGATGGCACAGTGGTAATGTCTCATTTTTAACTTAAATCCTGTACAAAATCCTTAGAACATATCTCAAAACTTATTATTCCTGAATCTCTCTCACTTCCCAATCATTCTGATAATGCCCAATTCCGTAATTCTTTTCACAAAGTTTCTTAAAATTCTTTCATAAATCATCCATTTATTCTGATAACCTATTCCTTATGTTTACGCCAAATCTATTCCTTAAATCTTCCAAATTCTAACATTTTATCACTATTCAAACATATATTCCTTAATTTATAAGCAACATTTCCAATGTCTGGAAATCTTGCACTATCCGCTATTTATTTTGATAGAACATTGCCCGCAACTCTAATGATTGTATGTTTTTCTGTCTATAGGAGGGTGAAAAGATCTCCAAGTTGCTTGGTGTTGATGCTACCGAATTGTACAAATGCTTCTTGAAGCCCAGAATCAAGGTCGGTAACGAGTTCGTCACCCAAGGTCGTAATCTCAACCAAGTATCGTACTCCGTTGGTGCTATGTCCAAGGGTGTGTTCGATCGTATCTTCAAATGGTTAGTCAAGAAGTGTAACGAGACACTTGACACCAAGCAGAAGAGACAACATTTCATTGGTGTGCTGGATATTGCTGGTTTCGAAATTTTCGACGTAAGTTTTTTTGGAAGATGAAAAAAATACAACATATAATATTCCAACTAATAATTCTTTCTCTTAAATAGAAGTATATTAGAATTATCTTTTTATTTGAGAAGTTTTTAATATTTATAGGAAAATATATATTTAAACTCAATAGTACTTGCAACAAATATGTATGATTATATTTGTTTTTATGTTGTCTTTCCTACTTGTGAAGTTACAATAAAATAGAAAGTAAATTGAAGGGAATGAGGATAAGCTTCTTATTTTAGAAGCTTTTACTATTTATAGGAAAATACACTATAAATAAAAGTATATTGCTTCAGTAGTAAAATTAGTAATAAGTTGGAATATTATTTCACAATTAAAATAATGACACAATTCTATTTCAGCATCTTGGAATCATATACCTTGTTTTATCATCTTTTATTCCAGAATATATTTAATTATTTTATGTATCTTGATTACTCTACATCATTATTTCATCATTATATGTAGTAACTAACCTAGTAGAAGCATATACGAAATCCACTTAACCTGACCTACCCACAAACATTAGTTACATAACATAGATATGCGCTCGCCCAACAAAATCTATGCTTAACAATACGCAATTCACTTAATTTTATGTCATATATCCTTCCTTTTAGTACAACGGCTTTGAACAACTTTGCATTAATTTCACCAACGAAAAATTGCAACAATTCTTTAACCATCACATGTTCGTACTCGAACAAGAAGAATACAAACGCGAAGGCATTAACTGGGTTTTCATTGATTTCGGTATGGATCTTGCCGCTTGCATTGAATTGATTGAGAAGGTAATTTAAAACAGGAGAACTCAGTCAACAAAATAGAACGTCGATCAAATTTGCATGGTTTGCTTTACTGCTGCTTTTATTGCTTGTACTTTTGCTTTTATCAATCATGTTGCATCTTCCATCATTTTCATGACAGGTTTTACAGAACAATGGGACTCAAAAACCAAATATGTCATTTATTTATATTTTGTATATTGTGTGTGTTGCGTGTTTGGTATTAATTGTTCAATTTCCTATACACTGATGAACAGTTCAACGGTTTTGAACAACTATGCATTAACTTCACCAATGAGAAACTGCAACAGTTCTTTAACCATCACATGTTCGTGTTGGAACAAGAAGAATACAAGCGTGAAGGAATCGAATGGACTTTCATTGATTTTGGCATGGATCTTGCCGCTTGTATTGAGTTGATTGAGAAGGTAATTGGTCTAGGATGTTAGGTAGCGCGACAAGAGTCAGTTCTTGCTACCACAAACTAATGGAAAGGTTTGCATCCCGGACAGGCGTCACTGGATGATTGCTACGATTGCTGTTTTGGAAGCCACTGAATGGTGTTTCGAACATAATGTTTTTATTTAACACTAACCCGTTTTCTACAGCGTACATTCAAGTAAAACATGTCTAGAATGATGTACTTGATGTACCCACGTTTTAGAAACTGTGCATCCACGAAACGATGTATCTGTTTCGATTGTTTTATTTAAACAATGTGTTGTTTGTTGTTCAATCTATTAGTTCAACGGTTTTGAACAACTTTGCATCAACTTCACGAATGAGAAATTACAACAATTCTTTAACCATCACATGTTCGTGTTGGAACAAGAAGAGTATCAGCGTGAAGGAATCGAGTGGTCCTTTATAGATTTCGGCATGGATCTTGCCGCATGTATTGAGCTTATTGAGAAGGTAAACTTGTCACATGAACTGACATGCTGCTTCCAGTTTCCGGATTTACGAAAGCTACCCGGCCTGGTGCTCTCAATGTGTTTAGTTTTCTTGTGTGTTATAAAATGTATCTCCTTTATTTGACAGGGATGATTTCATTATGTTTTCATAATCATGTGTGACTTTTATTATATAATTATCATTAACCATAGCATTCTTTTTCTAACATGCCTGCATACATAGTTAAACAGTTTTGAACAACTATGTATCAACTTCACCAATGAAAAGCTTCAGCAATTCTTCAACCATCATATGTTTGTGTTGGAACAAGAAGAATATCAGCGCGAAGGCATTGAGTGGTCTTTCATTGATTTTGGCATGGATCTTCAACAAACTATTGATCTACTGGAGAAGGTATTGGGGGCCAGATAGTACATGGCATTCCCAGTTGCGCACTTTCGGGATGACAATATTATTCCATTTACACTATTAAGCAAGCATATAGCTAATCGTAACTCTGCTAAAAATTTACCATTAAAACACAATTGTTTTTAATATAATGAAATCAATGACATACCATTACAGTAAAGAAATAATGGAATTAAAAAAATGGTGTAGAATAATTTTAAATATTTGTATCATTATACAAAATTACCCATTAAATTGTGATTTACCTAGTTTAAAATATAAAGTGAATGTGTATTAGAGTGCAATTTTTAGCAGGGATTTTTTCAATTTATGTCCGAACAAAACTTTAGCATCTCCAGATTTGCGCAATATATACCAATCTATGTGTATCGCGGCAAGGTATATGCAACATCCCATATGACTGTATTGGTTGCAACATCTTGCCGCCATGTTTATGCAATTAACTGTGTTGTCCAATCAGTGTGCTTATGACAATTGTGTCTGTCACTGTTCTATTGTGGTGTCCATGGTGACCGGCAGTTTAACGGTTTTAATCAACTTTGCATAAATTTCGCAAACGAAAAACTCCAACAATATTACAATCATCACATGTTTATTTTGGAACAAGAGGAGTATGAACGCGAGGGTATTCAATGGACTTTTATTGATTTCGGTATGGATCTTCAGTCAACCATTGATTTAATAGAAAAGGTAGCTACACCTTTAACTGATTTCTATCGCCAACAAAAACAAAACCAATTGTAGAATATTCAGCGCTTGTATGTATATGCATTTCTTTAGTATAATTCCTCACAAAAAGTATAGTTGAACCGTTGCCGGTTGCTTAAACCTACAATAATATGTAACGCTTTGTTATGGTCGCCTGGTCAAGCTTCGTTCGTCAAGGTAAACCTGCATAACCACGTAAGTTACACAAACTAGAATCAATTGGTTAAACATTCAAAATTATTTAATTGAAATGCTAAATTTAATAAAATTTGCATTAATAACGGTAGCTTTTGTCGCTACATCTAATTGTAAAAGTAACTATTTGTCTAAATACAAACTAACCACTCATTGGTTTTATAAGACCAATGTGCTATAACTCCAATTTATTTCTAAACTAGCCCATGGGTATCCTGTCCATCCTTGAGGAAGAGTCTATGTTCCCCAAAGCCACCGACAGAACCTTTGAAGAAAAGTTGATGAACAATCACTTGGGCAAGAGCCCCAACTTCCAGAAGCCCAAACCACCAAAGCCTGGTCAAGTAGCTGCTCACTTCACCTTGGGCCATTATGCCGGTAATGTAAGTATCTAGTTCCGAAAATTTGACCAGTTTCAACAAGTGTACAATTGGATACTTATCATGCTATGTGGAACAGGTACCCTACAACATCTCCGGTTGGTTGGAAAAGAACAAGGATCCCTTGAACGACACCGTTGTCGACTTGTACAAGAGAGGTACCAACAAATTGTTGTGCGAGATCTTCTCTGATCATCCCGGTCAATCTGGTGGTGCTGCTGCTGCTGATCCTGGTGGCAAGGGTACGCATTCACTTCGATCGGCAATCAAATCAATTAATTTACAAAAATAGAAAATTCATACCACATAAAATTTATTCACTTTTATTAAAATTCTATAAAGGAAATTGGAATTCAATCTTCTACAAGATTTTGATTATTTTACTGACAAATCATTTTCAGATTTTTAATTCATAATTTCCACAACCATTGGAATAACAAAAACTACATCTGGTTTTAAATCCGAATAGGATTAGTGATTTTTGACGTTTTAGTTTTAATTTCATATTACATTCTCGGATTTATTTACAATATGATGTTCTTTTTCTTATTTGTCCAATCAGAATAAACTTGTGTTCTTTGGCTATCTTACTTCGAATTTTCAGTTTCTAAAACCTATTTATTATCAAAAATTATGTGTTTCCCAAAAGAAACTAAATATTTTTTTCATCATTTCGTTCTTTTTACAACTTGTATCAACACGATGTTTTTATTTTAATATGTTTTCGTTATTCATGTCAGTTTCAAATTTGTAACACCTTGAAAATTTGTAAATCAGTTTGATTTGATAAGATTTCTTACAATAGCAGGTCCAAAACGGTCCAAGGGTTCTAGCTTCCTGACTATATCCACCATATATCGGGTAATTACCAAACTCACTCGGACAAGACACTGAGCAGAGTGAATATAACCGATAACCAACCCTATAGAATGGTACTATTAATCCTCTTGTTGCTCACAACTTGAACGGCAAATCCACACACCTAACTAAATAACTTGCTCGTACATGAAACACAGAGTTAAGTTTGACCTTTTTACTATCCTGTCAACATTCATCTTCATTACTCTACAATCCATATAGGGTATATCCTCAATTATTACTCTCGTGTACTGTCAACCTATCTTGAATCACCTTTGTTGGAATCCGAGCCGTAACACCCAACATATTCTCTGTGCGTCCATGTAATTGATGTTGTAAATATGTTTAATTCTAATAGGTGGTCGTGGTAAGAAGGGTGGTGGCTTCGCTACTGTCTCATCTTCCTACAAGGTTTGTTAGCAAAATTATAGCTTTCTAAAATCTTAAAATAATCATAGGAATTCTGATACTTGATAATTGATATATATTTCAAAACAATTTTTTTTTTAATCATAAATTAGTGCTATACCCATTAATCACTTGCATGTACTCTAAATAGAGTATGTTGCTAAATGTATATATTATTTTAATACTTGTTCATGTAATCTTAGAAATCTGCATCAATTTCAATCATAGTAATTTTTGCTGGGAAATTCAATATAACTTTTAACAGGAAACCTCGTGTTAAAATTGTTCTGTTTTGAAATAAATTCCATTCCATTAAATTCTTGTTCCAGTTATTAGAAAAATGTGCAGATTCCTCCATAAATTGGCAGCTTGACACTGTTTTTCAACCATAAAATTAAATATTTTTAAATTCAATTTCAGGCTGATTCATTTTGTAATTTTGCAATTCCTATGAATATTACATATTTTACAGTTCATATAGACTTCATGGTCCTATTTCGAAATGAGCTAGAAAATGTTGTAATTATTTTATATTTTTCATTATCTTTTTCAACCATTCGATTAGTTGCATTTTTAGACGAAGGCCGCTGGTTGGCTAACGAGACAATGCCACCTGCTGGTACTCGTAAGTAAAGTACAATAGAAACGTCTCACAGTAATTTTCAAGTAAAGAATGGCTTTTACTAAATACTGTCTAACTTTGAAGTTCACTAGCCATATGAATTCGTTGAAATGTATGAGATAAAATTTTCATATAGTTCTTGAAGAGATACAATATAGCTCTATTGATATACAATATTTTGAAAATTAATTTAATCTTGTGTATCGCTTCAATGATTAATTTCCACTATAATCTGTCAAATTCGCATATAATTTTACCAGTTTAAACTCTAACGAAACCGTGGCTAGTGGCTATTGTATTGGACGAAAATGCTCTAACTCGTACCACTATACCCCTGAACATGTTATAACTTGTTTTGTCAATTCCACAGGAACAATTGAACAACTTGATGGCAACTTTGAGGTCAACACAGCCTCATTTCGTCCGTTGCATCATTCCCAATGAATTGAAACAGCCTGGTAAGTAACCGTACGGATAGTGAAGACTCCGCATATTACGTAGTAAGATATCTTTTACTGATAGACTGTTTTATGTGTTCTTAGGCATGATTGACTCTCATTTGGTTATGCACCAGCTGACATGTAACGGTGTACTTGAAGGTATCCGTATTTGCCGTAAAGGTTTCCCCAACAGGATGGTATACCCTGACTTCAAGCTCCGGTAAGAATCAGTTCTCCAGTTCATACATTCTTATTAGTTTCAATTTTATTTTCTTTTTATAATTAAGTAATCATCGATTTTTATTTTAAAATAGTAGTTGTTACTATTTCTTTATTATTCGGTACATATTCTCTTAATATCTTATATATTTTAAACAATCTGAGTACTTCTTTATAAATTATGGGCACTCATACAATTTCTTAGATTTCGTTTTTACATAGAAAGAAACTTTTGAAATTATTCTAAATAAAATATTCTTTCTTGAACTATTCAAGCTAAATATTTTTCTCATTGATTTATCATATATATATAAATGATTATTGATTATTTATTGAAATTTATTGTCTATATGTGATTTATCTATCTAGATTTATTTTTTCATCGCTTAACTATTCTTGATAAACTTAATTCGTTTATTAATAACATTCCTGATTCTAAAATCATTTCGAAAAATAATATAATTTTCCGTTAAACTCCGTGTAGTTACATGATCTTAGCTCCAGCTACAATGGCTGCCGAACAAGATCCAAAGACAGCTGCTGATAAATGTTTGAAGGAAATCGAGTTAGATCCGGAAAGCTATCGCGTCGGTCTTACAAAGGCAAGGATAACTACCCCGAATTACAGTTACTCTAACTGTAATTCTTATCCTCAAGCCCAAATGTTCTAGATTAGCCCCTCTGTGAAAGAATTTTGTTTATATAGAACTGTGGCATGTCGAGTCCATTATGTACGATTATGTTTCCCATATGTTATTTTCTTCACCGATTATCTTTGTCACTAAATCAACAATGTGGTCAAATACACGATGTTTAACTGTGTGCACGCACCCTTCCCTAGATACAAAATTCTTAACCCAAGCGCTGTAGAGAAGGAATCCGATGATAAGAAATGCGGTGAATATATCTTGACCGCTACACCTTTGGATCCCGATATGTACCGTTTGGGTCATACCAAGGCACGTTTCACTTTGTTAAATACACTTGGACTATTTTGTTTTACGTTTTTAGTTGATTTGTTTATTTAGTTATTTACCTACACTAGAACGATGCAGCCATGTTGGACATGAACATCGTGGTTTTATTTGACAGATCACCGACACCTAACCTGTCGTAGAGACAGAAGGAGTGTTTTAACATGTTTAATGGACTTTTCTTTCTTGAAATATAATTCCAAACTACTTTCTTATTATAAAGTATTTAAATTATTATAATATAGTAAATTTAGAATCACAAGATACTGTATTGGATATTTTGAAGCGTTTTTTAATTGAAATAAATATTAGTTAAAATTGCAAATGCATTCTGATCATAGTAATTAAAAATATAATATAATTCTTATTGAACTTATATTTTGTCTAGATGAATATTTTTATAAATATTACTTATTTTGGGAAACAAGAGTCCGCTGTATATTTGAGTCAACCTTATTTGTATTTTTGGTATTTTGGTACCATGTGTTTGTTTGTGTGTGTGTTTTGTTACTATATTACAATTACGGCTCAAAACAGATATAAAATTCTGGCCGCAAATCAAATCAAAGAACCGATGTCACCTGAAAAGGCAGCGCCACTTATTTTGGATGCGTCCGGTCTTGATCCCGATCAATACAGAATGGGAAAAACTAAGGTACCCGATAACCGGAAAGCCTAAATGTTGAATGCAAAATGTCTGAGCATTGCATCGCTTCAAACAGGAACAGTCTTGTCAATAACTTTCAAATAATTTCATAATTTGAATCTTACTTATTTTCAAAGCAATGCATTATTTAATATATTCGTTATAGATCCAAGATATCCTAATAAATATTATTGTCTAATTAAAAGGATTTTAAGTCAGTTTATAAGTCATATTAATTTTTTATTCGAAGTTATCCACAATAATTGTTGCGAATACTTTCTTGAATAATTTAAATATAGCTTATTTGCATTTAAAAGATAATTTATCACCTAAATACATGCATTAATTGCAGGATATTTTGGATATTTATAAACTTTTAATGCTATTGTAACTTTAACCAATATAACTTCAGCCAGAATGGCTAACTATTTATTAATAGCTCAAAATATATTTAAAAGAAATGTTAATAATCAACGCTCTTTGCATTTTCTTCAAATCTTCTTAAAGCTTTATCATCAATCAATTAAAAAAAAACAAGAATTTTATTTCAAACTTAGCTTAATTTTAAATTTCTTTTCAAAATAGATAGTTTGTTGTCTAAAATATGGTTTACAATAGATCAAATTTTCTACCTCTGATGGATGAAACTATTATTTGTTGGCTGTGTTGGTATAAATAATTATTTCACAAAACGTTGAATTATTTATCCAGCACTACTTAAGAAATGTTAGTTTCCATATGTTTATTCGAAAGAGAAAGCTGGTCTCTAGTAATTAGTCAAAGCTTCTTCTAGAAATTTGACTTGCAAAATAAAAATAATGCTTTCGCTTAAACTAAAATATTCAAAAATCACAACTTGCTGTGATGGTGTTTCGGTTTATTAACTCTAATAAGCAGAAATGGGTCTAAGCATATTTTAAATGTATTTGCAAATATACATAGTTAACTACTGTTGCATACAGGCAGAACTTAACGTAGTTGTCCGTAATCAATCAGAAGTGGGATCAAAAGATATTGAACCACATTTTAAGTACTATCCAATATGAAATACAATATAGTTTAATTAATTTAAGGAGAAAAAGGTACTTTTTTAATACTGAGAAACAGATCAAGTAACAAAAGTATATAATATATTACTTAAAACAACATTTTTGACGATGTCGATTGTCGACAGAAATTTTATTCTGACATTCTTTTCAAAATCACGTTGAATTCTTTCTTATCCGAAGAATGATGCTGGTATTAATATATATTAAAAATTACGACTATAGATGCAATTTCTTTTATTTAGACTATGACTATTGTATTTATTTAAATAAATATCTTAACGGTTTGAACTCTAATCTGCGTTTTCTTATACATACATACAAATTGGCGGCCAATGTATAAAATAAATAAATTTAAACATTTATAATTAATTTGCAGTTACATTTACAATATATATTTGAGAAACTTGTAATTCGCAAATACTATTTAAAATGCTTATGAACCTATTGCAGAAAACAGGCAATAATTTCTCGGAAAACATGTGTTAATCGTTTACTTTGTGCACTTCGAAAACGCTAGGTCTTCTTCCGTGCTGGTGTCTTGGGTCAGATGGAAGAATTACGTGACGAACGTTTGAGCAAAATCGTCACCTGGATGCAATCCTGGATCCGTGGTTACTTGTCCCGCAAGGAATTCAAGGCACTACAAGAACAACGTAATGCCCTCCAAGTTGTACAACGTAACTTGCGCAAATACAACGTTCTCCGCACCTGGCCATGGTGGAAGTTGTGGCAGAAGGTCAAGCCTATGCTCAACGTCACCCGCATTGAGGATGAGATCGCGGTAAGTAACACTACTTGTTGCAACTAGTCAGTTCGCTGTTGGTTGTTGCATAGTTTAGAGGTTAGGTTCGGTCGGGATTGGTATATACCATCATACAATATGAGTCTAGTGAAAATATTCTATGTAATTACAATATCACAATTTAAATAATCATCGATTTGTTTAAACAATTTAATATTAGTTTGATTATAGTTTAATAATTCATTATAGTGATTTAACAGTGGTATCGTAAACATCTTTCATTAAATATATCCAGCAAATATATCTTAGTAATGATACAATCCACTTGCATTCGAAACATCTTCTACATTGATTTGTACGATTCAAAATTAATTTTCAATATATTTAGTATATTCAATTAAATTAATAATATCAATAAAGTAAATTGAACAAAGTTATACATTTTCTCTTAATAGCATTAATAGAGTAAGTTTATAATTCGATAAGAAGAATCTGTCAAATTTTAAAAGACTTCATTAATGAATTTGTATTCAAATGATAATTATATTCAGTAAATATAATCAATGCACTATATACCTTAAATAAGCAAGTAGAAAAAAATTTAAAGTATTTATTTGCTAAATTAATGTATTAGTTTGTTTCGAATTGTTTGTAATCATATGGGAAAAGACCCAGAATTTTATATATTTCGCATCGAATAATTTTCATTCAAAGAACAATCAATTTGTTTGCACTCTTAGTTCATTTTAATTATGTTAAGTAGTTTCATATTAGTGCACTCAGCAATTTTTTCTCATTATGCAACAATAATTCATAATTACATTCGTATTTCATCGGTAGTTATTTTTGGTTATTTTAAATCAATATGAATTAAATGATTGGTAAGTTTATATAAAAACTATAGTCAAGTGTCAAATAATAATTGTTTCATAATATTTAGTGAAAAACAGTAAAAAAATCATCGCAAAATATTGTTGGTTTGGATTTATATTTAAAAAAATATATAAACTTCAACCTGATTCATTAAATTTTCAATTTCAAGTAGAAAATACCACAATTCATTCTTTTCAAGATCTAAATAAATGTCATTGTTCTAGTTCAAATTAAAAATAACTTTTTAAATTATAGTAACTTAAAATTCTAATGAACATTCATGTTCTTCTCATTAAATAGTTTGAAAATTCCAAAAAAATATAATTAAAATTTTCGACATAAAATTACTGGAACAATTTTTGGCAAATACAATTTTCAAATTACATGCCATATGATTCTGTAAATTTAATTTGAACAATTTAATTCTATCAAACATATCTTCCGGAATTTTTTAATCCATACCAACCTAAATTCAAAAGTTGCCAAAATATTGCGGGCAATTTACTTTTAATGGACAAATTGAAATTATAAATCAATTTTAAATAAGCATTTAATAAAATTATCTGCCTCGTTGCAATTGAAGCTTCAGTCAATTAATTTCATGACCTGATTTTGCGTCATCTAGAAAATAATAATGTGCAAGTCTTCCAAATTATTTAATTCTATTGGAAGTGGAATATCAGTTTATTTCATACAATGGCAGTGAACGTTTCTAAGCCAGCATATTATAGTGTGCCTTGTTCTATTCAAGGAGCTACCACAATACGTATGAGTACGTAATATTATTCTATTCAAAGCGATTTGTTTGAATTTCTTCGATTTTCTTAAATCAACGATAATACAAATTTTAAGATTATTCATCAATATATTAAATATATTTATAAAATGGTTCTGAAATTTGAAATTTACAATTGCCTTTATTTGAAATTTATTAAATATTGCTAGAGTAATTTAAACCATCCAATACAATCGTTTATTAAAAAAATATTCCATATCAATTTTAATATTTGATTCAAAATTCGTTTCACATTAGCTGATTTGTTTTATATATATATATATATATATATATATATATATATATATATATATATTCTAATCGATCCATTTTTTTGATATATAATTCACGAAATGAACAAAATTTTATCTTTTCTGTCGTTTTCGAATAAAATAAACTATTTGTGTGTTACAATTTAAAATCATTCTGGAATAGTATTAGCTTTCATATTCAATTATATATTATTATAAAATTTTCATAAAATCATTTTTTGGTCCATTCTGTTAAAATAACTACCCGATATATTTTTGAATTGAATAATTTTTGACTAAATATCATTTTTATATCAAAATATTTCGGAACATGTAGTAACTAAATAATAAAGTTGAATTTTATACGAATATATACTTTACACAAATCGCGTAGAGTTCGCTATATCTCGATATACCTATTCTATTCAAAATGGCAGTGAATTATATTTACATTTTTAAATTGCTTATTTTACAAAGTGAATTATTTTAGTTCCATTGGTCATTGATATTCTAGTATCGATAAATATGTTTGATTAGAAATATATTTTTAGAAAGCGTAACTAAATTCTTTATAAGTAAATTGGCATTTCCTTTTTTAGTAATTCTAGTCCTATCACAATGGTTTTATGAATAATATAGAAAGAAAATATATTGGAACGAGTATAAATGACTCGTAAATGTAAGCATAAATGTAATTGTATAGAATTTGTACCATTATCCAATTTCAAACAACTGATTATATATTTTTGGAACGTGTAGTAACTCTAAAATAATCGTGATTGGGTGTCGTATATCATAAATGTAGTTTTACATAATTTAAAGTATCTTTTTGAAACGCGTAGTAACTGATTAGCAAAATGTAATTTATTGGTGGAGTCGCTATGCGTGTCCTCGGTGTCGTACGGCGCGACATTTGGTTGGGTGTGATAATTTTGTATCGAATCGATCATCGCCTGATGGAAATTCGACCGGGCGATACCTGCTACCGATCAACAAGCGATCGTGGTACATATAAGAGCATATAGGTATACGCGTACACCGTTGCTAGTTATTTCCGTCATCGGTATGGTGGTGTCGTTTGATTTACGCACTGGCCAAATTCCAGATCCGATTAATATCTGAGAACGCGCCGCGGCATAATTTTAGGTCATACTCTCCTCTTTCCTTATAAATATACACCTGTCGGTGAGTGAGCGAAGGGTAATGGTGGGGCACACCACTTGCATCATATTTTTATAATCTGTCATCGCATCGACCATGGGCGTTCTCTAGCCTACACTATTTCTATTTTTTGAGGGAATATGAGTAAACGACTACTGGATACCAGTCAACGTTCGGTTCTGGTGCGGTGCACATATACACGACTTAAGGCTAGAGATATCCAAAACTGGGATATCCTGTCTTATTCATTTTAATATTCTTACGATCGACCACAGTTTAGTGAAGATATTTTGAAACGATTATTACTTGAAAATTATTGATTATTAAATTCATATTTGTGATCATGGTTGATATGGATCACAACATGCCTAAAACCGAGGGAACCTTACAGAAACTAGAAGAGAAGGCTGCCAAGGCCCAGGAAGCCTTCGAGAAGGAAGAGAAACTTCGCAAAGAACTCGAAGTACTCAACTCCAAATTGTTGTCGGAGAAGACCGAACTCCTTGGAAAACTTGAGGGTGAAAAGGGATCTTTCTCTGAACAACAAGAGAGGACCGCTAAGTTGACCGCCCAAAAGGCCGATCTTGAGCAACAACTTCAAGTAAGTCAATTTTAAACACTTTTTACCCACATTTACTAAATAGTTAATTCCATATTAAATAATCATTACACAAAATGAAAAAGTGCATATTTTTACATATTCTACTCAGATATTCACGTAAATTCCACGAACATTAGATCATTACATTACCAAATAAATCCTTATAAATGCCACCGGAATAAAAAAAATAATTGATAAATTAAAAGGAAGGCTTACCATATTTATCACAAATATTTCATTCAGTAACAGATAATTATTAGAAAAGCCAATAAACGCAAAACTTATTTCTATTTTTGAAAATAAATATATTTGGTAAAATTTTGCCTTCGTCTATTAAAAATAACCTTGCAAAATATATATGCAAATTTGCAAATTAATATATATAATTCAGTTTGAAGGTATTTTGAAAAGTAAATTATTTAGGAAATTTGATCTTAGTTCGGAATAAATAATGAATATTTTGCACGAAAATACGTTGAAATCCCATATTTTCTTAAAATACACAACTCATAATTTAGCAGAAATGCTTGCAGTGGCCTCTTAACAAGTAATAAAACCCGGTATTAAAGAAACATTCTTGGAATTGTTTATGAAATAAATTTCCAGTAAAATTGTGTGTATTATTTTTAGTGAAACTGGAATCGCTTAAAAATCAACTTATGATATTTAAATAGCTATATTTAGCACACCAAATTTCCAAATTCCACGGTTTATTTTCGGACATTCGAAATAAATTGCTACATTAAGCTGTAGTATGTTTACATTCATATCACCTGAATATTATTTACGTAGCACAGCTGCGTGATTTTTCACGCACTTAATACTATTTATTCTGGAATGAATCACATCATTACGCGAAGAACACTTGAAACCATATGCTTGCACTGAAACATAACAGTGACTCATTACATCAAAGCAACATAAACTTAATTGCAATATTTCTTCTTTTCATTTAATTAGGAAACTGCAGATAGGCTCAGCCAAGAAGAAGATGCTCGCAACCAACTCTTCCAACAGAAGAAGAAGCTCGAGCAAGAGCTCTCTGGTATGAAGAAGGATTCTGAAGATTTGGAACTGAATGTCCAGAAGGCTGAACAAGACAAGGCCACCAAGGATCACCAAATCCGCAGCTTGAACGACGAGATCGCCCACCAAGACGAACTTATCAACAAGTTGAACAAGGAGAAGAAACAACAAGGCGAAAACAATCAGAAGACCGCCGAAGAATTACAAGCCGCTGAAGACAAAGTCAACCACCTCAACAAAGTTAAAGCCAAGTTGGAACAAACTTTGGATGAGTTGGAAGACTCTTTGGAACGCGAGAAGAAACTTCGCGGTGATGTTGAGAAGTCTAAGCGCAAGGTTGAAGGAGACTTGAAGCTGACCCAGGAAGCTGTCGCTGACTTGGAACGCAACAAGAAGGAACTCGAACAGACAATCCAACGTAAGGACAAGGAGATCTCCTCTTTGACCGCCAAGTTGGAAGATGAACAGTCCCTTGTTGGTAAACTCCAGAAACAAATCAAGGAGTTGCAATCTCGCATTGAAGAACTCGAGGAAGAAGTTGAAGCTGAACGCCAGGCTCGCGCCAAGGCTGAGAAGCAACGCTCCGACCTCGCTCGTGAACTTGAAGAGCTCGGCGAGAGGTTAGAGGAAGCCGGTGGTGCCACCTCTGCCCAGATCGAACTCAACAAGAAACGTGAAGCTGAACTCAGCAAACTCCGTCGTGACTTGGAAGAGTCCAACATCCAACATGAAGGAACTTTGGCTAATTTGCGCAAGAAGCACAACGATGCCGTTTCTGAAATGGGTGAACAAATCGACCAACTCAACAAACTCAAGGCCAAGTAAGTGAATCAATCAATCACGTAGAACACAGTAGATATCTTTTACAGATTTACACATTTGGAACAACTTTACTTGTTAGAACTTACCACAACCATTAAGAATTCAACTTAATACCATTCTTACCAGTTTTGAAATATATATAACTTCTAGGATTACAACCATTTATAAATAGTTGGAAAATATGAACTTGCTAGATTTTACATTTTATAGAACAATTCTTTACAGCTTCGCAACAGTCACTATTAAATACTTCTTATAACAATTTTAGAATCATTATTTACAGTAGCACACTTTTGGAACATCTGCATTACTTGGATGATTTAAATATCGATTGCAATATTATAAAAATAATCTATTTAGGGCTGAAAAGGACCGCGCTAGCATTTACAGCGAATTGAACAACAGCCGTGGAGCCATTGACCAACTTGGTCGCGAGAAGGTATAGCAACGACAATCAGTTGTATTTGTAGTGTCCACCCTATGTTCCAGTAGCGCCCTGTATTTATTTGGCATGTTTTTATTTTTATATATGTACCCCGTTGGTCGTGCAGTTTTGTCCTTGTGTCGTCTGATTATTTGTGTTTTTGTTTTTTCTTAATAGGGCTGAGAAAGAAAAGGCTCAGTACTTCGGTGAGCTCAACGATCTCCGTGCTAGCGTCGACCATTTGGCTAACGAAAAGGTACTTAAAAATGCGAAGTTACCGCCTTTGTGCCTCGAAAAGAAAACTTAAAGCAGTTTTCATTTCAGCGCTTTTAATTTTTCAGTGCTTTTCGAGTCGCCTGATCGAATACTACTGGCATAACAACCAGCTTGCAAATAGGAAGCAGCTCTCTATCTCTACGTGTTATTATTGTGACTTTTCCATATTTTTCCGATACATGTCGCTGGCTAACTATAATGCCGAACAACCCGCTTTGAACTCTTTTGAATATTAACATGTCCATTTATTACTAAAACAATGTTGTGAAATGAATATTATCCAATAGCATATCGAACGAGTGAATACTAAATTTGCTTTGCCAATTTATCCAGGCTTCCTCTGAAAAGATCTCCAAACAATTGCAACAACAACTCAATGACGTTCAAGGCAAACTTGATGAGACCAACCGCACTCTTAACGACTTTGACTCCGCCAAGAAGAAGTTGTCCATTGAAAACTCTGACCTTCTCCGTCAATTGGAAGAAGCTGAATCTCAGGTATCTCAACTCAGCAAGATCAAGATCTCCTTGACCACTCAGTTGGAAGACACCAAGAGATTGGCTGATGAGGAAGGACGTGAACGCGCTACCCTCCTCGGCAAGTTCCGCAACTTGGAACATGACTTGGACAACATCCGTGAACAAGTCGAAGAAGAAGCCGAAGGCAAGGCTGACTTGCAGCGTCAACTCAGCAAGTCCAACGCTGAAGCTCAACTCTGGAGGTCCAAATACGAGTCCGAAGGTGTTGCCCGCGCTGAGGAACTTGAAGAAGCTAAACGCAAGTTGCAATGCCGTCTTGCTGAAGCCGAAGAGACCATCGAATCTCTTAACCAGAAGTGCGTTGCTCTTGAGAAGACCAAGCAACGTTTGGCCACCGAAGTCGAGGACTTGAGCCTTGAAGTCGACCGTGCCACTGCTATTGCCAACGCCGCTGAGAAGAAACAGAAGGCCTTCGACAAGATCATTGGTGAATGGAAGCTCAAGGTCGATGACCTTGCTTCTGAACTTGACGCCAGCCAAAAGGAATGCCGCAACTACTCCACTGAATTGTTCAGACTTAAGGGAGCATACGAAGAAGGCCAGGAACAACTTGAAGCCGTCCGTCGTGAGAACAAGAACTTGGCTGATGAAGTCAAGGACTTGCTCGACCAAATCGGTGAGGGTGGCCGCAACATCCATGAGATCGAAAAGGCACGCAAACGCCTGGAAGCCGAGAAGGACGAACTCCAAGCTGCTTTGGAAGAAGCCGAATCTGCATTGGAACAAGAAGAAAACAAAGTACTTCGCAGCCAGTTGGAACTTTCTCAAGTCCGCCAAGAAATTGACAGACGTATCCAAGAAAAGGAAGAGGAATTCGAAAACACCCGCAAGAACCACCAACGTGCTCTCGACTCTATGCAAGCTTCCCTGGAAGCCGAAGCCAAGGGTAAGGCTGAGGCCCTCCGCATGAAGAAGAAGTTGGAAGCCGACATCAACGAGCTTGAAATTGCTCTGGACCACGCTAACAAGGTAAACTAATAGTAAAACCATTTCCATCATTCGAATTTATCTAACGTATGTTTTTTGTTATTTTTGTGTTTAGGCTAACGCCGAGGCCCAGAAAACTATCAAGCGCTACCAACAACAACTCAAGGACACCCAAACTGCCCTCGAAGAAGAACAACGCGCTCGCGACGACGCTCGTGAAGCTCTTGGCATCTCTGAACGTCGTGCCAACGCTCTCCAGAACGAACTCGAAGAGAGCCGTACTCTATTGGAACAAGCCGACCGTGGCCGTCGCCAAGCAGAGCAAGAATTGGGAGATGCTCATGAACAACTCAATGAACTCTCTGCCCAAAACGCTTCAATCTCTGCCGCCAAGAGGAAATTGGAATCTGAACTCCAGACTCTCCACTCCGATCTTGACGAGCTATTGAACGAAGCCAAGAACTCCGAAGAGAAGGCAAAGAAGGCAATGGTTGACGCTGCCCGTCTTGCCGATGAACTCCGTGCTGAACAAGATCATGCCCAAACACAAGAGAAACTCCGTAAGGCCCTTGAAACACAAATCAAGGACTTGCAAGTCCGTTTGGATGAGGCTGAAGCTAACGCCCTTAAGGGAGGCAAGAAGGCCATCGCGAAATTGGAACAACGCGTCCGTGAATTGGAAAATGAATTGGACGGTGAACAAAGGAGACACGCCGATGCCCAAAAGAACCTCAGGAAATCTGAACGCCGCATCAAGGAGTTGAGCTTCCAGGCCGAAGAAGACCGCAAGAACCACGAACGTATGCAAGACCTTGTTGACAAACTCCAACAGAAGATCAAGACATACAAGAGACAGATTGAAGAAGCAGAAGAAATCGCCGCCCTCAATCTCGCCAAATTCCGTAAAGCACAACAGGAATTGGAAGAAGCTGAAGAAAGAGCCGACCTCGCCGAACAGGCCATCGCCAAATTCCGCGCGAAGGGACGTGCCGGATCTGCTGGCCGTGGACTTAGCCCAGCGGTAAGTTTCAATTTATATTCTCACACTTTTACACTTCCTTAAGAATACACGATTCTCCAAAACATACAGAGCCCACAGATCTGACTGCAGATATGTCTCTATAGTAGTTTTTATTTGTTTCTATAGCCGTCCAAGGGTCGTAAAGTAGCAGTCGAATAACTTCATTTTAACTTTGTAAGTTTGTTATTATCCCCACGTTTTCTGGTTTTATTCACACCTCCAATTTTGTCTGTGTAACGCTCATTTTATTTTCTGATGGACCGTGTTCATATTTTGTTATTTACAAAATAGAACCGCAGCTTTGGAGAACAAAATACCAAAGCTCCACAACTAATTTAAATTATGCAATTTTTTTGTGATTTTCAGTAATAACAAAAATGACTGAACATTCGTATACTTACATTGGTTTTCTTTTAGCCCCAGAGACCGGTACAGCGTCCTTTGCTCGATGGTATGACCTTCCCACCCAGGTTCGACCTCCATCCCGAGAACGAGTTTTAAATAAAAACACATCGTTTCACCGGTATCTGTGTAAATAATATAAAACTAGATTTATATTTTTCTTTTATTTTAAATGCATTGTCCGAACATCTCAAGACATATGCAATCATTTAAAAACAATCAGCTTTGTAAATTAAAGACGTTCATTGTTTTATAATTATTAATTTTTTTGTTTCTGTCGATCTATTCACACACAAAATATGAACTATTTATTTATGAGAATAATATTCCAAAACAAATGTTGCCCTTTATTTTTATTCGTTTGGGACTTTCAACGGCCGACATTTGCACACAAATTTTAAAAAGAGACACGTATCACCATCCTACAGCCCTATGCCGATGCCGATTGCAGGTCTCAAAGCACACAAAACACTATTTTAAAAATAGGTATCAACATTTTTATTATTGTATGTGTGACGTTGTATACATGGCTTATTAAGGCACCAATAAACAAGTTAATATCGTTATTGTATTTATTGTACATTGTGTTTTTATTTTTATTTTGTTTTATCGTCATTATTTGTCACCTGACATCCATATCATAAGGTTATTCACATTACTACAATTTATATTATAATTGTACAATCATAACTAACGTTAAATAAAGTTTATCATTTAAAACCCATACCTCAGTTATTCTTTTCACTACACCACACTTCTTCAACTTTTCAGGTTACCACACTACTCAAACTGTCAATTACAAAGTGAGAAACAGCGCAAGTGCTTCAGTAATACATAACATTTATTGTGGAAGAAAAATTTACAAATATAAGCACATTTTATTAAAAAATAGAAATTTCATTCCACAAAATTTCTCAAACTATTACGGTTACCATATCGCCCAAGTGTCAGTAAAGAAGTGATTAAAATTGCGAAAGTGCTACAGCAAAATTAATATTTACATAATAATTATGAAAGAATCGTGTTAAAAACTTAAAATTAGTGCTTAAATAATTAATTTTATACTAGTTATCTTTATAACCGGGCGGAAATGGGTTTGGTGTTTCATTTGCAATTGATTTGAATGTACCCAAAACCATATCAAGTTGTGTCGTCGTGCGCAAGTGCACTCCAAACTTATTACAGATTTTCTCAAATACCGGATACAGATAGGCTAGTTTACCATGATCCAGGGTTGGAAACAAGTGATGCAAACCATGATCACCAAAGTTAGTTAAAACCATGAAATGTGATCCTGTAATATCTGTGCGATCCATGACTGCATCTAACTGTGATATACCCCAATCAATAGTTTTCCCTCTAAAAAATGATAAAAATAATCAATTTTTATTGTGTTGTTAGTTGTTTTGAGTATTTAGGTTGGGTTGGGTTACCTCGGAGTATCTCCATCGTGGAAAATATCTGGCCTCTGGTGTGCGGCATTTACACCAATGAATATGAATTGTAAACTTGCAATTCCGATGGTCCATAGCCATAAAGTTAAAGTGGTGCCAAGTGTTTGACCTCCAAATATGTACATTAGTGTTGGCGCTATGAACGGGATGAAGATTCGTTTTCCTACTGCGCTAAATTCGCCTTTGCCGAGAGCCAGCAATCTGGAAAGTGGATTTTCGAGTAGTTATAATTTAAATTAGCGTTGCTGTTTAATATGCAGTGCTTATGCTTAAGATGAAGGATGTTTTTAAATTTCACAAATTATTTAGTTTATTGTTTCGATTAACTGGTAGTTCATCTGCTATCTTATCATATTTCACTAAAGCTATCAGTTCTGCTGAATAAGGTCATATAATCGATTGTTAATTATAGCTCTGTAGTTTAAATTATTACAGGAATAAGTTTTAAAGAAATAACCGTTAAGAATGTAGAGTTAACAAAAAATATTGTAAAGTTGATTATAAGTTGACTTAATTCTACTGCACATGAGGTTATTTATACAATATCTGGAGTGGCCTGCACTCAACTTTCTACTACGTAGTTTTCAATAGATAGATATTAATATACATATATAACCCAAACAAACCAATTTATAATTGATCTGAATTTGAAGTACTTATCGTATTCACTCTTAAACAGTCAAATTTCACAGTAAAACTCTGAAATTGTTAATTAATTATGTCTGCAAATATATAATATAAATTGATTCTATAATAATTAACCTGATACAATTTATTCTAATAAGAAATCAATATTTTAAATATTAATTCATACAGATAACTGTCAAAGTAATGCTTGTTTGTTTTCAATAAACAAGAAACAAATGATGTAACTCATGGTTGATTCGTTTTAAAAATAATAAAATTTGTCACAATTGTAGGTATCACCATGGCAACGTAAATAAGATATTTGAGTTTTTTCGTAGCAGTTTTCTCATAACTGGTACAATTTATGAGAAAACTTTTCAAACAAAAGTTGTGCGAAATATTATTATATTTCATTATGAATATTACTATTTTTGCCGTAAGTGTAGCCGTTATAGTGATATTGGAGATAGAACAAAAAATGTATAGAGTAAACATGAACTACCGGTTTGAATATTCTTTTCAAAAATAAGAGGTGCACATCTAGGGCATATACAAAGCTTAAGTTTGAAGTTTCATAATTTTTCGTTCGACAGTTTTGGCTCTAGAGCGTTCACAGACACACACACACACACAGACAGACAGACGTCATGCCGAAAATAGTCACATTCGATTCAGAAAAGGTCAAAACGTGTATATCCGTTGAAATCTCGAGTTCGAAATTTTTCATGATTACAATATTTACTTATTACTCTGTAAAAGAAAGTAACAAGATTGTAAGAGTTATTTACACAACGAACACAAAGGATTCATATAAATATCAAACTACTAAATCTTCTTACCCTATTAATTGGAGGAAAAGTGTGTTGATATTATTTATTTGGTTTTCCAATAAAGAAAAAAACTTGACAGTATAATTTCGAATTATGATTCTCATAACACATGTGGTGTTTAATTGATAATAGTAATAATTTACCTTCGACCAAATACGATTCCAAAAATACTCATAAAAAGAATTGGAGCATAAAGAAATGAGAAATATTTTATTATGAATGGTTTCTTGACTGGTAAAAATGGCAACAACGGCTCAAATAGTTGAAGCTCTAAATCAATAATTGTATTTGTGTATAAATGGTGACTTAAAACATGGCTGATTCTCCATTCTCTGAAATAAAAATTACAAACATAATTAGGTACAAATAATTATATTTAAATCGTATCAAATAGCTAATTGAACTGGCAGCAAATCGTATCGCATTTACTAACCTTGACGACATTAGTGAAAAATCAAAATAATACATTCTAAACGAATCCTTTTGGTGAAAATAATTGTGTGCAGCAACAGTTAGAAAAGCCAAAAATACTCCCGCTAACGCTCCAATGTAATAATTCACAAATTTCGCTGACAACACTGCTGAGCTCAAAAATGCCAAAAGTAAACAATCAATTATGATATTTGATTTCCGCGCGGCACTCTTGGGTATATTCGGGAGATATTCACGAATTTCTTTCTTTAACTGACGATAAAATCCATCTTCTTCAAAGGTAAATGGCGAATTTCGCGGGGTTGTCGCTTTGCGAACTTGGAATTTTGACAACATTTTTCCTGGGACAACAGATATATGGTGTGTTTCAAACGCTTCTGTTATATCCGTGCCCTATAAAAAGTGTTGGAATTATTTTAAGATTGTAGGAATTGAATAATGTAATTAGATATGTGATAAGACTAATGCTGTGTCTAAAGTCTACTCTGTTTTTGGTATATTACACAAGTATTTGCATAAACATGAATTGTAATTAATAAATCAAGATTTTAGAATTTTAAATTTAATTTTCGGCTACATGGTTCAATTTGAAGAAACATTGCATATTTATAACAAGTATATCTATACAGCAGAAATTTAAATTTTATTATTTAATTTGAAAACATTTTTTTAAACCATTATTGTTTAAAAAAGAAATGCTATTTATAACTACTCAATTTTGAAGCGATAAATTGTAAATGATAATGACATTGTTATTGTTTGTTTGCTATAGCCAGTCTTTTAATGCGATCGCTAACAATGATTTTATATATATATATATATATATATATATATATATATATATATATATATATATATATATATATATATATATATATATATATATATATATATATATATATATATATATATATATATATATATATATATATATATATATATATATATATATATATATATATATATATATATATATATATATATATATATATATATATATATATATATATATATATATATATATATATATATATATATATATATATATATATATATATATATATATATATATATATATATATATATATATATATATATATATATATATATATATATATATATATATATATATATATATATATATATATATATATATATATATATATATATATATATATATATATATATATATATATATATATATATATATATATATATATATATATATATATATATATATATATATATATATATATATATATATATATATATATATATATATATATATATATATATATATATATATATATATATATATATATATATATATATATATATATATATATATATATATATATATATATATATATATATATATATATATATATATATATATATATATATATATATATATATATATATATATATATATATATATATATATATATATATATATATATATATATATATATATATTATTAGCCTGTGGTTAGTTTTTTGGTTGGATTATTACATTTTCTGATATATATATATAAATAAATCTGATATAAATTGTATTTAATTTTGCAATAATATAAGTCGATTTCGATTTGCAATTTTACTGACATTAGTTCTTAAAAATCATTTTAAATAAAATGGTTAAAGATATGTTGGGAATTCGGGCGATGTTAGACATGATGAAACAGTCGCAACAGTTAGATGAATGCGAGTAATAAAATTTCTGAGGCTAAATTTAATATTTTTTGATTTGTGAGATAACACGCTGAGAGTTACTATTTGCTATTTTAAATTATAAAATAACACATTCGTAATTTGTCATAATGCGTAAGGTATACAAAAATAAATCGACCTTGTTTTAATCATTACCTATTTAATTTTCAAAATATATTTATACTACCAAGGGAAAGTAAGTAAAGATTGTAAGCGTAAGATTTAAATTCCCTTACCTTGGTAAGTTCCAGCCACATTGACCCACCGGGATGTCGGTCAACAAAATCAGTGAAATCGTACAAATCACCGTGCACCCTCCACAATCCCTCTGCTCCATCATTATCACCCTTTTCCTTCAGCCAGTCATCCCCAGAAATAAATACGTGATCACCACGTGAGGGATGCACCTTAATACCCAAACTAGAGTAAAATCCCTCTTCTGTCTGTGGGGGCATCTTGTTTATTCAAAATATATACTGATAATAACTTTGGTTTAAAAGCGACTTAATATATGGTGTAACCTCTGTGGCAGATAAGGCACTATATTTACTTATACGAAAGCATATTAGGAAGTATTTTAATCACAAATTCAAACTCGAGATTTTAACGGAAATACTTGTTTTGACAATTGTTGAATCGTTTCTGAATATTTTCGAATGTTCGATGTCTGTGTGTGTGTGTATGCCTGTATGTGTGTCTATGTGTTTATTTGTGATCGTTCTACAGCAAAAACTGTTTAACTTAAGACCGGTATATAACTATTTTAAAAAAGAATATCCTAACCGGAATATATTTAAATTTCTAGCAACTATAGTTGAAAAAGTATATTCAAAAAATGGAATATTACTTTTGAAAATATCTATTTCACATGTATGTTTCCCTGGTTACTTTGCAGAAATTTAAAACAAAGTGAGACAATATATTATATATATATATATATATATATATATATATATATATATATATATATATATATATATATATTATTCATAATGAAAACTACGTATAAGATAGTCGAGTGAAGAGCACTCCAGCTATATTCAATATATATTATTTTTATTTTATGTAGCGATACGGTTGTTTTCTATTTTCAAACATTTGTTTTCGAACCCGATTAAGTATTTTGTTTATTATTAAACATGATTTGATATCATGGTTCAGAAGTAGTATACATGCAGATATGCTTTAAATATTGTAGGATAATAAATCGAAGAAATTTCTATAATTGAGAAAAAATAAGATAAGTAATCTACATTATTATAATATTTATTTAATTTAACTTACGCGTAACTAACTTTTACCCCTTAAGATAAATAGATTTTCGGGCAAATATGGTTTACTTATATACATATTATTTGTTTTAAGTAAAATGTGTTGTCCAATGTTGTAATTGTACCGATAATTGATGTCAAAATATAGTCGCTGATAGTGTGAGTAATTTGTATGTTTATTGTTAATTTTCAACTATCAGTTAGTATTTATTTTTGTAACATGTTATATTTGTAAGTTTCTGTTGCCTAATAATATCTATTTATACCTTTTAGTTTTATTTTTTATTTTTATTTGTCGTATTGTTCAAGAAACAAATAATTTAATTTATTTAATTATGTTCGATAATATGTTCATTCCCCTCTTTATCAACTTATTCTATAAATATGATGTTGGAATTTTATGATTTGTATATATCGGGAAAAACGCCTATTTTGAAAATGGATATTTCAACCGGAAGTGCTTGTTTACTAGTGTTGTTTTTTAAGTATCACGAAAACGAAAGAATTAGAGAAAGAGAGAATCTCGTAAAAGTTCTTTTTTCAAACAAAAATTGCTATTAAATTTAATATCTTTGTATTAAATTTTCTAGCAATTTTTGTTTGAAAATTTTATTTCGAAAATGTACCATTTATTAAAGAATTGCTTTTGAAAATAGCCAAGTTACATTCAACCAGACTCATATTATTTCATGGCATTAGTAGAATGAATTCTAAACACAATAAAAATACTGAAAAGACGACAAGAAGGCTTCCAACTGTGTGATGATGCCCGAAATCTAATCAACCCTTCGCAATTATATCTTAGGCTCAAATACATCACATTTTATAGTGTATAATACATGTTTTACATATAGTTTTATAATTAAATCTATTATTCGATCGGTTCTATAATGCTAAAATTACAAATATTTTTATTTTGTACACATTTTTATTAAAATAAATTATTATTTAAAACATTAACATATATTACAATTTTTTAATTAACTTATATTGTTCATAACACAACCACATAACCAGTAATAGAATTATTTAAAGTAGCATGGAAGATTTTATTATTATTTCATATCACACCGAATACTTATGGCTAAAAAGGTGCAATTCTGAGCAAATTAATACATCTATAAGTACAATCCGTAAAATATTGATAGTGTAAAATATATATTAATTGAATTTCAAATCATTTATAAACTGATTCTGTAAGATATATCGAACATAATACATGATATGTATAATTAATAATACTAAAATATGTATCCATTAGAGAACTAAAGCTTGTTCAAAATCTTACATATTTTCTAGACTGGCTCAGAATCGCACCATAAGTTTCAATTAAAATTACATAGATTTATTTGCGAATTTTATCGATAATGGATTGTACCAATTCCATTTTTGGCCTGGAGGATACGGATTTGGGGTGGTTCGCCACAGTTGCACAAATTGACCCCAAAATAAATCTAATTGTGACGTCATTCGGAATGTCACGCCGAATTCTTTACAAGTTTTCTTTAGCGCTGGATATAAGTATGCAAGTTTGCCATGGTCTACTGTTGGGAACATGTGATGTAACGCGTGGTCACCGAATCCTGTCAACACCAAGAAATGCGATCCTGTAATTTCGGCTCGGTCCATTACTGCATCCAACTGTGATAAACCCCAATCTCTATCTTTTCTGTAAATTTAAATAATAGTTTGCAATATACCTTTCGTGTTGTAGCCCTGTGCTTTGACAAAATATTACAATTAAATGTATTTACATATTTCTAAATAAAATAATGCCCTTCACTCGATTTTCTTATACATAACTTTAACTATATATGTAATATAGCATTATTGGGTTTTTAAATAATTTTCCATTGAAAGGAAACATCAATAGGTATTATTATAAATACAGATAATAAAACGGCAAAAAAGTCGAATGAAGGCCACTCCAGCTTTTTATATTTATGTTTTCATGAAAAAGTTATAATGTCATTTATCACTCCAATTTTTGCGACTGTGGAATTGAATTGCATACAAAAGAGTTAAAGAAATAATCAAATTACATTTTGTACCTACATCGAACCGCACGGTAACATAAAATAGTGTGTCATATTCTATATTTATTAAAAATTATTACTATCATAAAGTACGGTATGTTTGTTATTTATAGTACAGTTACTTGGTATCAAAAAGTCGCCAAATTCCGAACGATACCTGCTTCGGATTTCTTTTTTTTTTACAAATTTTTAAATTTTAGCGTTTAAACTTCATATTTATAAATATAGAGGTGTGCTTTTACCCTTAAGAGGGTGAAAACGATCGCTGAATTTCATTATTTAATACTGACTCAAGTATTTAAAGTTAGTTATTGGAAATATTCATGAATATGTTTTTAAGGTCGCTAATTACGAATCTGAAGTCAGAATTTTAAAAATAGTGATTGCACCCTTAATAATCCAGATATAATAGAGGTACAATGGAAAAATGAAATATTTACACAATTAAATACATGCATGCGATGTCCAACGACAAGATATGTGTGTGAATATCAAAAAAGTATAAAATTTTTGATTATTCCTTTATATTTGAAAATATTGGGAGATTATACCGCCAAACGAGTAATATAGTAATTTGCTATAACGAGGCGCACTCCTTATTTAGGTTATATTTCCTTTGCAATTAACGCAAAAAAATCATATAAAAACAGCATTTCGATCGTTTTTTAATCATTTTAAAGGTCAGGTAGGTCAAATCAGTACAAAGATTGTCAGTTTTTCTATATTTATCTTAAATGCGTAAATATTTTAAGAAAAATAGTAAGAGTTAATTTCAAACACTTCTATCTTCTAAGCTATCTTTATCTAAAAAATAAAAAAGCATAATTTTTCTTTGATTATTGCCATCATTTTTTGTCTCTAGTAACATTCACCAAAGATTATTTGATTATTTGCTAAGTTATTTAACCTTAAAACCAAAAACATTCATTTCTTCAAAAATTTGCAAAATACATTAAGTGTAAAATGTTTTAGATCCATAACGTTTTTTGTATCCATAACGGTCAAAGAACTTTGAGCATATACATAATAGTTAGAACTAACAAAAAACAGGACATGAAATTTATTTTTTCCTATTAGGAATTTACTGGAACCATAAAACGGGCACTTTTTTCGGTAAAAAAAAATAATTTTGCCTTTATTTTCCTTGTATCATGTTTAATTTTGCAGATATCAACATTTTCCGAAATACAATTTTAAGCTACTGTAATTAGCTTTAATTTGGTTTAAAGTACATGTTGAAAAATTCTTATAAACTAAAGTTATGACTATTTGAAGAGCGCAACCTTTTTAGGGCTACGTTCAAATGCATCTAAAATTAACTGTAAATTATTTATTTATTGTATGGATTATTTTTGTAATTCTTTTGTTATAACAAACATTTTCGAAAATGAGTTCCTCCTTGAGTAATTTGCTTAACACCTTGACCCATTTTGAATCAAATTATCCAAAAAGAATTGAATTTTAACCAGATACTGTACTGTGCTATTAATAAACTCAATTTTTTTAATATGATTATTTGCTAACTATATATGTTATAGGTACTGCAAGCCAAATAGACAAATAAAATGTTATATTTAAGAATACTTTGATTAGGTTTACTAATAAATTACATTATATATATATATATAATATATATATATATATATATATATATATATATATATATATATATATATATATATATATATATATATATATATATATATATATATATATATATATCAGGAAGGTTGTATATATATATATATATATACAATATACAATTTATCTCCATCAATTGGTGATCAATAGGATTATTTGTCATAAACAATATTTGAGAGATTATTTTAACAGTATGGTTTTCAAATTAGAATCGAAAATGCAGTATACAAATTTGTGATTTCTAACATAAAATCGTGATTCATATAATGTTCTACTTGTAAGAATTCTTAATTGGTTAGAATCAGCATAAAAATATATACTTTCATGTTCTATAAGTTGAAAGAAAACGCAAAGCTAAAATTAAAATAAATATTTTGAGTCACAAAAATTTCAACAGCTGGAATAACGTTGACGAAAATAGGAAAAAATAGAATAAAATCAGTTTATTCATTCAGAAGTTAATTTTACTCTTTATGAAACACAGGTTGCTATGTATAATACAGGAATTGGGTCAGTTAACGGTCAACGATTCATAAATCTAAAATTATAACGAAAAAGTCATAAAAAGGATATTTAAGAATTTTAAACTTTTCAATATTCCATTACAATTACCACAGATCTGATGCATTACTTTTAAAGAACAAAGAACAATGTGTAACTGATATTTGCTTTTACTTTATCGGTGTTTGCTTTTTTACTCGCCGTACGAAGTACAGAAGAGCTAAAGTATTCAGTTCCGAATATTTTCTTATTTACAATATATACATTACGTAAAAAAAAGTACATAAATATATATATATATATATACCTTGTTGTATCTCCTTCATGGTAAATTTCTGGATGATGGTGAGCTGCGCTTACACCCATTAAACCAAAGATAAAACTAGCATTGGTAACAATCCATAAAAACATGGCCGCTGTCTCTAAAATAGTTCTACCACTAACGAAATACATTATTAATGGAACCAAAAATGGAATGAATTCGGTTTTGTTCAATTCTGCAGCGAATAACATTCTGAAAATATACAATTATCTTATTTCTAATTGTATTATTTTAAATAAATAATATTCTAATAATTACTAGTACTGCTTAGTTTTTATCCATCAACCTCGTTGATTATTCAAAATCAAGATTTTTTCACAGTTCATTTATTATAAACAGTTTTTTCAATATTTATTTTTAATGTTTAACTTTGTATTAGCTTACAAATATTTGACTATTTAAATTTTTGGTTAAATCAAAATACGTAAGAATAGGAAGTAAAATATTAAAAAAATATTATTACCTTTTGACAAAACTGACAAAGAACATTAGAGCATAGAACGGAGGACTAACTATGCATGAAATAATCCTACGTAAAATTGACTTTGGTTCTGGCAAGTATAACAGGAACGGTTCCGCTAATGATATTTCCAAGTCGTTGATTGTATTTGTGTAGATGTGATGGCTCATTGCATGACTTATTCGCCATTCCCTATTTAAAAAATAATAATGATAATAGCAATTAGGGTACATAGGCTAAATCCTCAAGGTTTCACAAAAAACATATACGTATAAGAAAATCGAGTGCAAGTCACACATTTTTTTTCTTTATTGTCGATATTCTATTATTTATATTTATTTACGATTTTTAGTTAAAATTTGGTAATGTTTAATTTTCTGTCGTAATACGTAGAATTATTTTTATCCATGTATCACTTGTATTTAAAATTAATAGTAATACTTCATCTAGCCAGCTATTACAACACCCACGGAAACTGTTCGAAATAGTCTGCAACTATAGTAACTTTACAAAATTGCGAGTTGCCTAATAAATGCGCTTGTCTTTCTAGTTAAAAATGTTCTTACCTGGTTGAGACAAACGATAAATGCGCTTGTCTTTTTAAATTCTAGTTACAAATTTTCTTACCTGGATGACAAAAACGACAAATCAAAATAATACATTCGAAAACTGTCTTTTTGATGGAAAAAATTATGAGCTGCCACTGCTGTCAAATGTAACAATAATCCCGATAAAGCCCCACACGTAAAACTCCATGTAATCAGCGATACTACAGCCGTTGCCACATAACTTAACATTAATAAGTCTGTCATTATCTTTGATCTAGTAACTGGATAGTCTGGTACAGTCTCCAAAGATGTACATATTCGTTTCTTCAATGTTCTATAGAATCCATCTTCGTGAAATGTATATGGGGCGTTACGGGGCACTTTTGTAGATCGTATATGAAACTTGGGTAGTAGTTTTTCGGCTTGGGTTGTTAAGTGATGACTTTCGAATTGTTCAGTTATATCTGTTCCCTAAAAATAATATATACTAGAAACGAACCTATATTACAGTATTTATTAATGGAAGTTGAACAGTACTAGTAAAACTGATTTAAAAATTAATAGAATGCTTCATCATTTCATATAAATAACACACAAATATAAGGTATAAAATTAATCAATCAATTTGATTTTGATATTAAAAGAATAACTATTCATATATGCCACATTAAAACATATTGCAAATAATTTCCAGGTTTTTATTTTTGTTTGAAATTTAAATTATTTTTCTACTTGATAATGACTAAAATAATTTTATAAATCTTTTTTATATATTTAATTATTTACGGAAATACCTGACCCTAGGTTCTAGAATTTTGTAAAGCATGACTATTCATCAAATGCGATAGAAAACATGAAAAATACATTAAAAATATATTTATTTTGAAAAAATTCTAATTTGTATCTACGGCAACATACATATGAAATTTAAGATTTTCCGTAGCAGTTTTCTCGTAACTGGTACATTTTTTGAAGAAACTTTTCAAACAAAAGTTGTTCAAAATATAATTATTATTCATTATGAAAATAAATTATTTTGACATGAATGCAGTTCTAGTGATAGAGAATTTACAAAAGAAATGCATAGATTAAACTTGCACTATCGGTTTGAATATTCTTTTCAAAAATTGGAGGTTCATTTCTAGATCATATTAGATATCCATATTCACTTACTTCATTGTGATAATCTTATCCAATCTTGATAAGATTTTGTTTAAAATTATAAACATTAGCTAAATAGCTTATCTATTAAAGACAATAGCGAAACCCAACTACTGGATTGCCCTAGCTTAAATTATTTGTATAAACAATTTTCAAATAACTTTTCATTGGAGTGCCTAGAAATGTCTAAACTTGTATTTAAAAATTAGCCTTTTACGACAATTTTCTCACGGATACACGCATCCAACGGCCTTGTTGGTAGATTCATAATTTTATGTTCGATAGTATTGGTTCTAGAGCGTTCACAGACAGACAAATTTCATTCCGAAAATAGTCACATTCGATTTGAAACTTATCATGATTACAAGACCTACTAATTACTGCATATATAAGAAAGTAAAAAGCAGAAATGGTCTTCACTCGATTATCTTATACTTTCACGCGATCTATGTATGTCATATAGTTTTATTTTATATTCATGTTATATTATCGTGAAACAACATACTAGGAAAATGTAAAATATAAGTGCCTATTTCAGAAGACTATTATTTTTTAGATTAACGTTTTCTCGAACTCTTGCTTTTTCGGGATTTTGAAAAAGTAGCCTATACACCAGAAATATAAAAGTAATTTGGAAACTATGATTGATTTATAATTCCTTCATTTTATGAGGGAAAGAAGGCCGAATAGATCGGTGAAGAAAACCCTGGTTACTCTCAAAGGAGTGCAGCTTTCGCCGTAAAGGTGGTTAGGTTAATTCACTTACTCATCATTCGAGAACGATGACCAAATGGGCCTCCACCAGAGAGTGTTTACTCTCTAGCTTCTTCAATGTAGAAATCGAAGGCGAGTTATTATATTTACGTGTTGTACCGTACGTGAGAAGTATTAAACAGTAGGTGCTGCCATCTATTTCTCGTTGTTTCAATTGCATAAGAAGTGTTGTTCCGTATGGAGAAGTAATAGTAGGTATATATATATGCTGCAATCTATGTCTCGCTGTTTTAATTACACAGGGGTTTTGCCCAGCTCTGGGCATACACAAGTCTGAAGTATACACAGAAATTATTAAATAAAATCAAATTCGATTCAGAGACGACCAAAACATGATTTTCCGTATTTTCATAATACTACCTTTTAGACTTCGTTCAAGAAAATAAAAATAATCATAAACATAAAAAAAGTACCTTTATCTATGTTTTTAATTTATGCTCAAGGCTATGCAGCAATTTTAATTGAAACATGTAAAATACATTACAAAATTTATATGTATTTATTTTGAATAAATATCGAATTTCTATGATTTCGTAGTTTAACGAATGCAAATATATTTTAGTAATGTACACATACACGTATAGTTATTGCAAATATTATAATTTTTACTTATACGAATGTATATAAGGAGGTATTATAATCAGAACGGGATTTTAACATATATACATGGTTTCGCCATCCCTGAATCGAATCTTACTATGTTCGGAATGACGTCTTTGTGTGTGTGTGTGTAATTGAGCATTTCTGCATCAATTTTGACTATTTTTTAAATGAAGATTTTTCGAAAAACGTACTATTTACTGAAAAATTACTTTTGAAAATAGTGATGTATTTAATACAAAATAAAGCAATATTAGATTATAGTAGAAGTGTAATCAAAAGTCGATTGAAGGCCACTCCAGGTTTTATATAGTGTATATACATTATTAAAATACAGAACGATATACATAATTAATATTGTACAAAAATAATCTTTAATGTGCTATGTCATCAACATAGATTAATTTTAATCTGATATTCAAAAAAATCCCAGCCACGCTTTTGGAAAGAACATTATTTTTTAAAAACTACAGTTTTATTGGTTTCAAATTCAATAATTCAAGTTCAAATATAAAATGTTTGTTTATAAATACATGTTTTCTCAGTACATGAATAAATACAATCAAAACTTGTGGTAAACGGAGAATTGTTTATTACTTTAATTGTTGTATTATCTGCTTCGTTAGTTTCAACTTCAAGGTGTGTGTATATTTATTTACTTTATATTTAGCCTTATTTTTTGCAATGAATTATATAGCCTCCATGTTCCATTATTCTAATCAATAATGTATTTTGTTTGTACTATTTCTTTACGCTGTTATCCTAATACAATTGGCATGGTATGCGTTCCTCAATATTGGTCTGTTTGTTTAGGATGCGTACGGGCATGAAATTCAAAATTGCGCATGTCACAAGTGTTCTGAGCTTCAAAATGGCGAACAAATGTAAATTATGTGTTCCTGTTACTACTACTCTAAAGATTGGCGCAAAAGCTTTTGTTATCTGCCATCGAAATAATACAATCGACAAATGGACATAAGCTACCGTAGATATATTTTATAATTCCAATATATCTTACATAATCATTATGATATTGTGTTGATTAGAGCTGTTTTCGTTTTTAGCTGGTCGTTTATACAAAAATAATCTACAAAAAATTGTAAAGCATCTATAACATTTTTTTCAAATTGTTAACTAAAAGACCATAATAATTAAAGACAATTATTTTTTAATTTAAAACGGAGGATTGGAGGGTATATATTACTTATAAGGCGAGCTAAACGCATAGATGCGTTGTACCTAAGCATGTTTAAGCAATAATTTTGCAAATTAAGTGAGCAAGGTCAAACTATTATTTTATACATGTTAACATTTTTTTCTATAAAATGTATAACATGTAATTTTATCTTATATAACCTACGTTATTAGAGTTTAATTATTCACCAAATTTGTTTAGCAATAATTTTGCCAAATTATATGTCAAGGTCAACCATTATTTTATACCTGTAAAAATTTTTCTTCTATAATATTAATTAAATATAATCTTGTCTCATATATTCTACGTTATTGGTCTTCAATTTATCACCAAAATTTTGTTAGGCGAACGAAAGTTTAATTTGAATTTTACCTTGTAATAAGCCAACATAACCATGATAATATTATCAAGTTCGATTTCAAGTTTCACAATATTATTCAATTCATGCAAGTTGCACATTCTGCTTAAATCATTCCACAATTTATAATACAAACTAGGAATATTATAACTAGAGATCATTTATATAATATGAATTACCTTGAATAATATAATTACATGAAAGTTCAATGTTAGGCAGTACAGACATTTACTTTCATATACGAATGTAAATAAGGAAGTACTGTAATCATCTAACTGAAGATTTTAACGGAAATACACGTTATGACCATTCTTTAATTGAATCTGGTTATTTATTACATGACGTCTGTGTCTGTGTAAATGTATGCGTGTGTGCACGTGTGTGTGTGTGAACGTTCTAGGGCCAAAACGGCTAATAGAAAAATTATGAAACTATTAACTTCGTAAACAATATTTTAATCGGACGTACCAGTTTACTCTTCCTAATTTTTCAATATCTCGATAACGGCTTAAGTTAGAGAAAGGTGAAAGATAGTAAAATTTACAGCAATTTTTGTTTGAAAAGTTATTCCGAAAATTCTATTATTGTACTTATGACCAATATCAAGTTAACCTTTTAAATTGTTTACCGGAGCTATGAATATCTCGTAATTTATTTTACCTGTGTGAGGCGAATCCAATCCCTTCCACCCGGATGTTTCTCGATCCAATCTGAAAGATCATATAGTTCGTTATGGATTCGCCACAGCCCTTCGGCTGCATCAGCCTGACGTTTGTCTTGCAGCCATAAATCCGCCGATCGAAATGGATGGTCCCGATTTTTCGGATAACTTATCCCTGAACTCGTTTGAAATGATTCAAGTTGTTCACCTTGAGGTGGCATTGCTTAAAATGTTTTTTGTTTATTTCGACAGGTAGACTCGGTTTTAAAGTTCAACATATAATAATGGATTTGTTTCCTAGAAAATAACACTTATTTTAAAATAATTATAATATTTATAATATTCCCAATATTTATTTTATGGGATTTTGATATTCACACTATATAGATTAGTTGATTAGCTAATTATGTAGTTGATAATAGTTATATGTAAAGGCGCACAGATTTCTTTTTCTATGTTGTAAATAATAGTACCAAACATTATGATATATTCGTAACATAACGAAAATAATAATTGTATACCGCCCAAATTTAACCACACCGCGTGTCTATTTCTATTGTGCAGTTGCAAGTAAAATAAGTTTCAATTTTAATACAGTCTAAAGCAGGTTTCTTTTTCTATTGAGTTATTTCAATAAAGTATTGAATACCTTGAAGAACTGTAAATATCATAATTTTATTATAATTACGCAAATATTTAGTAAATGAATGCACGATTGTTATTTGTTTTCTCAAATATCACGCAATCGAATTTTTTACAATAATATAAATCGGACAGTATAAAAAAATATTTCACCTGGCGATAACGATTATTTCAAATTTACTATTTGGTTAAATGAATGAATATATTTATTAAATAGCTGGTGTGGCCATCATTCGACTTTCTTGTACTTTCACTATCTATATTTATAATAATACTTTATTTTGTTTTAAATTTACCTTACGATAGCTATAAATGTTTTATAATTAGGGAAACGTAAATATAAAATAACCATTTTCAATAACGCTATTTCAGTAAATGGTATATTATTCAAAAAAAAATTCACTCCAAAGTTGCTTGAAACATTAATATCTTTAACTTTTATAAGATTCATTATTTCACTAAGTCGTGTGGTTATGGAGATATTGAAAAGGCAGTAAGAATAAATCATCCCGGTTTAAAAAGAACATATTTTATGTTTTAACGGGTTTACTTCAAGAGCGCGCACACACAGACATATCATTCTGAAAATAGCCAAAAGCTTTCAGGGATTTTCGTTAAAATCTAGAGATCGAAATTTTTCATGATTACTGTACTTCCTTTTAGACATCGTCCAAGAAATTTAATGGCTTAAAACAACAGTAAATTAAAATGAAACTTAGCATTATACGTAATAACATATTTAAATTATTTTACAATGAAAAAATACTTTTCTATATAATTTTCAGCATAAGTCTTTGTTGATAATGAGCGGAAATTACCATGTCTTTCGTATTTTGTAAATAGTTGTAGAAAAATGGTCAACAATAAGAGAGATGCGACGCCGCTTAAAAAAAAATATATATATATATATATATATATATATATATATATATATATATATATGTATATATATATATAATAGCGAAAAAATACATCAAAAATTTACTACACATGATAGTATTTACGAGTAAAATCAGATTTTTTCGAAGAATACTAACAAATATTACGCAATATAAAATAAAAATTCATGGTACAAATACGCAACAATAAAAGTACATTATTAACAAATTTATTATTACTCTGATAAAAAATTAAACCATTTGATATTATTTTCAAAATTCTATTATATATTTCATTCATTTTACATTTGTATATATATATATATATATATATATATATATATATATATATATATATATATATATATATATATATATATATATATCAATTCAATATTTTATACCATTATATCAACTTATGTTTCTAAAACTATAAATATAAGATAAAAATTCAATAATTAACAAGTTAATCAAATTTATAAATTGATGTCGCACAATACTTACGGAGTGGATATATTAATATCAAAGAAATAATCATATATCAACGTCCAAATATTTATCATGTTATCACTATTTCAATTAAGTACTGTCGCACTACACTGTTCTACGTAGAATGACTTGAATGAAAATAAAATTCACTTTATAGAATATTAATGACATATGATAACAGTATCAATTGAACAGTGGTTCGGGTCTCTACGTAGCGATCTATCGCTTACTGCTTAACGCAAGAACTTTGATTTCATATTTACAGTTTACTGTTACTTATAAACTTGTTTGACGAGCAAAGTTTAACAAAACAAAAACAATTTTGGGGATTAACTAAGTACAAGAACTTATATACATGCATTCCGTATTACGGAACTGTGAGCCTAGTTGCCTATATTTCAGGTTTACAGATACATATGCTGATTATTATAAACAATTGTTCCTTGAAAGTATAATTTATTTTACATACATTATTAAAGAATTGGTGAACATATTTTTTGATATATTTATATTACAAAAGACTCCCATAAATTCCTTTGTAATTTCGACTGTTATTTAATAAATATGGTAACAATGAATTTATCATATACGATTACTAATTTGGAATATGGTAAGTATTTTTGGTCAAGGCCAGCAATCATTGTCTAGAGAGTATGGAGCACTCGATACCTAGGAATTTTTTGCCTATGGAATTCCGCACCCCAAAAAGTTAAAAATGTATTGTAGCATTTAATTCAAAATTATAGTATTTATAATATGTAGGGCCCATTTTTCCGAAAGCAAACATCTTCCTATGTGATTGAAAGAACGAGACATAGATGGTAGCACCTACTGTTTAATACTTCTCACGTACGGTACAACACGTAAATATAATAACACCCCTTCGATTTATATGCAACATCGAAGAAGCTAGAGAGTAATAACTCTCTGGTGGAGGCCCATTTGCTCATCGTTCTCGAATGATGAGTAAGTGAATTAACCTAACCACCTTTACGGCGAAAGCTGCACTCCTTTGAGAGTAACAAGGGTTTTCTTCACCGACCTATTCGGCCTTCTTTCCCTCATAAAATGAAGGAATTATAAATCAAACATAGTTATTCAATTTATTGCTTTTGCAATATCTCGATAAAGACAATATTTAGAAATATAAGTGGCCTGCACTCGACTTTCATTTATGTTATGTTCATTAGAAATATATATATCCAAAACAAACTGTCAAAAATACAAATACTCCACATTAAAAGATTATTCACATATTCGGCCTTCTTTCCCTCATAAAATGAAGGAATTATAAATCAAACATAGTTATTCAATTTATTGCTTTTGCAATATCTCGATAAAGACAATATTTAGAAATATAAGTGGCCTGCACTCGACTTTCATTTATGTTATGATCATTAGAAATATATATATCCAAAACAAACTGTCAAAAATACAAATACTCCACATTAAAAGATTATTCACAGCGTAACAATAATTAAGCTTAGAAATTATAAGTAATAATTCCAGTTTGTTGTATGACACAAAGTTAACGTTCACAGCAAAAAATTTATCATACATTGCGTTAATTTTGTTGCTTGGAATGTTAGCATTCCTTGTCATATTACAAACTAGATTATTATTTGTAATTTATTAATCATAATTACTATTTGGTACGTTTTGAACACGCCTTAACACACTGAAATTGTACCATTTAGCTTATTACTTTATTATGTTATCAAATACTGTTTCTTCAATATGAAACCGATGCTAATTCTTTAAAATGCACATATAATTCATAAATTATTTCTATTTTCTTTCTGCTCATACGATTTCTTAAAAATAATTATCTCACAAATACATAACTATGGTCAAACATATAAGATATTTAAGATTTTCTGTAGTATTACTGGTACATATTTTGAAGAAACTTTTCAAACATAAGTTGTGCAAAAAATGAATATCTTTCATTATATATATATAGTAATTTTTTCTATAAGTGCAGCCGTTTGATATTGTAGATAGAACAAAAAAAAAATGCATTCTTTTCAAAAACAGGATACAAATCGACAATATACAAGTATTGGTTCAACAATTTTGGCTCTAGAGCGTTCACACACACAGACGTTAAACTGAAAATAGTCACATTCGATTCAGGGAAGGTCAAAACGTGGATATCCGTTGAAATCTCGGGTTCGAAAGTTTTCATTCCAGCTCTTTATTATTACTATAAAATTTCTTAATTTAAAATGAGCCTTAAGAAAATTTATTTACCGGCCTATACACTGTAAAAAAATTGATGTATATTTATAAGGTATTCAATGTAAAATTCTAATTCTAAATCATGTTATACTAATACATATATTAAAATTCATGTAAATCTGAATTCTGATAAGGATTGTTCACAGCGAAGCAATTAGTAATTAAGCTTAGAAAATTACAAATAATAATCTAGTTTGTATTATGACAAGCAATGCTAACATTCCAAGCAACAAAATTTATCAAACATTGTGTTAATTTTGTTGCTTGGAATGCTAGCATTGCTTGCCATAATACAAACTAGATTGTTATTTGTAATTTTCTCTAATTACTGATTGTTTCGCTGTGAATAATCCTTATAACCAATTTTATATTTTTTAATGCTATATTATTTAATACTGTTGATTTGGTGTTAAAACTTAAAGATAGAAGTACAATAATTAAGTATTTAACTGTCTTTACAAGTAATAATATTGTAAAAACAGTTAAATACTTAATTTTTGTAATTAAGGTAAGTTTCAAGAATACGAATTCTGCATTGTTAAATTGGCGCCTTTGCGCGTGAGTTTTCCTGCCATCTTTGATGTGTACAAACCACATTAATTTTAGACATTGACAGCTGTCATGTAATATATTAAATATTGCATGATATCAAATGTGTTTGTGTTTTATTTTCATGTTCACTTTAATTTAATAACAAAACTAGTTACATATTCTTTTCATTTTGATGGTTAAACCAGTATGTACGTTATAATATTATTAACCCTACTTTTCAATTTGACTGTGAGTCAAAAATGTTTAAAACCAGACGCACTGCTTACCCAAAATATTGAAAACGATGGATTTCACAGGTAAAAGAAAAATTCTATTTACTTATAGATCGAAATAATACAAACTTTGTTACAGAGATATAAAATATTTGGTGGAATTTTCTTCGGAGAATGCGAATATTTTATCGGGGGCAAACTGCAAAGTTGCTTTGAGGCAAGACATCCCATCTGGGTTGTTCGTTAATCCTGATCAAATTGCGGATTTAATTCGTGTGAAAAAAGTAAATTAACTTAGGTTTTTAAAAAAAAGTGAGGTTAAAATTGCAATTTAGATTTTAGCGTACATTGATGGTAAAGTAAATGTGGAAACAGCTTTACATCATTCGGCACCGCATATTACTTATGTTTATAGTGTGAATAATACATTTTCGAAAATTAAGTTAGGGCTTCCGATACATTTGCGGTACCAGCGTGCTCAGTTAAATGGAGGGTAAGGGGTTAATTACTAAAAATAATATATATAAAAATGCAAATTTTGATACTGCAAACACAATATTTTCTAGGTTTTTAAAGCCGTTTTTGATTTTTTTTTTTAGATTTGGTAAAGTAGAGTTACCAAAACCGTCGCTTTTGGTGCATTGTCCTGAAGGCTCAATTTTGTGCGGTCGTGGCCAAAGGGTTGAAGCACCATGTAATCATTTTGGTGTAAATAGTTGTATGTGGACTAATATTTCCTATAGATCTGTAAGTATTAAATTAAGACCCATATTTTTCCTGCACTATTCAATTCAATTCTGGAATTACAATTTTTTAATCTTCTATATTAGGAGATATGAATTTTAAAAATATTCGCGCCAAGAAATTATGACGTCATGCTCCTTTGGTATTTTTTTTAATCTAATTTAGGACAATCCTAATAGATATGGCGTTATTTTATTACTAGATGCTGGCGCTCATGAATTTCCACCATTACTGTTTTGCTTTCTGATCTGTCATTTGACATTTCCAAACGCATTATTATTTCAAATCAGTCTTTTTCAAGACTACTGTGTATCAGTTTTGTGAATGTGGCCATTGTTAATTAGATAAATATTTGAAATATCAAAATTAAGTTGCCAGAATCAAAGCAGCGATGTATGAGTGTGAATTGATTTTTAGCTCGCAGTACGAACCGAAGAAGCTAAAGCATTCGGTCGTGTGTCTGTAGCATTCTCGGATCAAAAATTGCATTAACAAATAGTGTTTGTCTCGTCGCCCTGAATCCAAAAATATATATAACTTATATACTTGGATGTTAGTCGTCGCTCGTAAGACCAAATTTGTGCCCTCTACTCCCCTGAAGGTACCGGACCGATTCACACCAAATACACATATTATTTGGTATCCCATTTGAATCCGCTCCCAGTTTAAATCCAATCTCCCGTATACTTCCCGAGTTATAGGGCCCCAAAATTTCTAGCCCCCCTTACTACTGCCCCTATAAAAATAATTAAAACACTCAAAAATCCTACGAAAAATTCTAAGATATGTTATGTCTACATGATTTTTTCATATTGTTAACCCAAAGCCCGAAATGAATTATTAAATATTATAATTTTGAATGCACTAAAAAAATTTTTTTATCAATATAATTACAAAAAAAAAAAAATTTGTAAGACTTTTTATATCTATAACATTTTTTCAAACTGTGGGCCAAAAGGCCATAATAATTAAAAACCACTGCTCGCAACGCATATGTTACCTAAAGGCGAGCTCTACGCATTGGTGCGTTTTACGCGTACCAAATCTTGTTTTATGACCTAATCACACAAACAACATTATTTTTATTTGATTGGCAACATTATTCAATGTAAGGAGAAGCGAAAAATCAAAAATCTAGTGAAAAATTTCAAATATTTAATGTATACATTTTAAAGTAATTTTAAGCATTATATACAAATAATAGTAAAAAAATAATTATGTATATAATCTTTTTGCCATAGCAAAAGTATGGTTCATCCCAATTATATTTCATATAAATGCTAACAGTATTTTTTTTGTGCTTAAGGACCTCGTCTTGTTTATATCTCGTTCTTTTCACTCGCAACGGTTAATATTTATTGGTTGTAGACTTATAAAGATTTATTTAAATTATCTTTTAAAACAGAAGACGAAATCCATACAATTTCTACAATATGGCATATTTTTTTACAACGAAATTTTATTACTGTAGCTGTAAATTGGAATATAGATATTATTTTGAATAATAAAATTTCGTTATAAATAATACACCATATTGTAGATATTGTATGGTTCAAGGTTTCTGCTTTACAAGATTATTTATATAAATCTTAATAAACGTGAAATCAATAGATATTAACCGTTGCTAGACAGAGAAGGAGATATAAACAAGACGAGCACCTTGAGCACAAAAAAATACTGATAGCTTTTATATGAAGAACAATTGGAATGATGCATACTTTTGCAATTTGTAACTAAATATATACATATTTTTTTGTAGATAACGAACGATATAGAAATGTTGGTGCCACTTGGTGATTTGGATCACTATCCAATCGTATCAATCTTTACATTTTTGGTAGCGTGCGCAGGTTGTATCTATATATTATCAGTATTAACGACGACAGTTCTTTGAAATGTGCTATACTATTTGTTAAATCATTCCTCATAATAATATAATATTGACTGAATTCGTACCATAATTTTATCGAGCTAAATTTGTCTTGCCATAAAACTATTTAAGCGCAACATATTATAGAATTGGATTAGGGAAAATGTAGTTAAACAAAAAACCAATAAGTTTTATAAAAAAAATAAGACTGATGCCAAAGTTAGAAACCAAATTTATGCTTATTTAATAAAATGGAATTATTGAAATTGAATGTTGTTTTATTTTGTCATCGGTAAAAAGATTTAATCATCTTTCTACTGTTTATTGAAGAAGGTTTTTCGTATATTTAACTCGACTTATTTTACTTTCTTTTACGAAGTAATCTTGTAATCATGAAGAATTTCGAACTCGAGATTTCAACGGATATACACGGTTTGGCCTTCCCTGAATCGAATGTGACTATTTTCGGAATAACGTCTGTCTGTCTGTGAACGCTCTAGAGCCAAAACTGTCGAACGTAAAATTAACTTAAGACTTGTATATGCCCTAGATGTGCACTTCATATTATTGAAAAAAATATTCAAACCGGAAGTGCATGTTTACTCAATACATTTTTTGTTCTATCTACAATATCATTAGAACGGTTACACTTACGGCAAAAATAGTTATGTTCATAATGAAAGATATAAATATTTCGCACAACTTTTTTTTTTAAACATTTCTTCAAAATATGTACCAGTTGCGAGAAAAATGCTACAAAACATAAATATCTTGTTTACGTTGCCATGGATTCGCATGTAGCTTATAAAATCGGATCATCTGCTATTTTGACAGGATAACAAAATAGACTCAATTAGATAAATGACATTTCAGGATATTTCTGTAGAGTATTGGTTAGTTTGATATATCTATATCTAGTGAAAACTGCGTAAAAGGTCGAGTGCAGGCCACACCAGTTATTTAAAAAAATATAGCATTAATTTCTAGGTATACCAATTTAATATGAAACTTCATGAAATTAGGTGTTCAGTGGAAAATTATGTTTACCGAATGATATAATGAAATGGGTTTTCTCTTACCGCATATGATAAGTTTATATGAATTAAAAAAATTATTTAATTTACAAATAGACAAATCAGGGAAAATACATTAATTATTTTCTTAGAAGTTTTAAATACTGGAAAATTATAACACATATATCAGTGTGAATTTTAAACATTTAAAAAATAATAAATGCGGCTTGTTTAGATAAAATTTTACTTATACAAAATATTTTTTTTTACTTCAAACTAAATACATAAAATTAATGTAACCTTACATATTTAACATTTGCTATTTATATCAATGTGTTAATACTTAAATAATTTATTAATAGTTAAAAAATAGTTAGATCACAATAAAACAATAAGTTATACTTATTCGTTAAAGTCATGATCGTTAAAAACCGTTTAATATCTTCACGTTCATTTAAAACAAGCACACTAATTATTTGTTACGTCCCAAATATATCACATATTTTTACTGGAGCATTAAAAAAAAAATAACGAACATAATTTTTGTGTTACATTTCTGATACAGAACATTTTGGGAAAATTTATAAACGTATCAGAAACATATTAGCTAATATTAATATAAAGATTATTACAAACAGTTTATATCACAGATTCGTTCTGTTCAAATAATTTAATAGTGGAATGTTTCAATTCGCTTGGAAGACAATTTGTTCCCATTTCTAAATGGGTTTACGTATCATGTTTCTTGTTTTTCGGTGTCCTTAGGTGAATATCTTGGAGATTCTGTAAAAATAAATTTATAAATTAGTTTTGGTTCATTCGTTCTTGAAGTAGTAATTATAACTATAACTGCATTAACAAACAGTTAATAATATTTATTGCCAACATTTTTTGGGTCCAAAATATTTATTGAAAACTCAAATTCTAATGAATGATCGCGAAACCCGAAGCCTTCGGCTCAAAATGCCAACTGCTTAATCGGTATCCGGTGTAACTAATAAAATTACAAACATTTCATTCAATTGAAAGTATATAAAGTATTTTGAATTTAAAAATGAAAAAAGAAATCGGAATTTGCTTCGCATCTGTTCCCAATTTTGCTAAATACGGCCCTGTGCCATTTGTATAAGCTATTTTCGAAAAAGTTGCCTAAAATGACATACTTGGGCAAAATGACATATCAATTTTTTTTATTAATAAAATTAAATTATGATAGTATTTTATACGCGGATTTATCAACATATTTATATTAAATTAAAAGTGCATCTATTGATCTGTCTGCGACTGACAGCAAACTTCATAACGAATATTGGTAAGTAATAAGCATTGTTTATACTAAAATCTTTTATATTAAATAATGCATTTATGGACATTTGTTAAATATTGTTTTAATACTTTAATGAAGAAAAATTATATCGTATTTCGATAAACCTAACCCTATTTTATAAAGTAATTGTTGTTTTTAATATGTTAAACAAGATGGGTAAAATGACATAGTTTATTTATTTTAAAACTTGTATTGAGATATTAATAAAAATATATGTTATTTTAATTCTACTAATGAATACTGTGTTTATAAGTAATATATATAATATTAGGGTAAATAGGATTAAATAAATTATTTATATATTAAACTAATTCATTCGCATCCAAAACATAAACAATGAAAATAGTGACGATTGTTTAGTAATAATAAAATAAATGAACAGATATATGAATAAATGTTACGGGATTGAAATCTCAACTATATTAAATGCAATAATATCGAATCAAAGATATTATTAAATATCTGTTATGGACAATGAAAATTGTCAGATATTGGGAAATTTAGACTATGTTTTTATTCGTTTTTTGGGCCAGAGCCCTAAGACAATGACCCTTTCTAGAAAAACTTTAAAAGAAATATAGCATTTTTGCAAGTGACTGGGTAGAGAACTGAACACTACATATATCATAATGGTATACGTATTGTACGTGAGAAGTAGTAAGTCACTAGTGGTGCCCTCTTTGGTTGGAATATTAAATAATAAGTCTTTTAAAGCGTAATTTATGGAAATTACTTTCAATGTTGCTTTGAAAATTATGTTGAATATATGATTTCTTAACATTTATTTTAGTTAATAAATTTGTTATATTAAAAATTGGATTTCTGTTTATTTATAATAAAATTATAGTAATAGGAATAATAAAGATTTATATTACTTATATATATATATATATATATATATATATATATATATATATATATATATATATATATATATATATATATATATATATATATATATGCTTTTTTTATTATATTATATATTATATTACACAAAGCCAATAATTTATCTATTATAAAATTATCTGGAGCAGTGTAGCATATTATACAATTTTAACTTGTACTTAATAGTTTAGTTAGTAATTATAAATACTATACATATTGTATTCTCTTTTTCAATCTCAAATTCGAAAATAAATATTTACGATCACCCGTTATGTACAATTTAGAGTGTATATGTTGTTGGTAAAGCATGTCATAGGCTTGGTAAAAAATGTAACTATCTAATCGTGCTACCCCTTGAATTGGGGAAAATGGGAGATATCTATTTATGCATCTTATTTAGGTTTATTAATATTTTAACAAAATTTACCGTAGTACTAGTTAATGTATTTTATTTATATTATATTCCGTAATTGAACCACTGTAACCGGTAACATATAAAATATCTAATTCCTCGAACTTGAAAAATATTTTGAGAATAAATCGACAGTCAAATAGATTATAAACCCTAAAGGATTGTTCACAGTGTAACAATTAGTAATTAAGCTTAGAAAATTACAAATAATAATCTAGTTTGTATTATGACAAGCAATGTTAACATTCCAAGCAACATAATTTATGAGAAATTTGGTTGCTGTGAACGTAAACCTTGTATTTCATATAACAAACTGGAATTATTACTTCTAATTTCTAAGCTTAATTATTGATTCTTTCGCTGTGAACAATCCTTAATACTATCGAAATAATGTTATTATGAGTCTTCAAAGTCAATTAGAAACGAAATAAATGTGTAACCGGCTACTATGATCCAAATTCGGAATACATAATTAATGGATGTTAGCGTGTACAAATTTCAAACGAATGATATTGGATGCGCTCAGAATTTTAAGTTTTACATGCCGGGAATTTTACAAATCGCAAAACTTCTAAAGCTGTAGCTTCTATAAATTATGGCATTTTACCCTAGCGTAATTAATATTTTGATTTATTGTATTGAAATGTACGTTTTTGCAGTGAACATTAAAAATAAAACAAACAATTATGGTCGGGAAATATATTCGAAAAACCAACAGACAATCTTGGGATGAAGAGACACTGATTAAGGCCATCGAAGCTGTGACCGAGAAGAAAATGGGCTGGTTAAAAGCAGCCAAAAAATATGGCATTCCTCAAGCAACACTTCGCCGAAGAGCTTTGGACAAAGACAAAAACGTCTCGAAAGGTTTAGGCCGTTACAAAACGACGTTCAACAGTGCCGCCGAGCTAGAACTAGTAAAACACATACAGTTACTTGAAACCCGCCAGTTCGGGCTGACTGGGAAAGAATTACGGCAACTCGCATTTGAATTCGCTGAAAGAAATGGCATAATCCATCGGTTCGACACTGAAAATAAAATCGCTGGTTCAGATTGGTTACGCGGCTTTCGTAATCGTCACCCTAAAATCTCGTTACGTATCACTGAAACTTCATCGGCTTCAAAAGCGACAGCCTTTAATAAAGTACGCGTGTCGTCATTTTTTAATTGTTTGAATGTTTTGCTGAAAAATTACGATATTGCATTGACTAGAATTTTTAATGCTTCTGAAATGGATTTATCCACATTCCAAAAACCAGTGGCTACTAAAATTAATTCTGCAAATGCGAAGAACGAATTCACTGAATTGGGGGTGAATGTGATGGCTATTTGCTGTATGAGTCCTATTGGAAATTTTGTGCCTCCGGCATTGGTTTTTCCGCGTGACGATTATTTTGAATATCTGCTCAAAGGAGCTCCACTTGGATCATTAGGAATTAGCCAAAGATCGGGGACAGTGGCAAATGAAACATTTTTAAAATGGTTGAAACATTTCGCATCTTTCGTATGCGCTTCTAATCTAAATAAAGTCCTTCTGCTTCTGGATGAACATTCTAGTCACAAATGTCTGGATGTCTTAACATTCGCAGAAGACAACGGAATTGTTATTATAGGTGATATTTAGTTTTTTCTCGAATGGAATAATAAATAATGAAATGAAATGCAGGAATGCAGTCTTGATTTATTAAATAATTCTAAGTTTACGGCATCACTTATGCATTATTCAGAAATCTACAATGAACTCCTGAAGAAGACTGATGATGCTAAAACGTCGACTTTGAACTATTTAATAAATCATGATTCATTAAATAGTTTTAGCATCATAAGTCTTCTTCAGGAGATCATTGCAGTTACGCAATCTTGATCATGATTGCGTAACTGCAATTATATTTAATTTATATTGTTATGTTAGGTATCCCGCCAAATTGTTCGCATAGAATGCAACCATTGGACATCTCTTTTTATGGACCCCTAAAGACGTTATATCAACAAGAATCTTCGCTTTGGGTTGAAAATCATCCAGGATATGTTGTTGCGCAAAATCAAGTAGCTCATGTTTTTGGAAGGGCGTATGAAAAGGCTGCCACTATGTTTAATGCTGTGAGTGGCTTCCATAGTACTGGTATTTGTCCATATAATTCAAACATATTTCCGGATTATCTGTTTGCAAATGCACCGACTACTAGTAATGATGACATGGATATTTTGCAATTGTTGGAAATGAAGATACAAGGCAATGCAGATAACAAAGGGCAGTTGCATATTGAAGATGCGTATAAGCAGGAAGATATTTGTTTATAAAATTGTCTGGTTCTTTTGAACATAAATGAAAAATGTGTTTTCTTATGAATTGTTTTAAATTCAAACTTTTAGTGCAAAATAAATATAGTGGCTATTTATATAAATGCTTAAGACATATGATCTAGATATTTAACACTCAGTATTCAAATATTATACTACTTATTTAATCACAAATGCAAAAAAGGAATACTTTTACTTTCTTTTACAAAGTAATAAGTCTTGTTTTTTTTATTGAATTGGCACTAATAATATAGTTTTTTTTTTGCTGACTGTGTATGTAATGTATATAACGAAATATACGTTTATTTAAGATAGTTTATATAATTTTAAGTATCATTTCAGTCTCATGTTAGTAGCATTCCAAAATACATAATTCTACAGTAATATGTCAGTTCAAAAATTATGTATGTCAAGTTTCTAATTGACTACATGGGGAGATAGTTTGATATTTTTTAAACGTAATTAGTATCATCAGTAGCAAAAACTAAAGGTGTAGCATCACCTATGAATGTTAATTGTACGCCTGTATATTTTTAACAGAACCTTACGTAATGAGACGCAGACTACAAGTTTATTTGTTCATAAAAATTATCGTAAAATTGTTACTTACCAACATCTTTTTCTGCTTCTTCAATGTCGTTCCATGGTTGAACATCAGCACTTCCGAATATCACGAAGAATAGATTGAATAGGAAGTATATCGCCGATGATATAAAAAATACTATTCTCCATGGCATAACATCGTCAGTCTAAGCAAAAATATAATAACATGATTTGTTAATAATAATATTATTTAATTATTTATCAAAAATGTAAGTTCATATTTTTGTGACTAGTAACGGATTTGTTTAATAACAAATAATAATTATCGGTTATGGAGAGCACAAGACTGTTTTATAAAAACTGTCAAATACATATTTGGTTGCTAAGGGAACGTCTTTGAATTTCAAATCTAGTTTTCTTACAAATGTTACATAAATGTCTCACACAGCAGTAATTGCGTTATTTGAGACAGTGCCTGTACTGGAAATTTAATCTTTAATTTAATAATAGTAAAATAAAGATTTACTTACATCGTCTGACACAATGTACCCAACTACGATGGGTGCAACAATTGAAAATATATTCGCTGCTGCATTCGTGATACCCATCATGGTGCCAGCGTGCTTCGGTGCTAAATCAATATGATTGACTTGGAATCCGACATAAGACGCCGAATTGAATCCAACGGCGATTGTCAGCAGAGCTATAGCAAGTTGCGGATTACCAGATTGCACGTAACCTAACGCAATTAGAGCTACTGCAGGCACCCAATGACCTAATAAAAACAGAAATGTGGGTTAAGAATAGATAAAATAATTATCGTTTTATTATTATTCAGCACGTCCAGATGCAGTTTATGGCAATGAATGGTTTCCTTATCAGTCAAGGATAATCATAAAATTGCAAATAATGTTAGAGAAATTTTGATTGCAAACTTACCAATACTATTGCCAATTTTCCTTCCAGCTGCAACCGATATTATTTGTCTATTGATGACATAATCGCTCAGTGCACTGAATACGAAACTTAGTAGCCACATTACTAAGTATGGTAGAGCAGAAGTCAAACCATTCTAAAATAAATTATAACTTTTATTTAATTTCTTTATATTAAAACGAATCTTATTTGAGTGATACATTATAGAATGTAAAAAAGCCTACACTTGACTTTCTTATTCATTATAATAATGCTATATTTTGTTTTAAATTCACTCCACGATTGTTATGAAACAAAGGCATTATATTTTGTAACTAGGGAAACGCCAATTAAAAATAACCATTTTCAAACTTGATTTTTGAGTTAATGGTATGTTTTTCGAAAAAACTATTTAAACAAAAGTTGCTAGATATTTTAATATCTTCAACTTTTATAAGAACTACTTTCCTCTAACTCATGCCGTTTTCGAGATATTGAAAAAGTAGCAAGAGCCCTATACAGGTCTTATGTTTAAACTTTATAATTTTATCATTTAAAAAGTTATACTAGTATTTATTTATAGCAGGAATTTTTATACCAGAATATGTTTATATGTGAAAATATGTATACTGTAATGTAAAATAATGCAATACAAACCTCTTTAATATCAAAATGTAGGACATTCTTCATGTAAGTGGGCATTTCTGTCAAAAGTGTCCAGAATCCCCAATTTTGTCCACAATGAGCTATCATTAACGCCCACATAGGGAGCGATGTCGCCATTGCTTTCCATGGCGTAGGTACTCTCTGAAAAATCAAATTAAATATAGCATCCATCACGATTTTCGCACACAATTTGTAAAGTACTAATAAAAAATAGTTTACTTGGTTTTCGTAAAGGGATATTTGATTTAAACTAACCTTTTCATGTGGATCTGTACCCAATGATGATTCTATATATTTCTTTTCTTCAAGTGTGATTGAGGGAAGATCTGATGGGTCGTTGGCGCCCACAAAGAACCATAACACAGACCAGCCAATACCACAAGCTCCAAAAATGTAGAATATCGATGGCCAGCCAATACTGCTTTCAGCCAAATATCCACAGACAGGCATAGCTATTACTGTTCCGAATTGGGCACCTACAAAAAAAGAAAAATATATACATGTATTACTACATAATCTTAAGACTCATTTTTCTAACTTTTATTTTGGTAGGTGACGATTTCAGTATTATTTTCTCAATTATTCGCAATAATTTAGCAAAAGTGAAACCAAACAATTATTTTATATTTGTGTAAAAAATGCTATAAAATTTATTAAAAATAGTCTCAAAGTATCGATCAAGACTGTCGTTTATCTAGCAAGAATTTCGGGATATATTATAGGCCAAAACGCAGTTTCAATGAGCCAATATTTAAAGAATATTTGTTAATATATATATATATATATATATATATATATATATATATATATATATATATATATATATATATATATATATATATAGAATAATCCTTTCGAATTACTTTTGCAAAATTATGGCTGAATATAAAGAAAATAAATGTAAATATAGTCGTTATTTATCAAAATAAACGTGTGGCAAAAAGTAGCCGAAATTCCAAAGGATTTGCTGTTTGTATTACAATGTGCTAAACTAACATTTATATTATTCTGTTAAATTATGATAATGACTAATTGTTGACATTATTAAATGTAATTGTTATAATGTCATGACATAGAGAATATTTCTAGAAATAACAATTCGATTCGAATTATTGGAGCGTCTACAGATGATTATCTAATAACAATAAAATGTACTTTGAAATTATTACTTCTAGGTCGAACCGAATGAGTTGAAAATGCGGTGGATTTTATATAATTCAGATATTTAAAATATTTCAAATCCATTATTTATATAATTTACCAGCATATACGAATGTGCCCAAACGTCCTCGTTCACTAGGCGGTATCCATTTCGCTAATAAATTATGCATAGACGGGAAAAAGAATCCTTGGCATAACCCTTGCACAATTCTGCATCCAATCACTGCCCATGCACCGCCAATTTCAGCCATGAACGAAGTCAATATGCAAAACACAGAATTGACAAACATCGACACGACCAACAAGTACTTGGGCCCGTAGATCGCTCCCAGTTGTCCAGCAGGAATCTGGGATATTACATAACCCCAAAAGAACGAACTTAGGACCAAACCTTGGGTCTTCTTGTCCCAATTATATTCCTATAACCATAAAAAATGATTTGTTAAGAAGCACGTAGAGAATGAGCGTTCGTATTTTCCATATAATTCCATGGAAAATTATATTTTCCTTGTTATTGGTAAATTAGGTGGCTGTAGTAGGAAAACTACAATAATCGTATATGTCTTATTTTAATATTCCGAACCTGAAAGTGATATACCGCCACATAATTGTTTTATTTATGAATCTAATGATTAATTTCACAATTATGAATTTAAAAGTAATAAAATATTTTATTGCGGTATTACCATTCCAATTATTTTATAAGTGCTTGAGAAATAAACACAAAAACAAACAAAAAATGCTTTTCTGCAAAAGTATGATTATTTCAGATTTAGAGGGATTTTGAGGGACGATATACTGTGGAGTCGCGATATAGTGAACACCATTAGAGTGAACACACAATTTTTCATTGAGTTGTGATATAACAAATAGTGGATAATTCTATACCATGATATAAGTTTTACGGAGAATCTTCCAAATATATATGTTATTCACAATAACACTTGTTTGAAAATTCTACTTACCGGAAAATTCGTATTTGACTTGTTATCTACAATCGCGACAATGGCAACGGACATATTCACTCGAAAAGCATACGCTAATGTAAGACACATAAATAGCATAAGAGACTGGACATGTCGAGCTCCTATTAATTTTTCTGGAACAGATAAATAAAACAAACAAATATTAGAAATATTTTAAGATTTTTTTGACAAATTATTAAACTGATTATTTCTGCCAAGAAATTTTATATTTGTGTTAATAAAAATATAGTCTACATTGCCATGTCATTTAAGAACCTTCCAAAAGAACTTATACTGTTTTTTTACATTTAACAATTTTATATGAAGTACAGGGCAAACTCTAATAAACGATTTTGTCCGCCTAATGGAGGTGTTCGCTTTAGATAGCCCAGCAAACAATTTGAATCATGTTGTTGTGACATCTATGTGATGTTGCAGCGAATGTTAAGTCTCGTCGACATCTCAGGGAAATCATATTGAAGAATGTGTTTGCTGGGAGGGTTAACATGCATTTATTCCAAAAATACACGCATATGTAATTCAAAAAACATTTCCATAGCAACTATATATGTATTTTATCAGTTATTACTTTCATGTATGCAGTAATAAGTAAGTATTCTAATCATGAAAAATTTCGAACTCGAGATTGTGTGTCTGTCGAGTGCAGGCCACTCCACATTTTGAGGCAAGTCTTGTATGACCACTACACATGTTTTTAACGTAGTTTAATAATCTGATAATTGGCTACAGGTCAACATATCAATAACAATATATTATTGATTGGAAGTAATTGATTTAAATCTCTAAGCAACTGATTTATTGATAATTTTAAGATAAAATTCTGACGCATTCAGTTTTGCTCCCACACGATATATAATCCAATAACAAAGAATGCCAATTAAACTATTTAACAACTGAAACAATAATTATGATGGAATGAGATATGTGAGTGACAACAATAAGGAAGATATACTCTACCTTTGTGAATTACTTAATAAAACAAATGTAAGGAATTTTATGATGAGGATAATTATTTCAAGGGCAATTGAAAACAGATAATTAGCGTGTGCACACATGCAGAAATAATTGAAATTTGCATGTTTTAAATCATTTTTACAATATATACAAGTAGGAATTTATCAGTTATCCAATGAAATGGTAGATAGCCTCTATGGATCACTACTGCAATATTATCTATATTTTTACCATTATTAATATTAATTAATTATAAGAGAATAGAATTTTACAAATTTGTTCCAAATTCGTCAATTATAGGGTTCAAATGGAAAATTGGCGAATTTATGAATTAAGATATAGAAATTGGATCCTTATAAGGAAGTTTATTAAGGGGGGCGGGTCATTCTCAAGCAGGAAAATTCGACTAACTTTGGGAGTGGATTGCGGGTAGATAAATGAATGAAACTAAGTGACTGTTTTTGCATCTTATTGGGCATATATTTAAGAGTAAAACCGTATAAAAATTTGTTGGAAAATGTTTTATTTTAAATGTTTTATTGTCATATGAAAATATGGGTTTTCGCGTGCAGCGCTTTGGGCGGGCCTGTGTGGCACTTCAGGATCGTGACTAAAACAGAACGCAAGAAGAGGGTTTTATAGTTCATATGATAGCGCATTTCGGAGACCTCATGCCATGTTAAAAAAAAAATTTTTCGCAGAAAATTTTCGAGTTGAAAAAAAATCACGTTTTTTTTGTGTTTTTTTTCACCTATTTTATGATAAAAAAAGAACTTCCGGTTACATAAAACGAAAATAATGAGGTTACCGAAGTAGAGAATTCAATTCTCTATGCGGACACGAAATCGCAATCAATTTCGACCAAATCTCTGGTCTCCAAGTGTTCCCGCAATTTCAAAAACACAACTTTTCAGGAGAAGCGATTGAAGTTTCGGTTCATCGCACGGCACTTTTGACTTTACACGTGCGACCGGCAAACGGATTTGAATATATATTTATAGGTTATGTTCCTGACGTAGTTGCGGCTTGTAAACACGATGACAACATCTCTAGGAATCTGCTTTATCGGCAGTCAATAAAGGTTCCTATTACAGGTAACGCTAGGTGTCGAAATAGGCGAATTTCGGTCAGCGCGCAACAGGCGTATTTTAGCTGTCTGACATGCACTCACTAAAATGCGTATCACTTGGCAAAAAATTTCCGGATGGCCATATGCTTTTGAGGACTTATTCTCAGATAGATAAGAAGTAGTTTCATGCAAAAAAAATTTTTTGTCAAAAAAAAATTTTTAGAATGACCCGCCCCCCTTAAGTACGAAATGATTGATTGACTGAATACTTCACTGTTTCTAAGTTGTAACAAATACACTTGAAACAGATTCAAATCTTATGATTTTTATCATAATATTTATACTATTATTCTAATAAATATGATATCGCTATATCAACAGGTTGGAATTTGACAATTTAAAATGACAGACTATTCGTCGCCTTGGCAAAACTTCAATTTGGTTAACCACCTGATTATAAATTAATTTTGCATATTTGTTCATCACATATATTGCGCTAAAAATGTTATTCGCGATTGAGATTAATTGCTCGTAATCAAACACAGTCCATCCCAAATAAAAGCCATGTTTGTGTGAAGACAATTCTTGTCAATCAATTAAATATGTTCTTTTCACTATGATTCAAAAGATGTCGTAATTTTCTGTGTTGGAATGTGTTGTAAACAAATGTGCACGTCCATAATAAAATAATAAGCACTCGCGACAAATATAACCAAAAAGTATACAGCGTGCATCAACGAGATAGGAGGTATATGAGAAATAACATTAAGAGTATCATAGCCATAAAAGTTATAGAATTTATTCTACGATTGAGATAGTTGAGGGTTGACCACTTTAGTTTGCTTATAAAACCGAGTTTTCTTTAATTTACCTACAATAAATCACGTGTACTTATGTTTCCAATTGAAAGCAATTCAATTTCGATGGTGCAGTCGTATGGAAAAACAGTAAACAGTACGTCATAATATACAGTTTATCATATAGCGATTAATAATTCCAGCTAATTATTTTGAATTCAAATTGACATGTAAGTTGATGTCCATTGACCCGGAACAATTAGCGTGTAATATAAATATATTCTTATATGATTTACTAACTACTCATTATGAAAATAATCTTTAACTTTTTATTACGTTATAAAAAGATTATACTAAAAAAAGGTTTATTTTTTAGTAATATTTATAGCTAATGTCATATAATATAGGTCGTACATATCGTATTTTATTGTATTTATCAGATGATATACACAAAATTTTCAAACGGATTTTGTTATTTAAAAATATTAATATCTATAACTTTTATCAAATCTATTTTATTATGGAGAATACAAATTATGTGGTGGAGTTTGTCGCTTGCACCGACGTATGTTCGTGTTTTAAAACTAGGCTGATAAAACTTTGTTTGTAATTGTATGATAATAATATTTACAACAGATAATTTTGACATATTAAAGTTAATTTCCCAACAGAACATTATAGGTTATTATAATGATTGTCAAAAAACGTAGAATTTATTTCCCAAAATTTAATACTCATGGAATTTTACATGCTACAATTTTTATTCTTTATCTTTTTTATTAGGTCAACTTATTTTTCTTTATTGTATAAATAATTTAGGCTAGTACAAAAAAAAAAATATATATATATATATATATATATATATATATATATATATATATAAAAATACGAATCCTTGAACCTCCATATAATAATTTCGAAAAATATATATAACTAACTTAATTTAAAAATATTTTACGTTCCGCAGTTTTGGTTCTAAAGCGTTGACAGACAGACACACATTCCGAAAATAGTCACATTCGATTCAGGGAAGGTCTAAACGTGTATATCCGTGGAAATCTCGAGTTCGACATTTTTCATGTTTACAATACTTACTGATTAATTCATAAAACAATAATTAGAACTAAAGAAAAACGTTTTAGAACTAATTAGGTATATATTCCGCAGTATATAAACTACAAGGAGATCTTTAAAAGTAATAGGAATATGAGTAATTATTTTGGTTTATTGAAAAGTGATTTAAAAAGTACAATACTGCAAAATTTGCTCGTTGTACGTAAATGAAAGAATAATTATGGTTGATTTGTGGTATATTTATATTATATTGTTACAAATAATATTATTTTAAATGTTGGCATTCGTTGATACTGTCATTATCATGAAACAAATGCGTATTCAACTACCCAAAAGTTTTAATTTACTATTTCAACCAGAGAGGGTACGACTAGTAACTTGCTACATCTCACTTATGATATGTATGCCATTTTGATATATATATATGGTGCAATATTTTATCCAACTATGTATTATTACGTAATGTCTATAACAAACAATATGAGTTTTTCGCGAAAGGGCCATTGTCTTAGGACTTCGGCCCACAAAAATTAATTCAAACATAGTCCCCAAACCAATAGCTTTTTAAAGGCCATTTTATGTTATTTTACATTCTTGTAAAAGTTCTTAAAATTGCTCATGATAGTTCCTTTCTTAAGGCTGCCTTCGGAGTCAATTTGTCATATTAATGATACCAATAAAATACTTCACGCCTAATATATCTGAGAGTATTGCAATTACTTACAATTAGTCAACATATTATTTAATTAATGATTTCAAACGTCATCTAATTAATTAGATGTACTATATATTCCTGTACATGCGCACACAAATACAATTTACGGATTGCTAACATGTGATCAGGTTTATATACAATAATAGTAAATCTTTTGTTTTTTGTGCATCGACCGTGTTAATTATATTTAATCCATGTTCAGACAAATTAAAAATAGATTAAAATTAATCTTGCATTATATCTATATCATCAGCACTTATCTAATATTATTTATTCAATGATCAACGCGTTGTTTGCAATAATTTTAATTGTTCTAATTTTCAATGTTATCTCGCAATTTCAGGTATTGATCTTGCGAAAATTCTTGATTTATATAAATTGAACAGTGGCAGAATAATAAAATACTCAATTAGGGATAACGGTATATACTGGTGAGGATGGTTCTAAAAAGCATTGATCTAATATGCATCGCGTATGTCAACAAGGCTATAAAAAATGTCATGAGAGATCGAGGATATCCTTGCAACCTGACAATTTGCGATTTGACCTAAATAAATATAATATACAAACACGTTTTTTATGGAAATCAAATTACAGTTTTTGATTTATTGGCATATCGGTATTTTTTAAATTATTTGCAATGATATGAAAAATAGTTATTAATATATTAAATTGTATCAGGATTTATAACTCTCACCTATGAATATATTATATAGGAATATAAACAAAAATACTCCCAAAATTAATTTCACCTAATCAGGTCACATCAGCACTTCAGACGTACACAGTTTGCAATTCAATGACCATGGACGAAGTCCAAATAAGAAAAAATTAAATCTTTTCCATCCGAGACTATTATTAGATTATATTTATTTAGTACTAATTTTGTTAAACATAGGCTTGAAATATTTATATATTATTATATTTCATTTACCATAGACCTGCGAAATATTTTCCATAATAAAATATATGTGTTATTTGCATAAATACTTATTTCATTCAGACTTGTTTTGAAAATATGCATTTTGTAAATCTATTTATAAATAGATAATCATTACAAAGCGCTACAAAAAGCTAGAGTGACATTCACTCGACTTTCTTATACGTATATATTATATATATATATTAATGCGAATTCTGTGTTGGCAATACGTTGAAATATTACGGTACCAGTGCCTAGCAAATACTTGCTATCAAAATTTACGTTATCTTTTTGAATATAACGTATTGTATACAAATAAAATTTACTTCAAAACGGTAGTAATAAATAAAATATGTAATCACATATTTGGTTTTTCTTTTGTAAAAAGTTTTGTGATAGACACAGTTAAATTCTAACAATACAATCAATGTTTTATTACACTTAAAACCAATTAAGATATAATATTGTAACAAATAAGATCCGTTTAGTCTTAGAAATGCATTACAATTTTTATTATATTAACGTAAAAACGTAATAAATATAGTTAAGACAATTCGAAATATGTCATGGTTATTTGATTATATGAACGACTGTCAACTAATGGCAGCTCATTTGCTATTTCATATTTCGGACTATTTATTTTACCTGTAGTCTTGTGACTGTCGTTTACTTGACTTTTATTTCCATAATTTACGACGTCCTGTTTATTTTTCTCTAATTTTTGCAATAATTCTTCAAAACTATGGCTAAACATTTATTCTATATATATTATCAAATATTTCATAAAATATTATTTAAAATTGTTTAATAGAATCTCGAAAAGCAAGATTCGTGATATATGAAATTGCGATAAAATTTAATAAATGCTATGGGACATATTTGTTGACTTATATAGAATAATCGTTTAGCCTATTACATTATTTTTACTAAAAATAGAGAAAAGAAAGTCGTTAATTACCGAAAAAAATGATAGGTAAACGACAGCTTTAATGTAATTGTCACATAAAACGTTTACAGTAGAAATAATTGCAAATAAAATACACATCGAAGATCGATGCAAAATTACTAATTACTTGAAATATATGTATATTTTTTCTATGTCGAATTATTTTCAAGGTGTGATATTATTCACAAATTCCACAATCTAATACATCAATTATTATTTATTTTTTCTCGTACGGCAAGAGGTATTTTATCGGTAAAATCTTAAAAATTACTTGTTTTCATGAGATTGCAAGAACTTATTTTGTATTATTGAACGTATATCAGTCTTTTTATAAAAATTATAATCAGTAACTGTAAATTGTTTAATTCACAACACAAATTGTATAACAAGAAATATAAATTCACCAGTTTAAGTCAAATGAAATTAACCTTAATTCTTAAAGAAATATCCTGAATTAAGTTAGGCACCAAGTTTTATTTGCCATTTCCCGTTTTGAAAATAAAATTTATTTCATATATGTACTTAAATAGCAATGTCATACTTAAATTTGTGTACCTACTTAGATATAAAAATGATTTAGGCTACCCTTGAATATTTTAAATGTCGGAAGGAATACTGTTTAATTTTTAAATAATATTTCTTATATGAATTTCATTATCTGTAAATATAAATTACGACTCGCTAGAACGATAATATAAGTAGATGTATTGTTTCAGGGAACTACAATATATGTATTTGTCAATTCAACTAAAATAATAGCAGAAAGTTATCACCCAGTCTGAAGTTATAAGATAATGATATTTTTACTTTCTTTTAGTAATAAATATTGTAATCATGAACATTTTTGAACTCGCGATTTCAATTGGATATACACGTTTATTTCATTCTTTAAACAAATACAGTTGTATTTGAATAATTGTTATATTTAAATACTATTACTTTGGTGTTATTGTTTATATTTGTAGCAATCAAAATAAGAATAAATTAAGATTAACCCGGTCAGTTTTGGAATTTTTTAGAATAAATAATTATAAGTAAATTGCTGTGACCTACACTTTGCTTTCAATATACGTAACCGGTCTTTGACTTTTTCAATAGTGAATTTGAAAAAAATATTCGCTGATTGCAGTTCAGTTATTTCAATGCCAAATAGTATATAATTGATTTTTTTTTTACTTTCTTGGGCGTAGTCTAAAAGGAAGTATTATAATAATTTTAGAAATCGAGATTTAAACGAAAAACCATCCCTGAATCGTTTCTGATTGTTTTGGGAATGACGTCTGTATGTGAACGCTGTACAGCCGAAACTGTTGTAAAGCGAAACAAAGCATTATTATAAATACATATTACGAAAGGACAAGAAAGTCAAGTGAAGACCTCCCCAGCTCTTTTATTATGTAAACATGTTTACAAGTTTTATTTTTATTGTTTCTTTTAATTTTTGATGTATTCATAATTTTTTTTCTCTCATTCTGTCTGTAGCACATTAAATTATAATTTACACTTCCTCTTTTAAATTTGGAGACTGTATTGATTAATTTTCATGTAAAAAAAACCTCCAGTTTCTTTGCAAAAAATTTGCACATTCAAGTTGTTTCTTTATTAGATTATATACAGCCTTGAAATTTATAAATTGTTACACGTTTTAAATCGTCAAACTATCTGTACAATTTCTTTGTTTTTTATTAAAGACACAATCTTGGCGAAAAATAAACTTATTTATTAAATATTATCTTAAAAGTTTAACCGTTCGGTTTAGTCTGCAAAATTACAAGAAATAATAACTAAAAATACACTGAAATTCGTTTCACATCTTCTAGATTCTGAATATGTAAATATCATATACTTGGATGTGTGTCGTATATAAGACTAACTTTGTGAAAACATCTCGAAGAAATTAGAACCGGGCCGGGCCAATTTTAACAAAATTTGATAAACACATAATATGAGTCTTCTTATAAACTAATATACCTATATATATATATATATATATATATATATATATATATATATATATATATATATATATATATATACATATATATATATATATATATATATATATATATATATATATATATATATATATATATATATATACGTAAATTTAGGAAATAAAAATAGGAAGAATTTGTTCCCTCTTAATAATCTAATCTAATCTAGTCAGTGATTTATATTGTTTTTTACATTGTTGGACGAAGTTTAAGAAGTATTAATATTTAAAAAAATTGAACTCGAGATTGTAACGATAAATTGAGTTTCCTTGAATTCATATTATTAATTATTATGATCATCTTAATCTTACTTTTTCTTTACAGAAAAAGTTGATAACTATAAAATTCTTGTTTGAAAAGCTAGCTCAAATTTACTGGCTTCGAAATTAATAAATTTGTATGTTGTATCCATGTACACGTAATTATCAAATCGCAAATAAACATATTGAAATCAGTCAAACAAGTTCTTATATCACTCTAATTATACAGTAAAAAGAATTTACGTTATTGTTGTCATTTTTTTCTGCATATTTTAACAATGTGTTTGCCTCATTGTAACATATCTTGAGCTTAAGTACCGTAACCGTATTTAAATTATTGTGTGATTTTAAGCAAATTGGAATAATTATTATTGTGCTTCTAATTTATCGTTGGTGAAGCATATATAAAACATCAACATAATTGTTCCAGGAATATTGTTATATGATGTATTTAATACGGCACATTATATACTGATCTGTAATTATAATGTTTGCACTAACGCGACTGTTCGCACTGAACGTCTGAATTAAATTGATACCAGGTATCTGCAGAAATAAAATAAATACCTATATATTTGTTGTGGTCAGCACAAGACCTAATAAAATCTGACAAAATACATATTCGGTTGTATTGGAATTGTGTATGAATTTTAAATGCATTTTTCTTACAAAGAGTACACGTTTTGAGAAAACAAAAGTTATTCTTAAAATATTATACATCGTTCATTTGGAATCTAACTATTTTTCTGAAAGTGCAGCTTTTTTTGGTAATGCTGAAAGCATACCCTCTTTCAACAAAGCAATTCGGTTCAAATACTACTTATACATATACAATTTCAGGGTATTACTGCCTATTGGTATTTTTTGACAGATTGTTTGGGATTTTTTTTTTAAATGAAATTACGTAAAAGAAAGGTGAATGCAGGCCATTCCTCATTTTTAAAAATGTGAAAAGTGAAGAAATATGTCTAAGAAAGTTGAATGAAGGCCAGTTCAGATTTTGTACTGTATATTTAAAGTAAAATAGCTAATTGTGACATTTACAAATTAATAAATAAAAAAAAAAAACATTCATTAAATATATTTGAAACATGAATGTTAATGTATACAATAAAAGTGTATAAGAAATTATACTTGTCTTTTATAATAAGCCTGTGCTGGGATTTTCTTTAAAAAATTACAATTGTAATCAGAATATATAATATCTAAATTAAACAATAGCAAAGCCATGTATAAAAAATCCATAAGAGTCATAGACTTTTTATACATTTAAATATTTTGGCTACAATAGAGAATAAATTTTATAAATAACATACGTGAATAATATCTCATTATAATACACCTGTAGGTGAAGCAATAAATGATTGACTGTAACCTTATCAGAAACAAAAACTATTCCCAAAAATGAATTTCATGTCTTCCTGATTCCTATGCTTGTTTTTATATTGAACTTGGAATAAAATAAAATAACAATGTGAAATATGACCGTCAAATGTTTCAAAATCAAGGTAGCAAAAAACTAATACTATTATCGTAATACTTTTAGAAACGGTATTTATATTTCCTTATTACAACCTAAATAAAAACAAGCTTCAGTCTAATTCTAATTTTTTCGATAGTTCACCTTAAGTAAGTCTAATGCACCTCCGCCAAACTCATCAAATCTTCATTGTTATTATACATATCTCAGCCTTTATTTTGGTCTAATAATAAAAAATGCATTGTCATTGTTAGTTAATCGTGTTATATTTCTAAAAAATTTAATAATACACAAACATAAATTAAAACGAAAAAACCAACCTTTTTAGACAATAATAACTTAGTTTTCTATTGTTATTCTATTCCTTACTTATGTAATGCTTGTGACATTTTAAGAACAGGGAAAATAATCATAATTTTGTTATGCTGCTGTCCAATGTATATATAAAAAATTCGCTTAACCTTGTTTGGTAAAATTTAATAATTAAATTATTATTTCAGTAAACTTAATAATTTTGTAATAATTATTCTTAAATGTGCCCAGGTTCATATTAGCAAAGAATATGTATTGATATTTTTTAGTATATTCATATTGTTTTATGACTAAAAGAAACTGTGCGAATATTCCAATAATACTCTCACAATATTATAACACTTTTTTTTTCCTTTTTGATATTCGTTGAAACTTAGATTATTACGAATCCATTTCATAAATATATACAGACATCTCGAAAATAGTCAATATCAATTCCTAAATGAATATTTCAGTTAAAATCTTGAATATTTTCATAACAACAATACTTCGTTTGAGACTTCGTCCAAGATAGTAATAATTTATATACATCAGTTTTTACTTTATTATACGCATGTATATAAAGAAGTATTGTAATCACGACATATTTCAAATTTTAACCATTCCTGCATTGAATCTGATTATTTTCGGATTGGCGTCTGTACGTGTGTGTCTGCCTGTGGCCACTCAGAGACAAAACAATTAAAGACAAGATTTGAAAGACTTGTACATAGCCTGGAAAAAAACCTCTAATTTTTTGAAAACAATATCTTAACCGGAAGAACTTTGCCTAATTTTTACATATCTTGAAAGTTATACGAATTAGATAACTTTTGTTTAAAAAGTTTTTTTGATTAATGTTCTATACACTGAAGAATCGTTTTTGATAATAGTAATTTTATATTACTACTATTGTGTCACATAAAAAAGAAAGTAATGTGCTGGCCACACAAAAATAATAAAATGTTATAGTCGAAAAAGTTAATAAGGAGTATATTTGGAATTTAGACATTTACGGAATCTGATAGACCGAAAATGAATTTGTGTCCAAACATTTTTCAAGCTGCAAACATATCCGTGCGATGCACTAACTTATGAATCTAAGCGGGAAATATATAGAAAATTTCGCGTAATATTTTAAATAATAAAAATGCCATTAATACTATACTAATGCACCAAATTTGATTTAACTCAAAAATTACAATAATGGAAAATAATTTAGAAAATATATTGGTAAAAATTCCTACCTGGGGGTGCAAGTTTGTCATCATTACTCTGCATCTCCAGTTCCAGTTTCTCCTTGATAGTCGCACTCATTTTTATAGTATAACTCGCCGTTAATGTTATTAGCAACTAATAGCACTGTTGTTCCTAGCAATGTAAAACAACGACTAGTTGTTTATGAACACTGGTAATTCGTATTTGTAAATACGCGACTACTAGCTGTGTGTGTGACTATATATGTATGGCTGATTGTATATATTAGTCTTGCTATATATGTATGTGAATATGTACTTGTGTGTATGTGAGTGATATATGAAATATACATGCACTTACGTGCGTTCAACGATAAAGTAAAACAAATTCAAATAAAATCTGGGGGGGGGAGGACTAGAGGAGGGAGCGCTGAGATGTTATCAATCTATCGATACTTATCCTTCAATTTGTTTGAGGCCAAGGATGGAATTAAGTATTTAATTACCTTTTTGTTATTTTTTTACGTCGGAAAAAATGCATGTTTGTCACCTAACTGCATTGATACTGAAGATGCGCTTTGATAATTTTTATCGTATTTATTTTCGCAACAAAAAGTGCTCGTCACCCTGATGTATATAACTCACGAAAATGTATATAACTTCAATTATGTCGCTCGGTTGCTCGTCTGTAAGACCAAATTAAATTCACATATATACATTTAATTTTAGTTGGTCTTAAGGACGAGCGAGCGAGCGGCATAATCGAATTATATAAGTTATATACGTTATATGTATTAAGGATAATTAGACAAATATTTTTTATTAAGAATTTCTTTTTATTTTGATACGAGAATATTACAGACACACGCCCTAACACTGCTCTCTTGTACTATCGTACGAGGAGCTAATACTCTATATTGTAACGTAATCATAAAAGAAGACAATAACAATTAAACAAAATCTCACTATAAAGGCGTGTTCAGAGTGAACCAAATAGTAATTAAGATTAGAAAATTACAAATAATAATCTAGTTTGTATTATGACAAGCAATGCTAACATTCCAAGCAACAAAATTAACACAATTAATGATAAATTTTGTTGCTGTGAACGTTAACGTTGTGTGTCATACAACAAACTGGATTTAATACTCATAATTTCTAAGCTTAATTACTGATTGTTTCGCTGTGAACAATCCTTAAAACTTGCAAAATGACCGTAGAGATTTTTCATATGATACTGATTTGAATTGCATTATTTAAATTGGAAGTAAATTATTTACATATTTATTCTCACACAATTTTTTTATTTTTGTTCATTTGAAGTGAATTATTCCATTATTTTAATTTCAACCTAACATATTACATATTAGTTTTCACGCATTTTTTTATTATTGCTCAAGTGAATTTTAAGTGCGCTTATCTTATAACACATTCGCTGCAGATGACGCCAATTGGCGTCATTCGCATATGTAGTTCGTGCTATGTATTAAATGGTACATTTTTTGAGGAAACCATTCAAATAAATGTTAATTTTTTATTTCGAATCTATTTTCCTATAAATGCAATCATTTTCGGAATACTGAAACATCGACACGAGTCAACATGCACTACCAGTTCTATTTCAAAAGTTCTTCGTCTTAGTTTCAAAAATCCCAAATTTTAAAACCCACGTTCACACGTAATTTTGTCGAAATCTCGTAATGAAACAAGCAAAATAACAATTTCTGTATTTAATGTAATTTCTATATTCTTTAATATATACGTACTTAATACACTGGTACATGTAGTCCCTTCTTAAATTAAATGTTATGTAAATAATGGAGAAATCATGTTTAGAACCAGTGATATTTGAAATAAATATTTAGTTATTCGATATATATTTATCTCTTTTTTTCTTATTTATTAGTCAAGGACAAATAGTGATCTTTGAATTATGGTACATATGTATTTAGTTTAGGTTGAACAATCTATTCTTATTGGAAATAATGGGATTTCCCAATGAGATCTTATTTACGATTTTATCCGGGATTTTATCCGGGATTTTATGCATAAAAATTACCTTTTATAATAAGTTAGAATCACTGACTGTTAAAAGTGCTATAAAGTCAAGATACTTGATGATAAATCTGAAAGAAACTGTAATTAATTAGTGATTGGGGCAGATGAATTATTCTTATATTTTATCGCTAATTTTAATAAGTTTTTATAAATAATATTAGCTCATTGACGTTACGATATTCATCTCCATCAATGAAATTATAATTAAAGTAGTTATCATCGCTAGAACAATATATGTATATTTATATAAATTAATTTAAAATAAAAGTAGGGCTGACGTTCTTTACTAAGTATTGAGAAATAAATTATATATATAGTTGACGTTCAAAATTGTATGATGTAGTTTTAGAATTAATTCAGACGAACATTTTTATTGTTTGACCAGTTAGTGAACGATTTTGATAATTTATTTGATAATGTTACAATCATTATGTCAATTTTTGTTTGTGTTTTGTTGTCATTATATTTGATACATGGATATCATTTCTATAAAATATGAACTTTGACTTTTATCTACGAATAAATAAAAAAATGTGTTGTCGCTCACAATTTTTAAATTTTAACGTGATATTTATATGTTCAATATAATTGGTTCTCTTTTATACATTACGCATATGAAAGTAAAAATGTTTTTGCTAATATTTAAGACAGATAAAACTTTTGTTCATAATAAATTATACATACATTAGTCCTTGCTGATACTACGTTACGGTATATTATGTAAAATTCGATTTTAATTGTAAGCAACAAATATATTTACTATTTTAACTGCAAGTAAATCCCCATTTTATTTAAATTTTCAATGTAAACTAGACATTTATCAGCGGAAAATTATTTTAAAATGTAATTATACATATTATTGAGTTTATTTGATTTATATTTTAATGATTGACAAGTTGATGTTGATAAATTTATTTTTAGAATTACAATAAATTATATTTTATGTGTATGCAATTCATATATCTGCCTCAATATTGTAGAATAATATTTATTACAATATAAATATATATATATATATATATATATATATATATATATATATATATATATATATATATATATATATATACATATAATATGTGAGATTTTAAAACTCTTCTTGTTAAGGTAAAATCTCAAACCGTAAAAATTATTGAACAGAGCGATTTACAAAAAAATTAATCGATGTCTATTTGTAAAAAGAATGCCTGGTATTTTTATCGATTGTTCATTCTAATTTTGTCTATGTCCTTATCTGCGACTAGCTATAATACGATATTTCTGAATGAAAACTGTACTAATAAAAAAATTATTTTGATCTCATTAATATACATGGAAAATTGTAAATATGTGAAAATTCTTCTATGCTCGAATATTTCCACTTTTCTCAGAAGATTAATAATGTCATACATTTTTTATTGAATTTTAGAAATAAATAATTAACGTTAATTGTAGATATAGCTCCTAGACTTTAATATAATATGAAGTAAATTGCATTTTTTACATCTTTCAAATTTTAATTGACAATTTTGTTTATGATATTGTTATAATCGTAATTATTCCGGCTGGTCGTACAATATCTAATTATTTAGAGTTGAATAACATAAAGGTTACCCTGAAGGTTGCTAAAAGTTAACTTTATATATATATATATATATATATATATATATATATATATATATATATATATATATATATATATATATTTCCATAACTGTCTTTACTTTCGTATACGTAATGTATAAAAGAAAGTATTGTAATCTACAAAATATCGATTTCAAAATATTAATGGAAATATCCGTTTTGAGAGTCCCTGAATCGATTTCTTTTTTCTCAATAAATCTGTGTGTGAAGTACCCTACATAGTATATGTTATAAAAATATGATAACATATTAATCTAGTTCTACCTGTATTTGGGGAGGTGCGTATACAATTCTTTAATATACCTAAAGACAAGGGTCTGGAAAAATAGGTTATGCCCCATAAATAAACAAACCTTGAATTTTTTGTTAAAAATTTACTCAAGTGTTCATTGTTTTTTGCATAATTTTAGATTATATGTTATCTAAGAATTTGGTATGCGTTTTATCGATATTTTATCACTAGGCATTGATTTTTTTCCTTTTCTTCAATTAATTTTCATCTTTACTTCTTTACGCATTTGTAGTGACATTGTACTAGATTACGATTCACTTTTGAATCGCGTGACTTTGAGTGTCTGATGTGTGACATTTTATTTATTACATGCATTCTTCCGTCACTGCAATTTTTATCTGTCACTAATCGTATTTCAAGTGATATTTTATGTATTTAGACGATGCAATTCAGTTTTGATTTGTTTTCATATTTATAAAATTATATATCTGACATTTGTAATGAATTATTGATATTTTACAATATATACAACATATCGCCTTTACAGACATGACCTGGCATTAAAGACATGTCAGTTGGCGTTGTCATTTCAATGGTTACAACGATCACGTAAATGAATTGGCCAAATTCTGATTCTATATAACAATTTTGGAAAAATAATCCTACAATCAGAATAGGTTGCAGTGCTATTTAAATCGGTTGTGAAAGGAAAGAAAAGAAGTAAGAGTTCAATATTATGTTTTTATATTGAATGGAATGTATAATAGCAGATCAGTTTTGTTTGGAGATACTCGATGCTGATCGGGCGTTAAACTAAAACTATTCGCTCGCTCGTAAGTCCAAAATGTGTGCCATCTACTTGGTACTAATGCGATTTAAACCAAATTTGCTACACATATTCTTTGACAACCCATTTGAATCCGATCGCTGTTTAAATCCTATCGCCCTTATGCTTCCGGAGTTATAGGGTTCCAAAATTTGCAGTCCTGCTAGTAATTTTTTTAAATATATACGAAAATTCTATTTAGATATGTTTGCAAAATATCTTCAAATTGTAAACTCAATGGTCATAAAAAATTTACATAAAATTCCGTATATTAAAATTCGCAATTTAGTACGCTATGCGCTACAGCGCCACAGCATTCGGTGAGCTGAAGGCATAGATGCAGGTACCTAAGCTTGCTATAAGGTAATCTTGTGCTGGCCGTAACAGATATACAATTTTCATAATCACGCAAATAAATATTTAAATTTAGATAATTTTGTAAATATCAGCGATCGATAAAGAATAAACAATTGTTTATGATTAACATTGGCAGACAAATCAGTGGTTGTGAAATTGTTTTATTCATAAGTGGATTTGAACACTGTTTGACTCTACTGTGATTTGATTATTCGCTGCCTTGATTAACGATCTATATCAAATATCTATTATTCTATCGAATAAGGAGTATAAACAACAGAAAAACTCAGAATACCAGACACATATTTATCAATCTTTATAAATTTATTATATAAATTAAAATTAACATATATAAGATTTAAAATGATATTACTTATATATTAATTCTATTATAAATAATTATCCCATCTGTATTATATAAATAACTTCGACTTTATGATAATATTATACTGTAATATATTCGATATTGTAGTTATTCTACAAATTTCATATCTTATAAACTTTTTTTGTTACAGAACTGCACGAGAAATTGCTGCTTCGGTAAGTCTAAACTACAAAAAATATTATAATTAGCAATACTGTAAATTCTACAATAGATACTGTTTATATTATGTTTACATAAATAGTTTTCTGTTGTTATACAAAAAATGATTCCTATATTTTCAAGGTGATTATTCCATAACCATTTTCAATTAATAAATACAATAAAAAATGTAATACATAATTATTAAGAATATTATTGTTTTTATACTGATCAACGAAGTTTATCAATCGGTGTCGGTTAACATTTAGATATTTAAATTGTGCCATTCGTTGCGACGAATCGAGAGTTGCCTGAATTTTTATTTACCGAATTTCGTTTAAAATATACACATTTTCCGGTCAACATGTACATTTAGCCGACTATCAATATTTAGCGAAACAAATGTTATACCTGTATATTGGTGCAAGTATGCCTGTTCAATAATTGGAATTTTCAATAATAATAATTGAATTAAATTTACAATATAATTATTATTATAAATGGAAAAGAGTTAAGTACTTAGTCCTATATCTACTCAAATACAAAACATATAACTTTGACCATTTAAAATTGAAAAATACCTTAAAAATTACATTGACTAAACATTTTTATTATTATATATATATAAATTAAATTCATATAACTGTCTCAATATTGTAGAATAATATATATATATATATATATATATATATATATATATATATATATATATATATATATATATATATATTTATATATATGTGTATGTATATATTGTTAAAATTTATAAATTTATACCACAAGAGGCTTATTATAATTTTGTGGTAATACTTATACCTGTAACGAAGACCATCCTTATTTAAAATCAAGGACGTTTTTTAAAAATAATGACTTTGTTGTGTTTTCGTCAGACCACATGAAATATGGTAAATAAATAAACGAAATTAATAAAAAAAAATATATATATATATATTTTGGACGCTAACAGGATAAATAAATATTATTTTTTGTTTTATCTTTTATAGTTAAAATTAAAAGTGAGTTAAAATATGCCATTGAATGCATGATTGACCGTCTTGGACGTAGTTCAAAAGGAAGTGCTATATTATTTTTATTAAAAAAGTCAAAAACCGAATTTTGAGCGATATGCACGATATAAGTTGTCCTGAATCGGTTATATATCTCTATTTATGTTCTAATAAGTCTGTGAACGCTAACACTAAAATACGCAAGTTAAAGTTATAAAACTTTAGATAAAATTGGAAGAGAACTTAGTATTTAAAAAATTCATTTCTAACGGATTTTAAAAAAGGATATGGCAGGTAACATATTGTGAGAATATAATGCAATTGGCGAAGTGACCTTGATCAAGGTCATACATATCTGTATAAATACATATAAATATTTTGCGAAATTACAGTACCCTTGCTACTATTTTACTCTACTTGAAAATAGCACAAGTTATAGAAAAAAGATCTTCTAAAAGTTGAATATATTAAAAAGTCCTTGCTTAAATTTCTGCTAAAATCTCGAGTTCGAAATATTTCGTGCTAACAATAATTATATACATTCGTATAAGAAAGTAAAAGGATTAAGATTCTGAAATAAGACTTATAAAATAATGAATTTATATAAAATAAATATGAATTCATATAATGAACTTGAATTGGTTCAAATTATGACTTTCGAAATAACTTCCCTCTTATTATTTTTTGAATGCGATCATTTAAATCAGATCTGACTTAGTATCAAATTCAATAACCAATTCTTATGTATATGCAGACATTAAAATAATAATATAGATTATTCGGTTACTCTTGACTTTTGAAAATTAGGCCTGAATTATTGAATGGCCTTATATCAATGTAATGATATATTTACGTACGAATTGAAGTAAATTATTGCAGTTATTGTTTTTATTGCAGTTTTTAACTTTTATTTTGCGTAAATTAAACTTATGCGCCGAATATGTGTCTCGATCGTCGCGCAGAAGTTCCTTTATATGCTCATATGCCAACCATATTAATTATGTTTTTTTTTTTCATTTCTGCAATTTGATGTTGTAATATAAATCATGTTGATTTCTCAGTTATAATTCTAATTATATCATATATTCCTGTTGTACTAGACACTCTGCATTCGATCAAAATGAAAGTTGTTGAAAATAAGTTTCCTGATTATTTCAAAGTCAAATCCATACAAGGTTTTTATTCGATACTGCACTGTGATTATGTTTGAATATTTTTTCAGCAATAATTTAAGGTTATATCACTTGTTGCAATATTGCATACGTAATTATATACTTTATGGGGTATTGTCTCTGGTACATTGTTTGTCAATATGCTCATCATTTTTATGACAGCTAACATATTGTGAATATTGATATTCAATGCTTTTAACGGTGTGACCTTGGTCAAGGTTATTCAAGCCTATTTGTATACATATAAATATTTTGCCAAAAAAGAGTAATTCTGTTTTATATTATCTGTTTCTACTTTCTTATAAGTAATTTTTAAAAGAAAATATTATTATATTATTATTTGAGAGATTTTACTTTATACAATTTTTTCTAGCCCCTGGCTTTACAAATTAATAAATCTTTGTAGATATAAAGTATCTTAAAAATTTTAGATGTAAATTCTAAAGTTTTTAAATATTGATTAGGGGAGTCTCTAACTGCAGACGATTAAATTTAAAATGTGACGAGAAATTCATGCGCATAAAAATTATATATATATATAAAGTTTCATTAAAATTGGCCTCGTACCTTCAGAGGAAATACGTCCACAAAGTATATAAGTTATATGCATTTTTATAATCAGAGTGACGAGACAAACAATTTTTGTTAAGGACATTTTTTGATCCGGGAATATTACAGGCACATGACCAAACATTATAGCTTATAGTCTTGTACTATATCGTACGACGAGCTAATAAGCATGAGATATCAAACAATATTTTTATAGTAGTACGCTGATTACACAAACCATACAATAATATTAAAATTAAAAGAATTAATATTGTGCATAAAGATTAATTACATATCAACATCATTAATATTTAATTGTAAATAATAATTAAATATTCATCTTATATTTCCTGGAACATTGTGCTCTAATTTAAAACTAAAGATCATATAAAGTGGTAATGCGAATATAATACTTGTATTCTGTAGAAAAATGTGTAGAGGGGGATCAATATGCTAATAAATGTAAAACTAATAAATAAATAATGAATTTTTTAATGTCCCCATTGTCGACGCCTATGAATACTAGAACGTGTTATAGATTAAAGAGTCCCGATTTATATGGTTATTGCTAATTACTTTCTAATTACATACGGATCAAAAGATTATTATGGAATGGGCATAACGTAATATTTTGCTCAGAAAAATAATTTCCGTATTTAATTTTTATTCCTGCAAAAAGTAGGTTTAACCTTGTGAATTTGCAAATTTTAAAACTTCCGTATACACATAATAATTGATTATTAAGTTTCTATTTTAAAATAGAGTATAGGTAGTCCTAACGAAAACGAGTTCTAGTGGTGAAAAAAAGAACTTCTGTCAATTAACAAAACGTTTAGTTGTATTGGTAATTTCTTTGCTGTTAGTGTTAATTGGATTATGCATACATTTTGAAGAAAAGATGATGTCACGCTCCCTTGGTACGAGGACTTTTAAAAATGTAGACCTTTAAATCTAGAAAAAATTTAAATAATTTTTCAATGTTCATTTTTATTTTGTACATACTACAATTATTTGTGTATATACAATTTTTATATAGGATTAAAATGTAAATTTATGAAGGCTATAATTTATATTTGGATTATGAAATGCCACAGAATAATAATAAATTAAGCAAGCATAGCTGCAAGGACCAATATCATCAGATCGCTGTACGACGAAACAGGAAGACGAGAAACAAATTCTGAAACATACAAAAATAATAATACAGAAGCACTAAAATACACAATGCTAATGCCATATAGATGTCAATTTGGAAATGATTCTGTATTCGAATCAGGTATAATAACGTTGACCTAGGTAAAAATCCATGTAAAAAGTTAGTCTTCCTTTATTGCCATATGACATTCGTATACACGTGCCTAATGCCGCTATTTTAATGGGTCAGGGATACTTTATATTTTATGGATTTGCAGCCTTGCTGCATTAATTGCGTGATAATGAAATTGCCAATAAATTCGTTTACATAACGGGAAATGACCACATAGATATATGTGTACAAGTTCATAGTCAAGGTCAAACGAAGTATTTTTTAAAATAATATTGACAATTGTTTATATCTTTAAATGTGTGTTAACTAAATTATATATTATGTATAAATATATATTTTTAATTTCTAATACGCATTTTAACATAAATGCATTCACCATCCTCAACTAGAAACTGACTATTTTTAGACTAACTTCTGTGTGTAAGTGTGATTAAACGCTCTAAGGCCACAATTGTTATGAAACTTGTAAATAGCCCGTGTTTGCAATTGTCTAAGAATAACAGTACCAGTTTACAATAAAATGTCTAGCAGCTTTTATTTAATTAAATTTTTCAAAAATTTACCATTTACTGTAAATTTGCCTTTCAAAATAGCTTTGTTACATTTATGTTTTCCTAGTTATCAAACTAGCAGGAATTGAAAACAAAATAAAGCAATATTAAATTAAATAAATAGTGGACGTACAATAAAGTCGAGTGAAGAGCACTCCAGTTTTTTTCTTTGTGAAAATATTAATTTCTCTTTGTTTTCCAGTAGTGGTATGTTTACCGAGAGATAGTTTATTAGTATAGATAATGGACATAAATGAATAGTGTCGAACATATTTATTGTTTTTTTTTTCTTTTTGTATTTTTCCACTTATTATTACGTTTTAAGTTAATTATATGTTTCTTTCTCTCTTGGATTATTATCCTGATTCACAAATCGAAATCATTTGACATCATACATTTACAAATGCGATGCTGCTTTTATATCCAGTCGAAATTTTTGAATATTCCGGTAGAAAAATAGTCAATGTATGCTTGTCTAGTTTTGAATTTTTAAATTTGTCATCTCAATAAAAACTATAGACATTTGAAAATAGGGTAAATATAGAACAATATAAAAAAAAATCTAAGCAAAATATTGAAAATCGAAAACTAGAGAAGCATAGAGCGAAGTATTGGCTATCTGAAAAATAAAAATTTCATTCATTTAATGTTGTAATAAAGGAGTTTTAAGGGTTCGACGAACCCCTGTTTAGCTATGTTTTGCTATGTTTGCAGCGGGTATGGGGATTCCTCTTAAGCCAAACTGTCCTGATAATAATATAAAATTAGAAACATAGATATGAATTAATTTTTCCTAGATATGTTTAATCATATATTATAACTTAATGCTGAGTTTAGTTTAAAATATAAACAATTTTTTAATCTGAATTATACATGTGCCAATTATGAATTTTTAATTTTAACTGTTTAGATAAAATGATTAAATTGTAAAACGCAGATATGAATGAACTTTCCCCAGATATGTTTAATCAAACAATTAGAATGATACTGCAGTAATGATGAAAGTAACGATAAGAATACTGTTATATTTAATGAAATATTATTCCCCGTGGTATAGGCCACCATTTTAACACTAGTGTATTTAGTATTCTTATTGCAATGGGATCATGTTTATCGTTAGCCAAGTAACCTTAGAGTTGCTTATATTAATATTAATTATCCTATTAGGGTTCAACAATTTCTTCAACGGACAGGCTTGATTTTAGTGATTCTTCAATTTGCCACAGCTTGACCATTGAAATTTAAATAAATTCGGCATATAGTAAACTTTATTATATTAATTATACATTTTACGAAGGTAACATACTAAGAATCTACGTTCAAATTAAATAATTTGGCCATTGTTTTCTTGAAAACCAAACCTTAAACAATGATAAAATTTCAAAATTGTAATTTTAAATGATTTTCTACTTCCTCGGATTCGAACTGAATTATCTGTATATACTACATCAAAGCGCTTGTAATTAATTTTATTTAAAATTGTGAAATTTAAACTTAAGATTGTATATTGCCCGGTTTATTCTTGCTATTTATTCTATATCTCAAAACGGATTGAATTAGAGAAATATTTATTTCTATTTCATTTAAAATGCGGGCGTATTGAACGAAGCAGTTATATTATATTTATGCAAAATTTGGTTTGAATGGACAAATGGGACAAAATTTTGTCTTACGAGCGACCGAGAAAGCGAACGACGTATATATATTGAAAAATATATTATATTTTTTCATTATCGGTATTAGAAACGACTAGCAGTACTTAATCGATGGATATTTATTTGCTTTCACTTCAAAGAAGAAGTTGAAGCGATGACTTAGCATATAATTTAGAATTAAGAACGTTAAATGTGTCATCGTTTGATCGCATTCATCCGGTGTCGGTATAACACGGTACGTAGGCAAGTCCGACTCTGTGCAAGTGTCAAATGAATCAGATGTTGTTATCAAGCATGGCCGTCCTGCTTGAAAACGTAACGAATTGTATATGGCATGCATTCTCTGCATTACAGCAGGATAAATCGGGATTAGTGAATAAATCGAAACTAAAGGTAAGCACGTTTTGTATTTTTATCATTTAACAGTGTTCAATGTAATTATCGGAGTGTATTTCGTGCGATATTTAACAAAAAAGCAACAGGTGTTATTGAGATGTGTCCTTATTTAGTAACTAGTGCACGATACTGAATCATCTTGGGAATAAATAATAAATATTTATAATTAAAAAAATATAGAATCGTATTTTTTTTTGGTATAATACATTTATGTATTGCTTAAACTATTTAAATGCAAAAGTAATATATTAGATTCTGGGAACAAATTTGAATCATAAAGTAAATATTTATCTTTTGATTATCATTTTTTATATATTTACACGCCTTAATTTTTTTTTAAGTTCCCAAATCACAACAAGCGACTTCATAATTTTGAATACATTGCGAATATATGTGCTAATTGCATCGACTATATTTATCGCTAAGCTTGGCTTAAATATTAATTATTTATTGTTTTATGACGATCCTAATTGATAAGCAATTTTAAAGTTAAAGCGAATTGAAATATTTGGTATTTAATATTTTAACAGTAAATATTAAATGTTAATTTCGTTTGTTTAACCACTTTACGTTCGCGCCCGTACCGGTACGGGAAAATGACGTTAGGCCCGCGGCCGCGCTCGTACCCGTACGGGCATTCATTTGTCGTCACGGCCCCGCTCGTATATGTAAAATATCTACATACAAAAAAGTACTGGTGATTCTTGGTTGTTTTTCAATTGCTTCTGCAATACCACATGCGTTATATATAGATTGCGATGGAAAAAAATGGTCCTATAAATTTATGTAGCTTTTCTATGAATTATGCTTGTCTTTGTGCTAAAAAATACACCGTAAAAATTAATATTGAGGCCATAAATTATGAACAGTTAACAATAAAACAGTAAAAAAATTGATTTATTTTGAACGATTTTTTTGTAAAAAAAAAAACCGGTCGTGAAGTGGTTTGAAAAATTATATTTTTTCTATTTTGTTGAATATGTCTAAATTTTCTCAAATCGTACGTAATTACTTGTTAAACAGTGGCATTGCAAATCAAAATATTTAAATACAATATACATATATTTGTAGGGCCTCTAGGGTTGTCTCTTTCCTTGAAATGTTATACACGGCAATTATGCGATTGCTTATTACGAAAGTAAAAAATATTTAATAAGTTATTATTAAATAATTTCCATATTCAATATTACAATCAATATTTTATTACATTCACTGTCACAAATGTGTGTATATAACTGTAAATGTATAAAAATCTCTTTAAAATACATGGTGATCCCTCGTTCCGCCACTGGTCGCTTCTTAAATTGTCTTCAATAACTTTCGATTACATAGATTCGAGCAGACCATCACTCTCAATCAATCCTGTTGCATGCGTTTATTAAAACAATCAAAGCTTAATTTATAAATAGCCACCAAGAAATAATCATAAATAATAATCATAATTTTAGGTATTAACAGCAAATATTGGCACATTATTAGACTTATATGGAGTAGAACGTGGCTTAGAACATTACAGAAGTACAAATTCATTAAATTTCGACCATTTCAAATACTATTTATTACATGAAGTATTCTCGGCATTCCCCGACAAATTAAACCTCCCCGAATTACGAGAATATGAAACCCGTATTGCAGAAGTATGCTGGCTTGTTTGCCGCTCAAAATACTTACCACGAGAAAACCGAATCTTTTCTGACGAATCCGTTTTTCAATTATTCCGAATATTTTGTTTGCTCGCTGAGTTAACACCTAATAATGGTCAAGAAAAAATCTACACGGTGTTACTACATTCATCCGAAGCGGATGCGATCGCTCAGACATTAGCTACAAGCTTAGGATGTCCATGGGATATGGATGATTTTACCAATTTGTGTACAGCAATTGGTAGCTTCCGATTAGGACCATTTATAGCGGTGTTAGAATCCAGATGCTTAGGTGAGATAACGGATAATGTGGCTATATCAGAAGCGGTAGCGGATATGCATCAAACTTTAGTCGATGATGTGATCAAAAAGGGAATATTGCTCAAAAAAGGCTATTTACTCCCAACAATGCGAGAATTCTGGGTTATCTTACGCCCGTCAGAACTAGTCTATTATAAAACACGCTCAGAGAAAGACCGCTGTGGGTCCTTAACCATTGAACCAGGTAGTAAAGTCGAAGCCGGCTCTGGCTATAAAATCGTGCTCCAAACACCCGAGCGTAATTTCGAATTAGCCGCTACTGATCATATGACTCGACTGCAATGGGTATCCGCTTTACAATTAGCGGTTGATTACTCTGGTGGTAGTCAATCGTATCAGCGTTTGCAAGCTTTACGTCGACGTCAACAGAGAGCAGGTCGCGCCCAAGAGATACATCGTGCGCGAGCGCAGTTGCAACGTGAACGGACTGCACGTGAAGCAGCCGAAGGCCAGGCGCGCGAACTTGAAGCGGTGGCTAAAGAGGAAGCCAAGCGATTGGCGGAATTGGAACATATTCGCGGGCGCTTAGAACGGTTGCTTGAGGAGGAAACGCAGGCGAAACGCGACGAGGAAATCGTAAGAGCGTTGCAAGCGAGGGTGTTGGCAGAGGAGTGGGAAAAGAGGGAAGAGCTGGAGCGGTTGCAAGATGAACAAAAGTCTTTGCTTGAAGAGGAGAGAAGTAAACGGTCTGAGTTTGAAGAGTTGCAACGGGATAAAGAACAGCAGCTTAGAAGTATGTTAGCTTGCTCGGTTTTTTATATGATTTGCATAAAAAAAAAAAAAAAATCACACCTGTGATAATGAAATTAATGTTTATTTTTTTAGATGCAGAAACACGATTAGAACAATTAGAACATGAACGAAAATCGTTAGACGAACAATTACGTACCGCTCATTTTAAAATTAAACTATCAGAGGAAAGTAAAGAGATATTAGAGGTGAAATTGCAGAAAATGTTACCAGGATTTCGAGAAGGTGATCGGGTCCGACGAGCACACTCATTTATGCCTTCCACAAAAGAACGACCAGTTATGTTGGAAGTGAGATCCGCTACTTTACGTAAACCAAACAAATAAGAAGACTGGCTCTTTAGGTATTAAAAGGATACTTAGAAGCAAAATCGTACAGGTGAATTTAGTAATCAGAATGAAGTAAACATTCGATCATGAGATTATTTTTAAGAAAATTATTATAAATAAGTAACAGCACGGTGAGAAGTGGAGAAATCAATTGTACTTTACAGAAAAAGTAAGTGCATTCTGAGTAAATTTTTACCAAAATTCTGTTTAGTTTGTTTTGAATATGTTAAACATTATATATACGATATTAAAATAGGTAATTTGTTTATAAACAACAACATTTTTATGCCTTAATTTTATAAACGAAACCAAAAAAATTAAAATTGTTTTAAATGTATAATGTAAATATTTGTATAATTATAGTAAAACAAACATTTCCTAAATACACCTAAGCTCAGCTTAGACGAATTGCGAATGTTGTTCAATGTGTATATACACATTGACCAACATTCGCAAATCTTCTAATAGACTAATATTTTGATTAGCGGTGACGTGGAAAAATTCTGATACATTAAGGTGCCGGAAACCGAAAATGTTTGAGAACCGTTGCTCTATACAGTTGAAAAACTATATGAAACAGTTTGATATTAAGTCATCATTAATTTAATTTCTGTTCTGTGTAATTTTAACTCTGCTATTTGTAAATTTAGCATTTCTATAATATAGAAGTGCATATAATATATGGCAATAACCACTGCAATTGTGTAATCCTTCCATTTTGTATAATGATTATGTATATTCGCTCCTGTACTATTTTGCTTCAAAGTAGCTTAAAAATTTAGAAGGTATAAAATGATGCGGACTGAATTAGAAACATTCCATAATAGTTAATACTTAAAAATGCTTTATAACCAGTCTTGCGTATTTTTTTGTTTATGCCATATTTTGCTTATCCAAATAACAAATGTTACCAATATTAATGCTATTAATTTTTATACCCGCCAATTTATATATGTATTTATTCACATGTTAATTTTTATAATATTTAATCATTATGTAATACAATGTACATTTTATAAATAAACTTTTATAAAGTTGGCTAGAATTACTGTTCAATAACGTCGCCTTCCTGTAACAAATATTAAGAAAATTATGATTACTAGTTGGTCCTTTAATTAAACGTGTGTAACTCTCAGCAAACTGATATTACAAGGATTCTATCAGAGCTTCAAACCGTTATTCTTTTTTTATCTAGTTTTCGTTTCGAAAAAAAAAAATTATTTTCCTGTTTTAGTTACAGTTTTGGTTCAAAACCCTGGTCTCTATGTAGTATAGTTTACTTAGTATCAAAAAGTAGCCAAATTACAAACTAATTCTATACGTAACAGCACACTTATTCCTTTTAAAAATTTCATATTCGACCCATTTTGAAAAAAATTATAAAAAAAAAATCAATCAGGTATAGAATTAGTCCGAAGTGAAACGACCAAATGATTGATTTACTAGACTGTCTAATTTTTATAAAGATGATGATATTCGTAGATGTTTGAAGAGTACGACATTGAGCGAAATAAATTGATGGATGATTGCGAATGAATTGAATGAAAGATAAGTCATTAGCAACTGAAATGCGTATGTACAGGTGATTGAAGCGCGTGAAGTTTATAAGGATAGAGTTGAGTGAAGAAAGAAATATTTTTCAAGCATTCACAAACTTTCTTCACTCAACTCTATCCTAAAGCTATGGGAAAACCATGATCTTATGTATGTTTGTATATAATACAATTTTTATATATATATATATATATATACGAATGATTTTACCGGAAATTCAGGTTTTTACCATCGTATCTGACTATTTTTGGAATAACATTGAGTGTCGGTGTGTAAACCGAAAGTAACTGTACTGTTACTTTTTCAATATTTGAAAACTGGATATATTATAGAAGAAGTGATGCATTTCAAAGTTGAAGATATTAATTTTTTTAGCAACTTTTGTTTGAAAAGGGTTTTTCGAAAAATGCACCATTTGCTGAAAAATTGCCTTAGAATATAGTCACTAATACATATTGATATTGTTTCACGGTAATCTTAAGATTGAAACAACATAAAGCAATAAAATAGATAGTGGAATGGTAAGAAAGTTGAGTGAAGGCCACTCCAGCTTTCTTGAATATAAGGTGTGTAGAAGTACGATTATGATTTCTTCCCTGAAACAAATGTTAAATAGCAAATTAGAAATATAGAAAATAAGAATAAATAATAATTTTGAGAATATAACAGTGAGCCTGTACAGTAGAAATTTTTAAGCTCTGTTAGAATACCAAATACAGGCAACTTTCGGTTTACGTTCGTTATAGCAAATGTTTGTCGACCGTTCGTAATCTCTGAGTTGCCTGTATTTTAGATTATTTTATAACGATAAGGAATATAAACGAGATATAGGTTGCAAACAAATGAGAATATAGAATTGTAGTTTTCTTAAGTTAATTGTTCAATATGATAATCAATTTCAATTCTTGCCTTTTCCTTTTCTCCTTCTTCGCTTCGACCTGCGTGCCAGTATGGCACGCCACCAACGTTGAATTTTTTTGGCCGCTCTGTTCACGACGAAATCGACACATTTCTTTTCGAATATTCGTTGTTCTTCATCCGCTTTTTCTTGCATTAAGTCAATGTACATTATTTCTTGTCTATCGAAATTCTCTTGCAATTCTTCTAATTCTGCTTTTTCTTTTTCGTAACTAATATATTTTTGAAAGAACATATAAACTAATTATCCTAACGTAATATGACCAGAAATATTTGTATATTGAATAATGGAACATACCCATCCGATAATATTTCTAGTTCTGCTTGTAGTTCGCCGATATCAACATCGTACGTGTTCAGCCAATTCGCCAATACAGTTTCTAATTTATAACGTTTCGTACGTAGCAGTTTTTCTTCTGCTAAATCTCTCTCAAGCTGTAAATAGTATTGATTTGTGACCGATTTCGCTTCGACAGCGAGTACCTCTTGACGTTCAGCACTTGTTAATGTTGACTTTGTCATCAAATATTCAGATTTATTACTAGAAGCACAAAATTTGATTCATTCAATAAATATAATTGGTTATCTTTGGTCTTACACAATTTTCTGCAACTCTTCAATACAATTGATTTTCATTTTGATAATTTTTTCTTTCTGTTCTTCGATAATGGCGTTCTTTTCAGTTATTTTTTGTGATAGTTCGATATATTTTGCATCACGAATCTTTCCCATTTCTGTAAATTAATGAGAATTTAAGGTACATAAAATGTCTTTTATTTTATACAAAATATGTAATTTAGTAAAAATAATTTTTTCTAAACCTAATAATGAAATATATACCAATATTTTTCTCCTTTAATTTTTCATTTTGTTCCCAAACTGTAGCTATGTTCTTATTGGCATTCCGTTCATCCGTGGCAGTTTTATAAAATTTCTTGACAGCGATATCACGGAACTCGGTCATGTATTGCATGAATTGTAATTTTTCATCTGGAATTTGGCTTACAATATGCTTCGCTAACTGTCGAATTTTTTTATTGCGGTTAAGAATTTGTATCATTGTGGAAGTAAGCAATGATTGACGATTTTCTAAAGCAGAGCTTGCACCAATTTGCCCCTGCAATTTACATAAAACTAGCATAATATGCACTATCCTTATTCTATCAATTTTACCTTTTTCGATTTTGTTTTGTGAAGATAAGATTTATTCACAACTCTACTAGATTGCGCCGTAATTCCTGATGGTGTTACATTACGTTCATCAATAATTGTTAATACCGTAGCTAAATCTTCTTCACTCAAATATGGTGCAATTAGTAGTCCATTGTCTTTTGTGAGGTCATCTATGGCATACTGTAACAAACATAGTACGAAAAATGGTGTACTTTCAGCAGGGCCGCCGAGAGGACTTCTGGGGCCCCGGGGATATACTTCTTGTGGGGGCCCCTGCCAAGAGCGTGAAAAAAAAAATTTTCCCCTCGGACCCGGGGCCCCTAGAACCCAGGGGCCCCGGGTATTTTCCCCGACAACCCCCCCCCCCTCTTGTCGGGCCTGACTTTCAGCATAGTTCAATTTCTTCATAATTACTTACTGCGATTTCTATATTTTCCAAAACTTTGTCCAAAACAGTTATTAATCGAAGTCTTCTGATTTCGATATTTTGCAATACAGGTGATTGATCATCGACAATGGTATCAATATCAATTTCTCCATCTTCCATTTTTATGTTTAAAACTTACAATTTTTGAAAAAATATTTTAATAGCTTCTAAATCTGGAAGGGAATTTGATTATTTTAACAATCAAATATGTTCCGGTAAGGTAAGATAATTCTAAATAATGATTGAAAACTAAACAAAATCTATTAGTAAAACTGAATTGAAAATAATTAGAATAATAAATCTTTTCACAATAAACACACAGAACTAGAAAAACAATAAATCTCAAAATAAATTAATGCAACGAACATGCGAGTTTATGAGAATAATATGCACTTTTGTAAAATAGACATATATGTATGTACTTACTTGGAGTAAAAGAAACTTATTAATCTAAAATACAAGGGGTAGTTCTAGAATGAATTGATACAAAAATCAATATAATTGTCAACAACTTTAACAGAAATGACCGACATGTCATTAAAACATACTCATAGCAACTGTTACTATAGCAAATGTATAATATTTGAGATATTAGTAGTCTGTAAGTTATTGTTGAAAGTGGTTCAATAACTTTTTCAAGGTGTGTAAACATTTTAAATGTTTGAAAAATAATACTTGATAATTGCATATATGCAATATATAAATGTATATTTTTTTGCAAATAATAATTATTTAAGTATTTTTTGAAGATGGGTGGCAAAAAGAAGAAAGGATTGAGTAACCGCTTAGCGAAAATGAGCGATGAAGAAAGGCTTAGATATCTCCAGCATCGTGCTGCAATCGAAGAAGAAGCCAGGCGTAGAAAAGAACAATTGATTGAGACTTACATGAAAGTTTGTTTATACATACACCATTTTGATCATTGTTTGCAATTTTAATTAGATTTTCTTCATTATTTTCAATTTCCTCTAGATGGATTTCTGCATCAATGCTTATTTAATACATTATCCAAAACTTCATCATGACAAAAATAATATTCAAAATATGTCATTGTAATTTGAAACATTTTCTTGCAAAGACATGCAATATATGTTTATAAAACGTAATCCAAGTAATTGTTTTATATAACGACCATGAATAAGATATTGTTTTCTAAAATAGATTTTCTTCCGGGTCATATGGAAGTGTGTATACATTAATTTGAAAACTGCTATATAAAATAATTCACACTGCAATGCAATCATCAAAATATGAATTGCAAACCTCAAATATTATCGACAATATATATATATTTTTTTTAGAATAAACTAAAACGTGAAGAAGCTTTCACAAGATTGAACATTGCCAAAATTAATGAACAATGGCATCAGTTGTTACGTAAAATTAAAATCAAAGAATTACAAACTGAAATTGAGGTACGTATTCAAAATTTTCACTTGGTGTATGAAGCAAATAAGCCCTTGTAGGGCATTGCCTGCATAATAATACTTGTTCATTTGTCTCTGTTCCCGCCCTTTCTTCTCCATCTCTGTACCTTCTGCTTCTTAGGTCTTCCATAAACAATGATAATAAATCAATAATCATACATTATAGGAAATCAGTGGATGGATAACGAAAATCTTACTAATCAAAAATTCTATAATTAAAAGATTGTTGCAAGAACTAGAAGAAGCCGAAGAACAATATGTCCATAATCTACAAAGTCAGTTATCTCATGTTGACAATTTTGTGGGTATGTTATAAAAATGAAATTATTCTATTCGTAAAGAGAATTAACGAAAAGTCGGCTTCTTTTTAATTAGAATGACTACCTCAAATAGTATATTGTTAAATTATATTTAAGTTGCGTTTGATTTTTCTTTAGTAGTACGTTAACAATCATACCGTTTGAATAGCGGAAATTGTCCATATAGTTCTGCAGTTATTGAGAATAAACGTTTTTTTTACATTTTTGCTGCGAAATACTAATGCTGCATTCACAGCTACTCAATTAGTAATTAAGATTAGAAATTATAAATATGAATCCCTTTGACAAACATTGTTAGCATTCAAAGTAACAAAATTGACGCGTTCTTTATAAATTTAGTTCGCCAGTATTGTTTGTTGTAGAACATACTGTATTATTAATTGAAATTTTAAACATAATTACTAATTGGCACCTTGCGAATGAACCTTAAATTCACAGATGTGTATATCTAGTTTGCGCATAAACGTAATTTTGGTACACGCGAAATTATTACTATATATTGCGTTTTCCTTGCAAGTAAAAATGATCTAAACTGAACTGATTTCACGTAAATGAACTGATTTCGACACAATTTCAGAAGAATAATACTGAGAGATGAACTAATCATAGTTAGCAGTTTTAGTACAGTTTTTAGAGGAATGAGTTTTGTACTAGATCATGTTTTTATATTTGAATGGAACGAAGGAGTATTGATTATATAATTAATACCCATTGATAGAACAATTCATTGCAGATCAGTTCTGTTTAGATTAACTCGAAGCTGATCTGGGTGTTGACAGAAAAACGCCTATAGTTTTTGTCGAGTTTTTAAGAATAAGTTAAAACCTATGATTTTTCCAGATATGCACTATGGTCGTCAAAAAGATCTGGAGCATGATTTTACACAACATAAAGAATCCACGGTAGATGTTGCTCTAAAAGAATTGGATAAACACATAATTGGAGCTAATACACAAGAGAGATATTTAAAAACTATACTGTTCACAATGGAGAAAAATTTTAATGATATCCAAAAACAATTGAAGTCGTTCCGAGATAATCGTCTGGAAGATCAGTCGAATTCGGTAATATTGATGATTGCATGCCAGTGGGTTAAAATAATAATTTTTCGTTTATTTTAAAATGCTGCTTTATTTACTAAACAATTATCATGTATTTTATAGTTTTACATTTGTACAGGAAAATATATATATTTAGTTCGGTTTTTTATTGGACAAAAATGACAAGTTTCCAATAGGCCAATCGGCACAGTTTGCTTTTCCTCGTTCTGATAGACAAGTTACCAATGTGACTGAATATTGGCACGGTTCTTGTTGTTCACCTATTAACAATAAGATCTTTAATACTAATTGCTCCTTGCACCAGCATGAAGTGTCTAAAGCCTGTTTGAGTTGTTCAATAATTTATCATATATTTATTTCAATTGGTTTGATACGATGTATGATTTGATTTATACTGAAGTATAGAGCAGGATATTCAACAAATGATATGATAAAATCTTCAAATAAATATATAATGTAATATTGGATAGTATCCAATCAGCTTAAGGCTAAGAGATAATTGACTACGCTTGATATTTCTAAATAGATTTATAATAATGAATGTACTGATGATGTCTACAACTTAATTTTTAGAGGATATGTCATTAGGTTATTTATGTTTTATAAGAAAATGTTAATTTACCTTGGTCCATCAATTGAAAGCAATCATCTGTTGTGTCTTGAACGAAATCGCGTAATTCACGGTTATTTATTTTATTTAGCAGTGCTTGAGATACACGGTGATGTTCTGGGTAACCATTGTTGTCAGTCTATCCATTTGAAAAGAAAAAGATATTATAATATTATAGCGCTCTTTCTGTACTGTACGACAAGCTAAAACAAGTCCTTCAATATATTTTTGAGTGTAAATAAAAGGTGTATATTGAAAAATTTTACATCACAAAAAATAAAATGAAAACACCTCGTTATTTCAATGGAAATATCAGTGTGTGAAGAGCACTCCAGTTTTCTTATATTTGAATAGCAAATAAAGGTGAATATATTGAGAACCAAAGTAAAATCTATTTAGTATAAATAAAGTATCACTTACCATTGCAAGTTGAGTGAAAATGCAATGCACGATGCAGTTGTTATTATCCGTGGAATTATTATTATTATTCGATTCAGGTTTGTTTGTGGCATTATTGCTGCCATTAGATTTGCTATTTTCATCATTTCTTTTATTTCTGATATTCTTAGTTGCTTCAGTACTCCCTTCTTTTGATTCATCACTTTCTTCTGATGATGATGATGATGTTTTCTTGGGTTTCTCTGTTTCCTCTTTCTTCTTTATACAACTTTCAGCGATTTGCTTCAATTCCTTTTGGCTTGAAGAGTTTTGTATGCCGCATTCTAGAGCCTAAATAAAATACGTCTTTTATATTTATGATTTAATTACAGCTATTTTATGTTTGAATTTTCAAATTTATTTTTAATTATTATATTATATTTGTAAATATCTAATGTTTTAACTGTATGGACTAAGTCTGATGGAAGTATTGTAATCAAGAAAAATGTCAAATTAGACATTTTAACAAAATTACTCGTTTTGAGTTTCTCTGAATTGATATTTTCGGGCTGATGTCTGGCTGATGTATGTATGTGTGTGTGTGAGCGTCTATCTATTCTATGTGATCGATATAGCAACAATAATTGACAGTTAAATAATTAATTTTAAATTTAAATTTTATAGGCCTGAAGAAAAACTCCTATTAAGTTACTTTTGTTTAATATGTTATCTCAAAAAAGTAGCATTTACTTCTGAATTTAGTAAAACTATACATATTTACTAAATTGTTTCATGATAATCTCGGAATTAGCCAATGGCAAAATTAAAACAAAAATAAAACAATATTTACGTAAATGAAACTGATTTTTTATTTTCTAGGACAAAATCTAAAATAAAGTAATTAAAAAATATTTTTATTTTGATATTTAAACAAAAATACATGTTGTGAGCTGTTCTGAATCAAAGTTATATTATTGTCTATTTTAGGGATGCCATCTATAGATGAGTATTTTTAATACCACGGTTATTTATCCAGCCAAAATTAAAAATTAAATTAAATTATATTATTCTTACCTGAATGCATACAAAACTGGACACAGTTAACAATAAAACTGAAATAATAAACAAGCAATTCATGATTGTTTGAGTTGATACCACTAACTGATACCTTTTCGGGCCATTCTCATCCTTTTTATATGTTTGCACATCAATTGTTTCATCAAACACGGGAACTATGCTTAATTTTGATGTTAAACAGGTACAACAATGGATTCTGTCAACAATTTGTCATTGGTTGTCCTTGTCATATATTCGTTTGTGGACATTTCCGTATTTCAATAAATTTAACTTGCATAACGACAAATTTAAAGTCAATTGTGCAGAAATTTATTTAATTCTTAAATTACGTCGTAATATAATTGTTTGCTAAGCTGCAAATTTTATACAAAAAAATCGAGTTCTATTGTTAAATATACAGCGATTTTAGCTTGCCTTACAGTATATGCAAAAGAGCCATAGTGTGTGATTGTGTGTTTGTAACATTAACATTCTCCGAATCCAAAAATGTATATAATTCATAATATATTTAAATGTTAGTCGTCGTCCGCAAAGTTCTGAAGGTACTTGGGCTTTTTGGAGCAAATTTGAAACAAATTTTATAGTATCATATTTGAATCCGTTCACAGTTTAAATCTAATCGCCTTTATACTTCTGGAGTTATAGGACCTCAAAATTCGATGCCCTCCTTAATCTTGCCCTTAAAATACCTTTTAAATTTCTTCAATTTGTGAACCCAAACGTATATTAAATTTAATGAATATATGAAAGTATTCTGTAATTATAATAATTAAGGTGAATTTAAAGAACAAGAATCAGCAAGAAATCACAGAATTGGTAAATTGAAAATCAACTAAACTATATAAATAAGTATTTGAAAAGTAAGCCAATGTGCCGAAATAAATCATCGACATACACATGTAGAAAGCGTACAAATAATATTTGAAATGTCCTGATAATATCGATAGCTGAAAGCTGAACAGGAGACAATGGTGAAGAATTACAGTATGACGATGGATAAGCAATGGCGTGACATTAATTCGATTCTAAGTGAATACCTGGCGCGTACCACTGTCCGCCGTCATCATTACATCGAGCTGAAGCATCTCGACGAAAGGCACACAACGGAACGGCTGGACAATGAAAGACGTATCACCAGATACACGGTAAGAACATGATGAAAAACCTAACCTAACCTGACCTGACTTGCGATCATAATAGACAACCGGATAGATTTTCGAATTCAATTCATTCGAAAATCGGACAGAGCCGTCTCAAGTAACGACTACTCTTAACTCATTTTAGGGCAATCTTACTGAAGACATGCTAATAACTTTTATTTATCCATTAAGTAAGCAATAATTTATTATTTAAAAAATATCCAAAACAACTTCCCCCACTGTGTGTTGTCTTGATACATCAAAATATTAAAACCAGAAGTAATTTTTTCTTTGCAATGATACAACAATAATGTGAATTAATATCATAATATTACATTCTCAAAATTTTGTGTCCGTTCCTGTGTCCAGTAGTGAAAGGTGTCAGAAGTCTTCCGTTTGAGTTGTGACAGTTTAATAATTACAATGTTCTGTGTGGGAAACAAATAATAACCAGTTGAATCATTTTAATGATGCCCAACAGTCATCTGTATATCTAAAAAAATATTATTGTATTCGATGAAATTATTATCTAATTTACTTTCATCAGACAAGACGTTCCTCTTTTGTTATCATAATTCCAGAGTAAATATCAATATTAATAGTAAAATCGTTTAATGTCGAGAAAACATAACAATCGTGACGCTGCGAGCGATAGCAACATGTCCGTTGAATGAAGGCGAAAAATACACGTCGACAATATGGAGACACAGCACCTGCCTTCATTAAATAATAAATTTTATCGATACCAGATTAGGAATCTGATAGTTTTAGTTGCCAACAGTATACTGCCGGAATTATAGGATCCTAAATTTTGGAGCCTCCCTTAATACTATCCTTAGATAAAAATAATTCAGACTGCCAAAAATTCTAAGATACTTTATATCTATAAGATTTCTTCATATTGTTAACCCAAAGGCAATAAAAATTATAATTTTGAATTAAAAATCTACAAGTAATTGTAATTTACGTTCATAACATTATTTCAAATTGTTAACCCAAAAGCCATAATAATTAAAAACAATTATTTTTAAATTTTAAACTTTATGCGCAATCGTGAGTGGCAAAGGCCGCTGCACGCATTGCATATATTTCCTATAAGGCAAGGTGAAGGCATAGGTGCCTGTACCTAGTCTTCTTATATAGAATTATAGTAATTTTGTTTTACTAATATACTTTTAGGAACAAATAAACTCGCTAAACTTTGAATACGAATTACTTACCTTCAAAAATGAAACCCAAATCAAAGATCTTGAAGAATTGAAAAGTATTGAAACTGAAAAGTTTCGTAAATCAAAACAAAATTTAACTTACCTCATACGAAAAGATGAAAAACAACTAGAAAATTTAACAGTTACAAGTAATAATGCAATTAAAACACTGGAAGATGTCATTGAAAAAGGTAAGACAGTACTACAATTGATAACATATTGTAGAAGACTTGAATCAAAAGAAGAAACACTGATTTGTTGGGCGAAAATACACAAAAAACTGGATCAATTTGAAGAAGTCAGTGTAGATGTTGCCAGTCTTAAATCTGAAGATAGTGCTGAAAAAGAAGGTGCCGAAGCAACATCAGTAGTAGAATCTAAAAAAGATAAAGATTCTAAATATGTAGATTCTAAAATGGAGAAAGGTAGCTCTAAATCTGAAGAAGACATATCTAAAATTGAAGATTTACCTAAAGATATAGAAGAAATTTGCAATGTAGAAACAGTTATTGATTCGTCAGAATTGGATCTACTAGATAAAATGTCAGGTCTTTGTTGGTGTATTAATCGTGCTGAAGTTGAATGTATGGAATTAAAGAATGAAAAATTGGATGTAATTGCTTCAAATGAAAATATTAAAGGCATTATTAAGGGTATTTTAAGAGATGCTGCGCTGGAACCTCCGGTTCAGCTGAATCTTGGAAAATATTATCAGGTTCGACCGAAGATTTTATCTGCACCTTCTGTTATGATTAAACAATTGAGTTTTATTGTAATTGATTTTTAAAACACTGTATGTGTGATCTTATTTTTCTCTCAAAACGTGTGCTGAAATATAATAAATATATACCATAGTATAATCTAAATAATTTTAAATGTACTGACGTAATTTTGGTTTTGGAAAATATACATTTTCGAAAATATGTTCTTTAAGAGTCAGTATTATTAATTTCCTTATCACTGACTTTAGCTAAAGGTACATTACAGTAACAAAGATAAAGATAGTTTTATGTCATGTGATAAGAAGAGAAAAATAACATTTAAAGGAACGATGAGGTAAATATGACTTTAAAAATATTTTGAAATCGGCAAATTACTTTTAACGCGACTTTAAGTATAGCATCTTAAAGATGATCCATATTTAATGACCATTTCAATGTATATTATTCATTTAAAGTATATTTGATAAATTTTAATTTACATTTTTGAATCTATTTTCACAGATGGAATCATTTTGCAACTAAGATATTTTTGGAATACAAATTTGCTTTTAAGGTTGTGTTAGAAAAAGAGCGACGGGCCAGGGTAGCGGCTACATTGAGAACAAACATGGGAAAATTGTGTGCTTAGACATGCGTGCATTCTAGACACATCGTTGTTCTCATTGCCTTGTCATACCAACGCATCGCTGTTACTTGCTATCCTCTGCTGTCTTCTGCTGCTAATTCAAGTAGACCAAACATCTAGCCGCTTCTGTTTATACATTTAAAGATTATCCAAAATTTGATGGGCGACTATATGCGATAAGCAAATACTATTGAATGCGTCATTTGTTCAAGCTATTCTACCGATATGCATTTGAGAATTCATTTTATGCCAGATTCGACTTTAGCAGAAATATCAGGAGCGGCTCAAAGAAAATTATAATTAGAAAAAAAGAAATGTTGACTCAACTAGATTACAACTGTTATTAAGCTTGTTTGTTAATGTAGAGAGAATATCAAACGGAAGATTAATATAAATTGTTTATATGGACGACGTAAATGAATTAAGGGGGCATATACCTTTTTAACGCCTATTTTCATGAATTTACCTTTTTTCGTACAAAGAAAAGGATTGAACGAATGAAACTTTTTCGGAATAAGTAGCTTTATATGAGTGAGAATTAATTAAATAAAATGTACACAACAATCGTAGTAAAACGGCACGTATGAAAGGGGAAATGCAGAATAGTATTGTCAAAAAAAAAAAAAATAATAATAATAATATTGAAATTTAAAATGTAGTTGGGTGATTGCAACAATAAATTTTGTACTCTAACAATTGCAATCGCTTTTAGTATTGTATTTATTGCGATTGGGCTATTTAATTATTGTTATTATTTTAAATGAAAATCAGTAAAACGTGATGTTATGTACATACATACACACATTTTGAGTAAAATTCTTTGATTTTACATACTTATAACATTATAAGTATGTAAAATCAAAGAATTTTACTCAATTTATTATATTTTCCTTCATGTTGCGCTGCAAATGGCTCAAACTTCCAGCTTTAATTCTATCACTTGCACCTTGCACTGACCGTCCCAAAAATTGAAATCGTACCAATTTCAATTTGGTCAAAAATAAATAAATTTTGAATTTCGTTTTTCCTTAGTCCGTCACTGTATTTATAAAACTAAAATTTTCATTTAATTATTACTAGGTCGGCCCACCCCACAAATCGCTGCCGAAGCAATTTCAGTTCGATCAAATATAAACAAATTTAAGAATGTAATTGTTTTAGTCCGTCACGATATTCATAAAACTAAAATTTTCATTTAATTTTTATTACTCCGGCCCTGCTTTCAGATCTGCCACTTACTGCCCCGAAATCGATGGGTTAGCAATTTTAATTTGACCAAAAATAAATAAATTAGTGATTTAAATTTATTTATTTATTTAGTCCGGAACATTGTTCTAAATAATAATAATATTAAGATTTAATTTTTTACTACAAAAAACAAAATTTTGATTCAATTTTTATTAGTCCGGCCCAGCTTTTGGGGCTGCTACTGACCGCCTCAAAAATCGAAGGCTAAGCAGTATCAATTTGATCAAAAATGAACAATTTTTTGAATTTAATTTATGTGCTGTAGTCCGACACTGTGTTCTTAAAATTTGAAAGGCTTGACTATTAATCGTGAAACCATAATAAAATTATTTATTTTCAACGAGTTATACGTACGATGAAATTTATTTGAAATTTGAATTTTACCGCGTCAGACAAGCGCATCTAGTTGCCAGAGGCTGAACTTATCCCAAGTATAACATGGCTAATAAGAGCAAAATTCTAGTAGAAAACCAATTAGATAGTATCTTCAATAAACAATAATGAATTGGTGTAAAATTGACACTAGCGCATAGGTTACAAAATTACCTAAATAGTGCAGTAATATTTAGCTTTCAATTCAACATGTATCATAGTAATTTAGTGACTTTTTCCCATTTGGCAATTTCAAAACTGAAAATTTCAAACGTTTTTTGGTTGCATTAGATGGGTAATTTAATTTTAGAAATACATTTTTTATTTGAAGAACTTATTTGCAAAACTGAGAAAGTTATTATAAGACCAGTAAACCACAATATTCAAACGCCGCCAATACTTTTCGAACACAACCTTAATTACTTTTGGATTAAGTAATTTTACATCAATATTCAAAATTTTCTATTGTGAATAAAGGTTAATTCGCTACATTTGAGGAAATTAGGTAAAAACCATATACTTTTAACAACAACATTTATTGAATTATTGCTTTCATACACAGATGTAAATACCCCTAAATCTAGGGATATTTCGAAGAGAAAAATTGGTATACGATGTTGGCTAGACGTATACTTTTGTTCTTAATTTATTATTGTATTTAAGTAATTCTTATGGAAGTCAAATGCTTGTTCATTTTGTATAAAATACATTTATTATTGCTTGTTTTGGTTAAATTTACAGTGGCTTCCAATTTTAAATGTAATTATCCTACAAAATAGGATCTAGTACAAAATTGAGATAAAAAATCGACAAGTTACAATAAATTTGCTAGTTGGAACCACTGATACAATCTTCATTGTTTCAACAAACAATGAAACATAAAATATGATTTATTTATTTTCTGTACATGAACGGAGTAAATCTTAAAATTTAACACGAGTGCTTTAAACAAAATATTTAATAGAACCCAGTTTTACGACAACCAATTAGATTTATTCTTGAATTATACGCAAAACATAATTGTTTACATGTCAAATATATTTCTCTCACCAGGTTTACAATTCGGTTCGATTACTGCTTAACCTTCGGTGGTAACATTCATTATGAATAATTAATTATGCGAATAACTATATAACCTATAATCAGGTATTCATGAACAAATTAAATATTATTAATCAATATAATTAAAATTAAAATAAAATCAATATATAACTAGTTATTGAAAAACCGGGATCACTGTATTAAGAGGTTACACCTGTTTACATCTCGATCTCTGTCTGGTAACGGTAAATATCTATTCATTTTCGACGTATATATATATATATATATATATATATATATATATATATATATATATATATATATATATATATATATATATATATATATATATATATATATATATATATATATATATATATATATATATATATATATATATATATATATATATATATATATATATATATATATATATATATATATATATATATATATATATATATATATATATATATATATATATATATATATATATATATATATATATATATATATATATATATATATATATATATATATATATATATATATATATATATATATATATATATATATATATATATATATATATATATATATATATATATATATATATATATATATATATATATATATATATATATATATATATATATATATATATATATATATATATATATATATATATATATATATATATATATATATATATATATATATATATATATATATATATATATATATATATATATATATATATATATATATATATATATAATATTGTAAACCGTGCCGTCTGGAACCATACCATATCTACAGTATGGCATATTTATTTGGCAACGACATTTTATTGTAGTTTTAAAATAAAAATTAGTTTGTTATTTATAATTTACAATTTTATAACTAAAACAATAGAATATCGTTGTAAATGTACAGTTTTACGAAATTATTTATATATAACATAATATGTCAGAAATTAATATTCATTTACTGTTGCTAGACAGACAACGAATTATAAACAGGTCCAGCTTCTTAAATTAAATATTTATTTAAATCTAAATTGTATTGTTATAGCATTAGTGTTAAATATTAAGAAACATGGTTACTTCATAGATTTAAACATTAGTTTAATATTGCAATCTTGGTCGGTTTACTGACTTAGTTTATTTGGCACATAAAAATAATGGTTAGTATTCTTAGCTGTATACAAACGTTTTGATCATTACTAAAACATAAATATAGAGGTAAAAATACTAACAGATATTATTTAATTCGTATTAAATTAAAGTACTTATGTTTAAGAAGTTTATGAAGCTAAGTACATTTCCTTAAGTAGACATTATTTTGAATTTTTATTTTATTAAAAAATATAAAAGACATAATAAATAAATTTAAATAATTAATCAAAATCAGATTAATTATTCTCTTGTTATTATATTAATTTAAAAACACTTTAGTGGTAACGTGAGATGTAAAAGATCGACAATTATTTTGGGTATCAATCAAATAATATATATGTACATATAAAAGCTATAAAGAATTATTAAGAATAATAAATATGCATTTAAAAAAATTAAATTAAAAAAATTCAGTGCAGCAAAAACATTTTATATCTTATTATAGTTTTTTTCAGATTGTTAATTTAAAATTTGAAACATTGTTACATGTACGCATGCGCTACGTTAGCGGTGGGCCAGTGTAGTGCGTAATTCGCATTTACAATTATTATACGGCAGGCTGAAGATATTGGTGCTTGTATCTATGCTTTTTAATGTCCAATTATTGTAAAATACGTTTTGGCATGATTATATTTTGTAAAAAATATAATTTTCTTAAAGGTATATCTCACATTACCAGTGAAGGGTTTATATTTACGTAATAAACACCACAAAAACATTTCTTCCTTAAACCCAAATTACACGATCCTTTTTCAGTCTAGAATACTGCAGAAATTTTACACCATAAATAATCCTGTACTTATCTGGCAGAATTTTAATATTTAGTAAAAATGATCGTGTAAGACAGAGTTTGTGCTACATTTCAATTTTCACATACAAATTTTGTAATAAATATTTACGTATTTTTGTTCGATATCTATCATCTATCTATATAATAAAATCAATAAACAGAGATGTTCCTTCTGGTAAATACCCACTTTTACATTCATTTAGTTATTTATATATTATGTAGTTAGGTTATTCAACTTCGATGGTTTGATTTGATTTGATTCGCTAAGCCGAACGTTGCGTTGTGCTGACCAACAGTAGTTGCGTAAAATGTTCAATATGACATATTCTCTTTAATTACGGCTTGTTTCACATATTTATATTTGGCACATTTTCCCCACCACGTGTGCTTCGTGCAAGTTTTAACTGGTTTGAAAACGAAACACGATTTCTGCACCACATTGAAGAATAATTTCCCCACTAGATTGGCATCACTGGATCCGACACGTTTCAGACACGTCCGAAAACTGAAACATTCAAACGTTACTATGTTAATCATTCGAACTAAACATATAATAAACACAGTAAAAAATCATGATTTTACTACACATAAACTAAATATATTAATAAGTAGGGAACTTTCCAAATAATATTAGTAATATAGGTTGTACGTCTGTAACATTATTGGATCCAAAAATTCTTGTCTCTTCGATCGGTCGCTCGTACGACGAAATTTGTGCCCATCTAGGCATCTATTTTTTTCGTATATATTTTCAATTTTGGTTTATACATTTATTATCCAATACAAAATTGTTTCATTTGAATTATAGCAATTTTTACTGCTTAATACTAATTCAAATAACATTGGAATGAAATACACTAGTTCAAGAGTAATTTTTACTTGAATAATGGTTTTTCTAATTGCACGTCGAATTGTTATCTGTTAAATATTTAATAATGGCTTCCATTTATTCAAATTGCAATTATGAATGATAACACCACATAATATATAAAACGATTTATTATAGTCTTATCGCTGCTATAATGTGATCGGCATTCATTATATGCAACTATAAGTTAATATGATATAATATAAAAATTAAAAATATTTTAAGCTATTAGTCATAATAAAAACAATATTGCAATTATTTTAATTTATTTGTTCATAAAATCATATTTATTATATTCAATAACAACCTGTTCAACAATATATGAACTAAGCAGTAAATTGATTAAATGCGATAATTGTGTGAAAATCCACACCGACAGGACCAATTATTTATATATTCAAAATAATAACTATATGGTAATTTACAGCTAATTGCCCGGTATTTAACCGTGAGAGATTTAATTTTACAGCTCATATAACAGAAATTATTAAAATCGCTAGCAACTTTTGTTTAAAATGTTTTTTTTTTTTTTCGAAAAATGTAAAATTCATTGAAAAATTTACTTTGAAAATAGCCTTACGTTTCCCTATCTGTAAAATTAAACCTTTCACGGTCAAATAGCTGTAATGTATCATATAGTTTTTACTTTGATATTTTAATGCTGTTTTCTTTCATTCTATTTATATTCGTCGGTTCATCTCTCTTTCATTCTCTTTATATTCGTCATTCATATGTCTAATTTTCTTACTCTCACTGTTCGCCTCTCATTCTTTTGTTTTAAATTCTGGCATATTTCATTTCTTTCCCATGCAAATTATCTGCTTTTTTCGTTTTGTTTTGAAATTTCTATTTACTAATCCTAAAATAAAAACCGATTCAATTTAACGAAATTTCTCGAACATTAATATACGCAATGTGTTTTCGTTCTATTATTCAAATTTAGCATCACGAAATTTCAAAACTATTCGTATATATTGTTATTATTTTTGATGATTATATTTTACCTAAAAATATAAATGTTAAAAGCAATTTAATATCAATTAACTTGGTTGTTTCTAAATCTAATTTTTACTTTCTTTTACAGAGTAATAAGTAAGTATAGGGATCACCAAAAAAATCGAACTCGAGATTTCGACGGATATACACGTTTTGAGCTTCCCTGAATAGAATGTGAGTCCTGCGTTGGCCACAACCTTTTTTTTTTTTCTGTAAATGCAGCCATTGTCAAGATAGTAAAAAAATGAGTAAAGGAGTACTTCCGGTTGAAATATCTTTTTAAAATAGATTTTCTATTCTACACGTACACACAGACACAACGACATCATTGAGAAAATTGTCAAAATGGATATTTCCAATAAAATCGTGAGGTCAATTTTTTGGTGATCCCTATACTTACTTATTACTTCGTAATTGTCAAGATAGTAAAAAAATGAGTAAAGGAGTACTTCCGGTTGAAATATTTTTTTAAAATAGATTTTCTATTCTACACATACACACAGACACAACGACATCATTGAGAAAATTGTCAAAATGGATATTTCCAATAAAATCGTGAGGTCAATTTTTTGGTGATCCCTATACTTACTTATTACTTCGTAAAAGAAAGTAAAAACATCATTGAAAATCGTAAGATGAATTTAAAACAAAATAAATCATTATAGTTTATATAGATACAGAAAGAACAAGATAGTCAAGTGAAGGCCACTCCCGCATTCTTTTGTGATCACAATACTATTTTTTGTTTTTTGTACATAACGTATAAGAATGTAAAATCAATTGATTTCATAAACGTCTAATGAAATAATTTTAAAATATATTCTTCCATTATCAGTATTTAAATTCTCCTCTTGATAAGCGACTGTTTGTGCTGAATACGTGCCTGGTGTGCAATAAACAAATAGACGTAAAGGTCTGGGTCGCCCTTTCTAATCCGCGCGACCGACGCTACGGAAAGAGACTGAAGACGACCGACCTGTGTTCGAATCCCGACGAACATGCGCCGGACCGGAAGACAGATAACCGCCGCACCGCTGCTACACACAGCGAACAAAGAAATCCGCGAATACGCGATTATTTTTTATTCCGCTGTCAGCAAATTGTGTGTTTCGGGTTTGCCACGGTCTCAGCCTAGACTAAAGGGGGCGCATCTCGGGTCACGTGTCATGATCCTTGCATCATATAGCTTCTCCGCCGGTAACGCAGGACTAGATCTAAATAAGTTTATACATTCATTTGATGGTTGCGTGCGCATCTTTTGGCGATTTCAATGATAACGCAAGTTTGTAACTTGCTTTAGTTTGTCTGTAATATTCTTGGATCAAAATATGTTCTTAATAAAAAGTTCTTCTTTTTCTTCACGTCGACGTGGATTCTAAAATATATATTATTCATATTCTTGAATATATATTTTACGTTTACAAAGGTATTTCATATTATGAACCTAAAAGGCCTAATATATTTATTAAACATGTTTAATAAATAAATTTTGAGTGACAAATAATTTTATATCAATAATATATTTCAGATTGTGAACCCAAAGGTTATAAAAAAGCTGGTGTGGCCATAATTTGGCTTTCTTATCCTTTCACCATCAGTATTTATAATAAAGCGTTATTTTGTAACGTACGTAAAATAATAATATGTAATGTATAACTATATAAGGAAATGTAAATATAAAGTAACCTTTTTTTAAAGGCGATTTTTCAGTAAATCATACATTTTTCAGAAAAACTTAGTAAATAAAAGTTGCTAGAAATTCTAATATTTTCAAGTTTTATAAGAATCATTATTTCTCTAACACATGCCGTTTTCGAGATATTGAAATACAAACAGGAGTAAACTGTTACTTCCACTCCCGGTTATGTTTTAAGTTTCATAATTATAGCCCTAGAGTCCAGAGCGTTCACAGACACACAAACACACTCACACATACACACACACACACACACACACACACACACACACACACAGAGAGAGAGACCTCGAGTAATAATTAAAAATATTAATTTTGAATAAAACAATAACTTTATAGCATATTATCTCTACAAAAATCAGTGACTTATTATTCTTTTTTCTATGTAGATTTAATAAAAATATTCCACCAAATAGATTATACGGTGAACTGAAGCCATTGATGTCTGTAATAACAAAGTCTTTTCCAGCCATAATAGGAAATAAAAACGGCTGAATATAGTCAACAATATTTCGATTTAAATATATTTAAAATTGTCCATGTGTATAATTACTTCCTCAACTAAACCATTAATCATTTAGATAACAAATATAAATGTGATTGTTATCAAATTAACTAAAAATATGCACGCACCATTTAACGAAAAATTCATTATATATACTCTGAATACTATGAAATATGCCATTATTATTAAATATAGTTATTCGAAACTGCTTATTGTAGTCTGGCTGCAACCATGGATGGGATATAAAGTATTACATGTGGCGATACTGCCAGTTTGCAAAAATTCACTACGGGTCACATTATTAAATTGTCGATACATATAAGTCAATGTGGCGCGGTATGGCGTTCAGAGTCGATGGTTCGGAAGTAATTCAATACAAAATCACGCTTGCTGTGGCTACGGTTGGGGCTGGGGCTGGGGCGATTTCCTTTTGGTTGCTTGCCGCTGCGTTGATAGTTCTCTATTTATGTCGTATGTACGAACAAACGAATTTATACATCGATATATTCGGTTATATTGTGGTCGCGCTTTTGTGTTACCCAAATATCACAATGTATATCATAAATACATAAATCATGCACATTATATACAAATTTTCGGTAGAATTATCATCTGTTTGATAAGAATTGTGACGTTAATGTGCCTATGGGTACGAAACATAAAGCTCCAAATTGTAGGAAAAAACCTGATTGCACCCTTTTCACTAAACTAGTGCTTGTTGCACCGTAAATAAAACCTGTCTTAAGTCTTAAATAAATAAACTCCTTTTTGAAAGATAAACTTGGAAAATGACACAAAACAATGACCTTATTTTGGACCCAGGATCAGCGCCGGATTTATAATTTTGCTGCCCTTAGTTTATAAGCTTGTTACAGCACTAAATTAAATATAATACCATGGAAAATTGCAATTTTCTAAGTCAACTCAACAATAAATGCACTGTTACTAAGTAATCTATAGTTTGAAATATACATATTATATAAAAACCTAGCTATATGTTGAAACAGCAACAATAGGTGCGGGCACCGATGTCTGCTGCTCGCCATATAATCTATTGATATAATTTTTAGCTTGTCGTACAGAATGTACAAAAGAGCTATAGTGATCGGGCGTGTGTCTGAATCATTATTGGATCAAAAATATCCTTAACAAAAAAATCTTGATATATTTATAAATTCAAATTGTAAACCCGAAGGACAGAAAACAATTATTAAAAATAATAATACTGAAGAAAAGAAAACATATTAGTTGTTCAGATGTTTGCAACAGTCAATTTTCTGTTCCAGCAATGATATCGGTTTTTACTTTCTTTTACAGAGTAATAAGTAAGTATTGTAATCATGAAAAATTTCGAACTCGAGATTTCAACGGATATATATGTTTTGACCTTCCCTGAATCGAATGTGACTATTTTCGGCATGACGTCTGTGTGTCTGTGTGTGTGTCTGTGAACGCTCTAGGGCCAAAACTGTCGAACGAAAAATTATGAAACTTCAAACTTAAGACTTGTATATACCCTAGATGTGCACCTCCTATTTTTGAAAAGAATATTCAAACCGGTAGTGCATGTTTACTCTATACATTTTTTGTTCAATCTCCAATATCACTGGAACGGCTACACTTACGGCAAAATTAGTTATGTTCATAATGAAGGATATTCATATTTCGCACAACTTTTGTTTGAAAAGTTTCTTTATAAATTGTACCAGTTATGAGATAACTGCTACGAAAAAACACAAATATCTTATTTACGTTGCCATAGTTATACCTACACTTGTGACAAATTTTATTATTTTTAAATCGGATCAACCATGAGTTACAGCATTTGTTTCTTGTTAATTGAAAACAAGCAAAGCATTACATTGACAGTTATCTTTTTGAATTAATATTTAAAATATTGATTTCTTATTAAAATACATTGAATCAGGTAAATTATTGTAGAATCAATTTATATTATATATTTGCTAACATAATTAAATAACAATTTCAGGGTTTTGCTAAACTGCGTAAAAGAAAGTCGAGTGCAGGCCACTCCAGATATTTATTTTTGTTTTTGTAATATTATCTTTTCTACTTAAGTAAACTTTCAAACAAGGGATTTTAACAGAAATAAACATTCTTGCCAATCTCTGGCTCGAATTTTCGACATGTCGTCTTTGTGCGTGTCTGTGTACTTATAAAAATGTCGAATGAAGGCCACTCCAGCTATTTTACCCAATTCATTCTCATAATGCTAATATTTTTGCCGTGGAAACATTATTTAATTTTATTTGGTGAGATTTTAAAACTACATATTTGACACTATATCATTTTCAAAGAAATAACCAATCAAATGTATCCAGTTAAGCGGAACTTTACTTTAAGATTTACTATCTTGGCAACCTTGAAATATGTTTTAAATTTAGATGAATTTTGCATATTCATTATATTATATCTACTATGAACACTTGAAGGTTATTCTTCTTGCAGTAAAAATTAATAAACAGTTTATGGATTCAATTGCCCAGTGTGGACCAATTCATTTTGAAACATAGGTACTGAGATATGTCAGAGGGAAATAGTTGCGTTCTAGTTTATGTTTTTCCTTTTTTATGTTTAAATTCCGTTTGCTGGTCTCTTTTGTATTTGGGTATACGTGAATAACGATTTATTGAACCACCGTACAGAAGACAACAAACAGTTTCTTATCACACCACACATTCAGTTCGTATAGGTACCTACATACATATAGTATATCGTTAAAATGTTTAACGACACTAACCTACACATTAACGACGTGTCGTTGTGAAACGATGCTTCAGGTGTTGATAATACTGAGATAAAGACAACGGGTACAATCGCTCGTCTATTTAAAGCAGTGACGTAGATATTTACCCTTTGTCCCTTATATAAGATATCAAAAAATTAATCAACACATTCCTAAATTGCAAATTATTACCAAAAATATTAACTAAAACATGACATTCTCTTAAAAATCCGGGCAATTATTCAATCAGGTTTAGAACCATTGCTGTGAATGGTTCAAATATCTCCAACCAAATATGTGGAAGTTGTGAATAATAATGAACAAAAAACCATCAAAAAGGAAATTAGAACATGAACTATTTATTTCTCTCTGATAATTTCATGCGCGTTCGTTTTAATAAATATAACATAAAATCATTGATAAAAACAATTGAAATAGAAAATCAGGCTACGCGAATGTCAGCATTTAGACATTCAGTTGGCGCGATATGGTGGTTGGTGTGTGTATGGGGGTTGTTGATGGTTGGAACGAAAGAGAGGGAGAATACCGCGTTCATTCGATGGCTTCGTCGGAACGTCAAGTTTTATCAATGCTCACGCTGCATTAATCACTACAATGTTTTTTTTTTGCTGCTGTCTTTTGTAAGTCATATCACTCGCGAACACCGTATATTGTTTTTCTATTGAAATTTATATGAAATTAATTTTGTAAATATACAATTATTATGATGTTATTTATTGTCTTTATTATACTATAATGGATTGCCAAGAGTATGTTTTTAGGTTTTAAATTAATTAAGTAGATATACTAAACACTACAGGATGTTGATTTATGATGTGATTCTGAGACTGAACAAAGATCTTAACAGAAAGATATTCCATGTCAACCAAGACCCATTAGATATTTAGTATCTACCAAGAAACAATTGTTCTTGTTTGTAATTCTTTAACAATTGGTTAACAAATAGTTTGCAATTAATAATTTGGTGGCATCCCTTCTAGAAACATCGCTAATTTTACGACAAATTGTTAACTAAAAGTGCATTACTACAAAGCAGTATGTTTCATGATGAATCCAACAATGATTTTTGTGTTCCGAAAATTCTTTTATTAAAATTATCCATGAAGTTTTACATTCCGTATAATACTCTGGAGGGTAGCGACCATATAAGTTGCGAACATTTGAGTTAAATGACTTCCCTACCAAATTGAGATTACCCCTTTGTATGTCAATCCAACCAAATGAATTATGTACGCTGGGTTTAGTGATTCAAAAATAATTTCAATAAAACATGTCATTATTCAGTGTATGCTTCAAAAACCAGTACATAGAGAGAAACAGTATTGAATTGATAGATATATAAAGTATTCTAACAAACATAGGTACAGGAACCAATGCTTTCGCTTCACTAGATTTTCGTACACCTAGTGGCCACTATACGAATGTAATATTGGGTTTTACAATAACTGGTTTTTGAAGAGACAATACAAACATGTGTATACAAACTTGATTGGGGAAAATAAAATAATTCAAAATCAAACAATGTTCGAGATGTTTAAAATTATCCAATTGTATTGTATGAAACGGATTTTTAAAGTTCATTCACATTATTACGATGAACATTCATAAGACATATTCAGTATATTTTTAAAAGTTTTCTTGTTATCGTCAGATGAACGATGTCCAATGCTAAGTGCTGTACGGGCAATATTACTGTCCAGATATTTTTTAGAATAAGAATAAACTTCAAGTGTAAGCCGTGAAAGAGGGCATAAGCCGAAATAATCCGAAGCCAAGAAAAGACCAAAACATATGAAATAGAAAAACCGCCAGCTAAGGTTTAGAGTCAGTCCGGCATCAATGCCAAATAAAATTGTCTACAAAGCGTCGCGTATGTTAGCAGAAAAAGAACAAAAGATTTGGGGCGGCGGCGGGCGTTTAATAGTATCCATTATAAATCAGTAGCAAAAGCTTCGAACATGCTCTAACATCACACATCAGACCAAGCCAGGTTGGTAAAGAGGCAATTATTGGCAGGCGAAGAACTCTCGCACACACAACTTTGCAACAAATCTTGTTCGAGTGGTGGTGTGGTGTCTTGTAAGTGTTGGCTTATACCCCTCGCGCACTCGCGGCCGCACAGCGACCAGCGGCCGACTGGTCACGATGTATTTATAGTTGTAGAGTTCCGGCCAAGTGTGTGTCAGCTTGCACCACTCAATTAACGAGCTACTAACGAGCTGCTTTGTGTCGCCTGAATTGATTGAGCCAATCTCGCACGATTTTCTGTACTGTTCCGCCGTTTCGGTATTGTTAAAAAGCGGTATTAGACATGAGAATTCACACGCGAATACCAATCGCTTACGACATCTATGTCGTATTAGGCGGGAACGAGATGGGATTTACTCGTATAACATGGATTCTGATTCCGACAGCGATTGCTACTGATTAGACAATTCTTGTACAGATACAACTGAAAAGATTTCTTGCGTCGATTATGTTTTTAAATTGAACTGGTTACGGAGGAATATTTGCAAGCACCTATGTCTATACAGTATTAGTAATATTATTAAACTTTTCAAAGAGTATATTTTAGTTATAATTTTATAATTTCTTTGAAGAGATACTATCTAATCTTTGTGCTATGTATAAACCTCTATTTAAGTTGAAACAGATAGTTTAAAAGAAAAACACTTAAGATTGTTTCATATACTATATTATATATTTATATTTGTTAATTTGATATTTACAGAAACTATTAGAATAGCAATGAATAGTCCTATTGTCAAGAATCGGCCCAGGTTGCTCAATAGACAGTAACAGTAGGGTGGTAATGCGTCCTTCGATTTTTACTGAATCATAATTGAAGCATTTAAAACTATAGCCACTTTTCCATGCCCGCGCCAATGAATCACTCCCAATTTCGACCACATGTCAACGACACAATCTTTCAGTGCCATAAAATGCCGCTGTCGAGATTCGGACAGCAGACAGTATTCCGACTATAATAGTATAATATCGGCGGGCCATTATTCGCAAACAATCGAACAATGTTGGTAACATACTCGGTTGTTGTGAATATCGGGTCGGACCATTTTTGACGCCGGTTCCCATTATTATCACATCGATACACGCATTATTATCATCCACCGGGGATTCACTTCTCTGCGTTCATTGCTCTATTTCACTTCTACTGCCATATGCGGGCAATCGAGCGCCGATATTTACCCTCTTGTTTTCCAATAGGGAAAAGTCAAACTGATTTTGCGATATTGTTGCATTAGAATCAGTATGTGGCATCATGTCGTTTCTTGAGCCTAATTGACATTCAAATATTGAAACATTTATTCATTTGAATTTGAATGACGCGTTTGTTATAAATATTGTCACATATGTATGTTAATATGCATATATGATAAAAATGCAAGTTCATAATTCAAATATATAAATAATCGGGCTTATGAATCGTCCATAATTGTTCAGAGTTATTGGAGCCTCTTAATATTATCCTTGCAAAGAAATTAAAACTAGTAAAATAATTTACAAAAATATATATATAGATTTGATATCTATTGAATTTCTTCAAATTATGAGTCAAAAGGCTATGACAAATGTATTCAAAATAAAGATTTTTCAAACATTTAAATATTCATTATTATTTTACTAAGAAAATAAAAATCAAATTAGTTTGAGACCATTTACATTTATAATATGCTTATTGATTGTGAACTCAATACTAGAAATAAAAACAAGATTCGGTACGTACGACGCACCGATGCGTCCAGCTCGCCTTATAGGTAAGATATACGATGCGAGCAGCGGTTTTTAATTATTATGGCCTTTTGGAATTTTTAGGTGTTTTAATTATTTTTGTAAGGGCAGTACTAAGGGGAGCTCTACATGCTACGGACTCACGACCGAATGCTTTAGCTTTTTCGGTACTTCGTACGGCGAGCTAATTATTAAAAATAATAAGTCAATATTATCATTTACCTGTTTATCTCTTTAAAATTCAGTGGTTATAAAAATGTTTTCTTAATGAATAAAATCAAAAACACTAATTATATTATATGGTGAACTGAAGGTGATGTATTAATATAATATAATATAATAATATTATATGTTGCTAATAATAATCAAATATTCTACTTACGACGATATATATATATAGATATATATATATATATATATATATATATATATATATATATATATATATATATATATATATATATATAAAATTGAAGTTGGATTCGATACGAATCATGATCTAAAAAATCTTCAAAAATAAAGCTTCACTAGTAATACAAATTGACTAACCATTTTCCAATAGCAAGTTTCTTATTGTATCAATTAAATTTCAAATAGTCTCCCAATAAATCGTATAACGTTATCTATTCTTAACGTTAACAAAGACATTAATATTTAAACCAACTCAGTCCAAGATCTATCGTGCAAGGACTAGTAATTTATCTAGATTTTTTTCGACCCAAGTGTGTGACTTTATAATTATTTCTCCGACAGTACAGCCAGTGGTGGTGTCTCTCTATTAGACATAGATCTATTGTCCACCCTCACTCATACTGTTGACTCGTCACGGCACAGCGTTCGCTGGTGGTGTGCTGTGCTGTGCTGTGCTTGTTGGCGGCATTCTTTTTACCCTTATTATTTCTATCTCTTTCCCATTTTGATGCAGCTTCTCTTCTTATCCCCCACCCCAACCCTGTCAGCCAACAATGCGTGTATATAATACGTCATCATGCGTGAACTAACAAATGACAAACGCGATCTGACAGGGCTGCATTTATTGAGATTTGTGTGATTAATATTTGGCGATTTTATTGGGCCTTGATGATAATACTTTATTAATAGCCCCTTTACCAGGAAAATACTACAATTTACAAAATGAGTTTTCAAGTGTTTCTTTAAGTGAATTTATTCAGAGTCATGATATATTGCCGTGAGGAATGTATAAAATGAAACCATAAGAAATTAATCTAGAATTCTCACTTTAATTTTTCCAGTTAGAACCTGCACTAACTCGTGAGCAAAATGACTTGGGATATGATAACTTTCTAGGGATATTAGAGTTTCCCACCGGTCTAGCAATATAGCTTCTTGTGTGAACATGGTTTTAACAATTATTTATTTGATTTTACTATCTTATACGAATAGATATATAAGAAATTATTGTGAACATGAATTTTCGAATTCGAGTTTATAACTGAATAATATATATTTGCAGAAGAGGAATCATTATTTTATGCTACTAAAACTAAGTTGGCACTATATCGTTTTCAAAGAAATAACTAATTAAAATCCACAAACCAAATACCGAGATAAGATTTCTTTTGATACGATTTTTGTGTACGAATGTTATACAAGAGGCCGGATTTTTACATTTCCTAAATTTATTTATATTTCTCAGTAACAAATATTAAGATGTCATTTAAATATAAATAGAATTTGTAACAAAATAGCAAATAAAGGAATATTAAGATATACACGACTTTAAAAGTATTATTAGATCGGCCGAAAGAGCATTAAAAATCTTGAACCATAACTTATGGCAGAAATTGTAATACCGGGTGCAAATGAATGGAAAATAAATATAGTAAATCAAGCCGATAGGCGAACTTATTATTAATTACGCTAAAAAATAAATTTGGGTAGAGAGAAAATTTCATCATAACCACTGATATTTGAAGAAATAATACTTAATTATTAAGATAGTTTACAGAAGAATTTGCAGTCACAAATCTTGAAAACAATTAATTTTGGTAATTATTTTAATATGTTCACAATAATATATGTTTAATTTTCTTGTATATACATTATGGAAACGTAGAAACATCACATACATCTAATTATGTATTGAATCCATAAGTTTTTGTAACAAACACTAAGATATATTTGTCTATAAAATTAGTAAAACAATGTAAGCAATTATCGTGTGTGCGTGTGTTATGTTTCTTGATGCGATGCTATTCTATCTGAGGTTTGATTATCTTGATTATTATTAGAATTACGACTGCGCGTCGACGTCGGACATCACACGGAGAAAGTCGTGTGTAGGTTTCGGACATAACTCCAAATTGCCTTCATAACAATAAAGTGTCAAATATCATTTAAATAAATCTTTAATTGTAATCGAATTATATTTTACATTTAGATGGGCGGTCAGTTTCTTTCGTGACAGAGGAATTCGTGGCATTTCTAACGCCCGATAATATAAAAGCAGTCCAATGCTTGAACTTGCTTTCGTAGTACCAAACTAAACTAAGTTTAAACACGGTTTAAATAGCAGGCAAATTGAACTACCATAAAATATTAAAACAACAAACAAGAAACCGATCTGAAATTCGTTCTATTATAATTTTCCAATTTTGTTGTAAAGATATTTGGGTATTATAATAAAATGGCGGTAATGTTCATTGTTGCGGGCTACGCAACAGCCCCTCTGATCACTGTCAGCAAGAAGCGTCCTAAAGAAATGGTCCGTACAGTAATCATTATCTGATTGAGAAGTATCTTCACACTTGGCCGCATCTATTCTTGTGTGCACCCGCTGTCAATGCACAGCACACTACGATATGTATGTGTCTGTCTGTAATACGCATGCGCAGTGCGTGATTGTTTTAAACGCTTGTCAAATAGATTGTGTTTTATTTTCGTGCGTATTAATTTTCATCACTCTGTGATGTATTGTCATTTTGTTGTTTTATTTCGGTTAATGTTAATGAAAATGACGATGCGACACACAAAAGTAGTAATTAAATAATTTGACGGTACGGTATGAGTTTAATAAACTGTCTGGACTTTTAATTTGTGAGAATAAGATGCGGTTTTTTGCAAGATTTATAAAGTATTTTTTAATGATTCACAGACAAAATTCGTCACTATTTTATATTACATTCTGCATCTGCTTTATAATATCTTCTCCTTTTTCAATTAATTGAGACAGGAATATTTTTATAATAGTTCGTACGAAAATTTTGAAACTTACATAAATGGTGGAAAAATCTTAAATATCTTAAGTTTCCGTAGATGAAGATTATGTTTAACAAATCGTATAAACTTTGCCTGACAACATATTCACAGGGACACAAAATAGACTGAAATAATTCATACATGTAATTTTTCACCGGTTAACACAAATAGATCGACTCCGAACGTGTTTCAAGCGTATTGGTTATTGCAGATAACCTTCAAAAATGCTATTTTAATCTACCCTATTTACCACACATGCATGGAATTGGTAGAACGAATATATTGTATATATATATAGTTTAAATTAAGTATAAGAAAGTCGAGTAAAGGGCAATCCAGATATTTTGAAGAAGGAGCGCATTTTATAATGCGAATCTAAGTTGATTTGTATAAGCTGATCGTTTTATTTGTTCATCTTAAAGAGCTATTAAATTAAATATAATAACAGACACATTTGATTTATTATTATTATATATATATTAGTGTCTCCTCAAATTTACAGACTCATAATAATATTTTAATTAACTTAGTGGATTTTATGTTGACATCAAATTACATGCATGACACATTCGATCTCATCCATAGTAGTAAATTAACTCTTTAGCTATTTTAGCACATACTTACTGCAACTTATTTTTATAATAATATATTATATTTTGACAGCCAGCATTGTCTCCTGTGTATTGCAAAACTAATAATTATTTTAAAAATCGTTTAACTTTTTTATATCTGAAATTTTTTAATTAACTGATGACAATGAACGTTATTTATTACCGCTATATAAGTTTCTTCTTTTTATGATTGGAATTAATGAGTCGTACCTATTTCAAAATTTATCGATCCTCTGTTTCTTCAATATATTTATTATCTATATCTGTATTTTTATATTTTATTACAAAATTTACTTAATATTTTGTAAAACGTTCGTTACATTGCAAAAAAAAAAAAATCAATACCTTCGACTCTCAGATCGCCCCTGAAGATAAAGGTAAGAAATGGCGTTGGGATTCTGTCACTCGCATTAAGTGGTAAAGTGACCGCAACATTTGTTTGACATATTTGATAAATCATGAACTTAATCTTGATGTTGAAATGAATTCATGAATTTTATATGTTTTGACTTTTACCTGGAAATATTGGTTTGTATATTATTTGAACAGTTCTTCTGAGAACTATCATGCTTGTTAAACGAACAGAACTAGAAGTTGCGTTCATAGAATTGGTTTCATACTTATGAAAAATTGGAACTAAAATGAACGCATTTGAAAATGAAAATTTGGCTTCTAATAAAAACTGATAGAACGGCCTATTTTTGAAAAAGATATTTCAATCGGAAGTGCTTGTTTACTCGTGTCATTCGTTGCACAACTCGAAAAGGACACAAATTAGACTTATAAAGTTAAAAATAATAAAATTTCTAGCAACTATTTCATTTTTTTCTCGAAATATGTACTTCAACTTCTTGGCTATGTAGGATGAATTTAAATCACAATAAAACTATATTACATATCTACTGAAAACTTATAAGATAATCGAGTGAACGTCACTCCAGATTTCTTTTATTGCCCAAATCCCAAAGGTTTAATCTTCAAAAATGCAAGTATATGAGTTAGATACATTTTCGGAATCAGGAATACGTGAAACTAATTTTCAATTCCGAGAATATTACAGACATACGATTGAACACTATTGTGTTTGAAAATCGTACGTCTGGGTTAAACATATTTTGTATTTTAGGTCCTTACTAAAATCATAGCAAAATTTATAGCACAAACTGTGCAACTATCAAAATTTATAATATTCTTGAAGCAGTTTGGATATGTAAGCGGATCAAATGCAACGGTGCGCCGTATAAGGGGTCGTTGTCTTGTCGTTGGTTGCACCACCATAATGTAACCGTTCACGTTACCACTATGATTAGCGTAAGTGACCGCGGTAAATGACGGTAATGCGACTGGCGCGAGACGGCCAACCGCCCGCCGCGGTGCGCGCGTTAAATATTGATGTGACGCGGGACCGGGACGCTCACAGACACCCTCTTGAAATACTTAGGCAAAATTATTATTTTGTCGGACAGTTTAAGATATAGAGTCGTCTATGTCGCGTACATGCGATTATATCTACTTTACATTATATGTAAATTACACGGTAATATATATATATAGTACATTGAAGATGTTTCATAGTCTGTAGGTTTTAGCTCGCCGTACGAAGTACTGAAGTAGCTAAAGCATTCGATCGTGTGTCTGTAGCATTCTCGGATTAAATATATTCCTTAACAAAAAGTTTAAAAAATCATCTTTTAAAATAGACGTATAATAAGTACGTTTACTTAGTTGGAATGAAATTAAACATAATAAAGATATAATACATATTTAGTGAACATTAAGTATAAGTTAAGTGAAGGCCACTCCAGATAGTTTTTCTACTACCACTTAGAATAGCTAACTTTTTGAATGCTATTTTAATTTTAAAATAATACTCTTTTATGCACTAGGGATATTTTAAAATAAAACATATATGAGGAGAGATCATGCAACAACAATCACTTACCGTTCATCGCATTGACAGTGCATGATCGTATTAACTCTCCAATTGAACAGTCCGTATTTTGTCTCAAAACCGGATATCCAAAACGGACACGCCGAATCGTGCCGGCGACAGCATTTGTCCGTCGTGCTGAACATACCAACGTCGGTGTACTTGGTGGCCGAGCGCCCCTTACCGCACCATTTGGTGCCGGGTATCCTCAAATAGTCGCCGATATCACGACGGTTTCTACACATGGGGAAATGTGACAAGGGTGTCTAGCTCGAGCCGAGTTTCATTATCAATCAGAGGGGTACACACCGTTTGTTTTTTGTCTTTCGATTTTTCTTTTTCGATTTTTTATTTTTACGCAGTGAACAAGAAGTGGTACCGATGTGATGGATCTTTTGTTTCTGGCACCCCCGCGCAGTGGAGTGCGTTGCTCATTTACCAGGGGGTGCATTTTCTTTTTATTTGTGTTTGTATATACTGTGGTGGTTATATCATTATTCTTATTAGAATTCTATTCATAGATCTTAAAATATTCTCAATAGATTTATACCTACCTAACCCAATCTTCTAACTATGTAATAAATATAGTTTGGGTCCCATCTAATACAAATCAAATGACAATACCGAAACTGACAGTATAGCTAAAAATGATTGTTTATTGAATAAAAAGGTATTTCGGACACAGTGTTACACTTTTGGTTATAGTTATATTAATTAATTCCATAACACTATACTCAAACCCTATCACGATGAAACAAAGCTCGAAAATGAAAAATTGGCCCTAGTTAATATATAGTATAATATAACAGTCGATGCGTCATTGCATGAAGACTGTTTTTTTTTTTTAATATAACTCGGACCAATTTATACTTTCGAGTTTGGTGTTATACCTGAAAATAGGTGTTTTAAAAGAAAACTACTAGTTTCAGATGTAGCTTTACTAATAGAATTTACGACTTATTCGATCTGATTCCGTATATGTTTTCCTAACCGAGGTGTAACAATTGAACTTCGTTCAGTTAACTATTGTTCTATACCGAATGTTATTGACTTTTATACTGTCGGCCATTAGTATATTTAATTGCTAACACTATATCATTTATTATTAGGTTTTATATATTTGCTAGTATCATCAACCATTATGTTTTATGTGTAAACGCGTACAGGATACTAAAATTTTGCACACCATAACGTACATAAGTAAGCTCTTTCTCCTATTTATATGTTTTGCGTTTTAACGCCACATTGTTAGTTAGAAATTCCTTTAGCTGTCGCTGAGTGAGTGAATTGTTTGCCATTTGCTGAATGGGCAGGTAGGAGCAGCTCGGAATTTTGTATAATTGGCCTGTCAATAGGGGATACTTATTGTTAGGGCAAATTTTACTTACGACTTTTACAGCCACCTATTTGTTATTTGAAGAATTTGTGGACAATACCTTTTGACTAAAAATTTCACAGATGTAGGTTATACATTGAACAGTTTGACCACAATGATTTCAACCTTTTTGGAATGGTACAATATTTTTCAATGGTAGAGAAAATTCACCGATCTTAACGTCATCTGGTGACAAATACACTCTTAGATTTGTACCCGCCATTTTGTAATTCAATTTATTTTGACATGAGAATAACAATTGATTGATTTGATTGTGTGTATATATTATATATTCAAAAATTGCGGGAGATAATTATATATATATATATGGTAAAATGTTCACCAAGAAGATCATAAAAACATAAATATGCATAAATAATCACTACAGTACATCTCATTTACGAAGCAGCTCACTTAATAGCTGCAATTAGATAGAGTTATCAGACACACTGTTTTTGCCCACATATGCGTCTAATAGTATGTGCAAGAAAGATAAAATTAAACAAGTTGGTTTCTTTTATCTATTCGAAAATTAATGACTTGTACTTCGTAAGATATACTGTATTTTTCTAAATACTATTACCGGAAATTTTTGTCCAACAAAATTTAAATGGCTGTTACAGACCAGTAGTGCGTGTGTTAAATTATTTTGTCAAAAAAGATAGTCAATATAAACTTTAACAATAATCTGGAAACAATTTTTCCAGTCGACGTTTTGTTTTTGATTTTTTACAAATAAATTGACTTGTTATGATAGCAATTAGTATATGCTGTTTTACTCAAAAATAATTAATTTCAATCATATTTAATTACTCGATGAAAACACTACAACTAATATAAGCATTTTAAGTTCTGAAAGAATAATAAATTAACTGAAGCGTCGACAGAATAAATGATAGTTTAATTTAATACTGTTTATCTTTTTCGATTTACACCCTCAACTTTCAATTTTATGAATTTTATTTACCAAAATACTTTCAGTAGAACATCTGAGGGAACATTTCAAGAATGCTCACAAAACACTAGTTGTATATAATACTGGCTTAAAGTAAAGTTATATGTCAACTGAGTAATATGCGATTAGAAAAAGCATGTCGAAAGAAGAAATAGCTACCTTATCGTATAATGCATATTCTCTTAGGTTACTAAAGTATTTCGAATCATCAGTTATAAAACTTGCGTAAACCATTAACAACACAATTTGTTTAAAATTGTAAATGTATTCATTATTACTTAATGTTTAAGTTTACCAATTTGAGTTTTTAAATCTTTTTCAATAAAGTAAATTGTATTTCATATATTCTAAATTCTGATTTATATAATATAAAAATATATTTTCAATTTTTGGAAGACACCAACATTTATCAGAGTATTCGGTGTTTCTGCATATTGTCTAACATTTAATACATTGCTCCAATTTACTATTCCCAGATAATTTGATTGCATATGTAGTATGGTTTAGATAGTACCTACGCCGAGAACACACTTTCATCCTGGCAATCTTACATATCTAATTGTTACTTATATTTTAATACAGAATATACTGTTTCTCACGAAGAGAATTTAGATCGCAGCCTTAATTAAATATGTTTAAGTAACTGACTGCATTTCTTTAGAAAAAATACCCCAATATTGAAATATATTTGAAATCGCCGGAGAGTTAATAATAAATAGAAAACAATACTTTATAAAAACAAATAAATTAATAATTCCCCTTCTCGAAATGTTCAATTCTGGAACAGTTAGATAGTTCGTATATAAAATGGTTCGCCTACCTATTGTCACAGCGACACGACACCATAGTGAATGGTCGTAAGTTCAGCAAGCCATATTTCTTGGTGAAGCCGGGCACAATGTGCTGACACATGTCATGTTTCCTGCAGCATCGGTCCGTGCCGGTCAGCAGGCCCAGCGATGTGGACTTTGGCGCCGCGTCTGAATGCCCGCACCATAACGTACCCGGGAATAACAAATATTCACGCAAATCACGACGATTCCTGAAAGTTTATTAACTGCCCGATAGTTTACCTCGAATTTCCTTTTATTTCTAAGCGTGAAGGGTTACGTGTTAGAAAACTGTTAATTGATAGTAATTTGTAAACATTTTTATTTCTTATTTAAAAATTATTTTCCATTTGGAAATTTGATTGGGAATGGTGCTTTGCCAAAGAATACATTGTTGACGTGTCGGAGCTGTATATTATCTTTATTAGGGCCGCTGACTTTATTGGATATATTATGAAATATTAAGTGTTTGTTGTAGTAAAATTATGATTTAATAAAAAAAAAAATGGTATTGGTTTTTACCTAAATCTGTCAATTTGGTCAAAATAATTGCCAATTTGAAATTGCCAAATAACTTCTGCAAAGATAATGCAGGAATTATTTTTATGGGATAATTTTTTAAATATAATCTAATCAAGAGTAATTTTACCTCGTCTAAAATAAAAATACTAAAATTCTACTTTTAAAGGATGAGAGTATTTATCTTTTAAACCTGTTAAAATAATTACAATTTATTAGATATACTTAACAGAAAAATTATCCTCGGAAGATTTTCAATATTAACTATTAATTATGCAATAATAAAATATTTATAGTTAATGTAACTGGTATTTGGTGAAACATTTTATTAATAAAATTAGTAAATAATGACACTTGCTTAAGTTTCACAAAACGCTTTTATTATACGATAATTGTTTCGACAGTTAAGTTTGTGAAACTTAACCAAGTGTAATTATTTACTAATTTTATTAATAAAATGTTTCACCAAATACTAAATTTCGGAAAACGGCAGCATTGATTATTGAATCAACCTAATAAATGATTTATAGCAAATTATATAGTACATAAAAAAAAAAGGAAACCCTCCACGCTATCAAAATATTCGAATTATCAAATTCTACTATTACCAATCCTGTAAGCCCCAAAAGTAATTCTCTATGCCTCAGAGCATACCAGGAAACATGGCAATTAACATAGGTAAACGAAACATGTATACGAATGTACAGAATTTAGCAATATACGAAACATACGAAGCTTAAAGCTTTCTTTACCACCACATATATACAAAAGGACAAACACAGGTGTATTCCTAATATACCAAAACAAAAAGAGCGACATCACATCGGTACCAAAAATATACATTAGGACAAAGCCTTCCATAAATATTAACACAAGCATAAAGGTGTATTCGTAGCGAAACAATTAGTAATTAAACTTAGAAATTAAAATTATAAATCAAGTTTGTCTTATTATAAACATTTCTAGCGTTTACAGCAACAAACATTATAATTGTGTTCATTTAAAGGCTGTGAATGCTCGCATTGCTTGTAATAATACAAACTGAATTATTATTTGTAATTTCTAATTGGTTTACTGTGAATACAACTTAAAAGGTTATATTTATATACAATTACAATCGAAGATTACAAAGGAATAATATGCAATGTTATCCAAATTCTTGTACTATGTAAAGCTGTGCGATCTTTGATTATGAAAATCGAAAGAATGGATTAGTATCGATTAATCTACAATTAACTATGACCATTTCGAGAACTTGTATCCTTTACCATAGTATATATTTAAAAAATAATAATAATAATATAACCGATTAATAACCAACTCATTCATGATCCACTTAGGAATACTTAAATAGTTTCAATTAATAATCAAATCCATTCCCTATAAACGATTTCAAGAATTAATTATAGATTATTCATTGGTACTACAAAAATTCGATTCATCTATTACTATTATTGATATGTTGCTAAATCCCATAATTGACCTCAGAAATTAATCGATTACTAAAACTTTATCACCAAAAAAAAAACGATACTTTACAAGACATTGCATGTTATTCATTTGTACAAAACCTGTAAATAAACTGATATATATAGTACAGTTGAAATAGTGTATTTGTTTTCAAAACAATCGAGGAACTTGGATAATGCACGAGATGTGTCTTGATAAACGAGTCAGTACACCGGTAATTAAAAAAAGTTTATATATTTTTAATCGGTAGTACAATTACAAAACTATTTTGATAATTACATTACTCACATATTTTACGACGCATACAATAATAAATCAAATTTATATTGCGATAATTATGAAAGGAATTTTAAATGCACATATTTTCACGTTTACAATGTTGCATAAACGGAAATCTAGCTTTATAGGTCTTTAGCTATGCACAATCCACTTAATATTAAAAGTTAGCATTATACAATATATACAAATAATACCGTAAAATTACTAGTTAAAGGATATCTTATAATTTTTACTATCTTGGACGAAATCTAAAAAGAAGTATTCAGGGGCTCCGGAACTATCTTGGAACAAAGGGGAGGGGGAGGGGGTGTTGAATTAATATAATATACGAATTTCTATATAATATACAATTATCTATTTATTTTTGAAGCTCTTATTGGATTTTCATAAACATATAGTTTTTGAGATTTGTCGAAATTTAGAATATTTTCTTGTGAAGGCATAATGTGAAATAAAAGAAGGGGAACAATGTAATATAGAATTAGATGAAAGTGCAAGAAAGTTGAGGGTAGGCCACTCCACTTTGCTGTGAGTAGAAATTCAGTCTCCATTATCTTTTATAATTTAAAACGAAACCAACTTTTAACAAGCATATAATTTGTATATCTACTCCCATATAAAAAAAAAAAACTTGTCAATAATAAAAATTCAAACAATACCGTGTGTATTCATGGTAATATGATCAATTAATTCCATGTTTAACAATTCACTTATGTCCAATTACAAGTAAGCATTATGCGCTTATACTACAATAGCGTATATTAGCATATGAAGATGGTTATTCAAATGAAGTTCCATGTTCCAGTGACCACTTAACAGTTATTTGAACAGGAACTTGTTGGCTTCATGTTTCTAAGTAAACCTATTCTGCTCATACATAGCTACTACGCCTATTTTAACAATGGGACATAATATTTTTGATTTTTTTCGTTGTTGATTTTAAACAAAAGAATTTTGTACTCTAACTATAATATTCAGTAAAACAAATTAATAAAAAGAAAAATTATAAATATTACTATTGAGTTTGACAGTTTGGACGTGAATAACATTCTGATTATTATTGTTTGATAATTTAGCGGAAATAGTACTTCAAATTTATTATAAATTAGTATAATTTTCCAGTCATTCATTAATTTATTTATTGGATTATTATTTCTAATGAAAACTAAACAAAAAAATGTCGAATGCAGGCCATTCCATATATTTTTATTGTACGTAAGGCAATATCTTGAAAATGAATATTTATATTATTTCAATGGGAAAATAATAAACATGGGCTAGCCTCAACAATAAATAGATTAGGTGCCTACTACATTCTGTGCTAGACCAGAAAATCATTAATTTTCAAGACACACCGTCATTTATACAGTCGAAAATCAAGTGAATTGTTGTAATTGATCGTGCTGGATAACAAGATTCCACATGAACATTAAAAACCACCAGTGTTTATAACCATAATGAGTTGACTGACAAACAACCGTTTAAAAAACCATTAAACAACCAATGAGGAAAACAAATACACTATTTGTATATATATATATATACATCAACTGTGCGCTTAGGTCAACATATTATACATTGTGTTTAAAGAATTTTTATCAACTAACATACCGTTTAATAATTTATCACGCACTTACAAGTGATCTCTTATAGAACATTATTTGAAACGTTTTTTATGCACAAAAAAAAAACAATGAACAGAAGTTTTGGGAAAATGAAATATCGAGTTTTAGTCGCATGTTTGTGTTAATTGTGTTGTAGTTAAAGAATGAGACTAGAAAAAGTTTCAAAAGAAGTTCTATAAGAGGTCATCTGTAGCTACGTGAAAAATTATTATGTCAAACTTTATCAGGATTTTCCATAAGAGAGCTTTGCTTGAACTATTTATTTATAAAATCTATTTATTTTTCAAACATCACTTCAATGCAATTCTTACATATTTCTTAAATAATTGCCTCAAGTTTACTTATTTCTATATTTCTCGTAAAGACAAATACATTTGGAAGTTAGTTCACCTTGTGCATGTGCAGAAACTAACCATAAAACAAATTCTTTTAAGATGCTCGTCTTGTTTATATTTCGTTCTCTGTTTAGCAACGGTTAATATCTATGGATTTCAGATTTATTTAGATTTATTTAAATAATCTTGTAAAGCAGAAGCCTAGAACCATACAATATCTACAATATGGCATATTATTTTACTACGAAATTTTATTACTGTAACTGTAGATATGTTTTTGGATTATACCAATTAACAGCTACAACAATAAAATTTCGCTAAAAAAAATACGCCATATTGTAGATATGTAATGGTTCTAGACATCTGCTTTACAAGATTATTTATATAAATCTTAATAAACCTGAAATCAATAGATATTAACTGTTGCTAGACAGATAACGAGATATAAACCAGACGAGCTCCTTAATACTGATCCCATTGTAAGCTTAGACACAGAAAAGACAAAAAACAAACGGATATTTTTATGAAACCTTTAAAATCCACAAACGTGATCTTACCTTGTGCTATTTACTGCTTTTCTCCTATCTTTCAACAATTTCTTTATTTCTCTGTGCACATCTTTGCACTGTTGCTTCAGCCGTTTATAGTTCATCCACTGTTGCATTTCTTGTGGCAATTTAGCCACGTTATCTAGAGGAACTATGGTTGCATTGTACATGGTAGTCAGCAGCTGGACATCTTGTCGAAATGTGTCGATGAATGCTGCCACCGAATGTGGTTCGTGGACATACTCGCAGTCATTGATTTTGTTCTCTTCATCGTAGATCAACTGGATGAAGTGTTTGCCATCGGTTAGTTGACGGAATTTTACGCCTAGCCTATAACAGAAACAATATTTGTTTTGTAATTTGATCTCTGGATCATTATTTGTTCGTATATTGGAATTTTGGGGTTTTCTTTCGTATATGGAGATGTATGTATATTTGACTATAATCATTGCTTTCAGAGTTTAGTCTGGTATCTATTACAATTTACAAATGTCTTCAGATATTTAAGGCAATAACAATACGTTGTCTGCCAACACCAATTTTATTAGAAGGCACAAATAATGGATTATCTATTTCACATAAAAATTATTTTGCTCCGAAAAGACATATCTGTTTATAATTGCCTTGTTTCACGTCAAGTTTCCGTGTAAATATTAGCTATCTTTAACTAACCCACCAAAATGGACCACCTGTCCTACTCCCACCAAGTTTATTGTGCAAGCAGGATGGTTGTCATTCGTGTGCGCTAGATAAAGATAGCTATTTGACTTGCCGTGACGCGCCGTGGAAAAATTCTATTATAAATGCACCCTTAACGCTAACTAATTACTTTTTCTTTTTTTAATAAATTGGAGTATTAGTTTCTTGGCCGAACTGAATATTTCCCAAACAATACACGTATTGAGCGTTCATGAAATATTTTTGGCTATTTTCGCGACAATTCGTTGAAAGATATATTTAACATTCAGTTCTGTATAATAAAATATACATATCTATATTTATTTGTGTGCATAGCCTGAAAGAAAGCTTTCTATTTTATGTAGCAAAATTTAAACTTGTAATAAAGGTTTACTCTTAGAACTTATTCACTATCTGGTGTTGTACAGTTTAATATGACATTTCTTGCAACTTTACTTACTGAAAAGTAGCATATCGATTTACTATAATAAAATATGAAATATCTATTAAATATTCTTTGATTATACATACAAGAGAGTTGTGGTAGTGACCACATAAAAGCTTTAATTTCTTATGCAAGTATGAAATCATAGTTTTATTTATATTTAAATGGATATTAATTATGAATACTGCATTCTGTCTATTTTAAAAACAGAATGTACAACAAGATGCCGCTCATCTAACATATTCTCCCGCACAATTGAAATCAAAACAAATCAAATCTGATACTAGGTGTCTAACATATAAGGCAACCAATTGCAATCAAAGTATACATATATGTACAATAATTAGCTCGACCAATACATCATTCGATAGTTCAATAAACTGTACAGGTACCTGCAATATAAATAGTTAGTATTACAGGTAACTTTTAATGCAATGTAATAGTCAATTGTATTATTTAATTTTGAACACGATCTACTATTACAAGTACATGGCTGTAATGGAGATATATTATTTACATTACTAAATATGCATGTTAAGTTGGTAGCACTTGTGTGTAAGTTAAACTTCCTGAATTTTTGTGTTGTCAAACTTGTATAAATATCTAAACGTAAATAAAGATATAGGTTACACACATTCCGAAATATTGTATTGTATGACTGACTGTACGAATGTTCAATTTTAAATGCTGTAATTTTGTTGGTATGATACATATATGTTTTGACAGGGACGTATTTATTAAAATCAAGCAAAATCGAGCTCATAGTCAGTCTTGATATAAAATAAAACATTTTGCGTTGGCGTGATTGCCTGTGAAAGAAAATAGCACCTACTGTAATATAACAAAATATATATTTACTTTCTTAAACGAAGCTTTAAAAAATAGTATTTAACGGAAATACAAGTTTTGAACTTCTCTTCTGTGAACGCTTTATAGACAAAGCTGTTGACGATAATATTATGAAACTTTATTGTTTGTACCCCGAAAAAATCCTTCAATTGTATAATACAATTATAAACCGGAAGTGAAAGTTTACTCCTGATTCATTTTCACCATTTCGAAAACGGTATCAGTAAAATCGCAGACGAGTTTTTAATAGGAACGATATATATTATGGTATATATTATAGGATGTATGGGGGTATGTAAGGGTGTATTGACTTATTTTTGGATTAAAAATCAATGAAAATGCCACCCTGCCTTGTATTAGAGAGCGGAAACAGTGGATTGACTGACTGACAGTCAGAAGGGCGTATCACTAAGCACAACCTCTCGACACACACACACACAGCCTACTTCTCTGATCGAGAGCCACTCGACCTCATACAATCTAAACTCAAAAACTCAACACAATTCGATACCTTACTTGCCTGCGTGCTTCGGTCGTTCACGTTGTTACGATGCCGCGATACCAACTATTTAAAAAATAGGTATCTCTAAATACTTAGGTACCTACCTATATCCATTTACTTATCGGATAGAAATTACAACACGTACCCTTATTGTTTACAATAATCGGAATGTACACTTAAATTGTTTGATAACGAAATAAATTCCCCGGTATTTGCTCTTCATTGTTGTTTGTTCTACATTTCAAAATTTGTACTTCGGTGCCGTGTTCATTTTAACACCAGCAATAGCAAACTTAAATATTCAATTATCAGAGGAAAAAAATTATGACTTATTTATAGGAACAATTTCTGAATTAGGGAGACATAGAATGAATTATTGATCAATAATAATATCCAATTGTACTCGTATGTTATTAATGATTTTGTGGTTTACGAAAAAAATCGCGTAACATATGTTATAGAGATCAATGGAGAATGGTTTTGAAAAGTACGTGAAAGAGACATTTTTTTTTGTGCTATCTCACTGTGGACTATTTAATGAAATTAAAATATTAATTGAAGTAGTATATGCTAATGAATTGGTTCTTATTTCTCTTATTCGATTGTAAATATCAATTTGAAAGATGAATAGAATATAGCATCATGCAGTGAGTGAAAGAATGTGATTAATAACCAGTATTATTATTTCTAACGGATCTTGCTTCACCTATCATTCATATCACATCTAGTATCTGATATCCTTATACGATTCGATTTGTTATTGTTGTGGTTTCGTTTTACAATTGATTTTTACGTCTTTCCAGTCAATTGTACAATTTCTACTACAGATTCCGTACTAAATTCACTCCAAATAGCGAATGAATATTTTAGAAAAAATGCCATTCTCTTCATTTCTTATATTGTTTCGTAATTGGTTTCTAAACTCTCAATTTTATGTACTTTTGCTAATGGCATTTGGCAATTTTATATGTGTTATATGCAGTAGCGAAATGAGTGGACAGAACTCTAGGATAAGTCTTATTTTTTACTTTAATTTATGATTTGGAATACAACTGCAGACAAAGTGACTACATTTTTGCGTATCTGATTTCGATCTCTAGACTCAGGTAACTTATTTTCGTTAGGGTCGGAATTCTTGAACAATGTAACTTGGAAATTTGACAAGCGTATCTTCATTATTCTTCAAGGTGGTAAATTACCTTTTATAACTGTTTCTATCTTCCAGAATAGTTAAAAAAGTAAATGGTTGAAAATAGGAAATACTATTTCAGTCAGTCTAATTCAAGAACTTAGTTTAAATGGTTAATAAGTGAAAAATAATGTACGTAATTTTAAGTAAACGATGAAAATGAAAATCGTCTTTTATACACAACGAATAAAATTTTATCGATGTGGATAGAAGACGTCTTTCATTTACTTAAAACCCATCACTGAGTTAATCGTTTATGTACGCAATGTTATTGCCATTAGTTCTTAAATAAATCAATAAATAAAATTACAATCATGATCTAAAATCCTATAAACGCTGACCACTGATTTATTTAAAGTGATATTTAAAACGTTAACTTTAATGGTCAATTCTACATATCCCTTCACAGCATTTAAGATTGGTTTAGTTAATTTTGGTATTTAGTGAAATTAAAATTCGTCATTATCATTAACCCTAATTGGAATTTGAAATAGAGTTCTCCGATATTACTATCACAGAAATGGTGATAGTTTACATGTAATCAATCATAGATCCGTGGGAAGATGAGATATTGTGATAACATGTAGTAATTAATTGGGTGTGATTGATTCTGTCCTTAATCATTAATATCGTTTATTTTGAAAATTTATAACTAATCCAGTCCTGCACCATAATCTTTCCAATACAAGGAACATAGCAAAACAATTATAAAATTACAAGTTCAATAATTAATAACCTTATAAACTCGATCACACGGTATCACCACTTGTCATTCAATTGCCTTTCCTTTATCGCGGTTTAACACGGTTATTCCATTTTAAAACGTCTGGTAATCCGGCAGGTAAAACCAGCTAAATCTTGTTAGAAAAAAGATAAAAATTTCAAAGACTTGGCTTTGTTGAAAAAGGTATCTATAGATACCACGAGCCGCTTTTTTGTTTGGGTTCTTAGGGCCCTTGTGGCACGTGACTTAATTTGATAAACGAAATTTATATAGAGAGAAAAATACAGTAAACGATTGTTGAAATTATACTATATCTCTACATGTGGCTGTATATTATATTTTATATCCGTTTGCACAGCTTTTACTCCAAGGGTAAAATGTTTACTAATTGTTAACTCGACGTACAATATGTACAAAAGAACTATGGTATTCGGTTGTCTTAAGTTTTTGGTTTCATAATTTTATCTTCAACAGTTTTGGTTTTAGAGCGTTCACACTCACAGGCTCACTCACTCATACAAATAAGCACACAAGCACACTATAGACGCACATCAATAATTCCGAAAATAGATTATATTTTCGTTAAAATCTCGAATTCGAAATTTTCCATTCCTTGTAGAAGAAAGTAAAAAATATATCATTTTATTCCAGGAAGTTTACAAATATATTTCTGTTATATTTTAACTTCCAAGATATATTTTCAGTTTATTTATCCATCTTATATCGTAAACTAAATTTCTATATACATCAAAAATACTTAAGAGAAGTCGAATTTTAAAAATAAATAAAGCTTGATACGATCAAGAGTAGCAATTTATTTTATTAGCAAAAACAAAAACATTCAGTTTCTGATCACGTCGTCTCATAACTCAGAGATATTTAAATGTTTTTTACAAAGACATCAAACAAACTTGATATTTTATCTGCAAACATAACCATACTTCTGTAAAAAGGCTGCCGCCTGGTCAGACAATTTTCGTTAGGGTTCCTTTTTGGTGCCCTCAACACGAAGTTGACATAAAGTAATACAATGAACCTTTTTTAGAGAATTGTATTCTTAGAATAGTTTAAAAATGTATAAATTTATAGATTGCTACTGTGCTATTTGAACGCGTGCAATACTACGCTAAAATGTTTAATTCTGATAATGTTACAAACACACACCCAAATACTAGAGCTCTTTAGTATATACTAACGAAAATTGTCTGACTATAATGCGAGCTAAAATGCTAAGAAATAAAATCTATAAATTTCTAAAAAAATAAACCCGGTCACCCCTATTCTACTTTTTTTTTTTTTTGTAAACAACAAAAGTGTATATTTTAAGATATTTATAAAAGCTGATTATTCTGTATTTATTTCTTCAGATAATGTTTAATTTAAATAGGAAAGTCGATTTCACAATGCTAGTGTGCATATGGAAGATTTAATTGTCACTAAATTATTATTCTCAAGACATTCACATTATCTTAATATCTCTTAATGTTGTGTTTAATGCCTTGTAAGGCATAAAACCTAAATACGTGCCTGTTATTTTCTACTTTTCTAAGTCTAAATGTATTTATTTAGTACGTATTGTTGTACAAGTATTCATGACGATTTAATTTTGATTTATTTGAAGAATTATAAACACAACACCTACAATCAAATTTATGATACTCCTACACGTTCTAATTATAATATGGGGAAGCATTGATAATCCGGATTATTCAGTTTGTGATAATTTATGAAAATTTTGGTATTATAATAAATAGTAGTGAATTGAATACTTTCATTAATAATATGGCTGAGTCATAATTTTTCAAACTTATTTTTCGATAAAAAAGTTTAATCGATTCATCGCTATATCCTTAACTTTGAAAACGATCGATTTTTAAAAATATTTTCTAATCGTTTATTTGTATTTTTTACCAGACCTAAAACTATAGAATATTCGTAAATTAAACGGCAACAGAAAACTATAAATTTATTAAATCGAAACACAGCGCACATCAACAAAATTTAACTTGTTTGAATTTAGTAGACATTTCTTTTTAATTATTATTCGAAAATATATATTATATAAATTCGGCATGATACATCTATTCCGATAACAAACAATATGTTACATAATCCACAACAATTAAATATATCAATATGTGCCTTTGCAATTTAATAAAAATATATAAATCGAGAACAACGTTTATATATTTTATATTTTTGTAGGTTTGCATATTTTAGGTTGGTCTTTTGACTGTCCATTCAAATCTTCGTCATTCGTAGGGTAAAGTTTCTTTATAAATATCTCGTAAAATGCTTTGCATAGTAAAGTAGCAACACCGAATCATGATTCATATTTCAATTATACACTATTTCATACATTCTTGTATAACGGGCTGCGTATTTACGGAATCTGAAGTCTGATTCGCGCAAAAAAAATATTGGTTCTGTGGTCTATATTACTTTCAATGGTGTTTGCTAATATTCAAAGACAACAACAACACAAATAAAATTGATTTACTGACTATATCACAAAAGACTGAATAAACATGATCAAGCAAACAAGTAATTTTTAATCTCTCATATCATGATGAAACATCTGATTTTCTTCAAATTTGGTTTATGTATAAATCTATAATATGATCGCCAATTAGTTTTTTGTCTTATATTAATTCCAATCGCCCTTTTACTTTCTGAGCTGTGACCACTTTTTTATATTGACAAATATATAACAAAAATCTAAAATAAAATACATGTTGTACTTTACTATATGCGATTTTCAGTAAATGGTACATTTATAGTTTCTTATACGTAATAAATAAAATAAACTAGTGACTACAAAAAAGAAACACATCTAAATATTCAAGGAAATATTCGTTTTGACGGTCCTTGAATCCATGTTGAATATTGTTTCAATGAAATCTGTGTGTGTGTGTGTATGTCTGTGTGTGTGGGTGTGTCTGCCCGTAGAGCCATCAATACATAATAATTTAGTGTTTTAAATTTAAGTTTTGTTTATCCAGGGAACAAAATCTATTTTAAAACGACATTTTTTACCGGAAGTGCTAGTTAACAACTATTTCTTCAGATTGAAACCAAGAATCATAAACATAATTGTACAAATCTAGTTTTGCTGATATTTCCACATTAGGTGATCACTTTAAATGTAATGTTATATTCTGGTAAAACTTACGTCACATACAATTTCTAGTACAACCAAATTATTTATGAAATACACGATTTGAGGAATAACTTTGTTAAATGTGTCACCCGCCTTAAAATGCTCTATTTCTGTAATCTTCAAACGTGAATCAGATTATAAAATGACTTCATTTTACTTTGCGAAACTTGTAGAGTTGAACTTAATTTAAAATTTCGCTGATGCACCATTCTTCGAAACTGACAAAATAATATTGGCATAGCTAAACGCACGTATATATTATCGGACATCGGTGGATTTTTCAAGTCATATTATTATGTATGCAAGGTGGATATTCAAATACAGGTAGATACAACAGCACTAGTAAAACTGACTGATGACAACCGCCACATTACAATGTGTTTAGGGGACGGGACGCTCCTTGTGTCCAGTTACACTGCACCGGCCCACACACTCTTTAAACCCAACACACGTATAAGACACATTACTTGACAAACTTACGAAAATTACCTGCTTTGATATATTCCTTTCTTTTTTGTTAACTTGGAAAGAGGGAAGCAAGCTTAAACAGAATTATGAATAGATGCTCAATTTAGTGGACAGTTTCAGAATCTTAATGTTGGAATTGTTTTTTGGGTGGTTATAAATTACAATTTATATTAATTTATTTTAATTTTAAATCATATTTGAATTTGGACTCCCTTACGGCATTTACAAAGTTATTCATCGTTTTTATTGTTGCTTTCGTATAAAGAAAGTATACAGGGATTAAGAATATTTTTTAAATTTGCAAACTTTATATCTTTACGAATTCTTTTTTACTACATCAAATAGTAATATAAGTTATTTGGCGGAACTACTTGACAAGTATATCTAAAGCAATTTTTGAAAAATAAGAATATAAAATTTTTATTCATAATCCTAAACAAGAATAATTCGTAATCCTATTAAAAATATTGGAGAATTCTTTCTATCATCAAACATCATAAAAATAAGTAAACTGTTAATAGACTATACATCCAAATTCTTCTCTACTTTATATTCAATCGTATTATCCGTTTAAATTTATAGCCCGATCCTAATCAAATTCGGCCTAAGGGCGAATTAAAAATGTCGGGTATATAGCGTTGATTGAAAATAATCAATGGATATTCTGATTGAAAGTCAAAGACCGGTAGTTAGAGTCCATATTTATCATGTATAGTATACACTGATTTTTGATACTTCTAAATAATATGACTGCACCTGTCTTAAATTCTAGCGGTGCACTTCAAAATATTAATATTATTATAATCATAAGATGTTTCTGAATAAATTTATGGTGTCTATTTAAAATAATTAACCTTACAATTTTTCGTTTATTATTTTCTAAATGGAACTACATTAAATCTATCTGTAGCTAATACATTGAATTGGTGGGTTATATGCATATATTGTCAATTAATTATTACATTCTTTGGGTAATGCTGGAATTCTGAGCTAATTTTTAGATTTATAAGACATAAATATTTAAGCGATAATTGCTTAGAAATTAATATGTTTTGCAGTAAAATTTGTAGTTGTCTTTGTTCAATGTTGAAGTAAATGAGTATCTGTATATGCAATGATTTATGGTGCGATTCTGAGCCAGTCTATAGGTCTATAAGGAGAATCAGTAAGATTTTGAAAAAGCTGTAGTTCTTTAATGGAAACATATTTTAGTATTATTAATTACACATATCATGTATTATGTTCGATATATCTTACAAAATCAGTTTAGAAATGATTTGCAATTCATTTAAAATATATATTAAACTATCAATATTTTACGGATTGTACTTATAGATGTATAAATTTGCTCAGAATTGCACCATTAATCGGGAAAAAATATATATAATTTTCCTAATTACACATATTGAACATTTTGTGTGATAACAAACAAAAACTATTTTGATTCAATTCTACGAAAGTATTGAGAACGTGTTGAAACCATAAATAAGAGGGGAATAATTCGGATTGAAATAGAAATTGTCGTAAAATAGATTTTATAATCAAACCCGTTTTATTTTTAACGAGTGTACTTTTATTTGCATAAATGAGACCCTTTCAAATTTGAATTCATTTTGTGGAAATACATGCACAAAACTTTCTGTGCAGAACAAAGATGTAGTCTCAATAAAAAATTACAAAATTAAACAACCATAGATGCCTTTAGCTCGCTTAAAATCTTTAAGAAAATTAAGAAAACATCAACTAATGTTTTTACTAAAGAAACTGCTTTACAATCACTGACTATTGAAGAGACCATACTTGATTGGCGGGTGTAAAACCAATCAAAATATAACAAAGGAAGCAATTGTTTTATATGATATATTAATTTCAAAATTATTAATTTAATTATTACTAAGTATAAAAGGACGTATTGTTATCATGAACATTTTCGAATGTTTTAATGGAAATACACACTTTTACCATCCTTGAATCAAATCTGACTATTTTTAAGAAGACGTTTGTGTTTATTTGTCTGCGTGTGTATATGAACGCTCTTGAGTTAAAACTGGTGAAGGAAAAATTATGAAACATAAAGCTAAAGATTTGTAAATAACCCAAGTATCTTATTTTTAAATACAATATTTTAACCGATTAGTAACGGATTACTCTTGCTATGTTTTAAATATCTGAGAAATAGTATGAGTTAGAGAAAAAATGTCACTTATAAAAGTTGCAGATATTTAAATTTAAAGCAACTTTAGTTTAAAATTGTTTCTTAAGAAAAATGTAGGTTATACGAGCGACGACTGTCATTTAAATTAATGAGATATATATTTTTAAATTCAGGATGACGAGACAAAAACATTTTGTTAAGGAATTATTTTGATCCGGCAATATTACAGACACACATTATATAATAAGTGTTCAGTCAGTAAGTAATACATTTACAAACCCCAGCACTAAGTTATTTTATTAAATAAGCATGGACCAACCCTAATACTTCTTAAGATACAAAATAACCCTCGCTTAAAATGAAACATCCTTCAAAAAAGAATACAACACCAGCGCGATTTGCACAAAGCATTGCATACAAATATAAATTGACATATCACATTACGTCGTGCGAAATTGACAAAAACATTTATAATCAAATCATGATTTGTGAAATGAGTCACATTTGGGCCGCGGAGACCGCTCGACGTTTGATCCGTCAGGCTTGACACCCCTTGTGCATTGCACATTAGCGTCCCATGGGGGCGGGGGTACGGGGCCCACACAAAAGTCACAAGAGAATATCTAGGGGGTGAGTTGCATACCAGTATCATATCATACATGCACCTAAGAACATGCAAACGATATGTGATACGGTTGTTTTTACGCAGCTAATACACTGATTAGCGAAACGAGTTACGACATGTAGATTTAAGAATTGATTGTTGGTTTGTTGCAAAGGGGTTAAGCTAAGGGGAGGCATTTGGGATGCACTGAAATAATTACACTCTTCCTAGGTTAGGAGTTTGATGTTAGGTTGTTGGTTTCATTGAAAGTGGCATATCTATTTTAATTTTTAATTATTTCGTTGTGCAACTGTTATTATTCATGACATTCCCAATATTTAGCCATAATATGACTAAATACATTTTGAATTATATTTTTTATTCTACAACTGTTAAATGTAGGTTTTTAAACGGTTGTCCAACGAATTAAAAATGACATTACGGGGAAATGTGTTAAAAGTGATGACTATTAACACTAATGCGTTAAAAGTTATCACAAAGCAATATTCAATTGTTGAAATTAATTTTGACAGTAAATTGACGAATGAATTCTAGAAAATTCCACGAAGCTAATAAATTATTAACTTGTAAGTTGTAACGTTTTAATGTGTGTGATTTACCGCGGTCCTAGCAAAAATAGTGTGTGTAACTAGTGTTAAAAGTTATGTTATTTTGTTCGTGGAGTTCCTCCACTCGGTTACGCTTCGTTTCACAAACTTCCCACTCACAAAATAAAATGGCACTTTTAACACTAGTTCCAATAAGTTATTTATGTTTCTTTATATATATATATTTACAGATATTATGTGATATATTTATATTATTTAATTACAAAGACCGTCATAAAATTATATATTTAATTATCTTCGACAAAATTTAAAAGAAAGAATTTTGATCATACATTAACGATATTATATCAAATTATAATTGGTGTCCCAGGCCTCTGAAGATGACAATGGTTATGATAAAATAGTATGCAATTTCTACTTAGTTACATTAAAAACTTGTTATCATAAAAAGAACTAGCACCCAAGTATTTATTTCTCCACAGTAAAGTCAGACATAGGTTTTGATTTATAAACACGGCGTTATAGTAACAGTTTACTTACGGTTACGTACCAACCCGGCTAGTGCAAATATGTGTTGGATTTTGTTATGATCAAGATTACATGATTCCAAGTAAAATATACTTGTGCCAGTTCTGTTCTATGCGCCACGAATGATTTCAAACTAGAGAAGCGACTATTCAACGTTATACCACACACACAGTATTGCTTTAGATAATATCATCACCAGACACATCATAGTGCTATTCGTTATAGGCGGAAATTGCATGAATATAATCGGAACCTCATATGACTAAGTTTTTCTCTCTAATAGAACCAGTTTAGAAAACAAGTTGTTAGTATCATGTAAACGTTGACAATAATGTATTTATTTGATTAATTAGCAAGATATTAATATAAGACTTATATTGAGTATAAATTTAATTTATTTGTCAATGATTTGTCAGGATTAGAAATAACTATATCTGTACATACATATACATAAAATCATGTTGTTTCCATAAATATATGCAAATTTAAAATAAAAGACGAGTAAAATTTTAAATTCATGCTATCATTACCAGGAAACATAACATAACTATTTCTAATGCAATTTTTCAGTAAATGGAACATTATTCAAAAAAAAACTTTTCAATGGCAATATTGCTGGAAATTTCAATATCTGTAAAAGCCCATTCACAGAGAACTAATTAATAATTAAGATTAGAATTTAAATGAATAATCAAGTTTGATTTATGACAATGCTGGCGATGACAGCAACAAAATTTACAATTAATGCGTTAATTTTGCTGTTGTGAATGCTAGCATTGCTAGTCATAAAACAAACTGAATTTTTACACACAGACAGAATACACACACAGATGTAATTGCGAAAATAGTCAAAATAGATTGAAAGACCAACAAAATGAATATTTTTATTAATATTTCGAGATCGATATATTAGTGTTCACAATACTCTCTTTAATTCATAACGTGTAAGAAATTAAATACTTGTTACCCCCATTATTGGGGAAGAACGTGATAAAATATATGTATATATATATATATATATATATATATATATATATATATATATATATATATATATATATATATATATATATATATATATATATTCTTTGTTTAATTCTTGTAGGGTATTTATAACTGGTATTTGGTGAAGGTTAAATATCGCATATTTACAGTGTTAAATATATATGTTTAACAAAAATAAAAATATTATTATGAACCTGATAATTTTAAATTAAATAATATTTGATAACATATAAAATGATATGGTAGACCAAATAATTAGGTACATTCACAGTCAATAGGTTTAATAAACTTGCTTATATATATATATATATATATATATATATATATATATATATATATATATATATATATATATATATATATATATATATATATATATATATTACTTTGAATAAATTCAAGAAATATTTTATTTAGTAAATTATAAAAAATAAGTACAAAAAATCATTAAGGGTAAATTTATTAATTTTAGTAAATTAACTCATTCTGGAACAAAACATTGTTGTAATTTATTAGAATAGGTGTAGTTAAATCTGTCTTATCATTATTGCAATCAACTACGTGTATAGTACACCACAGTACACGTAAATAAAAACTATGCTCTATCTAGGAAAAAAGTAATAAAAACATGAAATCATGCTACCTGATACTCATAATACTGACATTCATTAAATATCATACGATTTGTGGATTGCATCACTTTTGATAACAAATGCGTGCGATTAATTCATGAGTACTTCAATTCCAATACCAGCCATGAATTACAATTATAATAAAGCTTAAAATTGTGCAAAATACATCGTTTATAATTTGCAATATAATCGTGATATTTATTTTCTGTTTTAGTTATCATGAAAAATTTGATTTTTGTATTTCAAACTAAATGCATATGATTTTTCAAATATTTATATTTAAATACTTAGAAATTGATGATAATTTATTGAATAACAAATTATTATATGTTGTTATGTTGAACATTTTATTTATCAAGTTCAAGTTTAACATTGATTAATTTTTTTTTCACTTTTGGAAATATAATAAAACAGTATTATTATCATTATAAAAACATGAAGTGCTCGACACTCGGCTTTTCTGTGCTACTAGGGAAATGTAAATGTAACTATTTTCAAAAGCGTTTTTTCAGGAAATGGTACATTTTATGTAAAAATAATCTAGACAAAAATTGCTAGAAATTTTAATAACATTAACTTTTATAATATTCACTTTTGCTCTAATTCGTGTCCTTTTCGAGATATTAAAGAAATGACACGAGTACAACAAGCACAACCGGTTCTAAAAATAATTTTCCAAAATGGATATACAAAACTTAAATTCAAAACATTATATGTGATAAACCGGTGATAAACCCGTACACATTTTGATTACTCATTAAACACCATCAGGTAACCGGTAAGTTCGGTTCTATTTATGGCACAATATAAAACTAAAAAAATGTATATAAAAAAGTCGTTTTTAAATTTGCTTGCATGTAATTTACTATAAAATAACTTAAAATCAATCATTATAATAATATACAGGAGTGTTAAAACTTTTTCGTTTTAAAACTACGTAAATATACGGTAATTTTCTTCTGAAAGCATATCGAACCACTGGTTATTAATAGACATTTTATGATGTTTTTTTTTTTGTAATCAATGAGTTTTATAGTCTTATAAATTTTTGTTAATATTTATAAAGAGTTAATTGAGGAATATTTGCGGATATAATCATCAAAAATTTTTCATTAGAAAATTATGAAAGTTGATCTAATTCTTTTTTTTTATTGAGCAAAAATTACAACCTAGAAAATAGCGGTTCGTCGTTCTCAGAACTATTAGAAAATGTTATCGTGATACAGATGTCAAAGTCAAAGTGACTATATTATTTTTATCTCTATTTTTTTTTTTTTTTTTTTAGTAGAACATTTTGTTGTATAACAAATTATTTGAGGAATGCAATTAAATATTCACAATGGACTATTGAAAATTTTCCATATAAATTTAATTACCAATTTATTTACACGTGTGCATAGACAATTATTATAATTGATGTTTAGTCAGAATATTTTCAAGTTTAATATTTTTGCAATCTTAAAATAGTATTTCTTTCTGTTCATTTTGATTAAATTGCACTTTTAGCGTAAAACAAGCTTAGGCACAGGCACCTATGCTTGCGAGCGATGACTAACATCCAAGTACAATGAATTATACATTTATGAATTCAGGGCGACGAGACAAGAATTTTATCGAAAGGATATTTTTTGATTCGAGAATGCTACCGACACACGGCCGAATGCTTCGTACGGCGTATCAAAGATATTGATATTTTGTGGTACATGAATATTATTTTCTACAACTTGTGTCGATCTCAAGATAAAATAGTAAGAGTAAACTTGTGCCGTTTTCAAGACCCTGCCACTTGGGATCTTGTTTTCGAAAATAGAAAATATTTTTCGGGTTATTTACAAATTTAAAAATTAAAGATCCATTATCTCAGCCTAAAATAACAACGCCAAAAAATATACTACTATATAAAATATATTTAACTCTGAGGTATTCGATAATTAATTAAGAAGTATACAAATGTCAAGCCTGAAGCATATAAATGAATTAAGTACAATCAAAAATTTCAGCACGAGATTATTTTGGTCTGATAATCTCTTCATCATGATGAATGTATTAACTTGATGATCAATTTCATCATAATCTCAAAGAGAAAGTACTGCATTATGAATTTACATTATCAATAATAATATCACAACAATTATTTTAACATTATCTTGTTAATCAAATACAAAAACATAATCGTTACAATCTGACATATCAAATTTGTCTATATTATTTTTGTAGTTTAATATGATAATAACTGTAATTTTGTGTGGTGCAACAAATCAGCTGATTAGTGTTAAATGATAACGTTTTAAATGTTTAAACAATATTAAATTATTACATGCGCAAATTAGCAAAAGATGAATGATTTACTTAAATGCTTAGTAATACGAATTCCTTATATTATGCTTATATATAATTTTGCAAAATTGCAGGCGCTGTCCAATAATACACTGCGTGTTTATTCAATGTTTTCATTACATAAATTAAGCATCAAATAAAATATACTTAGGCCCTAAATTCCAAGGTGAAATGATATGATTAATATTATTAAACTTAAACCTTATTGTAATTGACGTCTGAAATTCCTAACTTTAAAACTAATCTTATTAAATTCTTTATTATATTAATAAAATTATGCGTAAAATTACTTTAACAGCGATAAGAAGATTCTAACTTAATAACACATTTTAAACGCCAATGCATCTAAATATTTTGCATTCTGACAATTTTCAAGATGACTAGGCAGTGTCTGTGCATCTGTCTGGGTTTTACGCAAAAGCCGCCAATTATATTTAAACGAGAACACTTAGATTATAGTTTATTATATATTTTACTTTACTTTTTGTTTCTTCTTTACTTGCAAAAACGGTTCAAATTATGGTATGCGGCAAAATTAAAATTTAAGTATTGCTTAGTATTTAATTATTTAAAATATCGATAGGAAAATTGTTAATTGTTGCTATATTAAATTTATAATTATAATTACGAAAAATTAGCAAAAGTTTATATAAAATTTCAAAATAAATTTATATTTATCTAAATAATTTGTAAAATTCGATTAATTGCAAGAAAATTACTCACTAGAAAAATACGATACAAAGTTATCGTAAATAAGAGATATAAGAAATTTAATTAATTTTGTATGCGACATAATTAAAATTTATGCATTGTTTAGTATACTTAATGATTAAAAAAATTAATAGGAAAATTGTTAATTGATGTTTTACTAAAATTATAATAAACTTTTAATTATAATTACGAAAAATTTGAAAAGTTTATATATAATTTCAAAAAAATATTATACTTATCTAAATTAATTGTAAAATTCGATTAACTGCGAGATAATTACTCACTAGAAAAATACGATACAAAGTTATCGTAAATAAGAGATTTAAGTAATTTACTTTACTTTTTATTTCTTCTATACTTGCAAAAATGGTATACGACATATTTAAAATTTATGTATAGTAGATTAATAACTTAAAAGATGAATGGTATTTTTTTAAATTTAAGATTATTTTAAAAATTTAGTGATAATTACAAATACTTTGCAAAATTTTACTTATAATTTCTAAATAAATTTAAATTTATTTAAATTATTCGTAAAATTCGAAAAATGCGAGAAAATTACTCATTAGCAAAATACCCAGAACAAAGTTATAATAAATAAGTAATTTAAATAATTTTCCTTAATTTAATAAATCTATCATCTGTAAAAACGATAAATCCCATTGAACAATGGGATTTCCATGCTATTTTCTCATTTATTTAAAATAAACAATTCTGCATTGTTGTCCTTTTTTATTTACTTTCAGTAGTTGAAAAATGTTATAAATGGTCTCCTGGAGATAATTCTGCAAAAGAGATATGTCCATTTCTACTAACACCGCGTCATACTCAGGGCTTGTTATATTTAAGTGTACAAGCAACTTTCGATTAACGAACATTTGATTTGTTTTGACGTACGGCATAATTCATTAAATATTACACCGTCAATAAATAGAATTGCTTATACAACTAATATTATAGTAAAACCTTTTAAATAGACCATACATATTTTATACATAGTTTATACCTTTTAAAAAGTTACTAGCGTACACGAATATGAATTGTACTAACAGAAGAATACAAAATACATATAACGAACATTGTTTTGAAATGGTATTCGTTCGAAAACCAAGAATGTAATCCAGGATAAATCGAACTAAAACGTAAATCCTTAATCAAACCCCGATTATTACCGGTAAAGAATATGCGAACATTTATTTTCTAAGATATAAAATTCCTAAAAATTTAAGTAGATCTTAAAAATGTGGTTGTACCTTCTTCCAACAGTAATTTCTTTGGCCGTAACTCCTTTATATATCACTCTAGTCTCCGCCTCGCCATCCTCCAACGTGTTATAAACTATAAAGTCGTTTTTACTAACAGCGACAGTGGACGTCGTCGTCTCCGTCGCCGCCGCCAGCACTGCCGTCGCGACGGCCAGTACCAGGCAGCACACATACCACACAGATTTCTCCGTGGCGGTAACTTTTAAACTTGAAACGCACCAAAATCACCCACCACACCAAACAACAGCTTTAAAAATGAAAATATTTGTTACATAAATAACAAATAAGAGTCTATCGCAAATTAGTCCTCGACATGATCCGCGTGCGACCTTATATAAGAATAAGTGGGGACCGTTCTTAGACCGCGGTCCGTGAGCTACTGAAGCACTGCTGCTGGTCGCTGTATATGTATGTGTGTCCGCTGAGGTATTGTGATTTCTCGCCGTTCTATAAAAGACCGCCCTAACGAAAAGAACACCGAGGATTGTGTGTGATATGTGGTGGTACTGGTGGACTTTTAACGTTTTGAGTGTCGTCTTTATGTCTTGTTCGTAGTTTAGCAAGCGATTTACAGATCTCTACTGTACGAGCTTGTTAATTGTTTGTTAGATTAATTGCTGGAATGTACAAGCAAGATTTTAAAGTAGACGATTTGGATTTGGCGTACGTCAATTGGTATTTCTTCGTAAATAGTTTAGTTGCCAACGTGTTACCCAAAGCCATGCTACAAATAATGATATACCTACCACATTCAATACTGGTCAAGAAAATACATTATATATGTAGGATGTTTGGTAGAATTTTGGAGAATTTATTTAATTAGTATACGAAGTCTAAAAGGAAGCATTGTAATCATGACATACTCTATATTTTAACGGAAATGGCCATCCCTGAATCAAATCTGACTAATTTCAAATAACACCTGAATGTGTGTGTGTGTGTGTGTGACTGTATTTATGTATTTATTTAATTATTATTCTAATAAATACATTACTGCGAAATAACTTAAAAATAGGTATAAAATAAAATATATTGTATAAATTATAAATATAACCATGTAGTTATAAACGGTATTCACGCTCAAGTTCGAATCTCAAAAGAGCGAATCGCAAAGCAGTGAAGAGCAAAATATAGAATACTCAAAACAGAGGATGGTTAAAACAGGGGATAAGAACCAGAATACTCCTAAGAAGACTTAAAACAGAGAGTAACAATAATTAGAAATCTGAGCAAAACAGCGAATGATCAAAACAGAGAACGACCAGAAGAGAAAATGAGAAAAACGGAGAATGCCTAAAGGAGCGTATTACCAGAGAACAGAGAATACTCGAATGAGCAAATAAATAATGGCGTACAATTAATGTCCTCAGATCTAAGTTAGGTTTAGAGTTCAGTAATACAAAAACTCAGGTGTTTGGAGTTAATTTAATATTTGTATTAATTTAGGGTCCGGTAAAATAAAAATCGGGTGTTTAAGAGTTATTACATTGTGATTGGCATAAAGAACAGAGGAGCTAAAGCCGTCAGTCGTGTGTCTGTAACATTCTTGGATTAAAAAATATCCTTAACAAAAAGTTTTTGTCTCGTCCTGAATCCAAAAATGTATATAACTAATAAACTTCGGTCGGTCGCTGTAAAACAAAATGAGATATAAACTAAATTTGCCACATATATTCTTTGGTATCCCATTTGACTCCGTTCGCAGTTTAAATTATATCCCGGAGTTTTAGGGTTCCAAAATTTGGAGCCCCTTTAATGCTGTCCTTAGAAAAATAATAAATAATAAAAAAAAAACACTTCTTTATCAAACTCACTTAACTTGTATATGATAATTTTTCTAACATGAAACTGCACCGAGGCGAATTAATTTCAATCATCAGATCCAAAGTTCTATAAAATACGATAATTATCACATTTTTGCTAAATATTTATTACTATCGCTAATAACCGCATACAAACAGTTTGTTTACTATAAAATTCATGCGAATTATTTATTTTAGATTAATATAATTGACGATAACACGTACCATGAATTCTATTAGATTAAATTACAAAATCGTATGACCTGTCCTAAAGATCATTTGACATATCGAAGAACACATGTTAATGGTTGATTGGTGCAATTTTGAACCAGAATTAAAAAGAATTCTTAAGAGCATAACGACGACGAAGGTCGCTGCTCACTACTGCCATATTAGTTTCGACGCTACCAATGCTTCCAGCTTGCTGTAGGAACATAATATAAACATTATTAATAATACTTTTTAATGTAATGAATGAAATATATTTAGAACTATATAATTTTCACCCCGGGGTTTATTATTCAACAAGGTTTATTACAAACGTGATTTCTGAAAATTGTTTGTTTTATAATATTTTATTAATCATGGTATAAATACTGTAATCACGGAAATATACGTTTTGACTATCCCTGAATTGAATCTAACTACTTTCGGCATTAAATCTGTATCTGTGTGTCGGTGAACGCTCTACTGTTATCATGATGTAATATTTTGTTTATATATCTAGAATTTTTCTAAAAATAATAATAAGTATTTTGAAGCCTTGTAATTTTAGGTATGAATAAGGTGTTAATTTAACATGTATTTATTATCTCAGTAAAGTTATAAAAATATATGAATTATCTATAATTAAAACAATTATTTGTGCTACTTATCATAAATATATATTTAGCAAGAGATAACAGTAATAGGTACATTGATCGATATATAATCTTGCATCCATAAATATATTAGGTATTACTAATAATTAATAAACATTCCAAAAGCACCTAAAACCATACGACTTGCAGGCACTCTTGTTTCAATCCCACAATCTACTCTACCGCCCATACAACCCGCGCAACCTGATGTATCTGTTCTAGCTGATGGTTATTTAGGATTTCGTTATATGAAAATCTAATATTTTAGAAAATTAGAAAATAAATAATATTTAGATTCTTCACTTTCAACAAATTCTTATTCGACCTTATCCTTGAATATGACACCTCAAATTTATTTCTTACTAATCTATCATTTAAAATATAATAGTATTGAATGTAACATTTAACTACGCAATAAACAAAGATTTAATTTAGATATGAACAATTTAGTAAGTAATTATAGATACGTCATGTATATTAGTTTTCTATTCTAAGTTTAAGGTCTATAAAATATAAAAAACTGCCAAACATGTTATTATATATTGCTCAATAATATAACAGTGAGTAGACATTTAAATTTGTCCTTTTGTAAATCACGAAATTCAAATCAACAATGATTATAAACATTAGGTAGATTGATTTTTGCAAATTTGTTTTGATTATATGTTTCAATTACCAAGGCCACAATTAATAACAATATCAAAAGAAGAGAAAATCACATTAGCATATTTTAAAATTTGATGGCGCTAGATTCTGGAATGGAAGATATACACTGACAACTATATTATAGAATATGTTTTTTTACTTTCTTGGACGAAGTCTAAATAGAAGAATATGATTGGTTCAGTTTTAACACATTGAAAGCAAGAGTTTGGTACTATATCGTATTTATAATTGAATGTAATTTGTAATTCTAGTTGGGTTTTGTTTGGATAGACTGGGAGCTGATCTCTGCGTTGGATGAGACTTGCAAAAAATCTTCGAAATATTTATGAGAGTAATTTCACAGTCAAATAAATTTAAGGTATTTAAACGCCTTACATCCATCTTAATTTAAAAATATTTAATAATTATCAAAACATAGCGCAAAAAAGATTTTTTGCAAATAATTACAGTGAGTCATAATTATAATTTACAGTTAGAACTTGACTTTAAAATTTTCAATTTACATTCCACATTTTTTCTACTGCAAAAGAAGAGTACATGTTACAATGGAATAACATGCAATATTAATTAATAGCAACAGCAATTGCTTGTGAAAAATTATTTATTTTTAAATGAATAATATTAAAGATTTTATCAACATCAGTTGTTTCAAAAAGTGTAGCATTTGTAATAAAAAAATACTTAGTTTTCACTGTACTATATGTAATATAACTTTATCGTATTTGTAATTCAATTCTATACCATTGTCAGGAAACTTTCAAAATCGATTTTTCAGTAAATGATATTTTTTTTAAAATAACTGTAAAAACAAATGTTGCAAGAAATGTTAATATTAATTTTTATAAGATTCACTTCACCCTCAAAACGAATATTTTCATTATAATTTCGAGTGTCTTTGAACGCTCTACAGGCTATACTGTTCAACGTAAAAATATGATGTTTTGAATATATATTTTATGTACCCCAGAATAGAAAACCTCCTATTTTGAAAAGGATATTTCAACCGGAAGTGCTCGTTTACTCGTGTCATTTTTTAACTATCTTGGCAATGGCTGCATTTACAAAAAATCTTATAGATATAAAAACTCAAGATATATTAATTTTAAACAACTTTTATTTCAAGTTTTCTCCTAAAGAGAATGGTATATTCACTAAAGAATGCAATTTAAATAATTTCATTTTTTTATTAATCGATGTTAGGTATTATTGATATTAAATTAATTTTTGACGTAAATAAAGATGTGAATTATGGATTTAATTAAAGTACATGTAAGCAATATAAAACTAGGTCCATTTTTCATGTAACACTATAACGCAATTTCGTGTTGCTTAATTTGAATAATGGAACGAAAACACATTACGTATATCAATGCTCGAGAAATTTCGCTAATCTCGAAAATTATATGTTTTTGAATCGATTTTTATTCAATATAATTTATTTTAGGATAGGTAAAAAGAAATCACAAAACAATAAGAAATAAAACGTAATAGAAAGTTCTGTGTTTGCCACAATTGTTTTTTTTTTATACATTATTAAGTAAAAACAAATAGCAACCATATTATGTATTTTATTAGTTTTTATAAGGGAAGTTTGGGCTGTCCACAACAGATATTTTATACGCATAAAAATAGATGTAAAACACAAACACAATTGCTTAATTAATTTTTAGGTTAACATCAGGTCACTATTTGAATAATATTAAAATGCTAACAAGCAGGTTAACAACATCGAATAAAATATTTTAAACACCCGATAAATTCGAGTATTACAATCTGATACGTTTGTATTTAAACTTCAAGCTGTATAATAGTTCGAAGTTTAAATTTATTTGACGCATTGAAATGTTTAAAAAAAAAATCTATCAGTTACATTATTATGATCTGTAATACAATCAAATAGGCTGGGCATTCGATAATACCAAATACCGCTTTCCTAACAAAAGTTGATTGGTGTAAACGTGGCTTTCGGATGATTTATTGTTATTTGTTGTTGTAATGTTGATTTGGGCGTGTAGGTAGTGACTTCGGATTTGTTACATCTACAAATTTAATTGTTGACTTGATATTTATAAGTTAAATAAAATTTAGATTATACTTGTAAAGTTTTGAATTACACGACAGTTACAAACACTCAAATAGACAATTTGAAATTATTTTTGTTATATGTTTTTACAATCTTTGACCCAAAAAAAACATGATTTCTACGAATTTCTTTCTTAGACAATGATGAAAGTATCAATTTGGAGTTGAATTTTTTGTATTGCTCGTCTATTTATCTACATTAATAAAAAATGTTTCATAAAATAATATATAAAACTTTCCTAGATAACGCAAAGTACATGACTAGGTCACCACTAAACGGGCGAACTCATATCTCATCAACGGGTCTTCTGAATCCATTTTTAATGTTAGATTCTAAAAGAATGTAGAATTCTCTGGAGCTAATATTAATATTTGGTGTAAATAGTTAATATTTGACAAAATGGTGACCGTGCGAAGAAACTTGCTCTTTTTAGCTCGCCGTACGAAGTACCGAAGAAGCTAAAGCATTCGGTCGTGTGTCTGTAGCATTCTCGGATCAAAAAGATTCATTAACAAAAAGTGTTTGTCTCGTCACCCTGAATCCAAAAATATATATTACTTATATACTTGGATGTTAGTTGTCGCTCTCTCGTAAGACCAAATTAGTAACCTCTATTCCTCTGAAGGTACCAAAGCGATTTACACCAAATTTGGTACACATATTATTTGTCACCCCATTTGAATCCGCTCTCAGTTTAAATTTAATCGCCTGTATACTTCCCAAGTTATAGGGCCCCGAAATTTGAAGCCCCCCTTAATACTGCCCTTATAAAAATAATTAATACACTCAAGAAGTTTACTAAAAATTCTAAGGTATTTTATGTCTACAAGATTTTTTCATATTGTTAACCCAAAGCCCGAAAAAAATTATTAAATATTTTAATTTTGAATTTTAAAATATGCACTAAAAATATTTTTTATCAATATAATTTACAAAAAAAAAAAAAATTGTTAACCAAAAAGCTATAATAATTAAAAACCACTGCTCGCAACGCACATTTTACCTAAGGGCGAGCTCTACGCGTTGGTGCGTTTTCCGCGTACCAAATCTTGTTTTCACTTAAAGGCGCTATAAATATTAATTATTTATAAAAATATATGCATTTTGTTAGTATAAGCTCCAACAAATAGGATTTACTTTCATTTAAAATTAAGAATAAGCAAATCGGTCTAGTAGTTCCAGATAAAATAGTACGCCCAGTTTGAAAAAAGTAGTTTCGAGAAAGAATATACTGGATAACTTTAATATATTTCATCTTATATTTATTCAGATATCTCAGGGGATAATCATAAAACTGCTTTGAAGGCATAATACACACTACAAACTATCGAAAAATGAAAAAAAAAAATTCTATATAAATATTGTATTTACCCCCTTAATAAAACTAGCATTCACCCGTATTTTTTATAGATTTACCATGCAGTCTATAGTGCTAAAATATTATCTATTTAAAAAAGGTAAAAAAGAGATAAAAGTTGCTCCTCAAGAATATTAGTTATAACATTCTGATTATAACCTATAAAACTTAAAATAGAGAAAACAAATATACAATTAAAATATTTAGATTTAAGGCAAACATGTTTTTGACAGCGTCAGAACATTAACATACAAAATATAGGCATGTTCTTTTTGTCGGAATCAACAATCAGCAGCAATCTACTACACTTTCTGATATCCGAGTAAGTTTCGTTCATCCCCTAACAGGCCAGGGGTTGTGCGTGCAATCCCCACGACACGCCCACTGACACGCCTTGGGCGTGGCCACAAATTTATTTCTTATTGTTGTTGTTCTCGAATAAAAAATCGAAAAGGGTTGAAATATATATATATACGGGATAGTTTGGAATTTATCTCAATTAGTTTTCATAATATGAATTTAATTATTTTTTTCTGTTGGACCAACCACGTCGTGTATAATAAATGAAATAGTATTAATTATGTTTTTGACAGTTCCTTGTAGTATTTATTTTTTATACGCGTTTCTATCAAACAGCACAGATAATTTATTTCCTTTGTATTATTATTAAATTAATTTGAATATTAGATTAATTTTGATACATTTTTATTATTGTATGCCAAAAACAATTATAATAGCAAATCTTTTATGTACTTATTTTATAAAAAACAAACCCTCACAAGGAAAAACCGTGTAAGGGAAATGCATTATTTACATAGTATAACAATGATTAAGTTTACATTAATAAAAAAAATACAACCCATCAAATTATTCAATTAGTCAGATGGATCGGTGAGCAGTGAACTGTATTCTGTATATGATATGGGCACATAGTGCCCCCTGGTTAACCTAGTTTTTATAAATATTTGTATAGATATTTAATCAATGGTATTTGCAATTATGAATACACTGTTTTGTATTTCGCAATTATAGTAGGTAAAAAATAAATAATTTACATTGATTCCATAAAATAATTGTTATATTTGAATTCCGTGACTAAATATGAATGCCGTTATCCTCTAATTTTAAATAGCGCGCCTACGAATACATCAATTGCGCACTAAACAAACCTGAGACTTTTATAGTTAAAGCACCATCTTACCGGAAAAGTTCAGAACTAGAATAGGACACCAGCCCGCCAATATTTCAATACGGATACCCTTGCCTAAATTCTGCTTTATAGATAAATTCAATTTACAGTAAAATATTTCAAAGGAATTATTTCCTTGAGGACAATAATCACTGCGAATTGAATTCCCTAACCAGTTCTTAATTTCTATGTATTATTTAAAATATATAAGATCATTTTGATGAAACCAATTAAATTGTGATTTAAAATTATTTTAATGTTCATTTCAGCTTTTGGTCTGTGCCTACGATTTGTTCTCCAAAACAAATAAACGATAGAAATTCGGCCTAATTTGTCAACGTATAAAGTTATAAACAGTTTGAATGAATTATATGTGATAAATAGCAACACGTTATGCATGAATGTATTTCGGGTTGCACTACTCGTAGGCGCTAATGTACATTATACAGTATTAATTATTCAATAGTTTGTTACTCTTTATATATAATTTATATTGTGAAAAGTCGTATTATATTAGCGACTTTTAATATATTTAAGATATTTACTTCTGATTGTAATATAAAATATTATTATACTAGAATAATGAACATTTTGTTCTTATAATTCTATTATTGTTATTATTTTATTAGTTTTTTAGATTATAAAGGATGTTTAATTTATTTTTATATATTTGTTTTATTATAGTACAAAAAGTATTACGAGAACAATGTTGTATTTATATCTTTGGCTTGAATATGTGTTTGTGTATTATTTGCAAAATATATATATTTCACCTGCATAGCTATTTACAACTTAAAGGGCACCACATCCAAGTATGTGATAAACAAAGCAATTGTATAATAATCTTATTTTAAACCTATTGTTAACATTTAAAATTTAAAATCCGTACCAAAACAAAATAATATTGATTATATTTTAGTAGAAAAAAATTAGGACAAATTTTACGACAATTTTATTAGTTTTGATTTCACTCATTCGAAATGGCTCGTAGGCCAATCAATGTCATTCCCTTTAATTATTATAAAAATCAATATATTAATGAAGGCTTTTTAAGCCCTCTATAGTACAGAGGTTCTCAAATAAAAAAAAGTTTCCACTACAAACATGGGGTGTAGTATTGTAACAATGGAATGAACATTATTTGCACAATATTCAATAGTTTTTAAAATGACCATTGTTTTTTTTTTTTGCCCCATGTAAGTAGTGTTCATTTGTTTTGTTCATGCGATTTGTATGTGTTTGTTTTTTACTCGAATGTACTTCTCAATATAAAATGAGTATTGGGCGGTAGATGGCAGCACAATTCATTGTCCGCCTAAAAAGGTAATCAAATACATAAAATGTGTTGTTAAAATGGCGTTCATAGTGTTGCTGAAGTGTTTTAGGTGATTTTATTATTGTTTTATGTATATAATCAATATATATGTGTTTTAAATCAGTTTATATTTATTGTGTGTGAACTAATAGACATTTAGATGCTGTTTATGTGCAGTGGATAGCGTATTTCAGGTTATGTTGAATGCTATGGGTCATCGAATTCATATTCAAAGTAGCGTCTTGATTAGTAAAAATGTGTGCAGCACCTAATTTAACGGGCACCTTTGGCTATTGGCATCCGGCTGATACGCATTCAACCCCAACACCTAGCATACCAGATACAGCATCGCTGAGTTGTTATGGACCACCCAGTATTTTACAAGATGCATCCAAGCTAAAATCGGTGCGTCGCCCAATGTTCCTTGTCAATAATAAACATGCCCAGGACGTTTTCACGAATAATACGTGCGAGAAGGGATGCCCGTGCGAACCGGTACCGATATCGTTTGGCGAAAAAGACGGTAAACACTTTATGACACCACTTGGTCCGCTACAATTAACGCCGGAAGAATGCAATGAGATTTTAATGAAACGTGCTGCAGCGGCATCGGGTCCGGTTGGAGGTCCGAACGCGATTCAGATGTCCGCACACTCGCCCAGCTCGCCACCTGACACGAAACCGATACCGCAGCCGCCGCCAGCCCCAGCGAAAATCCGGCCGTACTCGTGTCTGGAGTGCGGCAAATCGTTTCTACTCAAACATCATCTAACCACACATACTCGAGTCCATTCCGGCGAACGGCCGCACGTGTGCATACACTGTGGGAAAACGTTCGCCCACAAACACTGCTTGAACACGCACCTTCTGCTGCATTCGAGCCAGCGGCCGTACCAGTGTCCCGAATGCAAGAAAAGCTTCACACTCAAACATCATCTATTGACACATTCACGAGTAAGTCGGATATACCATTCATTCGAAATGAATTTGCGTCATTATTTGATTTATGTTTGGTAGGTGCACAGTCGAGAACGTCCCTTCATTTGTACCGAGTGTGGGCGGACGTTCCCGCTTAAACGCCATCTCGTCACTCACTCAAAATTTCACGCGGGAGAACGACCGTTCGTCTGCGAAGATTGCGGCGAATCGTTTGCCCAAAAGGATCATCTTGTAAGTGCAATATTCCAAAAGAAAAGAAAACATTCATTACACTCACTGCACTAACCGAAGATCACAGCTGCTATTGTTGAAAGTTTTTTTTTTTTTATATTAATAAGCTCTAACTTTTGATTATATATGCTTAACCCTCGGTCCCTACGGTGGACTGGCCGCGCACTGGGTTTATTGGGGTTCATCAGACCCCACAGTAAGGACCGACGGTTAATATAATTTAACAATTATCATCCAACAGCCATTAATGTTATGATTTTTGTTAATCATGTTTTGATTTAGTTTTGGAAGTTATTCTTTAATTAATTGTGTTTTTGTGCTCAGAGTTATAGATTTATAACATAAGTAAAGATAAAATTCTTTTCCACTTACCTAATAAATATAATCTTTGTATTTCTTGTATTTTTGAAGTAAAGGAAACAATAAACTAATTTATGTATTGTTTATCGTGTTGCTAGGTGATGCATTCAAGATTCCACGGCTCGCTGAATCCTTTCGTTTGTCCCGATTGCGGCGCCACTTTCGCCAGAAAATTCGAACTCGTAAATCACGGCAGATTACATGGACGTGTTCCACATAGTTGTCCCGTATGCAATAAAGAATTCCTACAGAAACGAACTTTGGTAGCTCATATGAGGTATCATTCTATATAATTATATTTACAATACTAATTTAAACAAAAAAAAAAAAACAAAAAAAAAACTGAGTACAATTTATCATTGACGTAGTTATAATTTAAAATGTAAAGTTCAAAAATCGGCTGCTATGTATACAATAATTATAGTACAGTCTCGCCAAAATTTAGGGTAACTTTTTTTTGAAAATATTGTAATCAAATACAATTTTGACCAATCGGGAATCCTTTACATATGCGGTATAACCCAAAACAGAGGATAGGACATGTTATAATTAATAATGTTTATATTAATCCATTAGCGCCCCTTACTAGCGGAAACCCGTTTTAAATACATTTTTGGTTTCGTTTTGTATATATTTTTCACACTGCGAAATTATTTTCCTTTTGACGATTGGTACTAACTATACTAATATTCAATTAGTGTTTTTACATAAATGTAGTCGCCAATTCAATATATTTCATTTGTATTCCTGGACTACTCTGCGACATTGATAGTTTACGCGCACGCATGCACACTGATCATTATATTATTTTCATTTAACCAAAACCTAGTTTTAGGATAAATATATTGTGATAATCAGGCTATCCTTAAAATAGGTCGTTGGGCGCTAATTGATTAAGTACGGACTAACCTTCAACACTACAGCTGTTTTAGGAACAACTGCCAGATACTGTAGTCAATCTATTTAAAAGTTATTTTATATTTATTGTGTTAGAAAACACTAAATACTTTTTTTTTTTTTGTAAAAGTAACAATAAAACTAAAACTGTTGTGGTTTTGTAAGTCGAACTGGTCCATAAATCCAATACTAAACCGAAAAATACGGTTTAATCGTGCTAACTTTTTTTTACGTGTTTTCCGAATTAAACGACCCTAATCTCCCTTATTTTTCAACGTAGGAATTCTGACAAAATTCACAATGTAGTACTCTATTGGGAAAGTGAATTATCAAGAGATGGCGTGGCAACGGGCAGGTTTTGAATGACAGCGGACATGCCAGTACACTCGGAATAAACAAAGATTCATTGCTTTTCATATGTAAACAATAGCACGTAAATAAAAATGTTTGCATGAACTTTATAAATGTATATAGTGTGTTAAAAGCGGTTTTTAGTGTTAATAAAACGAACTGTGAGGAATGTGTTAACTGTTTTGAATTTTTTTTAAATCGTAAATTAGGATAGGATATTATTTAACATGTCTAATCCACTATAGCAACAATATACTTTTTATTTTTCTGCAATAAAAATTAAATTTCTTACTAGCACTGAGTGCAAAAGGTGCTTACTAAATACGTCATTATTTTGTAGAAATTGTAAAATTGTATTGTTTATGCTTTCGCTCGAACTATAATTTTGATAAATATATTTTTTTTATGTACGATTGTGGTAAAACATTTATTTATTTATTTTTAAATAAACTAGCAATTTTAATACGAGGTCTTTTATGTTTATTTCACCTTATGACTTTCATCAAACAGATATTTGCATTTCTTCACTAAATTTATCAATATTGTTACTTCTTTCAACACAAAAAATAATTTCTAGATTCGTCTAAAATTTATCTAGGCTATTAGGACAAAATATATTAAAATCTAGATGTCCTATTTTTGAAAACATTAACCGGAAATAATCATTTACTCTTGTTACTTTTTCAATGCTGGCATGTGTTTGAAACAAGTAATTCTTATAAAAGTTGAAGTTATAATTTTTTTAACACCTATTTCTTGAATAGTTATTTCGAAAATCGTACTATTTACTGAAAAATTATCTTTAAAAATGGTTATTTTATATGCACATTTCTTTAGCTACAATATTTATTTATTTTGTTTCATAGCAATCGTAGGGCGATTTTAAAATAAATACAAATTATGAAAGGATAAGAAAGTCGATTGAAGACCACTCCAGCTTTTTTATTTATATTAATTTAGTAATTAACTGAAAATTGTTATGGATTAGTACTAAGAAAATAAAAATGTCACTGCGTGCTAAATTTATGCGAAATTATTGCCGATAACTCCATGATGTTAAGTAGGTACAATAAATCAAAACCCATGTGCTAATTTTTGCTTATTTAACATAGCGTTTTTCGTTATATCCGCAATCATTCTGTAACTAGTAATTTATTTAAAATAAATAAGATTTGTTAATAGCAATGGACTAATGTGTGTATTTTGTTTGTCCTCTTGCAGATTTCATTCCGGCGATCAACCCTTCTCATGTGTACAATGCGGCGAATCATTTCGATCAAAATCCGAACTCACCCAACACACCAAACTCCACTCACCCGATCGTCCGCTCTCATGTCGCGAATGTGGTAGCGCGTTCAACAGTCCTGAGGCGCTGGCATTACATGTCCGCCTGCACAGCGGCGACTCGGCGCTCGTAACAGATCTGTGCGCTTTAACCGCTTCCCTTCAGTCAGGCGGAGGATTTTCACTCTCAGTTCCACAAGCGAACACCACTACGTCAGCTCCGACACAAAGCGGCCTGAGTGCAGCTCACCATGTTAATGGGATAAATAAAAAGACCCATATATGCCAGCATTGCGGTAAAGGGTTTGCGGCTCGCCATGGCCTATTGCAACATAATAAGAGGCATCCGGCTGGGGGGTGTACTCTAAGGGCGCATGTTTGTCCGACGTGTCATAAAGGGTTCTTCCAGAAAAATCATTTATTATTGCATCAGCGTCAGCATATGGAGCAGCCGAGACAGCCGGGGCCTGCTCCTAGTCAAGAACAGCAACAACAGCACCAGCAGCAACAACAGCAGCAGCAGGCGCAGCAACAGCAACAAGTACAACAGCAACAAGCGCAGCAGCAGCAGCAACAACAAGTGCAACAGCAAGTACAACAGCAAGTGCAACAGCAAGTGCAACAGCAAGTGCAACAACAAGTACAACAGCAGGTACAGCAACAAGTACAACAACAACAGCAACAACAGCAGCAGCAACATCAAGTGCAACAGCAGCTCCCGTAACTATATGGACGGAGAAAATTCTTTTCATCAAATTATCATCACATCTATTATCAACTGAATAATAGTTTGAGAACAACAACAACCACCTATCCACCGTTCAGTATAAACAGAAATAATCAATGGAATTACTGATTATGAAAAATCAATACATTTTTTTATACAGTAGATTATATTTAAAAAAATAGCAATTATTCTTATGTATATTAAGTTAATGTTAATTATTTAACGTTTTAGGCATTAATCAATGATTATAGTTGTACATATTACATTATACTAATATAATATTGATTGTTAATTATGTTTTATTTTTTACTGCTTTTAATTAATATAAATTCGCTAGTGGTAATAAAAACAAAATTTTATTTTATTATTTGTGTGATTATATATTTTTTTAAACCAGATACAATTACAGGGCTCGGAGCGTACATCCCCAAATAAATGTTAACTAATTTGTTAGTTACTTTATTCATAGTCAATTACGAAATCTATGTAAAACGCAGAAAATAAATATATATCAAAAGCTATTTAGAACATAAGAGAATAGATTCTGTGATAATGCACTAAAATGGTGCGTAGACTGTATTCCGTGCTTTAGGAATAAACGGTTTTGAAATGCAACCCTCAATACGGGTCTTTGTATTGCTAACTAAACCAGTCGTGGCACTGCAAACATAATCAACATGTCGGATGAGTGAAGGCAGCCATTTATCATTTTCTGTGTTGTATTTACCGTTCAATAACGAGATATACACAGGTGTAGCCTTTTAAGAGGAACCCTAAACCGAGCTCACTTTTCGCTATCAGCATTATTCAGTAACACAAACATAACAATATATAAAATACATAAAAACCAGATATTGAAATGCTTGCGTTTCAACTGTACCACAGTGTTTACAAATGTTACCGCTAGAGGCAGTAGATAAATTAGAATACAGTTAACTTGAAAATGCTCCTACAATATTTCAAAATATGACTATAAAATGTATTTTTAAAAGATATTTCTGTTAATAATTGCAAGTTAAAAGTTCAATCTAGGCATGTACAGCCGTAAATTGCGAATATCGTTCTTCCATTCATAATAAACCTCTTATGAAAATCATCAATTTTTATTGGAAAATGTTTCATTTATTTATATATGTAAAATATATAAATTTTGTAAAATTTCGTCTGTACAGACGTGCATTAGATCATACTTAAGCGACATATATTTTTTTTGAACGATTATATTTTAATTTAGGGTCAGAAAACGTCAAGAGCGTTCATGCTACTGGGTAGGGATTCCTCTTAAGCGAAAGTCTTAACTTAGGAATCTTTTCACCCTAAAACTGTTGCTATAGACTATTCGGGGTTTTTATTTAAGTTTGTTTGGGCCCTTATGCTTTTTAATATATAATAATAAGAACAATGATTTGGGGCCCCTACGTTAGCTATAGCACATTTATTTCATTGGCTAAGATTTAATTTCGAAAAAAGGCAGGAAATACGCGTACGTGCAAGGACACTACCTGCCTTCATTGAATAATAATTTGTTTTTGTACCATACTGCGTATTTGGTAGCTTGGCGGTTAAATAGTAAAATAATTAACAACATTTGAATTTCACGGGAATAGGCAATAGGTAAGTATTTTTACTTTAAAATGTTCACTTGAATAAATTGTTTTTTTTTTGTAAATTGACTAGTAGCTGTTTTCGAATTTTTTTTTTTTTGAAATTTTTTGTTTTGAGTTCTACAGTTATGTAATTGATAAATATATCAAATTTGGAATCAATAAAAATTGAATAAGTAAAAAGCATAATATTTGTGCATTTAAAGTGCGCAGCGATGCATGAGACGATCGTACTTGGTCGTGTCGGGCCGTGAGCGTTCGACCGTTAGAAACCCCTGAAAGCCACTGGCGTTCGTATAGGTAGCGCGCAGTGCGAACAAGCATCGTTCACTGAGTGCATGTAACAAGCGAGTGCGCTTTCGCTGTCTCCTATTGTTGTTCTGAGTGTTCAATTTTGCCTGCAAAAATTCCGTCAATCGCGAACCAGTCGACTGTCTATCCAGCATCATTTCTACATATTGTTTCGGATGTATTTCCAGGTTAGTGTAAACAATCATTGTATTTTCTAAACAAGTATGGTTGCTTTCTTTGTTTGCAAATGTTAACACGCAATGACCAACCAGCCATTATACACTATTACTATTCCTAATATACACACAACCCTTTACTAACAATCCAATCGTGTGTCATTACGTCATTTAACTGCAAATCGATGCAGAAAAAAATGGACTGCATACAAACACACTTCCTTGTTGATTTGCAAGGTCTTTTCTATGGGAATAAACTTGTTTACTTTAGGATATTAACGGGTTTTGCGGTGTTTATTGTGCAATGATAAGTATGAGAGAGATTAATAGGTGCATTAGATAAGTTGTCATGGTGTGTTAAAGTAATAGAATGTGATTTTCAATCATTCTACATTGATCACAACAAATGCGTTCTCCGTCTTTGTTATGGCAGTCAGCTGTTGTGTGTTCATGCGCACGCTGCGACTTACGGCTCGTCGAAGTACGCGAGTCTGTGCACGCTGATAACAGTGATGCACTTTCTAGATGGCTGTCGGATACCATTGCATTATATTCCGTATGTTCTATTCGCATTTACGTTCTGCGCATTTTTGTTTCGAACGCCTGCTGGCTGCTAGCTGTTTGATAGTTAGTCAGTGGCGTACTTTGTTAGGGGGTACTGGCAGGCAAGGGGGGGGTCACAGACATCGCGAATGTTGACCCCATGCCTCTGGACCACTGAACCTGTCTCATATTCTTTTTGTCCCTCTTCTACCAGTCTTGAACCTGCAAATTATAACTGTTTTATCAAAATCAATGACTATTATTATTATAACAGAAATCGTCTGTGTATGTAAACAGAGTAGTAGTTCACTGGCCGATTATAATATAGTACTGTATTTATATATTCTACGCGTTGATTTTTCGTACTAAATGCGGCTTTTCAACATTCTATTTTTGTCTGCTAACTGTTTTGTTTGTAAATAGGAGATGTTATTATTCATTGGAGCAGTAGACGATAATCGCAAATGCATATGTCCTTGAATTTTAAATTATTACCTGACAAATCGCACACAAGTCGATTGCAAATATGAGTAGTATATATATATATATGTGTATTTGTTTTATTATTCGCTTCTTTTTCTGTTGGACAATGTTCACTGAACTTCCATTGTATTATAAATGAATTTAAAAGTGTCTTGGACTATTTTTAGAATTCTCATTCAATTTTTGAATGGCTGATTTGAATTGAATTGTGTTTATTGATATTACGTTTGAGTCTGCCGATGATTGTATATCACATATTAATTATGTTCGATTAGGTAAACTTTGTTGTCAATACACAAATACATTTTTGAAATATTCATTTAGTTAAATAATAAAATGTATATTTCTTTTACATTTTGCCGATTATTTTAGTATGTTAGCGTATATTATTTTATCGATTATTTAAAATAAAATTTCAAACATATTAGTATTAAAAGAAAACAAGATTTGGTACGCGTAAAACGCACTAATGCGTACAGCTCGCCTTTAGCTAAGATATGCGTTGCGAGCAGTGGTTTATTAGTATTATGGCCTTTTGAATATAGATATAAAAAGTCTTCCTATTTTTCGTAGATTATATTGTTAAAAAAAAATTTAGTGCATATTTTAAAATTCAAAATTATAATATTTAATAAATTTTTTTTGGGCTTTTAGTTAACAATATGAAAAAATCATGTAGACATAAAATATCTTAAAATTTTTAGTAGAATTTTTGAGTGTTTTAATTATTTTTATAAGGGCAGTATTAAGGAGGGCTCCAAATTTTGGGGCCTTATAACTCGGGAAGTATACGGGTGATTGGATTTAAACTGCGAGCAGATTCATATGGGATACCAAATAATATGTGTACCAAATTTGGTGTGAATCGCTCTGGTACCTTCAGAGGTTTAGAGGGCACAAATTTGGTCTTACGAGCGACGACTAACATCCAAGAATATGTTATATATATTTTTGGATTCAGGGCGACGAGACACTTTTTTTAATGAATATTTTGATTCGAGAATGCTACAGATACACGACCGGAAGGCTTTAGCTTTTTCGGTAGTTCGTACGGCGAGCTAAGAAGTAAAGAATAAACTTTTACTTCCGGTTAAGATATTGTTTTCAAAAATCGGAGATATATAATGTAAAATTATAAAACAATTTATTCAAAAGTATAATTTTAATATAATAATATGATTAGGTAACCAACTATGAAGGACATTGTATGCTTCGATAAAAAACTGAAAATTATATTTTAAATACTGTATTTCCACCAAATTAAAAAATATCATTAGCTTAAAACACACTGCAAAACGTGATAATACCATGGTACATAGAATATATATAAAATAAATATAGATTAAAACAATATTAAATAATTAAAAGTTGTATAGGCACTTATTTAGTATATTATGTTATTCAATTGGTCCAAGGACTAAACTTATAAACATAATATTATAAAAAGATTTTCTGAAAATTATATTGCAACAGTTTTGTGAATAATTTATAAAATATCTATTTACATACAAACTTAATTACGTAAAATTATAATTAAATAAGATATATTCCATTTGGTAAACATATTGGCATTTTATATAAAACATATGAAATATACAATAACAATAATATTACGGCGAAAATACAAATTTAATATAAAATTACACTTTTAAACCGATGTGAACTGTTTCAAAATAACAAAATATTTATTTATTCCATAATCATTTGAATAACATGTACATAATATAAACAATTTATTTTACTATCTTTTTATTTATTCTAAATTATTTTCTCAAAAGTATGTATAAGGTTTTAACGGAAATACACGTTTTGACCATCCCTGTATCAAATGTGCCCAAATCCAAATACTACCGTAAATACTGAATGGCTAAAACAACAATTATTAAATTATACAAGATACAAGTTTTAAACAAACCTTAATTTTATTATTATAAAACACGTTCACCAGAAATTTCTGATAATGAAAATTCAATTTTTCGTCTAATGTAATCACCGTTCCTTTGTAACTTTTAATAATTATAATTAGTTTTCATGGTTACGAAACATTTTGAAAATTTAAACGTATGTATATTATTTATATTTTCTACGAAAATAATTTTATAACTGACCAATACTTATCTATAGTTTAATAATTATCGATACTGTATGTCAAACAAATTATAATTGATGTTATTTTGCACACAAATTATTAGAATAAGACAATTTTAATTAGTATTATCTGAGTTATTATTTTGTCGGAAAAAAAAATTCTTTCTATTCAAGATTTTTAGCTACCAAAGAAGCTAAAGCATTCGGTCGTGTATCTGTAGCATTCTCGGATCAAAAAAATGCATTAAGAAAAAGTGTTTTTTCGTCGCCTTGAATCCAAAAATGTATATAACTTATATACTTGGATGTTAGTTGTCGCTCGCTCGTAAGACCAAATTGTTGCCCTCTACTCCTCTGAAGGTACCGGAGCAATTCACACCAAATTTGGTACACATATTATTTAACATCCCGTTTCAATCCGCTCGCAGTTTAAATCCAATCGCCCGTATACTTCCCGAGTTATAGGGCCCCAATATTTGGAGCCCCCCTTAATACTGCCCTTATAAAAATAATTTAAACATTCAAAAATTCTACTACAAATTCTAAGATAATTTATGTCTACAAGATTTTTTCATATTGTTAACCTAAAGCCCAAAAAAAATTATTAAATATTATAATTTTGAATTTAAAAATATGCAAATTTTTATTATCGTTCATTTTGAATTTAACTATTTATTCTGTAATTCCAACTATTTTATAGATAGGTACTGGTAATGGCCAACTAATGAAATATGAAATTTCTCTGTTCTGCGATTAGTAGACTGTATATTTTATAATGTAGAGGTAAAAGCATTGGTGTCTGCAGCAATGTATATTAAAACTGAAGCTCGCTAACAAGTAAACAATGGCCAAAATAAAAACTACACATATAAGTAATAGTTACAAAGGTACAGATAGTTTATAAAAATGTAGTCGTAATTTCATATACTTAAAAGTTTAAAACTATTGTAAATGCTAATGTTTCAAAAAATATGAAACAATTTGCACATTTACTAGAATGTCCTTCTAGGAAAATGCTCAGCTGCCGCATACACGTGTTTATTATTATTGCGCATGACAATGAACTTAACCTAACAAAGAAATACTTCATCTTGTAAATATAGTTTATTTGGATACAAAAAAAATATAAGGTAGACAGACGGTACAAACCGAATTTATGGAGGTCAGGTATAACTTCTAAGAATATTAAACAAAGAGCCCCATTTTAACAAAGAAATTGATTTGTCTACCCATGAGTCAGTGAAATGTAAAACTTATTCTTCACGAATTTCATAATTGATATCTTAGAAGCTCGTTCAGAACTGATTCATTTGTAGAACAGATTATTCAATCATGTTTTACATTTCAAATAAAATGTTTTCTTTTGTTTCATTTTTTTTTTTTTGGGCTTTGAGTAAACAATATGAAAAAATCTTGTAGACATAAAATATCTTAGAATTACTAGTGGAGTTTTTGGGTGTTTAAATTATTTTTATAAGAACAGTATTAAGGGGGTTTACAAATTTGGTGGCCTTATAACTCGGAAAGTATACGAGCGATTTGATTTAAACTGCGAGCGGATGCAAATAGGATGCTAAATAATATGTGTACCAAATTTGGTGTGAATCGTTCTGGTACCTTCAGAGGAGTAGAGGGCACAAATTTGGTCTTACGAGCAACGACCAACATCCAAGTTATATATATTTTTGGATTCAGGGCGACGAGACAAACAGTTTTTGTTAATGACATTCTTGATCCGAGAATGCTACAGATACACGATCGAATGCTACATCCGGGTATTAAAAAAAGTTGCACGAGCAAATCTTCGCTTCCCGAGTTTATATAAATAGTTCAAAATTATCTAAACTTTATGCTGGTAGAAACGTTTACATTTGCTCTGACAGCATAACTTCGAAACGATCATTTTATATAAACATTTACAAACTTTGAAATGAAATGCAAGCAGCATTATCCATCGGAATATTCGAATCGTTTAAATATGATTTCACAATGCAATCGTTGTGTATGCGAATGACATCAATAGCACTATATCAAAATTAAGTACTTTTAAATTTGTGAAAACATGAACTGAAATGTTTCACTAATTACCAAGTAATTATTAATAATTGGATTCAGAATTACCACCGATGAATATATATATATATATATTTTTAAAATAATTGTGATTGTTTTAATTTTATGGTGAACTATCACAGAAATCCATAGTTGCATGTAAGAATGCAATTTATTTAAAAATAACTTTAAATTTAGGTCAGCCTGAACATTGGTTGGCGTTCTTATAATACAATCCTGGCTGGAATAGGAATCTAGTATTTAGATTAGGTGTCTAAATTATGAATTTGAACACTGCTCCAAGGATAACGCTAAATTAGATGCATGTAGAATATGCAGCAATATGTATTTTTGAAACCACATTTTTAGCCGTACGGTATCTATTATAAAGCTGGAGTGGCCTTCACTCGACTATCTGTATATTTAGGAATGCTTTATTTTATCTTAAATTCGTCCTACGATTGTTAAGAAACAAAATCAATATGTATTGTAATTGGGAAACGAACATATAAAATAATCATTTTCAAAGGCGTTTTTTTAGTAAATGGTACGTTTTTCGGAAAAAATTGTCAAACAAATGTAGCTAGAAATTTTAATATCTTCAACTTTTATACTTATCACTTTTTCTCTAACTCGTGCCGTTTCCGAGATATTGAAAATAGTAAGAGTAAAGTGTTACTTCTGATTAAAATATTCCTTACAAAAATAGGTGCAAACTCAGGCTATAAACAAGTGTTAAGCTTAAAGTTTCATAATTATTCTTCCAACAGTTTTGGCACTAAAGCGTTCACACACACACACACAAATCCGTTATTCAGAAAATAGTCAGAGTCGCTTCAGAGATGGTCAGAACGTGTATTTTCGTTGTTTCCTTCCTTTTAGACTTACGCGAACTCGGAGATTCGCGGTTCTTGATTTTATCAAACCATCGACATCAAAAAAACGTTTTTACGTAACTCATATTTTTTTTAATATTTCGTATTAATATGTATAAAGAACTGCAATGTTTTTAAATATTTTCTGCATAAACTAGTATTTTTGATAGTCCTTGGCTCCAGTTAATCGAAATTTATATATACATATTTATTTGCAAAGTTGTACCTCGACTTACGCGATTTTTGTCCTCCCTATCGCGTAACATAAATTATTATGGGGTTGTCCTCCCCCCCCTGTTCCGAGCCACTGGTATGATGCCCATATTTTGTATACTATAATTACTAAAACAAATCTATAATTTCTTGAAATTATATTTGATATGTACAATTCGTTGTAATGTTATACTGACATACATAATATTACAAAAATAACAATTTGTTCCAATAATGTATCTGGTATGTTTCCTATATTATACGTTTTATATTACTTATATTATTTGGAAAATTGGACACTTTATTTAATAACTAGGTTTTGTCCGCGGCTCCTCTTTCCCTGCCACCTCCCGTTACAGTCTTCGTACGACGGCCAACATATAACGCTGGCTCCCGCGTCTTTATTACCCTTACAAACAATTATTGTTACATCTTGATAAATAAACACCAATGTCTTCAGCTCACAGTATATTCTACTGGATGGATAAAAACAAAAGAATATGTAGCGTTATTTTTAACCATTAATGTTTTAAGGAAGAAAACCTAATTATAATTACATATTTTTGAAGAGATAAAATGATAAAAACAATCATGAAAACTATAGCAATTATTTGAGTGCAAAGTATATTGTTGCAATCATCCGAAAAATCAGGCAATCAACATTTTAAATTCCAATATTATTATTATTAATTGACTTTTTCTGGCCTTCGGGTTTACAATCTGTGAAAACGTTATAAATATAAATCTTATCATTGTTTGAAGTTTTTTATTAATATAATTAAAAGAATATATGATTTAAAAATATATATATTTTATAGCCACTGGGTTCACAATTTGAAAAATCTTTCTAAAATTTTCAAAAATGAACTAGGGGCAGTATTAAGAAGTGCGCCAATTTTAGATTAACATTGCAGTATCACAGACAAATAAACGTTGCATTTTATAATATATAAAGTATAAGTTTTTCTTATACAAATAGACAACAAAGAAGCTTATATTAATGTAATAAAATCGCTATTTTTTATACGTTGCACATCTGTAACATTCTCAGAATAAATTTTCATAAACATTTGTGTGGATAATTTAAATTTGTTTATGGGTTGCAAAATATTGCTATAACTTTGAAACTAAAATTTAAACCAAATATAATAGAAATTACCTGAGATTAATGCTGGCGCTGTAAGCATTGGTGCTTCAACAGCTGCTTTATAAGTGTTGCTTTTGATGAACCAACATTTATTATTATACTCAATTTTACATGATTTGATGAATGATGAAATTTCTACCAATTTCCTTCAATTATGGCTCGATTTTATTGTAATGTGATTATGAAATCAACTAAAATACTTTTCATTGTCCAAAAATAATTTTTAATATCAGTAGTGTATTCAAATTACAAACAAAAGATAGAATGAAACAGAGAAGCCATATAAAGATTACAATAAACGAAATAAATGCGCTATCGACATTTAGATTAATTTTATTAATAGACATAATATGACCTACCTTTATTGATAATAATCGCCGGTATAGTATAGGCGAGTGGGAGTCTTTCTTTATCAAATATATTCTATGTTTATTCATCTATATTTAATTTATCTACGATATATTTATAATTGTATATTTCTCAGCACAATACAAGTGTTTGTTAGCAATTTGTATAGGATGTTCAGAATTGACCTTGTCAAGGTGAAACCTCTACGGTTGGTATACTTGCTTTTAAGTTCCCCCAGATTTTTAAGAGTGTCCGAGCAATGGCGGTTTAAATTAAAATCTTTATTTTTTTGTTAAAAGTATTAATATTGCGATGCAATAATGCAAATACCATTAAAAAATAGTTATCTGAGATACACTAAATATAATTATAAAAAATTGATATGAATAACCACAATTGTATTAATGGATAAAACCACATGCCTATATGAACATAAAATGGGTTATTGTATTGCACACTGATGCACGAATGAAGTTGCAATCAGTGTACCTAATGATAGAAAAATCACTAGAATGGTCATTTCAATTATTGATGTAAAATCAACCAACATAAATAATCAGCCAATCGAAACAAATTATAGAGTGATATAAATAGGGCAGTAACAGTTCAATAATTAGTAATTAGAGGTTATCTCTTCAAAGGACTGTGATGTGAATTTTAGAACCACATTTTTAATTTACTATGAAAGGTGTTAACTGTTAAATAATATACATTATTTGTTTGTAAAATTTGGTTACTAGTAATAAAGAATTGATTTATTTTCTTTGTAAAAAGATATACTGTGATTAAAATGGTTTATTTATGAACTCTCATCTTAATGCGAACTGGAATTATTGGTGCTTGTTAATTAGATGTGTTTTTGGTTCAGTATATAATTTTTCTATCGCTCGGCCTATATTTCAGAGACAGTTAAATTTATTACTATATTTAACAGTATTTAATAAAACATTGTGTTGCCAAAATTTACTGTTTGCCTTTGTGACAGGTATCTTGAACATTATTTAAAAATTGTAAATGCTGAGTTGAAAACATTCTCATTATTTTTAGATGTATTTACCTACTTGTAACTGGTTATCCTCTTGACTCACAGTTTTCTATGGAATCGTCACATTGTATTTGGTTTTCGTAGAAAAAATATCGCATATACTGTTGTGGGAAAACAGGTCGAACTGAGAACTCATTATTTGAACAATGTGAATTATTACATTTTATGACTGATCAAAACTCTATTTATTTTCATGGAAACAATTTGTGACCTCTGTTCATCAAAAGTCAAAGAATATTAGTTCATCTTATTAGCTCGGTGTACGAAGTACCGAAGAAGATAAAGCATTCGGTTGTGTGTCTGTAGCATTCTCGGATCAAAAAATGTCATTAACAAAAAGTGCCTCTTATAAAATAATAATTAAATACCGTTGCTCGCATCACATATCTTGCCTATAAGGCGAGCTGGACGCATCGGTGCGTTGTACGGACCGCATCTTGTATTATTTTATAGTTGATTTAACTAAAGGCAACCATTTTTTTTTTGTATTTAAACGGCTTTAATTACCAGAATAATGTTTTTACTTATTTGACTGAAGGTATTAATGTATTTAATAAACAATTTAATGCAAAATAAGTTATTTCATTGATAATTTTAATGAATTTCACGAACCATGTTAATTTTAATAATTATTTTAAAATCAGAGTTATAGTAACTCTTGAAGAGATGCCGAACAATCATTTGAGTAATCAACAAGTGTTACTTGATTTCCAGCGTTGTTAATATTATTAGAAAATAATACTAATGATATCGAATTTTTTTAAATAGTTTTAGAACAAATAACTAATTAATTTGATAAAATATTACAAATAGAAGTCCCTTCAAAAATATATATATATTAGAATAATTTAGTTGTTTAGTCAAATCAATTTTTTCTGTGATACCTCAAGAATAAACAAATAATTTTATAACATAAGACTACAATCTTAAGAATTATTAACAACTTAAAAATTATGTTCATTGAATGAAATAGCATATTGTAAGTGTGTTAATTTCGAAATGAAGCTTCGTAAAAAATTAAATATCGCCGTTATAATTTGTATATGTGTAAGGGATATCGCTGCCACCAAAAAGTACATCTCATTAAATTAATTTTGCTTCTGAAAGCGCACTATTAGAAAATTATATATATATATATATATATATATATATATATATATATATATATATATATATATATATATATATATATATATATATATCGGTGGAAAAAACACCTTTATTAATTTTGATATTTTTATTTTCTTATATATTGTCAAACTGTCACATCTCGGAACTTACATTAGACGATTTATTGCGGGTGATATTTGTGTATTCTGTATATTATTGTATATACAATAAGGCGTTTTTATAAATACAGATAGTGTAAGGACAAGTAAGTCGAGTGTCACTCCAGCTTTTAGTAAAGGCGAACTTTGGAACAAATATATATTCAATTATTTTTATAACGGCTGCATCTCAAGTATATTTAATTATCATGATATATTGCCCTAGAATTTGCACGAACGTGATTCGCGGCGATAAAATAATTCACGACAAATTTTACATGTTAATTATATGGAATTACGTTTGTTTTGGCAACTAGTACTAATTTTCGGCTATATCTTGTACTAGTATGGAGAAAATAATTTGACAGTTGACATTGTCGCGTAGTATTTTTGTTGTAAATCATTTCTGTTTAGACGTTGCTTTTATAATTTAACAAATTATAAGTAGCAATCAACAGTAAAATATGTTTCCAAGCCAAAACGTCAATAAAATAGAAAACCCTCGAAACAATTAGCTCCAGCGCTCAGTTAAGGCTATCGTTTACCTAACTTTTATGTTGATAAGTAAAGACTTCAATTTTCTCTTTATTTTTAGCAACAATTTTGCTCTTCTTAATTATTATAGCCCTTGGGTTCACAATTTGAAAACAAGTCTTACAATTTTTTGTAGATTTTTTACTTTTTGTTAAGGAAATATTTTGATCCGAGAATGCTACAGACACACTTGCTTTAGTTCTTCTGTACTTCGTACGTTGAGCTAAAAATATTACCGTTACTTCCCGAAATAAACGTTAGGTAAACGACAACCTTACCCTTAACGCAGGTTACCTATACTTATACTTGTCAGACGGTATTACAAAATGAAATAGAATTGACATTTGATTGTTTCAATGCCAACATAGATTATATGTTTTCTTACAGGAAATTTAATATTAAAATTATAGTGCCTGTGAGTCACACATACCTATGAATTAAATGAATAAATTTTCAAAGAGAACTAACCTTTAAATTAAATAACGAATGAATTTCGGTCTCGGATTTGACCTATATGTCCATTTCTTTTCGGTTTTCAACGTGAATATTCTATAAACTATGAAATAATCAACCAAGATTCTCGACATCAACTGCAAATTTCGATCTTAGTGCCGATAATCTAAGGAGACACTTGTGAATTCAAATTTTATTCGTGATTGCAGCGAAACCATATTTTAAGTGGTCAAAACTAAAGTAACCCAAAGTTGTCATGTCAAATATATACGAATTACATTATTACTGTGTTTAATTTTATGAAAATAGATTTTGTTTACGGATTTAAAAGTAGAACACATTGGTTCAGAATGGCACCATAAACCTACATTTTTACAAATTTTACCAGAATTGAATTTCCAGCAAACCAACACGATGAAAAATGTCCTAAATAAGTTACTGTAAAAGGAAATTGTAGTCTGACGAAGTTTTGAAAACTATTACTATGTAAAGATTAAATAATAAAGTTATTACAATATGCAGATTTAACTTATGTGTAACTTCTTACGGACCTATATTTATACTTTTTAATTCGCCAAACAGTATGTACAAAAGAGTTATAGTATTCGGTTAGTGGCTTCGGAATCAAGGGAGGTAGAGTGAGCTTTAGTCCACACAATGAAATTATTGGGTTGGCTAGGTTCACCTAAAATATATTTGCGTTTATGATTTTTAGATTTCCCTGGCTTCATTATTACATTGGAAAGGACATTGTGTTTTGTTTCACAGTACAAATTGGTTTCATAACATTTGTGGCATTTACGGACACCACCACATTTACTTATTTAGAATTTAATTACTTTAGATTCATTGCAGACGGTCCAACAGATTGTGCTGAGCATAATGAATTTTATGCGGTAGATATCATCATATTAGAACACTAGTTTTTAACGGTAGAGAATAAAATTCTGAAATTCGGATTTTGAGTGCTTTGTCAAATTTTTTGGGGGGATTTAAAATAATTTCCTGTGTTTCGCCTACGTTAGCATTTTTACTTTCTTATACGAATGTATATAAAGAGTTATTGTATTCACGGCAATGTTCAAACTTGTAGATTTTTAACGAAACTACACGTTTTGACCATTCCTGAATCGTTTGTGACTATTTCTGAAAATGTCTCTGTGTGTGTCTGTCTGTCTATGTGTCTGTCTGTCTATGTGTCTGACTGTCTATTTGTGTTTGTAGGTATGTTTGTCTGTATGTATGTCTGTATGTATGCCTGTGTGTCTGTCTGTCTGTCTATATGTATGTTTGCCTGTGTATCTGTCTGTCTGCCTGTGTGTGCGTCTATTTGTCTGCCTGTGTGTGCGTCTATCTGTCTGTGTGTGCGTCTACCTGTCTGTGTGTGTGTCTGATCGCTTTACATCAAAAATTCTTGATGATGAAATTAGGATACTTTAACCTTAAGGCCTGTATAGTTCCCGGAAGAAAACCTCTTATTTTTGAAAATAATATCTTGACCGGAAGTAATACGTCTAATAAAAGTTAATTTCTAACTACTTATGTTTGAAAAAATTTTCGAAAAATGTATAATTTACTACAATATATTTTTTTTTAATTAAATTAAATATATATATATATATATATATATATATATATATATATATATATATATATATATTATTTATAATGGAAATTACGTATAAGAAAATTGGGTGAGAGACACACCAGTTTTTGAAGTTCTGGAACTTCACTATTCGGTAGATTTTAATGTATTATGGCGAGCTGTTAGCATTGAAGCTTGTGCCAATGCTTGTTATTTGTAAATACTGATTATTTTTTACATATGTTATAAACTGGTTTTTTATTTTCGGTAAATTGCGTGCTAAACTATATTCGAATGTATGTTGTATGTTGAAACGGTAAATTTATGAACCCATCAATTTTAGAAAATATTTAAGTCAATGCCACAGGAACCATTATGCTTTTTTTATAACCATACATTTTTTACTAATTAATGTTTATTTTTTATTGCTACTCGTTTCTTTCTCTTTTATAGGAAAAAATATTGCCAGTTTTTATGAACATTGTCTTGACCTTGAGTTTAATATGTTGTTAAATTTACATAAAAGTCTACTGTTCTTTTTGTTACGGTTTATTGCGTATAGGTTTTTTCTTTCCTTTTAAGCAGAACATAAATATATATGTATATAAGGGTGTCATTGCACTTATGCCTATGTACAGGCGCCAATTCGAATGGAATAAAAGTTTATGTTAAAGTTTCAAATGGAAAGTGTAAAGTTTCATAATACCGATAGAATCTAGTGGAGAAAGAACGTTATACTCTATATAACGTTCTTTCTTTCTCTATTTTGCAGCTGTACTGTTCTCAAAACAGCATTTTTGGAATAAAAATTTGTGCAGGAACCGATCCTTAATTCAACGTTTCAAAGGGTTTTTCTCAAAAAAAAAAACTCCCTGTTTTTAAAGTCAGCTTTAAGGAAATTTATAAACCCGGTTAAACTTTTTATTTATTCATCGGAATAATATTCACAGTGACGGGTTAAAATCAATAACAACCCTTTAAATAAATGATTGTGCACGCCCCTGATAATAAGTGTATGGGTTCGTTCACTGCTAAAAAACAACAATAATAGCAAACATCGCAAAACATTTTTAGATGCGTCATATATACTCCTTTCACGGGGACATTGTCACGGCCGACTTCGAAATAAAGATTATTTATAACTTCGTTTGCAGTGTCTTCCGGCTATAATACGCGGTTAATTTAAAATTCAACCAGCTACCAGCGCCAAGTGAATCAATATTATTCAAGCATTTATATGGTGGTCAGAAAAAAAAAAATTCTACTAAAATATACATGATATAGTCTACATCCGTTATGTGTACAGCAAGCAGTTACTGCCTGCTGGTTATAGTATATAAATTATGTTAAAAGATAAATTGCATTTAAGGTCGATTATCTCGGTAACGATTAGATGGCGAGCTCCCAAAACACCCACTGCTTTATTGCAAAACGGTTTTCGATGACCATTTTACCCGCGATTATTCCGTACGATTAGCATGGTCAGAATGCCATTAGGTTTGACAGCGAAAAATACCGGCCAATACTTTAAGATAACAGGGTTTATTTCACTTATTGTAAAACCATCTGCATATTTAAGTTCAATGTTTAATAGAGTTAATGCGCTTTATTGCAAACTGCGCGCCTAACAGTTTATTGTTTTTAATGCATTTACAAATAAATATACAAAATTAGAAATAATTGAGACATGAATAGTTGAAATTTTATTTTAAATATTGTTATACTGAATATTATTACAAATATAAAGAATGTGAAGTAGCCTGCATTCGACTTTCTTATATGTAGCATTCACTAGAAATATATATCGTATCAACCAATACTCCACAGTAATACTACTAATAAAATATTGATTATTTAAAAATTAAGATGGAATATTTAGACACATAATGGCGGCCATTTTTATATCATACAATAATTTTGTGTGGCCATGGTTTGAATCTTAAGAAATGTTATATATTACACTTTTATATAGCACTTCAAATAATACGTTCTTTTTTTTAAGCCCTTTTTAAATGGACGCCACTGCGTTATTAATTACAGGTGACTGACCAGAAAATTCGCACGAATTAAAACTGTGTTTTTTAATTACTTAGTGACCTACTTTCAAGAAAAATTATCTTTCTTTTTAACTCTATTTACAAAAAGCAAATAATATAACAATTTGATAAGTTTTTCTCTCTCATTATAATGATGTATTTTCGTAGGTCTATACAAACAGGATTGTGTTATTTATAGAATGCGAAGGCTATAATTATTTTGTTTTTATTTTTAATCTAATCCAGCAGAGAATATAATCCAAATTTGAATTTTATCATTTACTTCATAATACACCGAGGTTATTCATATCTCACTGATTACTCGAATTGCAAGCAATAATTTCAAGTTATTATTTATTTTAAATATAACCTATTCTTACGTATGCAATACGAAGCATATTTCGAACTCTACACTGAAAAAGAAGACTATGGCAAGCGTAGTATGAATTTAAAGACAACCTCTGATTTTTTTTTATTGTAAATTATGTATATCCAATTAGAAAAATTAGAACATTTCTCAGAGCTGGAGAAAGAACGCAATTTATTGGATTCCTAAAATCTAATTAGAATAACAATTCATATTTGTTATTTTGCGTAGTTCTAGGGTGAACCCAGTGCGCTAATCAATCATAAATAAAAATACACACGTGTTTACTATAATTTTAAAGCGTAGTAACATTTATTTTTTGCAAACAATAATATTTTGAAAGTTACAGCCTTGACTATTGGTAACCTAATCTTATCTAACCTGACCTAACCTCAAAATTTATGATGTTTGGAGGATATTTTTAAATTATACATTTGTACACGCGTGCCAATTGCTTAAAATACACTGCATACACAGAAACTGATACAAAAATAAAGTTATTTACTAAATTAATTAGAATAATTCACAGATGGAAGCAATTGAAAATAAAGCGTATTAAGCGAAGAACTTTGCCATTTATACCTTAAATGAATCAAACCTAAACTAATATTTAAAAATTGCTGTAGTGGTCTATATACTTCCACTTTCTATTATATAATATTACTTAATTTAGTTTTAAATTTATGCTAGATTGCCGTGAAATAATATCAGTTTGTGTGGGAACTAGGAAAACGTAAATATAACTACTTTATTTTCAAAGACGACTTTTTAAATAATAGTTGCTAGAAATGTATACAACTTTTATAAAAATTACTATTTCTCTAACGAGACATGCAAAATCCAGCAGGAGGAAAATGTTATTTCCGGTTAAGATACAGTCTTCAATAAGAGGTGTAGGATACAAGTTTTAAGTTTGTAGTTTTATAATTTTACCTTCAACAGTTTTGGTTCTAAAGCGTTCACACACATACTGACAGAGGCGTCATGCCGGAAAAGATTCAATGGTAGTCAATACGTGTATTTCCGTTTAAAACTCGTGTTTGAAATTGAAATGATTGCAATATTTCCTTATAAACAGTTGTTTAACAATATATATATATTTAAAAATACTTGTAACGTTTTCTTGGAGCAGAAGGTGGAAAATCTAATTATTTCTTTGTATCGATTCAAAATTAATTTATATAGTAATAAACATATTTCTCTTTCGGGATTATTATTTTTTGAATAAATTCGTTTATTATATTGAAATCACACAATAGAATTCCGAGTGGAATCCAGTTATTTATAAAAATACTCTATATCTTAGGTATTCATGAAATGACTATAATTAAACCATGAAATACCGCCACTTTAACTTCCTAGGTGTTGCATAAAATCCTGGATTTGTCTTACCATTTAATTTTTACCATGTATAAATCTAGCGAAACCTAACATAATTCTATTCTAAACTGACTTGAAATACTAAACCAAACCTTAACTTACTGAAAACTTTTCCATTGAGTAATATAGTCAGGGTTAGAAATGCATTCTATTTACTATTTTGCAACTATAAAATATGTCAAATGGTTATATTTTTACGTCGTCACTATAGAATGCATTTCTAAGACTGAGAGTTGACTCTATAATTTTTACGAAAGGTCGGGTTTTATTAGATGACTAATACAATGGCAATAGAGTGAAACACATATTTTCACCAACCCAACTCTATATTTAGTGGGTAATGAATCAAACGAAATTAGATAAAATATACTAATTTCTAAATTACTATGTATATTATGGTGAATTGGATAGTAAAATGCAAACGAAACATTTTCTATATTATCAAATATAGGAAACAAATCTGTTATTAGTCTTTCTTTCCTGTCTATGTATCTCAAATTTTGTGTTTCAAGCTGTAATTTTGACGATCGAGCCCTACACTATTTATCCTCAAATATCAACAATTCAGGATCTTGCGTAATAAAAAAATAAGGAATAAGAAATAGTGCAATGCACAATGATGTGTTAGTAATAAGTATCAACCAATCATAACACTTTGCCGTAGAAATAACCTCTAAAGTAAAAGTCAAATGTATTGTAGTTGACATTATTTAATTTATTAAATGAAATTATTTCAAAAAAATTATATGTTTTCCTATGTTAATACTATCAATTTCAAGTTCAAACACGATTTGTAGGTTGTACTTTGTACATCAGTTTCTTCCTCAATTATTTATTCACTACTAAAATATAAAGCAACACAGACTTATAAATCTTTTCTACGAACTTTGAAAAAATTAGTGGTATGACCGGCAGTTTATGATTGGTTGGTAATACAGAATTCCAACGCGACGGAAATTTATTGACTAATTCTTATTTCTTATTTTTCAATTGTGCGTTGGATTCCGTTAGTTCTTATATTTTACTACAATTTCTTATATAAGGGCCTTAAGCAACTCCCCCACAACATGGCACAACACTTAAACCGGAAGACAGAGGGGTATGAATAGTTTAGCTGGGTTTTTTGGTCACTACGATAGTACGATATAATTTCACCATTATTATAATTATCTTCTCAGAGATTATTATAATCCGTTGTATCAACTGGATAATAGATAGATGTCTATATAGTTTTTATCCATTTTTACTAATTCTACTAACGATCAAAAGAACGCAGTTTCTCAAGACAGCTTTTTATTTTCATGTTGTGACGGGAATTGCACGAAACTTATTGCTGTATTCTTTTTACACAAAATCTCAGCTTTATGTTCTGTTTGTCCAATCTATAGACTGAGCGAGAAAACTAAGAAACTAAGATTTTGTACAAAAGGAATACAGGTATCAGTTGGCACTCCCGTTTGTATTTAACGCTTGGTCTATTTCAGGGTAGAAATGTTGAAACTAACTGTTTGAATTTTCTATATAATGTCGAAGCTGTTAAAAAGTTAACATGAATTGATGTAAAATTTACATGGAATAGTGTTTATACCATCAGTTTTAACTCCCAAGCGGATAGTTATTGATTTGACTATGAATAAAAAGCCAATCCATTTGTTTGTAAATTATTACATTTTATGTAATTCACTTATTGCTTATGTAACATTATTTTGTGTAAATATTTCTCCAATTCTGTGTAATAAATAGAATAGAATGTCTGGATATGTAATGTTTTTTTATTTAATTATTTTAATTTCAATTTTTACCTTTTTTCTTTTTTCTTTTTCAGAACCAACCTGTTCGGTATGTATCAACAACTTTCTATTTTTACATTCGTGATAAAAATATTTATAATTTTGGTTTGTTTGTCTTATCATTAAAAGACAGTTAAGATTACTATCGCATCTATTGTTATGAGTACACAATTTACGAAAAAAACAACAAATACTTAAAAATTCTCACAACAACAACAATGAAAATATTTACATATAAAATCACGACACATGTTTATTTGCTTCATTAAATTTTAACATGCTGAAAAAACTTTATTAATCAAGGTTCTATAGAAGTGCGTTTTACATTTAACGTTGTTACATTATGCAAATTTATATTCAAATATTTAACTTCACATTATAAATAATAGTTTATCATTAGCATTCGTTATCAATATACAATAATACATTAATTTTTTTAATTTGAAGTTTCGATTATTAAAACAGATGTATGCGGTTATTTCGACAGGACTATTATATTGCTTTTATTTTTAAATTATATATTTAATTATTGGAACTTAAGATAAAAGATATAAATTTTTCTAATTTCAAACTCGATTTCTAAGTGAATTGTATGTGTTTTGAAATATATTTTCAAACATATACGCATTAACAATGTCTGTAAATTTTAAATTCGTATAAGAATGTAAAACGGGTCAAATCTAGGAGGATTAAATATATTATTAAAGTTACTTCCACCTGTGTGCAGTCATCTTTCAGTATCCATTGGTACTAGAATTTCGAAATATGTTTAAAATTTTAAATAAAGTGAAAGATATAATTACACTTGGGATACATATATTACTAATCTATAAGTAAGAGGATTAATAAACGCAAAATTTATCTAATCAAAATAAATGTGGACAGTTTGTATTTTATGGAAAACAAAACACTTAACATGAATGGACTATATAAAAAGTGTTTCTTTCACTAAAAAATTTACTACTTGGCAATACATTGATATAGTCAAAAATAACAAAGGTCATTTGTATTGACGTCACGAAATAATGACGTAGAAAAAAAATCAAAGAAAATATAGATTTTTCGTCCTACAATCAAACAAACGTGTTTTCGTATATTATATTTTTATTCACTAACTTCGCAGTTCTAAAAATGTCATTTAAATAATGTCTAGTTCTTGGCAAAATTTTAACAAAATAGAAACATAGTTTATTTATTAATTGCATGGATAAAGAGTGACTTTTAAACATGTACGGCTACAAATAGTATTTTGTAATAGTTAGTTTTATATTTTATTTATATAGGAAACATTATTTTAATCACTGATGTTTAAAGTAGAAATTATATTTTTAACCACTAAATTTTGAAGAGGTATAACGTAAAAGATAATAACAGCGTTATTGTTTGATTGCAACAATATCCAGTCTTTTAATGCGATAGATACATTTTAAATTTCAAAATAATTATTTTTCCTCTTATAAATATTATAAAAATAAAGTCTTATAATTTTAAATATAGCCATCTCGATTATATGTATGTAAATTTCGTTAAAATTTGCTCGGTACCTTCAGAGTAGTTGTGGTTACAAACTCAGGTCTTACGAGCAAGTATATGAGTTATATATTAGATTCAGGGTGACGACCAACGAGACAAGAACTTATTTTTAAGGAAATGTTTACCCGAGAATGTTACAGACACACAAGCGATCCCCTAATACGACCTAAAAAGTATATTATTGGCGTAAATGTAACAAATTAAAGAATTATAATTTGTACGACGAGAAAGTCGAGTAAAGGCCACTCCAGTTCTTGTAATATAATTCTATAAATATACCACTAAATACCAAGGCATAATCTCTCATTATAACTGTAGCTCTTTACGATAATAGTTTCCACAGTATTTTATAATTGTTAGATTTTATAATTGAATTATATATGTAAAACGAGTAAGTGCATTTATTAATTAAATTTTAAGTTACAGTAGATTGCATTTGTTCAGTGAAACTGTTTAATTTTTAATGTTTTATGCTCCAACATTTAGGTCAACGTTTGACCTATTTAATGCTGATGTTACAATTTTTCTGGTTGGTAATTGATTGCGTTGCAACCTAGTTCGAATAATTTCTGTTTACATATATGTAACACGCAAAAAAATGGAAATCGATCGGTAAATTCTGTTTAAGATACATTATTAATCGGTTTTTTTTTTTGCATTATATTTTCACAATGTCACGGGAACGTTGACAGTGTGTCGTATATCAGCAGCCTGCGTCACACGAACATGTAAAAATATTACGTACTGCTAATATGTTTGGTAAGAAGAAGTTTCATAAAATTCTTCTTACCAAACGTACAATCCATCTCTTCAAATGTCCGATTTTGTGACGCATATAAATACATTTACATAAATTTTGCTGTTTTATTTGTGTTGGTAACGAAGCAGATTTGTTGTCCAAATTATCCTAAATTAGTAATTCAAGACAAACATAGGTACAAGGAAGCTCGTCGTAAGGTGGGCTTATAAAATCATTCTCGCTGGAAAATAAATAAATACAAATTAAGACGAATATATTTCTTATAATTTTAATATATAAAGTATCATTTTTCAAATCTAACGTACTGAACCAAATTAGTAATTCAAAACAAGCATAGGTGCAAGCATTAATACCTGGGCTTATAATTATTCTCGCTGGAAAATAAATAAATACAAATAAAGAAGAATATATTTTTTATAATTTTGACATAAAAGTATCTCTTTTCAAAACTGACTGCAGTTGGGAAACAATGCAGTTTTTTTTTTGCAAATTTTGATAAAAAATGTATTATATCACTTATTACGAAACACACTTAAATAACAAAACACAATTTTAACTTTTAATTATACACAAACAATAAGAATATTTTAATATTTAATTAAATACACAAAATTTTAACTTTTAATTATATACGCAATTTATAAATATTTATATATATATAATTCTAACAGTTAACTAATTAATTCCTTATGATAGGAAGTTTCGTGCGTTTTTTTTTTATACCTTCCTTGTCCGTTTTGTGGTTCTTCAATATCGCTTGGTATATCTGAACAAAATTAGAAAATATCTTGTGTCTAAGGAAATGCGATTTTGTGCAACTCTTGTATTTTTCTCGTTACTCAAAAAGTGGTAATTTCTGTTTTAATAAATAGCTATTATAATCAATGATTTAAAAAATTACACTGGACTTGTGTGTATAATCCAGGAATGCGTATTTTTAGTATATATATATAGTTTTATTATAAAATGAGAGTATTTTTTATAATGTGTAGGATAGCCGAATGAAATGGTTATTTGTTGATATCATGGCGCCAGTGTTTCATATAGATTTCGCCAACTGGTTCCATTGAGTATGCCAACTTCGTAGCTCGTAGGTAGTTCTGTGATATATGAACAATTTCGTCGCGTATATAGTAAACCTCATTATTATTAAGTTATTGAGGTTATGAAGGAGACATGTTCAGAATTCAAACAACGCTATCTATTGATAATTAAAAACACAATATATATATATTCTATAATTTTTCATATTTCGTTATCTCTACTACGCTGAAGCATTGGTGTTTGCAGCTACGTTTTTAGTTTGAAACAAATATCTCAACATTTCAAAGGAGCTTTATACATGTTTGTTTTTTTTTACGATCTTTGACGAAGGCTAAAAACAAATATAATCATGAAAATTTTCGAAATTTTTTAACATATAGTCGTATTAGCTTTTAGCTGGCTATTGTTGCAATCAATCAATTACAAATTCATTATTATCTTTTACATTATATCTCTTAAAAATGCAGTGGTTATAATACGGATTTCTTCCTTTAAACACGTCCACTTTTTAGCTCGCCGTACGAAGTACCGCAGAAGCTAAAGCATTCGGTCGTGTGTCTGTACCATTCTCGGTTTAAAAAATGCCATTAACAAAAAGTGTTTGTCTAGTCACTAACAAAAAGTGTCGCCCTGAATCCAAAAACATTTATAACTTATATACTTGGATGTTAGTCGTCGCTCGTAAGACCAAATTTGTGCCCTCTACTCCTCTGAAGGTACCGGAGCGATTCACACCAAATTTGGTACATATATTATTTGGCATCCCATTTGAATCCGCCCGCAGTTTAAATCAAACCGCCCGTATACATCCCGAGTTATAGGGCCCCAAAATTTGGTCTTACGAGTATAGTTATTAGAGTTCACTTTCTCTGTGTTTGAAATATGTATATGATTAGAATATACCAAAACATATATAAATACAATTTATAAGTACAAAAAAGTCAAGTGTAGGGCACCGCAGATATTTCCAAACCTTTTAACATTATTTTGTTCAGGTAAATATTTTTAAGAAACAACATAAATTGAGTTAGTGACGTAGATGTAGTATTGAATTTCTAACAGTATGCTTTATTTTACATCCTTTGTGTAATATGATATAGATAGGTACACAATGCGAATAGAACAACAATTTCACTTTGGAATACCGTTATAGAATAATATGTGTGTGTTCTCAAGAAAGACGGCAAAACGAAAAAAATTATGTAGGTTTTCGACCTGCTGGTATTTAACGAGTATGTACGAAATATGTTATTTACCGAAAATATAAATGAACCATTGTCAAGGTCACGTATACAGTTGTAAGCAAAAAGTCATTCACATTTCGAGTTCACTCACTTTTTCCTTACTTTGGCGGCTAGTACATCAATTTCATTATTAGTTTTTTTTTATAGCATTCTTTTTTATTCATGTGTTTTTTTGAATGGTTGACCTCTTTATTAACTTCCATCTACACTTCAAAAATAGTACCGGTTCGACCGTAATAATTAATAAACTTGGTTTATTATTTTATGAAGTAATCAATCATATAATAATTTAATTAGCTTGTACGGTAATACAAAAGCCCTATAGTGGTCGATCGTACGACGAACTAATGAAGATTTTGCACAGAAATTATTCTGGTCTTCTTATTTCGAATATGTACATAATTCATGTCGCTGTTTTTTTAAACAATATATATATAAATAAATATATAATATGTGTATCTATATACAATTAAAACGAATTTTAATTCTTTTACACTTCTGAAGTTTTTTAGGATATAAAAGCGGGTCTGTTATACTTCAAATAAAATCTACAAATGGCTTTTGATGTATATACAATCTTTACAAATTGAACCCAAAGATCCTAAAAAATCAATTATAAATAATAATTTTATATTTAAAATATCTGATTGTTATCTGATGCACCTATGCTTATTATTTATTAAAATTAAATTCTTCAATCAGATCCCTAGTTTATTTATTTGAATTGTTGTAGAATTTCCAAATTAAAATATTTAAATCCAGTTGTTGATGAATAGTTTCTCTTTTTCCACAAAAAATGAATCATTAAACGTCGACAAGCAATGTAAATTCCTTAATTGCAAGGATTATAGGCATATATGCTGTATCGATCTTGCCTGTAACCTAAACTTAACCTAGAAATAGAATCGATTCAGGGACGTTCAATACGTGTAATTTATCATCAATATTTCTAGTTTAACATGTTTATACAAGTATTTAGCCCGTTACAAGACGGGAGTGTCTCTAGACTCTCTACACTAGACTTGCTTATAGAGATTATCGAGGAATATTTGTAGATGTTATATTACTTTATTGCAAATATTATATTTCGATAAGACTTAAATGTTGACTGAAATGCTATAAATTTCCTATTTTCAAAAGCTTTTTTGCAATTTGTACGTTTTTTTTTAGAAAACTTTCAAACAAAAGCTGTAATAAATAAAATAAATTTTATTAGCCACCGTTTTATCTCGAAATTTTTTGGAATACAAAATTGCCAAATCTATATGTTTATAGTTGTACTACCTACTTTCTCGTTTAACTACATATAAGAACGTGGAAATTAATTCGAAATTGCTATTTCTTAATCAGTTATATCAAACTATACGCTTGCTATTCAAAAAAAAAATTTTTTTTTCAATTAATTTCTCTTCCGCTGTATATAAAAAGATAGATGATGCTATAAGATATTATATATGCATCCTGAGATCTAAAAAAATGTGTATTAAAATCCTCATAAAACAATTGCTCCGCTAAATTTAGAATAATCTTAATTACTTTTAGTACTCAAACACTAATTATAAATTTACATGTCTTCTAATGAGATGACTAAATTTTGACAGGTCATACTCCATATTATTCAATGGATATTTGTACTAAAATTACGCAAAATTAACCTAAACTCCTAGCGTGAATTTATTAAAAAGGTGTGCTTGTGAGAAATAAATTGTTTAAATATGCAAATGTGATTGCTTTGCTATGGGAAAAATAGACCGTAAACATTATTAATTATTCTCATGATTTAAAAAGCAGCATGTGTATGTGTAATACTATCTTATTAATAATTTGCAATGTTTTCATAATTCTTTATTTCTTTTCAGTTCATTATATTCGTTTGACTTGTTCAAAAGGGTCAAATGGTTGTTTCCTGCTTTAATTAAATTGAAAATATTAGTTTGAATTTAACAATTTAAGAGCTATGCTCTTCAAAAATACATATTCTAGTAACTTTATATTTAATTATCTTATACGTAGTTTAATAAATCTGCAAAGCCCTTGTTTGTACTTAAATATATTTTGATGTGTATGTATATCTTATTTTATTACAAGAGTGTAAACGGTTATTTCGGTAATACATAAGCAATATTGATGTATTGTTAATTTCTTATACCTTATGTACAAAACCAAGTATTGTAATCACAAATACAAATTAAACTCGAAATTGTATATAACTAAAAATAACATTTCTTGCTGTCAAAAAGATCGTAGATGTAATTAAGATTTTAATTTGGTGAGGTGAAAATGACCATAAAGTCTCTGAATATGAACATGCCTTTCAACAAAAACGACGACACCCGTGTATCACGTTGAAATATAGAAGTAGAAGCACGATAAAAAAAAACGTAAATAATATTTCATAACGTACCTGCAACGTGCTCTGTAGTTAACAGTTCCCCCAGATGACCTTTAGAGTAAGATCCGTGTTCGCGCTCTAAGGGCAGCGATTAGTCCATATAAAGCTCTCATAACTGTAGGGGACTTAATTTGGTGGATTTCCCTTACTTCTTTTTTTATATTTTCTCAATTGGGGAAAACTTATGTGTCCTACATATAAATATTCAAGTTTGTTTAGAAAAGATTTCAGCAATCAACTAAAGTTATGGTTAATTTTCTGATTCATTTAATGGAATCGGCAGATAGAAATTTCTAGCAAGTTTTGTTTGAAGGTGTTCCTTTTTGCAAATGGTTATTTTATTTCATAGCTATCGTAGAGTGAATATAAAAAAGTATATATTATAAATACAGATAATGAAAGGACAAGAAAGTCGAGTGTAGGCCTCTGATGTTTTTCTGTTTTACTGAATATATAATAAATACGAAAAAAAAAATACGTTAAAATTGTAAATAATGAACCCAAATCGGCTTTTCCAATTGTATTTCGATAACGATCTGTATTTTCAGTGTACCTATTATATTAAATTGTTCCATGACCATGGTAATTAATGCAACCTTGACTGTCAAAATTTAAAACATAAACAACAATATTCTATTTCCTTCAATTATTTTTATAACATCTGACTGATTTTATTATATGAAATGCTTAAAAATTCATAAGAAATTGCTTTATATAATAAATATGAAGCCACGAATTTTACTTTCTTCCTAGTAGTATAGTTTGTTCAGAGCCAATTGAAATAATCTGATCATTTATTACTTCGAATAACAATCATACAAACCACTAACCCTTATTTGTTTTTTGTGATGAGTGCGTGTCGGATCATTGTAATTATTATTTTGGAAAAGGATCGTATTTACAAATATAATTCAATCGTTGTAATTTGCTAGAATTATTTTGTTAAACATTTTGAAATAAATCTAGTTAGGTTTTGTTAGTGACAAGTATTTCGAAATTAGTTTCTGGATTAAAGGTAAATATCTCGAAAACAATACGACTAAGGGCCGGTTTTTCCATCTTCGAATAACTTTATACGTCGAATAATTACGACGTAGAGAAATTATTAAAGTAGATAGATAAAATATAAAATAAAGAAGATTTTAAAAGTTTTGTTTGAAACATTTGCGCAATGAATGTACCATTTACTAAATAACTAGGAAATTTATACTGTATTTCATATTTACTAAATTGTGTTATAATTACCGTAGAATCAATGAATGCCAACATTTAAAACAAAATCAAAACAATATTATGATCAAATACTCTTTATTTGTAAATTTCAGTGCAGGACATTTTAGATATTTTTTAAATTATGTTTAATGTACGGAAATAAGAACATGGTATGCATATTTGTTAAAGTACTTTACATAATTAAATTTTATTAAGTGTATTAAACCGGAAAAGTAATTTCGGTATATTAATTCCTAGAATTTAAATCGTTACTTTTCAAGACCTTCAGAAATGTCGAAGTAAAAACAAAAATGTATTACCGTGACATGTTTCAACAATGAAGAAAAAAATATATTTTAATTATTTGCTGAACAATTTAATCCAACACAATACAATACAAAAATGCTGGAGTAACCTTCACTCGACTTATACTTTCAATAACTATATTTATATTGGTTTGTTTTGTTTTAAATTGATTTTATGATTGCTATGAAACAATGCCAATATGTATTGTAACTAGGGAAATCTAAATATAGCAAAGCTTTTTACAAACACGATTTTACAGTAAATGGTATATTTTTCGTAAAAACTTCGTTAACAAAAGTTGTTAATAATTATTAGATCTTCTACTTTTATAAGAATATTTTTTTCTCTAACTTATGTCATTATCGAGATATGGCAAAAATACCAAGAGCACATTGAATACCTTGTATATATTGTAACTTAGGTTATTCTAGAATTAAGATAATTTTAGTCTATAACCTTTATACCTGTTATATTTATTTGTGTGTATATATATACCTTGCAGTTTACTTCTTTCCGACACTTCTGACGATGGTGTAAAAGCCGAAATACGTATTAAGTTACATTAAGTTAATTTTGAAACCAACCAAGTGTGTTTTATTCAATTATTCCTTATTAAATAATCATGTTTCAACAAGTGCCTACAGCTCTTACATTTAATTATTACAATACTTCTTTATTAATTATTGTGATTTTTTGATCAATGAAATCAATCTTTTGTTTATGAGGAAAGAGTCGTTGGTATATTTTAACCAATTTATGGTTTTCTTCGGAGTATTTGACATGTGGGTGATGATGTGTTGAATGTCTGTATGTGATGTTTGCTGAAGTGTGTGTAGGCGCAGTGAATAATACGTCTTTAAATACATTTGTATAAGAAAGTAAAAAGGTATTAACACGTGTGTAAGGTCAATTGCGCTAAGAATGAATTCGATTAAGGGTAAACACCTTTGCCATTTAGCACATTTAATACTAACCCAACGAATATAAATCTGATAACAACAATATTTCAGCTACATAAAACGAATATCGTATCTACACAATCATTATAGCCTGTACGTATGGGAACATACATAAATTAACGATAAGTTAAATCTTGTTGACCTTGTGAAATTTATTCCGTGTTAACATGTACCTAACCGCAGTCTGGTGGTGATAATAATAAGTAATAAGGAATCGGGTAAATGGCAATGACTCGGGTGTATAAATAGTCTAGATATATTACTAGTTATTTGTATATATATGCTCATATCTAGGTATTATTTGTACAGGTGTGACGGCTCCGCATGGCCTGCCGTCGCCGCCAACATGGTGAAGACGTTCCAGGCCTACTTGCCGCACTGCCACCGCACCTATTCGTGCATCCACTGCCGCGCACACCTGGCTAATCATGACGAGCTCATCTCAAAGGTAACACAACATACATACACCAACACCACATTTTTCTAGAAACTCGCCTTTTTACCGAGATTTTAATAGAATTCGCGAAATTGTCTCACCCCAATTGCTTCCTAAAGGTCAAATGTTCCAATGTTTTCGGATGCCAATTAATTATGGCTGACCTATACGATCCGTAATATTGGGATAAACGCATAGCCAGGATATTTGTAAAAAGCAGATAAAATTATAGTATTATGGGATTTGTCTGTAACGTATATATTACTTGTATAAGAAATGTATAGTTGCTTTAAATTATTCTTAAAAGGAGAATACAGACCACAAATTTGACCAATGATTGCTTTCATTGTTCGCCTACGAAGATCTAATGTTTTTACGATGGTTTTTATTCCGAATACTAGAAATACATAGCATATTTGCAACAACTGCCAAAATACAGAATTTATGCGCGACTAATTGGAAACTATTCATGGAGAAATAAAACACATCGAAGTATTTATGAAAACACAAAATGTGTTTTTAAATTTTGACATAACATTCCACTTTTATTCACTTTTTCCGAAATCGATCACTATTTTAAAATTTTATTCATTCATGTCATAAATGTATGAAAAGTATTAAAGACGCTAAAAATTCGTCAATGTTCTAACTTCGTTGACTCAAAACCCATTTTTAACATTTTTTTTTTCGGCAAAAGTTTATAGTTTAAAGTTTATTTTTTCAATTGTCAATTAGCAAATATGTGTTTGTACTTTCTTTTACAAAGTAATAAGAAAGTCTTGTAATCATGAAAAATTTCGAACTCGAGATATCAACGGATATACTCGTTTTGACCTTCCCTGTGTGTGTCTGTCTGTGAACACTCTTGAGCAAATACTGTCAAACGTAAAATTGTGCAACCGGAAGTGCATGTTTACTATTTGCATTTTTTGTTTTATTTCCAATATCACTAGAACGGCTGCACTTATGGCAAAATTAGTTATATTCATAGTGATAGATATTAATATTTCAAACAATTTTTGTTTTAAATGTTTCTTCAAAAAATGTACCAGTTACGAGAAAACTGCTACGGAAAATCTTATTTATGTTGCCATGTATTTGCATATACTTTAATTAATCATATTAGTATTTGTGCCTGTTAATATTTTGATTTTTTCTAGTAAAAACTACGTAAAAGAAAGTCGAGTGCAGGCCACTCTAGCTTTTTTTAATACACTCTCAATTTATATATGTATAAGTCTTTTATTTATTTAATCAATTTATTTATTTATTTACGAAACTAAACAGGCAATATGCCTAAATTACATAGTTTCACATAAATTATATTAACATACATAGAAAAATTAATAATTGCCTGAAATTTAATAACATAAGGTTTTTGGGAACGCAGATAACGAATCTGGCATCAAAATCGGTCTAAAAACAAAATGGCGTCTACAAAATGAATATTTTATACACTATTATTCACTTTTTTATCTTTTTTCAGTCACTTATTTCACTTTTATCCTTTAAAAACTACACTATTTCACTTTTTTGTATACAAACTTACTGTGGAAGCCCTGCAATATTCAAAACTGACTGCCGAAACGACATACTTTTGTAACCAGTAACTAGTGATAAAAAGTTCACAAATACAAGAAATCAAGCTGTTAATTTAGTACTGTTTAATGATTGTTCACAGCTAAAGAATTAGTAATTAAGCTTAGAAATTATAAGTAATAATTCCAGTTTGTTGTATGGCATACAAGGTTAACGTTCACAGCAACAAAATTTATCATAAATTGTGTTGCTTGAAATGTTAACATTGCATGTCATAATACAAACTAAATTATTATTTGTAATTTTCTAAGTTTAATTACTAATTGTTTCGCTGTGAACAATCCTTTAGTCTTTATTGTTTATAATTGAGGAATTATGTTGCGAAACTTATATTAGAAGACCTTAAGAACGAATAGTGAAGTTACACGAAAACTGTACTTCCAATAAAAGGAATAGTAAAAAATTCCACATAGATAAATCGATAAAATCGGGAATCCTTCAACGTTATCCTGTTCAATGAGAACTGGATAGCGCTCAGGACGACCCCAGAAAACAGCTTTTCGGGTTGATAAACGTATTTTAGAAAAGATCTGTGGAGAACGACTTCACAAATTACGGCAAACCTTGAAGTTAGAATTAGTTTCCTGTGTAAATAGGGTTAGTAGACGACTCTATAGTCGCAGACCTGCAAAAAATCCATTACTGAGTTGGAAGCAACGAACAACCCGACATTTGTTACAGATCTTCTGAACTAGAGCATAAACAAGTGAAAAACAGTTTTACTTAGTGATGAGTTTAAATATTGCATGTCCAAACTATGAGTAGAAATTTGGATCAGACACTTTAAAAAAATTGTGAGATAAAGATGGGATTAACACGTACATTTTCAAAAAAAAAAAACACTAATTTATATAATTAATACGTTAAGTCTGACTACTGTACAAAAACCTGTACTTCCGGTACATCGTTATTTTGATAATTATTTTTGCTAATAAATTTCACGATATGTATAAAAAGCAACTGATTATAAATAATTAGGTCAATTACTGTGAATTAATTCATTCGTTCCATAAAATGTAATTTATATAAACTGAACTATGACCGTATGAATAGTTTATTCAATAGATAGGTAACCTATATAATCTATAATTTCTATTTTAAGTGTAAATTAAACACTATAAATTCTAAAATTGACTTCGTTTATACTGTAATCAATTCTAAAAATATTAGGTTTTTTCTTTCTCGAGATACGTTAAATTCGTGAATACATTTCACCAAAAATACAAATCGCAAAAAATATAATTCGCCAGCATGCAATATTTAATTAATTCCCGTCTAAGTTAAATTTAATTTTGCACCTGTGATTACTTCGATAAAAAATCGGTTGTGGCCAGCACAAGACTTTCTATATACGAAAAGCGTATTTAAAATTCACAACAGATATTTATATTCATATTAAAATTAGATTAGAAATTTATTAACTCTCTAAATAATAAATTTACAAATCAATTGAAACCCAAGGATATTCTAATATTATTATAAATTGAAGAAGTGTATATCAATATTATTGATATAATTGAAAATTGATATTAAAACAATGTATGTTGATCATTATAAAAATAAATGACAATTGTATAACATTCTGTTCAAGAGATATGAATAAATATTTTTTTTGTTTTGTTTTGTGTTGTTTTACATTCACTATCTAATCATAGGTGCCTTCAGGAATTAATTACCATTCATTATATTTAATGTTTATTAGTTTATATCGATTTTGTAATATTATTAATTTTTCTTTTGCTTTGTTTTGAAATTAATTTATGTAATGAATATTTTTGTATGTTCTAGTCATTCCAAGGGAGCCAAGGACGAGCCTATCTATTTAATTCAGTGTAAGTATCTAAATATTTCTCTATACAAATTCCATAGTGTTATTACATTTGAAATAGTGTACAATGGTTTATTGTAATATTTGAAACTTGTTTCTGTAATAGTTTAAAATTTAATGATTTCGTTTTAAATATTTGTAAATTTATTATTTTTAACTTATATTCTTGAATTAATAAAACTTTGAAGCATCAATATTACTTATAATTTAAACCCCAAATCGCAAAAAAATATACATATGCGAAATTAGTACCGAGAGCTCTTTTGTACGAACAAAAAAAAACGGCGATAACTCCGAAACTCGAATAATCGGGAGTGTCGACACTATAAACTGATTAAATTAGAAAACAGAAAACTGAATTTTCGTTCGCTAGATGCTGTATAAAATTAATATTGAAAACAAGTGAATTGTGTCATGAAGTAACCTATAATTTAATTACATACTTTACTATGCTTGGTAATAACTATAATTAAATCAAATTTTAGTTGTAATTATGGATGCTAATGAATTGTGTTATGTAAAACTGAAACTTATTCTTTAGGATTAATCGAAAATTGGCTTGCAACCTTGGTAGAAAATCAATAGTTCATAATTAGCCGTGCATAGTTTTACTATTCACCGATTGCTTGCTGTGGTTAAAAGGACCTTAGAGAGTTATTCCGTATTACATACCCAAATGGTATGTTTCTAGCATTCCAAAATATTAAACTATGCTGGTGCAGTACACAAGTATAATTGTTGTTATGTGTGAAGCAATTGAAACGGTGTTTAAGAGGAATACCGAGCTCACTTTTCGCTATCAGCATTATTCAGGAGCACAAATATAACAATATATAAAATACATAAAAACCAGATATTGAAATGCTTGCGTTTCAACTGTACCGCAGTGTTTACAAATGTTACCGCTAGAGGCACTAGTTAAATTAGAATACAGTTACCTTGAAAATGCTCCTACAATATTTCAAAATATGACTATAAAATGTATTTTTAAAAGATATTTCTGATAATAATTGCAAGTTAAAAGTTCAATCTAGGCATGTACAGACGTAAATTGCGAATATCGTTCTTCAATTCATAATAAACCTCTTATGAAAATCATCAATTTTTATTGGAAAATGTTTCATTTATTTTTATATGTAAAATATATACATTTTGTAAAATTTCGTCTGCACAGACGTGCATTAGATCAGTCTTAAGCGACATATTTTTTTTTGGAACGAATATATTTTAATTTAGGATCAGAAAACGACTAGAGCGGAACGATGATTTTTGTTTTCATACTACTGGGTAGGGATTCCTCTTAAGAGCGGAGCGAGAAGTAGGCAAACTAGAGATATTTAAATTTCAATCCAAAAGTTTTTCTAAAATTTAATAGTATAAGAACCTGAAGTGAAGACCACTCCAATTTTTTTTTTAAATTTAGTACAATGCAGTGACTAAAATTAAATTTTGAAGCTAAGTTATATAATTACGCCTTCGGGGATAATTACCACTCAGGTTTAGAACCAGTGCCCCAAGGGTTGCATTTAAAATCTTTACGAATATGTATGTTTATACATTTATCAGTTAATCCATATCAAACACAACTTATTTAATATTCTATGTACGTTCAAATAATTAAAAATAGAACAAAAATTGATTTATATATTAGGTAATAGATAATTCTATCTGAATGACGTCAATGTTGCAATATTTTATTTCAAAATTGAAATTGTGAAAATATCTCTGATTTTCTAGATGTATCCTACAATGTAAATATCCCACGATGACGATGTACTAAACACAACGCAATCGCATACGGTAAACATATAATAACATCATTTTATTATGTGTACACAAATATGACATAAAAATTTAGAACACAAAAATATGAACTTTGGTTTTGTACAATTCACTTTGTAAACGCAATAAATGTACGATGCTGCAAATACAAGTGGTGTGTACTGTTGTTAAGTGGGGGGGTGCTTACGTCACAAATTGATTTTTCACAAGGGCAACTCAACCTAAAACTAGAGCACATCGTATAAGATTGTACCTACGGCAATTGATTGGAATGCATAATGCATTGCAATTTCAATAAAATATGATTTAAACGGTTTGTTAAATGTTATGAATTGAATGCAATGTTTGCAAATGCATTATAACCTATTGTAATCCACAAATCCAGATTATTATTATTTTCATTAATATTAGCATTATTTTATAATATTACGTAACATCATTTTGCAAACAATATATTATTTGTGCTGAATTCAAAAAATATATACTTATTTATATGTACAAATCAACCAAATGATTAAATAAATTAACAAAAAATTGGTTGTGGCCAACGCGGGACTTTCTTATTTTATAAATATATATATATATATATAAATAAATATATATATATATATATATATATAAATAAATATATATATATATATATATATATATATATATATATATATATATATATATATATATATATATACATATATATATATATATATATATATATATATATATATATATATATATATATATATATATATATTCTCCAAACAAACTGTTAAAAAATACCAATATTTCACAGTAATACACTGAAATTGTACCAATTATCTTATTATTTTATTATGTTATCAATTATTGTTTTATCAATATTTATTGATTATAAAAATATAATATTAGGAAATAATAATCCAAAAGAATCAATATGAAAACCAAGCTTACCTTATATAAATGAATGGGTGGAAATTTATACCAATACCAATTTGTAATGGTTTTGAAGTACTAGCTATCAAAACTAACCAATACTCTACAGAAATATTCTGAAATGTCATTTATCTAATTCAGTCCATTTTGTTTTCTTGTTGAAATATTGACAGGCGCAGATGATCCGATTAATTAAGCTACATTTGAATCCATGACAACGTAAACCAAATATTTATGATTTTTAGTAGCAATTTTCTCGTAACTGGTACATTTATTGAAGAAACTTTTCAAACAAAAGTTGTGCGAAATATTAATATCTTTCATTATGAATATAACTATTTTTGCCAATAGTGCAGCCGTTCTAGTGATAGAGAGAAATGAAATTTCGCTCTTTTGCTCACATGACAGCAGAAGTGAGAAAAGCAGCGCGTGCGCAGGATTCAACAAATTAGTTGAAAATCATAGATAGCCTTTCCGGTCAGCACTATGAAAGAGCCTATTCTCCTCAAAATCAGGGGAATAGTTACAGAAGCAACACATGTTCTCTAAATCAAGCCGTTTACTAAATAGTAGCAGGATTATATTTTAACCGGGTTATAGAATACACACACGCAAACATAATCTCAGGGAACTGTAAATCGTGTATTTCCGTGATAATGTAGTGTTTGAAAATTTCCATGATTACAATACGTCGTCGTAATAGTAAAAAGTGCGCATATAATTTGTAAATATTCCATTGCCTTTGTATATGCAAATATCAAATGCGCAACACTGATGTAAATGATATTGCCTAGTGATTTTCGCAACGCAACATGTGACGTCTTCCATCATTCGCTTTTGCCTATTTTCAAAACACTCCATTTACACTCTTATTTCAAGTATAACAGAAATATGTGTCAGTACCGTAATACCTTCAGTCGTTAAATGTTTTCGGTACATTTGCATCCAATAGATTTGATTTTACAGTCAATGTTTCATGATCCCTACTCTTTCTTTATAAAAAATCAAATCAAATATATTTTCTGGTATATTTATTTTGTATTATGTCAATGCTTTCTTCTTACACTTCGTCCAACAAGTATAAAGGAATAATTAATCTTGAATAATATAAAATTCTGATAAACAAGATTCCAGTTATTTTCAAAATATTGATGTATCTATCCTGTAAAGTAAAATCATTATTATAAAGTATGAAAAACATTTTTGTGGCAGTTATACATTACGAGTGTTATCTTTTAATTACTGATTAAAAATATATAACGAATGCTTTTTTGTCAATATTGTTAAGTGCACCGATTGTTTTGGCTAACAGAACATAATGTTTATATCAATGTTACAGTAGATATGCTGATGGATATCTTTACCGGAAAAGTGGAAACTTAAACAAACACGTTGAATTTGTTTGTTTTTACAAATTTAATTTTACCTCGACTCGCAAATGCAAACACTTTGAATTTGACTGTGAATCGGTAAACATTTCGTTGCAGTCAAACTTTTCGTTTGAGATAATTTAGTTTTGGTCTGCTCTAAATTCTATAAAACTTCTAATAGATTAATCTAATTTCAGTTGATAATAGCTGTAAATTTCTCGTTTATCGGTGTTTGCTTCCATTTAACTTTAAAACCAATGATTTTCTGCATATTTCAAGTTTTAGGAATGGTGAACAATTTATGGTATATTTTCATTTTGTTCGACAATTTAAAGTACAATTTTGGGATTGCATGAAACTCGCACAATTTCAAGGCTATTCCATTCGAGTATCACTCTTCAATTATAATTATAACAATAATTACTATTAATGAATATATTTTTTAATAATTGTACAAATTTTGGTGGAGGCGCCTGAACTTAGTAAATAAATTTAATTTATTGCTTTGGAATAAATGTATTACATATTATTATTGTATACTTCTCTACAATAACTTCAAAATCCCGAGAATTGATAGAATTAAAAAATTCAATGTTAAATACCACATTTTAGTATGATTTATACTTTCTTGCACGAAATCTAAAAGAAGGTATTGGAATCATTTCAAAATCGTCTTTGAAATTGGATATTATATATATATATATATATATATATATATATATATATATATATATATATATATATATATATATATTAGATTAATTAATCTAGCCAGCAATAGATGGCATCATACTGTGTTTTTAACATATTTTAGGGTTTTTACGCTTATTTTCTTAAATTCCGATGATATGAAATAATGTTATGGATATAAAATGTCCTACAATTATTTGTAGATTTTATTGATATACAAAAACAATTGTGCAAATTTGAAAATACAAAAATTATAATTTTTATATATTTTTTAAAGTTTTTGTGTTACAAATATGAAAATATCTTGTAACCATAAATTATCTTAGTATATTGTGTAGGGTTTTTGGGTGTTTTAATTACTTTTCTAAGGGCTCCAAATTTTGGGGCCTTATAACTCGGGAAGTATACGGACGATTGGATTTAAACTGCGAACGCATTCAAATGGGATACCAAATAATATGTGTAGCAAATTTGGTGTAAATCGCTCCGGTACCTTCAGAGGAGTAGAGGTCACAAATTCGGTCTTACGAGCCAGCGACGACTAACATCCAAGTATATAAGTTATACATCTTTTTGGATTCAATACTTCGTACGGCGAGCTAAAAATTGGGTATTGTTAAATCCCGATATTCTTTAAAAGAATAATACTTCTTTAATACAATGTTCACTCACATATCCATAAAAATGCAGAAACGTAATTTTTATTATGTGTCATTATTTATTCACAATATGCAAATTTACAGTGCAATTGTTATGTTTACCTAACCAATAAATAACGTAAAACATTTGATCTCTGGTAATTATACTGTGTGTTACTATAGAACTTTTATTCAATAAATAAACAGAGTTTTATTACACCACGTGTAAAAACTGGTTGGTTACATTTTTCTGCGAATTTACAGTTCGGGGAATATTGGCAATATACTGACCCCTAAATGCTCACTGTACTGGAAGACTAATCAAATTACAACATAGTAATAGTGTGTATGTTTTTTTTTATCAGAATAAAAATTAAATAGTTCTTCTCCTTTAAAATATAATTAACAGAAAAGCTAAAGCATTCGGCCAAGACCAAAATTTTTGCCCTCTATTCCTCTGAAGATACCGGAACGGTTGCACGACTGTCTCTTAACTTTTAAGGTCACTTTAGAAAAAAGAAAACATATCTTATGGGAAATTAGCATTGCTTGTGGACAAACGACCATAAGAATTTGGAAATTATTTTTCCAAAGTGAAAATGATATATAACTGATTTTGATTTAAATTGATAAGAATTTTAAATGATTTGTAAATGATATATAATATGATCTCTTTGAATTCAAATTAATTTATTATGATCATGACCAACAATTGCTACATGATTTATTGACTATATTGATTTATTAAAATTGTATAAAATTTAAAATGATTTAGTGATATATCGCAATTTTAAAAGATATTTAAAACATTGTATAATGATTAATGAAATACAATACCATCATTTGTAAACTATATTCATGTAATAAAATTATATAATGTTTAAAATAATTTAATTAAATACAACGAAGTACTCTTGGCGGGAAACAACATATTCTGAATTGAAATACGTAAAATTTCCATGATGAAAACGTCGTTTAGAATTAGATACTGTCTAAAAAATATCTGGAATGGCCTGCACTCAACGCAGTTTTCACTAGATATATATATAACCAAAACCAGCTATCAAACTAACCAATACTCTACAGAAATATCCTGAAATGTCATTTATCTAATTGAATCTATTTTGTTTTCCTGTCAAAATAGCAGATGATCCGATTTTATAAGCTACATGCGAATCCAGTATAGTTTATTTGTATTCGTATAAAACAAGAAATGATATGATCCTTAAAATGATTGGCGCAGTTATATTTTTCGTGATATGAATAATGATGGTATTTGAAATATCAGCAATGCGCTAGCATATTTGTCGACGATTAACTTTACTATTCTGTAAATTCCGTTCTGCATAGAGATCGCTTTTATAGGTTGCTAATTCTTTGTCGTAATATTTACAAAAATAGCATTATTTAACGAGTATCGGGAATTAGTGTAAAATTACAAACAGTGTTTGACGCATTTGGTTTTAGTACAGTGCGATCGATTTGCATTTGATGAGTTGTAAAGCTAATTTGTTGTGCGTTAATTAGATGAAATACGATACGATAGTTATCGTCATAATGTTGTGCTGGTTATATATTGTGTTCTATGTTCTTGTAGGGTGAATGTGGGTTGCGGACCGGCCGAGGAACGGGTTCTGCTGACGGGGCTACATGCAGTCGCCGACATTTACTGCGAATGTTGCAAAACAACACTTGGCTGGAAATATGTAAGTAATCCACCCTATCCTATATCCATGGACACATATTCCTTATCTTAACGTACACACTATACTAAATTACTACAGCATACTTCTAGTGTTTCATTGGTTGCATTTCCCGTTAAACAATTATATCAGGTTCCAGTCATTACTCTGTTGTACTTGTGAGCTCTTATTTATCTTAAGCCTGTTTGACACTATCCAGTATCACATGAAGATTTTATGATGTAAATTGTTGAATTATGCAACAAATAGGCACTAAATTCCATGGTGAAATTATTAGATAAATTGTTATAGAATATATAATTGTGTAACATTTGTCCGGCTAATGGTGGACTTCTGAGCTAATCTGTAGATCTATAAGGTAATTCTATAAATATTTAAACGCTTATAATTACAAAATTATATTTGCAGTAAAATCGGTTAATGTTGTTCAATTTATGAAGTAAATTCAATAATAAAATGATTTATTAAATTAATGAAACACGCGTTGCCAATATTTTATAGAATTCTATATAACGTTATAAATATATTCAGAATTCTACTATAAGTTTGATATATTGATTGTACGAAACTGTTTTGAGCTTTTACACGTGTATTTTTACTCTGTTTGCCGGCTTCCCAGTGATGGTGATATTTTGTATATCTTTATTAGTCTTATAGCTCAAATGGAAATTCTTATATAATATATCAACATTATTGGTTTTGACAACAAAAATTGCTATACGTGCTATCTATATAACACTAATATGATTCCATAATCTGAAAAAAGAAATACCTATACATTTATTTAATATATTAATAAAGTATTTGCGGAAAATGACTAATAAAGAAACAAACAGTCTAACTGCCAAGGAGAAACCCTTAGGTTTCTCCTACTGATATACCTGAGCAATATGTGTATGCGTCTGAGTATTCTTGGGTTTAATATACATATATGTAAAAATTATGTTTCACACTGTAACTTTACATCATATACAGTATCATAAAAATTCAAATATATATAAATATATATATATATATATATATATATATATATATATATATATATATATATATATATATATATATATATATATATATAATTTGATATAATTACTAAAATACCCTAAACATATATACATAATCTTACATAAAATATACAATAAATAAATAATAATATTGGACAGTGTCAAACAAGGTTTCATTCAGAATTGCCTACTGTATTCTTTAATATGTAGATATCATCTTATGTTTTATACAAGTACAAGCCAAATAATATTAGCTCATTTGAACTTTCATCAGGACACAAATAATATGAATATTGTATTTTTAGCACATCTACGTGCCGACCAGTTTTCAAATATTAATAAAACATGTAATTGTTGTCCTTTTAGTATTATCTTTAAATTCAACTTTAATTGTTTTGTAAGGTTTACAATAATGGAGTAATCTTTTAGTCTCGCTTTTTATATTTAATTAAACATGACAAGTTGCGCATTTCTTATGAAGCTATTATTTGTATATACAGTTACATATGAATAATATTGGCGTGAAATGATGTACTTCTGTTAGTGACAAAAACATTTATGTTCACATTTAAATAAAATACTTACTGAATTAGGATTGTTTTGGTTACCAATATATGAATTATCAGCAACAAATCATTTTAATTATACATTAACTCTGAAAATATTTTCTAGGAAATTATGATTTGATGATGCAGAAATACAATTTTCAGAATTTCTTATTGGTATTGTATTCCAGCAACGTGATAATATTTTCAGAAATATTGGGTTGGATTGATGCAACAGGTGGCGGATGTTATTTTAGGTGAACATCAAAGAAACGCTAACGGATAGGTACACACAGATTATTTCATTTGGCTTGCAGAGATTAGAATTTATTTTAGATAACACGTATAATCTCCCCCATTTAATTTTGAATGCTATGTAAATTTGAACAGTTAATTCTTATTTTCCTATTCGGTATAAATAATATTAATTTATTTTCGGGATACTAAATCTACATGTTTTCTTTCTTGGACGAATTTTGTGTATAATAGTTTGAATGATTTTTATTTACTTCATACGCCATAAATATAATTCTATATACATATATAAAATACATTTAGTAATCATTTTGTTCAATTTTTACTGCAAAATAAGTTATTTGTTATGATAATATTTGTAAGTTGGATGATCCATAAGAAACGGCGAGAATAAATAAATAATTTAAAAAATAAGACTGCATTTCTATTTAATGTATGTTTCTAGGAGCACGCATTCGAATCCAGCCAAAAATACAAAGAGGGCAAATTCATCATTGAGCTCGCACACATGATAAAAGAAAATGGCTGGGATTGAGGTTAGGGCATTGGTAACGTTGGCAAATCAGGGCAAAAATGCAAGTAACCACAACGACCGGGACAGAACAGTGCAGTGTATACTTATTACCATGAAAAGAATGAACTGACAACGCGCAAGCGAATAAGAATAAAAAAAAAACTGTTTTTTAAACCCAGATACATGGAACGAAAGAAAGAAGTATAAGAGAATTTATGTGGTGATATTATTTATGTGTGAGTGGACCAACATGGCTGTTTCAAGCTGTGTATTATTATTATATTATCCCAAGTATAAAACGACTTTTCTCGATCATATATATGCGACTTTGCACGGCAGATCAATCATCTGCATTTTATAAGTGAATCATCATACTGCCAGTAGTGTTTTAGCAGTTCTCATTAATTAATCTTAAATAAAACATGGTGTAATATATAATATTAATATTTTTTATTGTTTCGATTTTTTTTTTCTTTTTGTTTAATCTCTTAGTGCTATTTAATATATTATATATATATGATATATCCATCGAATATATGGATTTTATTTATTTTACATCGATAGATAGGTTTAATTATTATGTTTATATGTTTGTGAATTTAAAGTGCGAAATTTACAATAAACTTAAAATATCGTAATTGTTTGTTTTATTTCTGTATACATAATAAATAATTTCCGAGTACACCAACTGCACTTTATTCTAAGTACTGCTTTTAAATTTTCTACATTAACACCGACGCCAGATTAAATTATATGCAATCATTTAATTTTAATTAATAAATAATCTTCACCTAAAGTGCTCGCCGTATTATTTTATATTTTTAGCTCGCCATACAATGCATAGAAGAACTACAGCATTCGGTGTCTGTAGCATTCCCGGATAAAAAATGTCTTAACAAAAAGTTTAAATTCAATCGCCCATATACTTTCGGAGTTATAGAGCTCCAAAATTTGTAGCCCCCTTAATTCTGTTCTTAGGAACAAAAATTCTACAAGAAATTCTAAATCTACATTTTTTTTATGGTAACCAAAGGCCACCAAAAATATTAAAAATAATTATGAATTTTAATATATACACTTTTTTTTTTTTTTTTAATCAAATCTACATTGAATTTTAAAACTTTATATCTGTAACATTTTTCTAAATTGTGAACCCAAAGGCCATCATAATTATATTTAAATTAAAAATATGCACATCGGCTTGGGGTTTACATCGCATATATTACTTATAAGGTGAGCTGAAGGCATAGGTACCTGTACCTAAGCTTGTTTCATTTTCAGACCAAATTAGTATTATCAACATTTGATCGGTAAGTACAAATATATTACAATATCAAATTACCAAAGGTGGACTAAAACGTAAATATATTTGTAATTAACATGCATGTAAAGGCACCATTGCCTTCAGCTCGCCGTATAATCTATGTAGTGGAAACATATTTATGTTCAATTATATTGGCTGCGAGTGTTCAGACAGACGTCACCTAGAAAATGTTGTGATCACAATACTTTCTTTTATACATTTATAAGATAGTGTAACATTTGTGTAGTAAATATAAATTTATATTCTATAAGTGCTGTTTATTCACACGTTGTTTGCCGCAGCAGAAGTCTGTATCTGTTCCCAGGAATTGCTACCAGTGGCGTTGAAAATATTTTTAGCACGCCGTACGATGTACCGAAGAAGCTAAAGCATACTCTACAAGATTTTTGCATATTTGTAACCCAAGATCCATTAGAAAATATTAAATATTATAATTTTTGAATTTAGAACAAATTTTTTTTATTAGATCAAAATAATCTATTAAAAAAATACAATTACATTTTTGCCAATTGTTAACCAAAAGGCCATAATAATTAAAAACCGCTACTCGTATCGCATATGTTACCATGCGTTTTAAATATGTGTGTTATAACTATATTCGTTTATTAAATAGCATATTATGTGAACACCAGTCTTCTTTAATTCTGTATTTCAGAACGTATAACCATTTACAGTCTATCTGCCAGTGAAATAGGTCGTGATTTAGTGAGTGACAAAAGTGTTGTGAATTATTATTTGAGGTGAGGTTGATCGCTAATCTATAACGTATATTGATAATTGGGTATTCTACTATATGTATGAATGAGTATGAATCAATGTGTGAAGTTAGACTAATCTGTTGAATTGTTATTGATATTAATATATGGACGATGGGACGAAGTGTCCGGATTGGTATTGAGATATAATTATGGAGTAAAGTAAAGATTATGAGCTAGACATATTAAATGAGTATTGAGATAATACTAGAGAGTTGAATGTATATGATATGAGTTGTGTTGAATATGTGAGGACGATGACTATTGACAAAGGCAGGGCTGACGGTGTGTTCGGGGGCCCAACGTTGGCCTGGCTGGTGGATCCGGGGCCCAACGGTGGCCTGCCTAGAGTGTCTAGGGGTCCCAACGGTGACACCACTGGTTGATGTGTTCACCAGGAGGGTGGTCCCAACGACGGTCAGAGTATGGCGTGTGTCGCGCACGGAAGACCCCTCATACGTAACCTATACGCTTACGTATGAGGTTGACTAATTGACTTGCGTTGACGGTTGATTATATGGGGTTTTGTAATGACCCTGTGTGTGTGTGAGAGAGAATTATAGACTGGCTCCTCACTGAGTTTATACTCAAACCTGTATTCTAATTTCAGAGCCTAAATAGAGTATAGCCCGGATTCCGCGGGCCGTCACGTATAAATCTTTGTATATTTATACTTATGTAATTGTATGATATTATTGGTTTTATTATGATAAAGTGCCATGCAGGAAATGTATCAGTGTTTAAATATCGTCGATAAGGTCCGACTACAACAAATCTACAAGTAAAGTTAAAAGCGATTTGTAACACATATATTACGTATAAGGCGAGCTGGAGGCATAGGTGCGTTGTACCTAAGCTTGTTTTAATGTATACACTTTTAATATTCACAAAATCGTCAGTCTTACCTTGCTCAGTAGATCATCTTCAATTACAATCGAACCCACAGTGCATAATCTCAAGATTAGGTTGTAATAAATGAAACACACATTTTATATACTTTACATAAAAATTCATATAATTTTACAACTCAAGTTATACAACAGATTGCGACATTTCACTACACAACATTTGAAATACTGACAAATACATTTTGTTTCTTCCACATTCGTCACGCTTCACTTCACGTCAATCGGATTCGCAGAAATAAAATATTTATTTATTATGTATAGATATCATTAATTATATAATAGAACAAAGCATTTTTGAGAAATAAAATTCTGGTGATAGTTATTGCAAATGGACAGTATGTTACATCAGTCAATTACACATATTTACATTATTTATAAATTTAAAATTTCTCGATAAAAGTGACAGAAAGATATGTTAGCATAATAAAATAATCATTAATTGTCAACATTCTACTCTACTTGTATGTATTAATAGGTACGTAATAGGAAGATGAAGCCTTCATTTTGTTTTATTTTATAGGTACTAAGTTTATAACTAACTTCTAAATGTTTGTCCCGTAAATGTAAATCTATGTTTATATAATCATAATTTTCGTTAAATATTTTAATCTCTACACTCAAATAAACAAGTAACGCCCTTTTGCACCGAATTCAAACTTTTTTTGACATTTTAAACAAAACAGTAACATTAAAGATCTGATTGGCTCTGCGGCTGATAAAATGAACGACTATATATTTATTCATTATTTTTGCGAAATAATAACGAATTATGTCTCAATATTACGTAATAAACAGTATTCTGCTGTATCAGCTATGGTTAGCAGGTTGTACTGTATAGGTTTATCTATAGTACTGTTAATACATTTGCAGTATGAACATTTTTATAAGGGGTTTTCATCATCAGACGTTTGATGCGGCATTCTGATCATGTGCCAGTTTAAAAATGTTGGGATAGGACCAATACTACGATTAACATTTGAACTGCTCTATGGCATCTCTTAATCAACAGTGGCGTCACACCTGTCTAAATTATGCTACCTCGAATATTTGAAAAATGCATAGCGATAATGGTGTAATATACAAAATTAAATTGTCAATAAATTAATTTATTAGGTAGTAATGTACACAGGTATGACGTCATGGGAGAGTACATTTTCAATATTTCATAAGCGGAGAGATCGTTATTATGTTACTATGAGCTTGGTTAATATAGATTTTACATTTTTCATACCATTCCCTAAGTTATCTGCGAAATAAATCAAAATGGCTGGTGTCTACAGGTTAAAATTGTACTCTCTAATAGGGCAAGCAAACATGATAGTTATAATCGCAACATGTGGCTACGTCTTGTTTTGTTTAAATATTGAGAGATGACATTTTGGTCCCCGACAATTTGTTATAAAAGTTTATATGTATATGATACGCCCTCAATTAAAAATAATGTATTATTATAAACAGAGAGTTCTGTCAATTTCCACTGATCTAAAGACCGTTTGACACGGTTCAATATTTATTACAAAATTGTTTGGAGTTAATACATTATTTTTTAATAATTGTCGGAGGCAAATTGTTCGAGGCGAAATTGATCTAGGGGCGAATTCTCCGGGAATCTATAATATATAACGACGTCCTGAACGATTGGTTCAGCTATTACTGATTTTATTATTAATTATGTAATTCATTTTGTAACCGGACAAATACGAACATAATAGTTCAAATGTTTGCCAACAGATATTCTATCAGTTCTCAATACGCGTTCATTTATTAATACAACAGCTGATTCGTTTAAAACTAGATAAGCAATTATAATTAGTCAATGTCCCTATTAGATCGTTCGCTATCTTGTAATAAATTAACAATTACTTCGTTTAACGATAATTTAATCAAATATATAAAAAGAATTCATGATACTTCGTATCGTTTAACACGTTAAGCGCCACGCTGGCGCGTAGCTGTGTTTGGTTTCAATAATATAATTTCGAGTTGAAATTTGTGAATCACGTGGCACTTAATGTGTTAAATTACAGCAGTGCAAATAGGTAATAGTGGTACAATTGGGCATAGATGTTTCATAAATTAGAAAAAAATAATTACACGTCAATGTCATATTAAAGTTTAGAGTTTAGAATATCACAAATAGGTGAAAAAAAATATTAATAAAATTAACTGAGATCTGTCGCGTAAATATATCCTTGTTGCTGTAAAACGAATAAGCGTTTTTCAACTGCGTCTTTATCTAAAGAAATATATAAGTAAAAATTAGCGATTATTAGAAAATTGGTGGATATCACTTACATTTAGTGAGCAAAGCTTTGTCTTGCTGGTGACTGACTTGCTGTGACAAACTGTGCAACAATATCTGTGCAGTTTGATATCTTTGGAAGCACTCCTCTGGGTTACCGAATAGCTCGTCCAGAGCTGCAGACTGACACTGGAAAATAAGCACACATATTTAGTCTAATTAATATTTCTATTTATATTCTTAAACTTACCATTTGGATAGCGTGGTTATACAAAATCTTATCCGCCGTAATATTCGTAGACCCAACCCTAGCTAATAGACCGGTACTGTTCAACTGTTTGCACTCAGTCAGCGTCGATCTAAATTTATTATTTAGTGTGGACACAACTGCAACAAAAATTAATTTATTACTTAAGCAACCAACAATCTTGAAATTTGAAATTTACCAATTTTAACCGTATTCGATGGCCTAAGTTGACCGGCTTTGAGCTGTAGTGTGGCTAAATTCAAACCAGAACTGAGCAACTGCAACGCCCTCACAAGCAGCACAAGTTGCTCGGCACGCCGGCACGTTTCTGTTTGTTGTGATGGCGGGGAGATGGTGCTGTCTGTTAGGGCGCCAAGTGGGGCTGACCTGTGTGCTGCTAGCTCTAAAACGCATTCGCTTAAAGCCAGGACAAAGTTCAGCTTGGCGAGAGTTTCATTATGTTCCCGCTGGAAAAAAAAAACAAAACAAAACTTATTTGTTGAATTTGCAAGATTCATTCATAAAGAGCGATCGACAATGACATTTATAGTGTCAAAATTAGATTTTTTCACAGATTATTTATCAGGACAATTATTTAATAATGTAGTGTAAAAATAATACCTCCTTGAAATATTGCACTATTATTGTAGTAACCATCGTTTTAAGTGACGACAGGCATGTAAACACAATAGCTTAAATATATAACGTAAATAATTGTTTTTTCGTTTCCGTGACAACTGGGTAGCCAAAAACTAAATTGTGGCCCAAGTTTTCGTTAGAAACTGCGTTATGTTGTCATTCGGATTTTTGCATCCTTTTACGAATGTATATAAGGAAATATTAAGAATTACAAAAAGTTTGAACTCGAAATTGTAAAAGAAATAACGTTTTGACTATCCCTGAATCGAATATGACTATTTTCGGAATTATGTGTGTGTAACTAAATTCATTAAAGAAAATATCTGGAGTGGTCTGCACTCAACTCTCTTTTACGCAGTTTTCACTAGATATATATATATATATATATATATATATATATATATATATATATATATATATATATATATATATATATCCTAAATCTGCTGTCAAACTAACCAATACTCTAAGGAAATATTCTGAAATGTCATTTATCTAATAGAGTATTTTCTTTTCCTGACAAAATAGCAGCTGATCCGATTTTATAAGCTACATGCGAATCCATGGCAACGTAAACAAGATATTTATAATGTTTCCTAGCATTTTTCCCGCAACTAGTAATTTTTTTGAAGAAATGTTTTAAACAAATGTGTTGCACTTCCGGTTTGAATATTCTTTTCAAAAATAGGAAGTGCACATCTAGGGCATATACAAGTTTTAAGTTTGAAGTTTCATAATTTTTCGATCGACAGTTTTGGCTCTAGAGCGTTCACACACACACACACACAGACGTCATTCGGAAAAATATGAATCTTTATACTTAAGACTTGCATATGCTCCGGAAATCATAACCGGAAATAAGATATAATTTGCATATCTCGAAAAGTACGAGTTAGAAAAAAAAGATATTAAAATTATTGGAAAACTATGAAAAATTATTAGTTGGAGAATTCTTGATATATACTGTAAATGTAAAAAAAAAATATATTTTTATAAATATATACCTCTAGGAGGGTTTCTTCTGGTAACTCAGGTGCTAAGAATGTAATGGGATGTGTTTCCAGACTTCCGCCTTCCGGAAACAGCGTTTGGAAATTCCCGATTTCTGTAATTTCAGGCAATGTCATTGCACGCGTTCCGAACGGTATAACAGGAGTATGTCGTAAATTGTTGTTTTCTGTGTGGTTATTCGGGCTGCTCATTAATGGGAGTTTTGCCAGTGGTCCGCTTAAAATTGGTGAACTATTACCTGTAGTAACAAAAATAAAATAATAATATTGATGCTTTGCGTATAAAGTTAGAATACTGACCCGATCTACGCAAGGGTGAGCCTGTTGGGGTATGTTTAGCTCCTGATACAGGAGACACTTGCCATATGTTAGGCGGTGGCGGTGTCTCGCACAAACTACTTGACGCTGATCTTCTACGACCACCCCCAGGTGGCGTACCAATCACGAATTGTACCTAGAGAAATCATTATTCATATTGTTAAATGCAACTGGTCAAGTAATTCGGAATTGTAACACTTTCTTATTTACTAAGCATAAACATGTAATTGATAGAAAAATGACTAATGAATAAAATAAAAATTATACTAACAGAAGGTGGCGATAGTGAACTAAGGTCAGGCTGCACAGTTCTATAATCAGATCTCTTCATACTAATAGGCTGGGATCTCGGTATAGAGCTATTTGTATTCTACAACAAGAAGAATGAACATAAAATCAGTTAAATAAATCAAATAAGTATATAGTTGACCTACTTTTACAGGAGATGATGAAGTTGCGGAAATATCCTGGCTCTGCATTCGCTGGTAACAGTCGCGCTGGGTAGGTACTGGGATCGGTTCCGAGATGGGCAAAAAACTGGGTCTGGGTGGGCTGGCAACTGGGCCACATGGCGTCGGGGATGGTCGAGAAGATATTTTGTACTTTCTAAATCAAATTAATAACAATAATAACTAAATCCTTTTTATCTCCAACAGCATTTATGCAGAAACGAAAGTTGAATTTAGCTTTAGTCGATTCCTCTAGGACTTTTACAGCATGTTGAAAATATTGTGCCTAATTTTAAGAAATGATGACTGGTTTACTACATAAAACGGAATCACTAAAACCTAAATATTATTCATCATATAACCTAATAAGGAAACTCTCGGTTTACGAACGTTTTGAGACATTCATTCGCGATTCAGTTTTCTCGTTATCTGTATCTCGCATTCATGAGTTTGTACAATACGTAACGTATATGTTAGCAGCCATTTTAAAAGTTAAAAGTTTTTGATATTTAAATCTTATAATTATGTTAACTATGCGTTTTGCATTTTGGTTTACCGCAACTCACTATTGCCGACTTTAAGAAATATTTAATAAATCGTGATGTACGTAATAGCGAATGTTCGCAAAAATTGTCTAAATTATACAAACAAAGAAACTAAAATAGTATTTAAAAATCCAAAAATGCAATGCAAGTATAGTAATATTTGAATGTTGTCTTTGTTCATTGACAATCTATACAAAACGATTAATGCTGTAAATTCAAAGTGGAATCGAATGAAGAAATGGAATATTAAGATAATTACAGGCCACCTTAAAAATTCGGAATTTTTCTGAAACCGAATATGGACGAAGTCAAGGCACATTTTGAAATGATTCTTTAAAACTAGCTGCCATTGTTCTTCCGTTTTATGTTCTTGTTCATAATAAACCATTTGACTGCGGACATCAAATGAAATTATATATATATTAATTTGTTTTTACTTAAAAAAAAAATGGCAAATTATATTTAAAACGAAAACTTACAACTTATCACCCTGGCTTCCATCACTGGACTGATCGGAAGGTAGATTTGCCGGAACCAAAACGAAATCATCTTCAGGACTAGAACTCACGGCCACTCTGCCAGACACTGGGGATTCTAGTAAGATAAAAATGTGGTAAGTAGAAATAATACGATATAAACCTATGGAGTTCCCCGCAGTTCCTCATGAGTTACCGTTGGAGGTTTCAAATTATTTTCACAAAAAACGTACCATTTTCAGGAAAATAACTTGTGAAATTAGTTAATTTAAATACTGTATCCATAACTACCACATTAACAAAACTGTAACGATAATCGAATCATTGATGAATGTCAACATTTAAAAGAAAAATACAATAATATTATGACCGTCATATCGGTATATCCGCTCCTATTTTGTGAAAAATAAAAATAAGATAAATATACCACAACATATCTATACGTATTATTTGATTATGCATACAAGAGTTCAGTGTAGTACACTACAAATTGTTCTACTATAAGGATTGTATACATTTATAATTAAAATAAAATCTAATTTTGTTCCAGGATAAATTAGATTATGTAAGTCCCGTTGGTTATGAGAAAATCCTGTTTTAATATACTGGATTCTTTCATTTTGTTCAAATTAGCCATTTTAAGTCGAATATAGTCTTAAATGGAAGTAATCTACACGGTGACATATGAAAAGAAATATATATTTTAATATTAAAACACGAAATAATGCTTGAATATCATAGAATTTAAATAACTAACAGTTTAAAATATTAATAATTTAAAGGAAATATTTCATAACAGATACGGCCCCTTGTAAACCATAACTTCTGTAGAATATTAGTAAAAATGTATAAATATGGATAGTAATTCCGTAAAATTGAATAATGGGAGATCTTATTCTCGCATGAATATTTCAGCAAATGTAGAGCAATTTAGATGGTTTTTATATTTCCTTTTATACTGAAGAAATAATTTTGCCGCCATTACAAGTTTGAAGTTTTAAAAAGGGAATAAAAAATTCGTTTGATTACCTGGTTGTGATGAGGAAGGTGGCGTTGCAATCTGTACAGGTGTCGATGCTCTTGGTGGGGCCTTGGTAGCTGCTAGAGGTGGTGACACAAACATATTAACTAGAGACGGCGGTGATTCGGCTGGAAAATCATTTGAAATATACAACATTTATACAAACACCTACATATAGTCCGATGGTGCGGCACTTGTTATATACTATTACATGAATATTTAATAATTTACGGTTGCAAATGAGAGATTTTAGCGTCATTACACTAAACTTCAGAATAAACACCAATGTTGGCCCGTTGCCATTTTCGAAATAATGTTTTTTGTACGAGCCAAACATTTCAAAATATACAATGTCCTAATTTCTAAAGTTGCACAAGATTTATATTAAATGTCGAATGAAAAAGTTTCAAGTTTGACGCTGTCCTATTTTATCATATATTAATTTGAATTTATATGATTTTCAAATCATGTATATATGTTGAAGTTTTAAGCAGGATAAATAATATAAGTGTTTGAAAAAATTCCTAATTTTTGTATTACTGATACACTTGCGTAGCCCCACTTTTCATGTAATATATGTAAAAAGTGCCTCGAAATCACACTTTCGAGATGGTTTAATAAAATTTCGTGGTTTTTCTCAACCCAAATATAAATTATATAACATTGAGTGTAAGTACTTATTTTTATATTTGAATCACTCATAAATCTGATAATGCGACAAGTTTTTGACATTGTAACAATTAGATTTAATAAAAATAATTACCTATAACTGGACTGTTTGATTGAGGAGGTGCAGGTCTTTGAAGAAATGGATGATTAAAAAACACGTCAAAAGACATTCGATCACGGGCGTTTCGTCGTAAAAGACCCATAAGTAAATCACAAAGCTCAGGGCTAGTACCAGACGGAATTCTAAACATAAGAAACATACATAAATAACAGACATACAAATGAAGTTTTATCGTAAAAGTTACTTGGGCGCAAGATTAGCATTTTTCTCATAAAACTGTTTGAGTGCTTGTGGAGTGTGAGCTTGAAAAGGTGCTTTGCCCGTTAAGCACTGGAATACAATAGTGCCTAAGCTCCATAAGTCAGCTTTGGCATCGTACTGTAAGGACATTATAACTTCGGGGGCCTGAAATAAAATTATATAAAAATATATTGTGAATATATAAGGTGATATAAGGAGATTGTATTACCATATACATTGGGGATCCGCATAGTGTAGCTGCCATAACGCCATCTTGTAGAAATCGTGCGAATCCAAAATCAGCTAAAAATAATGTAATTTAATTTATAAAAGTTCTAGCAAATTTTGTTTGTAATATTATATTAAATATATAGTGAAAGTACAAAAAAAGTTGAGGCCAGTTCAGCTTTTTTCTTAATTTTGTAAGTTTTCAATATTTTAGTATGAAATATTTGTTCCTTAGAGTATAACGGTGATATGTTCCACTGTAAAACTTTGTAGTATTACTAAAGTAAAATTTTATATATGAATTATATATTAAGTCCCTCTAGATTATTTTGTAGATATTCCTAAAATTATGACTTTATTTTTTCTTAATTTATTTATTTCAAAGATCATAATAAAAATTGATTGTATATAAAAATCGGGAAATAGAGCGTTGAAATGTATACACCAGCGTTGAGATGGTGGCATACATCGCAGGCTACTATTTTCAGAAGGCGCAAATAATATTAGATTTCTAATAACTATAAATAAAAGTTATATTTCTTTGATTTTATAAAATGAAAAGTCGAAGAACATATTCTCTATCTGTAGTTTTTTTTTTACCAATTTTGAGCCGAATTTCGGATGGTTGTGGGCACGCCTTGGTTCCATTGTGTGAAAGTAATATATTCTGTGGTTTCAAGTCTCGATGTACTATGCCTTTTGCATACAAAGCTTTCATAGCTCCCGCTGTAAAAAAGATATTTTTATAATAAATGATTCAGACGTCAAACAAATGACTGTCAACGTACCCAACTGGACTAAAAATAACCGGATAGTGTCCTCACTCAATGTTCCTTTCACTGAAAACATAAACAAAAGACAGATGAGCAATGTTCGCATATATTTTTCTTGGATAGGTTCGGACCTAACACTCATATATATTTATTTTTAGGGACTTTTGCAACTTACCACTCAAATAGTCGGCCAAATCACCTCCATTGCAATACTGAAACAAATAAAATAATCATTAGAATATGTTTTAACTCATCGTTCGAGTATCTGTAATATGCTCGTATAAAAAAATGCCCTAACAAAAAGTTCTTGTCGCCCTGAATACAAAAAAATATGTATATATATATATATCTTATATACTCCTTCGCTCGCTTGTTCAGACGTAAAATTTGAAATTTGGTATTCATATAATTTGGTGATCGATATTAAGATTTGAACAACTTTTGTTTGAATATTTTTCTCCATTTGTATGAAAAACACATTAGTAATACAGGAACGTTTCCATAGCAAACCAAATATGCATTTAACAATGTTTATAAAATAATCTTGTGTTGGCCACAATAGATATTTAATTTTTGAAAAGAACACAATTTAATAATGAGTCAATAGCAGATTTGGATCAATGAGCGATAAGATAAATATAGCTACACTTTTCAAAGTTCTAAAATTATAAATGTATTACAAGAAAAGCAAAAATAAATACACGAAACTTTGGACGAGATCAATAAATGCACCTATGCTCTTGGCATAGATAATTCGGAAAACGTTCCTTTTCGGCTTTAATGGTTTATCGATACGTGCAATGATGGTTACCGAACCAAAGTTGCTTATGCTACAAGATGTGTAGTAGGTTTCAAAACGTGACCTCTGCGACCGGTGCCATAATCACGAATATCCGTCGTTTAGTTTAGTTACGGGATATTCTGAGCATTTTTGCGTGACAATACAACCGATCTCGAAAGCACGGTATTTACTGATTACAAGGATTGGGTATTCTGAACATTTCGCGCGTAAATCGTGTTGCTCACAAGTAATGAGTTATTTTGTATAGATTTCGATTTCTTCATCGGAGATTATGAAAATTGTGTTGAACTATGTATTGTATTTGTATGATTATATTGCGTTCCTAAAATTGGTTCGATATTTATACCACAAATGACCGAGGAAAACTAGTATTTCTGGTTACCTTTAAAATCAGCTATTGATGCGTTAAAATTATTTTTACCGAATAGGGGAATTATTGTAAATCTTGCATTTCGGAAATTCAGCACTAACTTATGATAAACTTCGTTAAATAAATAATTTTCATTTATTATTTTATTAAACACATTATTGGGTAAACAAATTTATTTTGTACTGTATTCAGCATTCATATACATACTTAGTTTTCATTATATAAATATTCCATTGTGTTATAAATTCATGCAACGATTGCTATGAAACCATATCAATATGTGTAAATAGGGAAACGTAAATGTAACATGCGATTTTTTTTGGAAATAGTACATTTTACGAAGAAAAAAAAAAGTGTTTCAAACCCAATTTGTTAGAAATTTTTACGTTTTCTTAATAGGTTTACCATCCAGGAAAATACATATCTTACATTCAAAACATATTTTTATATTCAACGGAATTAGCAGTAGACCTTTCACAGACAGACAGACACACCATTTTTTCGATGATAACTGTGTAAATATCATTGAGAAAAAAATTAGAATTAATTTAGGGGCTCTCAAAACATTACGTACTCGTATAAGAAAGTAAATAAATAAATATTTGTATTCATATGAGCATAATAAACCTAAATAAATAATATTTATTTAAATTGTTAAATTATGTATAATACTGGTACTTAATGAGTTAAAAAAAATATATGAAACGTTATAAATTTGTTAACACGAGCTTAGAGATAAAATTTGTCACTGTTAGGTCAGGTTTCGTATTAAATGAAGCCTGAGAAAAAAAAAAAAAGTTGGAACATCCAGTAACGGTAGTGTTTTCAAAGTGGTCATTATAATATAGGTTTGACCTAAACGCAAAACACAGGCGAATGATAGCTAGCGGACCGTTACAGTAGTTTCCGGATTACACTGGGGTTATCAACAGTCTACTCGCATTCAAAAAGTTGAACTACTTGTTTATATTTAGCAAACATCAATGCGTTACACATTATCGTACAATACATTTAATTAGTACGTGTAACCTTATATTTAATACTATTAAGATTATTTCTACCAGACTTGTAATATTTTTGACAATGCTAACTTCCCATAAGTAATGTTATTTTTTATTTACCTTCTAAGAGCTAAAACACCAACTTATTCGATAAATAATTTAAAAAAAAACTATATAATTATGAAACTGCGATTTTGGCGGTTAAAGTTAGCGAACTATCCAACAAAAATATTGCATGTTTTCGTTTTTAATTAGAAATCTACTTGAAGGCTATCAAGTTCATTTCCACGTGCAGCAAAATATTCATCACATTAGTTCGATTGGCCATGGAATTTGAATTGCAATATTTATGCTTAAACAGTTATCTAAACTTTAATGAACTCAATCTCATTATAGAAACACAGTCTATAATAATAACTCGTGTTTGTCCAGAGTTTACGCTATTTTATTATTGATGTATTTTTAAGTTTACGTGCAACGCGGGCGGCCTACACTAGGCGCAACGCAATCGCTAAGATTCTAACATTCGTATTCATAAAACCTCCGCTAAGACAGGTGCAATAAAATATCAATGCGAAAGATAAACTTGCATCATTGCACATTTGATAAATAGAGATCGGCAATTATTTCCGTAGAATTACAAGGAGGTCTGATTTAATATCAGTTTTAAATGTCTATAAACACGGATATTGAGGACCTATTTTCTGCTTAGATTGTTTATATAAGCTATAAAAATGAAATATTGCAAATTTGCATATATTTATTTAAATTACGCAATAATGTAATATAAGACTATTGTTACATAACAATATAGTATGTTAAATAACACCGTTCTCTTTAAATTGATTTAGGAATTAAATATCAGCTTTAAACAGCAAAAATAAAGGTCATTTATATTGAAATAGTTTAAAATAAACCAAACATCTTTCCATATAATGTTACGATCATATTTAATCTATATACTCGCATAACGGGTAACGGAAACATAACCCAAACTGGTTTTCTTTGTAACTAAAATACATAATTTTGCATAAAACAGATGCGTAAACGATTCATGTAAATCTCATTCGATTCAAAAAATATTTATTTATACAGGTATAAACTTTTCGGCTCGAGCCCAGATGTGCAAGTTCTAATTTCATGAGAAAACCATGTTGGTGGCCACATTTTGCAGATTGCGGCAAATGGTGGAAACTTTTCGTATGATATTGGGAAAGGTAAGTGGAAAACTGTGCCAAAAGTTCTGTAATTCAACTAAATTATGGCTTATATTACGGTAATATATTTTCGGAGTCAAAATGTATGGCGATGTTCATGACTAACCCAATTTGCCTAAATAACAAACACATGTATTGATAACTGCTTCAGTCACTAATCTACGAGTTCACACGCAAATTTAAATATTTTAAGATAACAAGTCTGCCATCAAACTCAGTAGAAATTAATTGAGAAATAGAAACCACTTAAAGATATACGAAATAAAATCAGGAAATTTATAATAAACTGAATTAAAAATTGATGAATTTATTTTTGGCTAATTAGATTCGTTAGCTTAACAAATTCTTATACGGTTACTCAGTAGTGTGTCTGTGTCACCTATATGTAAATAATGTTATAAGTTTCGTAAGAACATCAAAGTAGCAATGCGATTGAAAGTTCTCGCTGACAAACAGCAATTATGATTCTGGTCGGATGCCAAACGAGAAGTTGCCTACAAGTCTAGCAGAGAAATGAGTTGAGATTTCAGATCTCTCACGAACTATACATCCGTACACGGAATCATTTGTCCTTGAAAAATACATTTGCACAATACTTCTCCAAGTATTATTAGTTCAAATTTCGTTATTATGTATTTTGCGTTTGAGTAATGCGACTCATATTACACAACTATAAACATCCTATCGAAACATTCCAAATATGAATTTCCGCTGGAATAATTAGCTAGGCTCTTACACTTAGATTTGTGTTCGTACGACGCTCAATGCCGTCGTTTTCATCTGCATATTTTGGATTTAGAAAGCATTTACGAATATGTTCATGACGAATCCCCATAGATGTAGACCTAACAATTGTATTAAAATCTAATTCGTAGCTAGAATTTTAATAAAACAAGTTAGGTGCAGGAATCAATGCCATCAGCTCGTATAATATATGTAGTGGTTTTCTTTTTAATTTATTTATATAGAATACAATATCTTAACCAGTGATGTTTAAATGAAGAAAATCCCTGAATTACGAAGAGATAAAATACAAAGACAATAATGACATTATTCATTGGAAAATGCTTTCTAAATTCAAAATAGTGGCCCTGTTGCGCCCTTCCTTGTGATGCCTATCTGCAAAGTACATCTATATTTACCAAGCTGTATTTAATTGGTGATTCTAAAATTCGTAATTGTACGTTAGATGTTCATAGAAGGATTAAATAAAATCACTCATGGTGCAATCAGCATGGTATTCGACTATGTCATCAGGGGGCCAATTCTTTTGTAGGGAACCTCATTACTATTTACTAATAATAGCAATTATTTTCTTTGTGGAGTACAAAAGAAAGTTATGGAATCATGAAAATACATACTTTGAGATTACCAAAATTATTTTCGTTATGACGTCAGTGTGTGTGTGGGAACAGTTGATAATAAAATTATTTAATTTTAAATTTAATGTTTGTATATAAATAGGAAGAAACCCTACTACTTTACAAACCAAAATTCAAGTTGCAAGTAATGGTTCATTCTTGCAATATCAACAAAACGACACGAGAAATAATAAATTTGTGCTATTTAGTTTCAAACAGATTTTTGAAAAATGTACCTGGAAACGAAAATGAAACATTACGTTTTTTCATAAATGGTACGTTTTTTGAAAGAACTATTTATACAAGAATTATATACAAGTCTTACAAGTTTTGTAATTTTGCCGTCAAGTCTTGTCTCTAGAGCGTTCACACACAGACGTCATCCGAAAATAGACAGGTTCGTTTTAGGAATTGTCAAAACCTGATTTTTACTTTGTACTTTCTTTTACGAAGTAATAAGTAAGTCTTGTAATCATGAAAAATTTCGAACTCGAGATATCAACGGATAAACATGTTTTGACCTTCTCTGAATCGAATGTGACTATTTTCGGAATGACGTCTATCTGTCTGTCTGTGTGTGTGTGTGCGTGTCTGTAAACGCTCTAGAGCCAAAACTGTCGAACGAAGAATTATGAAACTTCAAACTTGAGACCTAGATGTGCACCTCCTATTTTTGAAAAGAATATTGAAACCAGAAATGTATGTTTACTCTATACATTTTTTGTTTTATCTCGAATATCACTAGAACGGCTACACATACGGCAAATATAGTTATGTTCATAATGAAAGATATTAAAATTTCGCACAACTTTTGTTTGAAACATTTCTTCAAAAAATGTACCAGTTGCGAGAAAAATGCTATGAAACATTATAAATATCTTGTTTACGTTGCCATGGATTCACATGTAGGTAGAGTATTGGTTAGTTTGATAGCTGGTTTTGGTTATATATATATATATATATATATATATATATATATATATATATACATATATATATATATATATATATATATATATACATATATTTATATCTAGTGAAAATTGCGTAAAAGAAAGTCGAGTGCAGGCCTCTCCAGATATTTTTATTAAAATCTTGAGTTTGTAAATTTTCATTATTGCAATATTTCCTTTTAGAATTCGTCCAAGAAATTAAAAATATAGTGAAAGTATAAGACAGTCCTAAAAGGTGACTTATTTTTTTAAATAATTGATACTAAAATCCCTAATCCTTAAAAACTACTTTTGGTTAATATTACTTATCCATTGAGTAAACCTTGACGTAAGGATATATAATAAAATGGATGTTAGATTATATTACGTTAACGTTCACATAAATTTCATTTACTTACCTTGCGCGATATGTAATTATTCAAATAAAACAAAAAAAATATATGACTTGCCAATAATAATTTATGATATAGATTCTGTAAACGTGAACAAATGATAGTCTTAATCAAGCAGTTTATCAACTTTTATGGTAAATATGTTCTGGAAAGAACCATGTAAATATATTAGTTATTACTTAATTTGGTGATGTAGTGACACTTTTGCATATTAAATATGAATTTCTACTTTATGTACATGACCGCAATCTAATGACAAATCACATATCATAGTTGCAGTGACCCTATTTTCTCCAAAGCAATTTTATCTCAAAAGCGAAATGCGTTTGTAGAATTGACTATGCAGATAAGTTATGAACTGCGATAATTCTTGCGACGAAAAAATCAAACCAGATTATATGCTTAGTCTAAACAGCTTTACTACACGGTCTGTGGTCAGAAACTGAATTCTTATATTGAACTCACCACATTAAAACAACCAAAAATGTAATGTATGTATGTACACAAAAATTGTTAATCGGATTTCAAGAAAGGAGTGATCATAAAAAAAATCTATTGGTTATTTTAATAGATATAACCGTTTCGAGGTCTACTGGGTACAATTTTCACCAGATTGCCTGTGATATATACAATATTAGAGTGCCCAAGAAGTTACCGTCGCATTTTAAATCTAAATTTAGAACCCCCCTTAATAATGCCTTAGATAATTTTAGAAAATTCTACAAAAAAAATTAAGATATGTACGTTTTCTTTATCAATTTATATTTAGCTCGCCGTACGAAGTACCGAAGAAGCATTTGGTCGTGTGTCTGTAGCATTCCCGGATCAAAAAATTTCCTTAACAAAAAGTAATTGTCTCGTCGCCCTGATTCCAAAAATATATATCTCATATACTTGTTACAGACCCATGACCACTATAGCTATCTGTATATAATATAGCACACGAAAATAGTGAGTGGAAAGGTATGAATTACCAAGTTGACTAATCTGATGACGTCTTTATTTGAACAACAAACACTTTATTTACTTGTATTTTTATATCTAATTTACCTTACTGATAATTGACGATTTTCACAGCTAACAAACTGTATAGATACATGAATGTATGTATTTGTTATAATAACAACCGATGCGAATGATGTGATAATTGCAATGTCAGAAATACATCAAGTAATGTACACACTTGAAAAAACATAGCTATTATCGAAAGTAAATGTGCTTCGAGTTGATCTTGATATGGGGTTGGATTCTATAACCCCGTTATGATTTAATTACTAAACGTAACAGTTACTATGGTTATGAATTTGATTACTCATGCAAATTAAATAGCACTGCAAACATTTATGACTGAATCAAAAGTTATTTAGAGCCGTTATGATCTATAGAATTGCACACCTGAATTGAAAATGCGAGTTTCTAGGAAAAAGGATTCTATCCTAAATACTGCTTCCTCTCAGTCTAGTATAATAACCTCAAAATTAATTTGGTAATAGTTACATTACATTAGGTTATTTCATTTTTATACAATTTGAATGGAAAACGCTTTCAAAATACAAAAAAATTGAGCTAACATATCCAACACTCCGGATCTATACCGTAATCTCAAAACATATTTAAACATGAAATTGAAGTTGAATGGAATTGAAATAGAATGGAATTGAATTTGAATGGAATTGAAATTGAATGGAATTGAAATTAAATGGAATTGAAATTGAATGGAATTGAAATTAATTCAGAATTCTGTCAAATTAACTTAAAATTGTTACCGTCCCTATTCAAACAATTTTAATGTTGCATATAATATATGTATATATTTTTCTGAATGCATGATACAAATAGCAACTTAGGCCCAATATTACAGTCGAGGTTTAAGAGGAATCCCTACCGAGCTCACTTTTCGCTATCAGCATTATTCAGGAGCACAAATATAACAATTTATAAAATACATAAAAACCAGATATTGCAATGCTTGCGTTTCAACTGTACCGCAGTGTTTACAAATGTTACCGCTAGAGGCACTAGCTAAATTAGAATACAGTTACCTTGAAAATGCTCCTACAATATTTCAAAATATGACTATAAAATGTATTTTTAAAAGATATTTCTGATAATAAATGCAAGTTAAAAGTTCAATCTAGGCATGTACAGACGTAAATTGCGAATATCGTACTTCAATTCATAATAAACCTCTTATGAAAATCATCAATTGTTGGAAAATGTTTCATTTATTTATATATGTAAAATATATAAATTTTGTAAAATTTCGTCTGTACAGTCGTGCAATAGATTAGTCTTAAGCGACATATATTTTTTTGGAACGAATATATTTTAATTTAGGATCAGAAAATGTCAAGAGCGGAACGATGATTTTTGTTTTCATGCTACTGGGTAGGGATTCCTCTTAAGGTTTATCTTTACGTTTCCATAGTTACGATATGTCTGTACTAATGTTATTCAAAGGGTACTAAAATCGAAATGTTGAACTTAAACCAAAACTGGACTTTAAACCATGATTGTAACATCGGCTCAAGTTAACGTAATTCAAGCTACACCTGAATTAGAGTTAGAAATAAAACTTTTTTTTTTATTGTTAAGAGACCAAAGTTTATTAGAACAAAAACCAGATTAATATTCTATTAGATATTATGCTTATCAAAGAAACTAATATTGACATTGATATACATGTTTTGATATTCAAAAAACTGGAGTGGCTTTCACTCTGCTTTCTTATACGTCCACTATTTATATATAATATATTATTTTGTATCAAATGGATACTAGGATTACTATCAAGTATTGTGTATATGAAAATTTCACTGAGCCATCGATAGCAAGCTGCAGGCATTGTTATTTGCAAGAAATAAAATCAAATCAATTATTATCAAACTGAATTATTCTATATTCGAATCTAAGATATGTTTCCAAGAATTAAACCGAAGGGGAATAAAATTCGAAAATTCCTTGCCGACGGTGAAAAGTTTCAATTGAAACGTGTCCCCGTATTGATATAATTTAAAATCCCATAACGCATATATTCTTAAAGCTATCCTTAGAATACGAATCCCGCAATCACAACATATTAATTCCGAGGACAACATCATATTCCCACCCCACTCATATCGCCCATATATATCCTTTTTGTTAATCTCATCCGACATTATCTCAATCTATTCAAATCATTCCAATTGACTGGCGCCCACTCTATGTACGACATTTGATTTGATATTACACTCATATCATCATATAGCATTACAATGCATACATGATGGATGATGATTTATGATCAAAGGAGACCCAATGAAAAAAGCCTATACTTGACATAATCGCAATCAAAATACATTTATTTTGTATAGTGATGTGATTATTTTAAATTTACGGGAAAGAAATGAAACGGAAAGGTTAAATTCAAAATATCGCGCCAATTTACTTTATATACGCAATTTAATTTATTTGAAAAGAAATAATAGGACCATAACCTTGTTTCTTAAAGGTTCATTTCCATTTCATTGCGTCAATCAGAGAGGGCTATAGTGGTACTCTCTTACTTCTCACGTTCTTTATATACGTTTTAGTGCTATAGGTCGGGATGTCCCAACTTACTTCTTCATTGCAAAAATGTATTATTTCTTTTAAAGTTTTTCTAGAAAGGGCTATTGTCTTAGGACTTTGGCCCACAAAAATTAATACAAATATAGTTATCCAACCCATTCTCTTCATACCTCACCTATATTGGTGCATATTTAATGTTTATTTTAATACTACGGGAAATTCGATAATAACCGGAGAAGCAGGAGAAATTAACATGCACCTAGGGCCTTGCCTTTGCGCGAAATTTTATTTCTATTGACATTCTCTTGGTACTAAACCATATTAATTTTCAATTAGTTATTACATTAATAAAAAATAAAAAAATGGGTTGTGGCCAACGCGAGACTTTCTTTTACGTAGTTTTCATTATATATATATATATATATATATATATATATATATATATATATATATATATATATATATATATATATATATATATATATATATATATATATATTCCAAACAAACTGTTAAAAAATTACAATATTTCACAGTAATACACTGAAATTGTACCAATTATCGTATTATTTTATTATGTTATCCAATATTGTATCATCAATATTTATTGATTATAAAAATATAATATTAGGAAATAATAATTTAACAGAAACAATATGAAAACCAAGCTTATAAATGAATGGGTGGAAAATGATACCAATACCAATTTGTAATGGTTTTGAAGTACTAGCTATCAAAACTAACCAATACTCTACAGAAATATTCTGAAATGTCATTTATCTAATTCAGTCTATTTGGTTTTCTTGTCGAAATATTGACAGGCGCAGATGATCCGATTAATAAAGCTACATTCGAATCCATGACAACGTATACAAGATACTTATGATTTTTAGTAGCAATTTTCTCGTAACTGGTACATTTATTGAAGAAACTTTTCAAACAAAAGTTGTGCGAAATATTAATATCTTTCATTATGAACATAACTATTTTTGCCGTAAATGCAGCCGTTCTAGTGATATTATTCATTGTATATATCGCTACCTTAGAATTTGATAATCTGTTTAAAATAAATAGCTATTAATAAAATTACATTTTGCTGTCGTGAATTACTCTGCGATATTCTAATATGGCTGTTTCTTGTTTATTCTGGTTATTATATGATTAATTGCGCGGTAAAATAATTCGAAAATGCTTTATCGATATCGACTGTAACTATACGTTTTATTCATCAACGATTATTTTAGGTGGATGAAAACCAAATAGTGGACGAAGTGCAAGAGTTAGGAAATTGGAGAATTGAGATAATTGAACCACAATCACGAGAGGAACATAACACAACCGTAACCGTTGGCCATATCGTTAGATAAACATAACCCATGCAAATATCAAACCACAGGCAGTGACGTCACGCACTATATTCAGTTACATCATGTTGTAATAGATATATAACAAAAATCAATTCGACTCGACGTAACATGATGCTACACGTCACAAACAAGATACTGTGTAAGGAAACGTATGACATTTTCCACTCTTCAGCTTATCATAAACAAACATTTGTATACTATCTATAACATGAAATTGTATGCATTCTGGAATAATAGACCCATGACAAAATACCTGTAAATTGACATAATATAACGGATTTTATGGATTCTAGAAAAATTTGTCATACATTTTGCACGAAACGTACTTTCATTGATAAATACATTTATAGATAAGATACTTATCTTTCGTTTTAACTAGAGTTCTGACGAAAGCAATACCTTAATCATAAATTATTAATTAGTAATGGCTCAATATATTGTGTTTCTGTCTGGTTGAAAATTAAATTTTTAAGAATCAAACTGATAATTTGTTGGCAAAAATATTAAAGAATGAATATGAAATGCAAACCTACTCCACCAAATTGTGTACTTTGACTAGAAGAATAGCGATTTATTTGTAATAGTGAAACTCAATTCAACAAATTATATTTTTGTGTCGTTAGACATTTTTAGCTCGCCGTACGAAATACAGAAGAGCTAAAGCATTCGGTCATGTGTCTATAATATTCTCGGATCAAAATTTCCTTAACAAACAGTTGTCTCGTCGCCTTAAATCCAAAAATATATTTAACTCATATACTTGGATGTTAGTCGTCGCTCGTAAGACCAAAATATGTGTCCGCTACTCCTCTGAAGGTGCCGGAGCGATTTGAACCAAAGGTGCCTAGACACTTGCATTTTGAATCTTTAATAGCTCAATGTTTGTGATCAGAAAACAGCTGTAAATTTTTATTTCGCTATAAACAGATGGCGCTTATGAAACTGCACTTTATTTGCATTGGAACACCTGCAAAACTGTAAACATCACGTGTTTTTAGTCTAATAATTAATTATAATTTTATTTTATATATTTTTATAAATAGACAATAGACCATTTAACTTTATTTTTATTTATTTTTATTATAATTAGAGATTTTTATAAACAAGAAAATGTTTCAACAAGTGTTTACCAACGAAGTGTTAAATTAATTAAATTAGTTACTTTCTTATACGTAATGAATAAAAGAAAATAAGTTAATCATAAAATACCCGGTTTGAGGGTCCCTGAATTCATATTCTCAATTTATTGTGTGTCTGTCGCTCTTTAACATATACCGTTGAACATATGAATTGAAGATTTGTATATTTCGGGAAAGAAAAACTATTTTTGAAACAGATATTTCAAGCGGAAGTGCTTGTTTACTCGTGTTATTTTATAAGTATCTCGAAAACAACACTAGTTCGAGTAAAAGTGAATCTTTTAAAAGTTAATGGCATTATAATATTTAAATACATTTGTTTGAATTTTTTTTTCTTTTATCGAGAAATGTAACATTTACTGATATTGTTGTTTCATGGGAATGGTAGAATGAATATAAAACATAATATAATATAAGAAAGTCGAGTGAAGGGCACTCCAGATATTTTAAATTTATCCCTAATAATAATAATAATACTACGAATTGCTTTTCTGAGAAATACATTTTAAGTAATCAGGGAGATGTGATGTTGGTGTACTGAAGCTTATTGGAAAATTCACAGTTGGAATTTGTATTTGTTAAGGTAATAATTCACATTTGCATGAAAAAAAAGTTTTTTAAATAACTGCTTTAATTGAATTGAATCATTTGTCAACTAATTTGATGACTAATTTGCTCGGTATTTTAAGAATAAGAAAAATTGATTATTCTTAGTAATGAAGAATAACATATAACTAATTAGTCGACAAAGGCATTCCTTTCCTAAAATCCCTTTTTGCTTAAATGACTTTCTGCTGATTAGAACCTCTAACTTTCACATTATTTTACAACTTTTTACTTTTAGGTCATAAGTCATTGTCAACAATTTAGAGCCAGATTTCTCTTCACTTCATAAAGAACGACCCCAATAATTTTTGGTTCGTATATAATTGTCATAGCTCCGCCACACATTCGGGGTTCGACTTATGCAAAATGTACTGAGCGTAACACCAAAATAATTTACGCAAAATTTTCAATAGAGCCAGTAGCCATGAAAACCAAGACCCTAATTGGCATTGGCCAAAAAGGTCACGGTAAAAAATTCGCATCCCGGTTTGACCATACAATAACTACCAATGAATAGGTATAAAAAAAAAATGTAAAACACGGTTGGATTCAAATGGTTCAATTGTAAACTAGTACATGTCCCTTCCTACTGGTAGAACCGGAGCTACCCAGACGAGCCGCCCCTCAAGGAGGAGGAGGGGGGGAGAAGAACGTACATACACACATACAAAACAAACATCACTTTGAATCCAATGCAATTCTAATTCACATTAGAACCTTTAAGATCTTTGCACACGTGTGACATACGATTTGCCATCAGTATTCAACACAGACATTGTCCGGAAGTTAATTATATATATACAGTCAATTATTGTTAAAGAATTTTTTATTGCAAATTTTTATTATTGTATTAAATCTGGTGTGAATAATAAAATTGTAACGACCAAAATCAAACAATAGTGACTTATCAACACTTTGACAAAAGACAAAATTAAAAACAAAAGAAACCAATGTGATTAATAATAGTATTGACGTTTATATTCTGAAGAGACTGAAATACTATAAGCTAATAATAAATCTCAAATAATTAGATTAACATAGCTTCACCTAAAATATTAATTATTTATTCAAACTTCTAATTAGTAAAAAAACGCACCAATTATACTAAAACAAGTGAATTGTCATAGTGATGTAGTTGCATTTTTATAAACGAAAGTGTTTAGATATTAAATACTCGTGAAACAACATCGTAGAAGTGCTATAAAATCCACCTTAATACCACGTGTGTTGTGAGTAAAAATCTGACCTCTAATTCGAAATACCGAAAAATTACCTATTGGAAAAAAACAGATATACCGTGAATAAATATAGACAAGTCATAGAGTGTGGGTTCTAATCTAATCTTATCTCGTATATACAGTACATAACGTACACCTCTATTCTATGTTACAATGTGAGTAACGATAAACGGTGTGACACCTACCTACCTAATAATACTTGAGTGTGCTTGGAGTCCTAGTGGAAAAATTAAAGTCACCGTTTGAACATCATGTTCGGTACAGTGTTAGTAGTTGTTGCTGTTCTAGCATATGGGTAAGCTAAGCGAGAGTTATTGTTGAAAAAAAAAAACAAAAAATTGTGTCCACACAGGAGTTTCTAAAGTGTGTGTTATATGTGAATGTTACAGCAATTGTGAATCAACAGCCTGCAATGTCACCGATACGACAGCGGATTGTGGGGAGCATTTTGAATTTCCCCTAGATGTAGACACAAATATCACTAAATTGATTGTCAGGAGTATACATGTGAAAAGTATTGAGTACGAGGTAAGTTTCGCCTGTTTCTATATTCAAAGCCGAGATTTGTACATAAGGTGGGATGAGTCTATTTTGTTTAAATGGTTCTGGTTTTTGGACCAATTTCAAACAATTTCCCATATATAAATAAATTTCGTCAGTTTAAAGTTGCTCTTTGATCATGAAAAATCATTTTCTGCTTTGGGGAACTTTATCTTGCAATAATGAAAATACGATTCAGAAATCATTATTTTCTTCTTCTTTAAAGCAGTGATAAGAAATATATTAGTACTTTTTATATCTTCAGCCAAACGTAAATTAGTGTACGATTTTAATGCTGGATCAATTTGATACTAATGTTTGGTTAAATATATGAAAGTAGTTTTCATTATATGGGGCAAATTGGACCGATTTTTAAACATCAAGAGGATTTTTCAGACAGATTGTTAAGCATTTCTTATTAAAGGTTATAATGATAGCATTTCTTATGGCAAAATATAATAGTTTTAAATTTCAAATTGAAATTAACGCATCTTATCGTAATCATATACGTATACGTGTATTATTCGATTTTTCGATTTAATTTTTAGTTGATTTCTGAACTTCTGGTGTTGACAGAATAGATTATTTTCAAATTTGCGAATTACAAAATTATAATAACAAACACATTCGTGATTATTTGAAATCCAATTTTGAGAATATATATAAATATATAGAACAAATATTTAGTGTCAAATAAAAGATATAAAATATAGAATGTTAGATATGTCTCTATTTCCGGGTAACGACAAAATAGAGTTAGTTACACATATTATATTATAGTTTATAAAGTAAACTTCAAATATAATAATTTTAAAAAGTATATTAATGCATTTCTTATAAAATATGAATGTAATTAAATATCAAATCTGTTTATTTTAAATATGAACTTAACTCTGCAAATCCGGGCGTTTTCCTAACATATGTGTTAACAAATTTGCTAATATGCTAGGTCAAACGACCCTCAAATTTTTGCTTCACAATTATGTGGCTAAATAATATTATGAACTTATATTTTGTTTGGTTTCCATCAATGCCAAACATATTTATAAAATCAATATATAATTTGGTATATTTTTAATAAAAACGGGTTATTAACATTATCTTTTAAAAAATAACAATTTATATAAATATTCTTGACATATTTATAAATGAATTTATTTTTTTACAATATACAAGTAGATTTGCTTCCCAGAATTATTATCAAATGACTAATTTCACGAAGATTATAAACATTAGACATATCAGTGTCAATTTATCTTTTAGCATGAGTATGTTATTCCTAATTATTTAAATAAATCCTAGTAATGTAATAGCATAGTTGCCAAACTCTCCGACACATAGTATACTGGAGAAGAAAATTATAATAGTCTATGTGAAAAACACTACAATTTCAGGAACTACTGAGTAAATAGTGCAATATATAAACATATTAAAGAAATTTATGATTAGATTAATGAAGAGAACATTAAAAATGTGATTAGTGAAATTAATATAAATAGTAACAACCATTTATTTTTACGGGTTCGCGAAAATTTCCCACAAACGTTAGGAACCGCTGTAATATAGCCATTAGTTATGTAATGGAGTATAACAAAAAAGTTTATTTTATAAACTCAGCCAAAATGAAAATCGAACGAATCTTCTCTTATATACTCTAGACATACGGGTAATTTTGATCTGTTTTCCTCTTGGCCTCAGTAATACATATAGTTAATAGATTTATGAAAGTGCGTATAATAATAGGTTGGTACCAATTGTTTTGGCTTGAGATATTGGCTGTTATTTCGAGCTCGATACTAACGTTATTTTAGTTTAGTTTTTTGAGATTATTCGCCTAGAAACAGTAGCAATTTTACATTTTTTGCTGTCAGATTTTTGTACGATAGTAGACAAAATAGTAGTATCATAAATCTACCAAGGAAACTAATACCACAAAATTCTAGTACAATTTAATCACTATAGTTATTTGATAAAATAAATGTACAATCCTTTAAATATTATCTTGAAAATGAATCTTACCATTAATTCTATTTATTAATTCATCATCTTATTTTTGCTATCTTGGACGAAAGTTACAATACAACTCATCTGTCTTTAAAATCTGATACTGTCGGTAATTCTAGTATTGTATAGTAATTTTATAAAACAGATATTTCTGTTTACTTTTAAAATGAATTTAATCGCATAGTAACTATTTAACATTTGCATATAAATTGATAAGATAGGGCATTAGATATTAGAATAAAATAAACACAATAACAGATTAAAAAGAATACAGTATCAAGTTGTAACTGAAATATGAGCAATTGTAAATGGGTTCGAAAATGGAGTACAACAAATAAAAAAATTCCGATAACTTTATAAGTGTTTGTTTCCCTATCAAGTAGCATATATTTATATCAACAAAACCTAATATTTAACTAAATAAATTATTACAATCGAACGTCGTAACTACGTAATTTTAGTGCAGAAGTGGGAGAATTGGGCGCACCCAAAGGAATTTCGCTACCTGCAAATTGCAACCTGTCATATTATTATAGTCAAGCATGTAGGCACATAATTAATTTTTATTGTTAACATTCAAAATACGGTAATGAAATAATGTTTTGCATTCTGCAATTCACAAAGCCATTTCTCACATTTTGCACACAACTGCAATTCTTCTACTTTAAAAGATTATTACTATCACTTGCTGAATCAATTTTGTATGGTTTTCTATTCAGTTTTTTACGAAGTAATAAGTATAAGGGTTCACCAAAAAAATTTCAACGGATATACACGTTTTGACCTTCTCTGAATTGAAATATAAATTTTGTATGTCATTTTGCACACAAATAGATCGACTGAGCAGGTAAATTTTAAATAATCAACATCTATGATTCATATTGAAGAAAGAATATTTAATAACATAATAAACTAATTAGCTAATTCTACAATTTTCTTGATTCTAATGAAAATTTTACAAAATCCAATTAGTACTTAAGTTCACCGTTCTGTAGGTCAGGTGTGCTAAAACAACAGGTGCCTACAGACAATTTGTAATGACTTATATAATGTAGTTATTACTATCATATTTAGGCGTATTTAAAATAATTATAATACTATTTGGCAGTGAATTAAAAAAAGTGCCAGTAATTGTACAAAACAATTGTATATTTTGGAGTATCTTCTGTTCTAATTATCTTATCAAGGGTATAAAAACACAATAACCTTGGCTTCCGGACGAATTTTGAGCAAATGAACGGACACAGGCGTCAGAATTGATTCAGGGACGCTCCTAAACGTGTATTTCCGTTGAAATTTTTTTATTACTTACTATTATAGGTAGAAATTATAATCTTGTTAATGTTGATGTTTCGATGAGACCACATGTCATAATTTTCAAGGCAAAATAATTTTGTTTTATATTATACGTAAAAGATATTAAGAACATTCTTCGTTTAGGATTTGAAAGATATAATCCTTCGTCCTTACATACACGAGAACCTAACGGGGTCAAAATGTGAAATCCAGGAAATATATGAATATCCGGGGCATTCTATATTATCTACTATGCCTAAGAGATGTACATAAATAAAATTCAAAATACCGATATTTTGTGGTAATATTTCCTACTTGACATATTAAAATGTGGTTTTACATTTTTCATAATTTCTAGGAATTTTATATAACATCGGAATTTATTCCATACAGGAATGAACATGATTTGAATACAGATGGTTTATAAAATCTGGCATATATTAGTTAGTGATAAACTAAAACAAATATGAGATAAAATGTACGTGAGAACATAACCTACAAATACTAGCCATTTAAAAAAGCAAATAGCGAAACATTTCTAACTATCAATTATATTTTAAAGCAACATGTTTTCTCACACAGAGGCAACTCTATGATCGTATTGCAAACCGGGATTTCTTACTCATTAGTCATTTAATACGTTTGTGTCTAGTCGAAAGCCTACTCGGTGCCGGTGGTATAGCTAGAGATAGGTATATGCAAAACCAATCATGCGAAAGTCGCCCGAAGTATTGAAAAATCACATCACAAAATCACTCAACTAAAACACAATACATTATAAATGCCAGACTCGCTAATTACAAAGATAACCCATCGTATTCATAGGTGTGGCCTATTTTAAACTAAATAGTTATACTGCAATTAATTATAAATAAACAGAACAAAAATACACTTTCACTTGAATTTTACGATAATATTATATAGCATTTCCTCCTTTAATTTACTCCTATTTCTAATATATTATTTTAAGACAGATTGAGCAATCTTACTTTATTTAATTGTAATTATAAAAAAATTCTATCTCTCAAAGAGGAATTAATATTTTGACCGAACTACAAGAGTCAATTCATAAATTCTACAAATATTAATGTAAATAATCACACTTTTCTGAAACAAGCTGCAAGCATTGATGCTTGCATCAGTTCTTGTTAATAACGACTTTCTTTTTCTTTCTTACCAATACGAGTTGCCCTCCAGCTAAAGTTAACCAAATCGATGCAAGATAATATTGCAAATGGTACAGGAAGTAATATATATAAGTGAAAAAAATTAGTTGTGCTCAGCACAAGACTTTCATAACCGATATCAAATTATTTGAGTGTATTTTGTTTTTTATTAGATTGACTTTTTCTATAGCTCGTGTTGTTTTCGAGATATTTAAAAAATGGCACTAGAAAACAAGCACTTCCGGTTCAAATATTCGTTTCAAAAATAGGAAGTATTCTTTCTCGGAATATACAATCTTAAATTCAAAGAATTATATGTTTATGTTCAACAGTATAGGCATAAGGGCGTTCAAACACACACACACACACGACGTTAATAAGAAAATAATTAAAATAGATTCAGGGACCCTCAACACTGATATTTCTATTAAACATTCGAAGTGATCAAAATACTATTTTTATAGGAAATAATTTTTCTTTTATGCATTTATGACTTTGTTACTATATCCGTTGTAATTCAAGGGGGAATTCACATTATTATTACAATAATTATTTGAATAAATGATCTTTTTTTTTCATGCCCAAAATAAGTAATGGATCAAAATTACACGCTTCATGTTCAGGTTTGCGTCATGCATCAGAGGGTTAATACATCAGGCAACATTGAAATTATTTCAATTAGACTAATATTTACTTTTTTCCTTATCTAACATACATATGGAATAAATCGTTATTAACCTAAACATTTCCTAGAAAAATATAACAAAATTTGCTGCAAAAAAATTTCATATTTAACTTTATATTCCGTATTTTATATATATAGTACCTTTCCATTTATAATTTCACAGAATTGGTTGTTTGAACAGAATCACATGTAGATTAGAAGCATATTTATAAAATTTAATGGGAAACATATATTTATTTATTCATGAGAATATATATATAATTATTGCAAATTAAATGTGGTTTTATTTTAAATTATCAACAATATATAATTAACAAGTTGACTAGCAGGGCAATTACATAGATAAGTTTAATCAAAGGAAATTTATTAGTCTGAAGCAATTATTTGTTATTTATCATTACAGGCAACTTATTAATCAATGAAATAATTATTTTTGTTTATAGTCATACGTTTTAGGAATAATATAATTATACTTCATTCATTTAAAACTCGAATAAGATCAAAACAATAAATTAACTTTTTTCACAAAGGACGAGTAAACATTGAAATACCCTTTTCAAAAAAATAGGATGTTTTCCTTGGCGGAGTATACAAATCTTAAATTAAAAACATATTTTTATGTTCAACGGTATAGGAGAGGCTGTAGAGCGTTCACACACACATACACGCGCCCGCACATACACTCACAACCGTCATTGGGAAAATAGTCAAAATTGATTCGAGGTCGATTTTTTTTGTAATCACAATGCTTTCTTTTATACATTACGTATAATAAAGTAAAAAGTTCAAATATGACAAAAGACGACAAATTCGCCACTTGGCGACAAAGATTCCTACTTCTGTTATATATATTTTAAATGCTCGAAAAATATGTCAACCAATATGATCAAATTTATTACAATAATTATTTATGTATATAGGTTTTGAATACGAAAAATGTGTAAATTGAAGCAGCCTTGGAATTTTGGTTCAAATTGACTTAAATACATAAAATGTATGCAAATACATATTTAATTATATTCTAGTCAGTTTTAATTTGATGAACTGAATAAACAGTCTAAATAATCATAGCAAAAAGCTGCAATGCAATGCAATGCTTTAGCTCTTCTGTACTTCGTCCGGCGAGCTAAAAATATTTAATAACGACACCTATTGTTTGAAGAACTGCATTGATATGCGTAGCATTGCTTTCCGGTACCGCGTTACTAATCTTTCATTGCCTAAGTAGTACAGGGTGTTCAGAAGTAATTGCGATGACCTTGTCAAGGTGAAATCTCTATGGTACTTGTTGCTCTTAAATTCCCCCAGAATTTTAAGTCTCCGAGCAGTGGCGGTCCAAATTAAAATTAGGATTACATAAGATTATTTTAATAATTATTATTACTGCCATTTTTCGGTATTCTCTAAATACAATTAACTACCATTTATAACAAAAATAAGAGGGGATTTGTCTTGCACGTTGATGCATGAATGTAGTTGCAATCAGTGTACCTAATGAGTTGATAGAAAAATATCTAGAATATCATAATGGTCATTTTTAAAATCATATCAATTTCCATAAATGCGAATTCTTTCAGTAATCAACAAAAATTGTATAAAATAGAAATTTACCGCAAAATATACCTTCAAATCTAACTAAAAATATTTTATACATAATCTTTTATTCAGCACACTCTATTTCCTGTCAGCTTTTCATAAAACATTAAGAGGCAATTATCTGTTTATAGTGCCTGTTCCATTCTGTCCATATTTCCCCTGATGGATTATCGCTACATATTAAACGATGTTGATTATGTTTGCCTTGAGTTTCAGTTAATTTGTATACTCGGTTTAGGAAAATAGCATTTTTCTATTCTTTAATTTCATAATTCAAGTTTATTTTGACCAATATTAAATTTGGATATCCCATGCTATGTTGAGTCTTGAGATATAACCCCTAGTCTTCGAAGATTATGTTATAACTATTATTTAATAGCTAATTTTTAAAAATATTGAATTCTGCTAGTCACATTGAACAAAATACAAATATAACATACGGATTATATTTGCTATCTTACATAAATATTACATCATGTTAACTTATAAATATCAAGATAAGGTTAGTTAAACCTACATCAACTATATATATGGTTACTGAATTTATCTTCAAATTTAAACCATTCATTTATTGTGAGTTTAAGATTTTAAATATCAAATTTGCTACATTGTAGTTTCTTAATTTTTAATTATTATGGCCTTAATCTTAAAAAATGATATAGATATAAATATATAGTTGATTCAATAAAATTTATTATTTTATTAACTGTTTATGGTCTTTGGAATCACAATATGAAGAAACTTATAGTAGGCATAAAATATCCTAAAACCGTGGAATAAATGGGTATTTCTAAAAAAATACTAAGGGCAATATTAAGGAGGGATCAACATTTTTGGTTCCTATAATTCTGTAATATAAGAATGTTTGTTTTTGAGAATTTTAAACATCCGACCGAATGTATTAGCTCTTCTGTAATTCGTTCGGTTACAAACTATTATTATAAATTGTAAAATAATGTTTTTATTTTGTTTTCAGGACATCGCTCAATACACAGACTTAGAACTAATCGATTTGTCAAACTGTGCAGTTGAAAATATAAACCCCGATGCATTCATAGATAATATAAATCTAAAAGAACTCAATTTATCAGGGAATAAGAATCTTAAGTTGCCTGAAAATGGAACTTTTATCAATTCAGACAGTTTGCAATCACTGAATTTATCGGATACAGATATAACAATCGAAACACTACAACCTGACATATTTGAAGGGACACCCTACTTAGTAAAAATAGATCTGAGTTTAAATGCTATTCAGGTAAGCGACTTAATATTTACCTATAATTTATATAAACTCCGCAATGGGAAGTTAAAATCTGTTGATTAATCGGATATTTATACGTTAAAGGATTGTTCAAAACGCAACAATCAGTAATTAAGTTTAGAAATTGTAAGTAATCATTCCAGTTTGTTGTATGACATACAACGTTAACGTTCACAGCAACAAAATTTATCATATATTGTGTTAATTTTGTTGCTTGGAATGTTGGCATTGCTTGTCATAATACAAACTAGATTATTATTTGTAATTTTCTAATCTTAATTACTATTTGGTTCGCTGTGAACAATCTTTAAGCTTGTGTAGTTACAGACATACAAGCGTAAGTCTGTATCAAGAAAATATATATAAAGAAAATAACAATTCATATACAGTGCAGTTGCGATTTAGTAAATTATTTTGAAATTGTTCACTATTTCGATTTAAGGAAGGATAAATAAAATATTGTCATATTGTAAAAACGCACATTAAATCTAATGTCAAGACAACTCAAAATTGCAAATGAAAACTAATGTTTTTAATTGTGCGGACATACAAAATTAAGTAATTAAGTAAATTTTTGTTTAATAAAATTTGTAGCTATTTTTAATTCACTATATCGCAACTCCACTATACTCTATTCTATTAATTATAAATAATGACTGAAAGCAGTCAATTATCACGTGACCAAGAACACTCGCTGATTGGTCGTTCCGTTATTTAAAATTGACAAAGCGATAAATATATATATATATAATTTACTTTAGGATTTGGACGCAACACTATTCGCAAAAACAAAAGATCTGGCCACCTTAATTCTTTCAAAAGATGACTCAATAAACAAAAAATCACTATGCGATACAGAAATACAAAATATCGTATTTAAAATAAATGAAAACGAAATATCAGAGATCTATGACTGCAAAAAGTTGAAATTCGAGCAAGACGGTTTAATAGAAACTTCGACAACAATACCTATGAGTGGAGAAGACCTAACAACAGACCAAGATCCAGATCTAACAACAGACCAAGATCTAAGAACAATCCACAATCCACCTGAAGAGACCACTGATGCCCCTGATGATGATACACTAGATTCCATTGTGATAGCCAATTATGACCAAGTAAATGAAACAAGTGAAGAAATAATAGTCACTGAAGAAAATTTAACGGTGGACGAGACAGTTACACGGTTGGTGGTCGATGAAGCACCGGAAGCTGTTCTAAATGCCACTGAAGAATCTATAGTTGAAGAAGTAACTAGTGTAGATGCGGAAACGCGACTTCTAGCAGCGCAAAATGAAGAAAATAAAGGTAGTTTAGTTAAATAATAAGTAGTAGCGAATTCTTCTTATCTGAACGAAAAAATGTTTATTCCCCTAGCTTTTTTTTTAATAATAATATGTTGGTTTTGCAGATGATGATACGGACAAAACAGCGCCAACGACGGCCGCAATCGGAAAAAGCGGCACAAACATTGTTTTGGGGATTATTCTGTGCGTGATGGTGGTAGGAGCGCTTGGGTTCGCTTACAAATATTACAAAAACCGCAAAACTGGTTACAGAACTGCAAACACCGATGATAAAGAGGAAGAAGAAGGAAAAGAACTACAAACAATTATTACACAAAGAGATACAACTGAACAAATTAACTGATATTTTTTCTCATAATATAATAATAAGTTAAGCTAATTTTAGACTGATTCATTTTTGTTACCATTTCAACTATTAATTTTTATGTTTGTCGAGGTCTTACACGTAATTTCACATAGCAATTTTTTTCATTAATTATGCGTACCTTGAATTATTTCATTGCCGCCGTGAACTTGAATAGTTAAATACTTTCATTTGTCAAACCGTTTCAAAATGCTTGTTATTTTAAATTGTATAAATAGTTTATACAAAAAAAAAAGTTGTACTTAATTTTAAAAAGCTATTGTTTGTTTTGTTTAAAATTGTATTAATAATAATAAAATATTTCGCTTTATTTATTAAGTCTGTTTGGCACTGTCCTATATTTTATATATTTATTTGAATTTGTATAATACGATATACGTTATAAAGTTCCTTAGTATAAAATATGATTTTACATGATATATGTAACTTGGATATATGATGAAAATACAACTTATCCCATTTCCAAGGTTACATTGGATGCAAAAATACTTGCACATATTGATTAGGTATACTAGTAACGGAAAATAAAACTTGCTTCTATATTGAAATCATTAATTTAACGCAAATATATTACTAATATTTTAAATATAACGTAACTCTTTCATTGTTACTTTCATTTACGAAGTAATAAGTACGTATAGGAATCATCAAAAAAATCGACCTCGAGATTTTAATGGAAATTTCCATTTGAGGGCCTATGAATCCATCTTGACTATTTTATCACTGATATCGGTGTGTCTGTGTATGTATGTCTGTGTGTGAACACCCTACAGCCTATACCGGTCAACGTAAAAATATGTTTTGGATTTAAGATTTGTGTACCCCAGAGTAGAAAACGTCCTATTTTGAAAAGGAAATTTCAACCGAAAGTGCTAGTTTACTCGTGTCATTTTCTCACTATCTTGGCAATGGCTGCATTTACAGAAAAACAGATATAAAAACTCAACTAATTTTAAACCACTATTATTTCAAAAGTTCCTAAAGAGAATAAAACATTCTCTAAAAAAAATATCTGGCGTGGCCTGCACTCGACTTTCTTTTACGCAGTTTTCACTAGATATAGATATATGTATATATATAACCAAAACCAGCCATCAAACTAACCAATACTCTACAGAAATATCATTTTTATTCGGCTAAAATCGATTACACTCGACAGTTCTACATGTTAGTAAAATTAATACGGTGTAAATAGGCAGAAAAATGATTGCTTTGGAATTATATATCAATCAATTATATTGATAAATAATGTGTTAACGTTTGCCAATGTGGTAAATAGTTATCTAATTGAGTCAATTTTGTTTTATTAGCAAAGACGCAGATGATCCGTTTTATTAAGCTACATGCGAATCCATGGCAACGTAAACAACATATTTATAATGTTTCGTAGCATTTTTCTCGCTACTGGCACAATTTTTGAAGAAATGTTTCAAACAAAAGTTGTACGAAATATTAATATCTTTCATTATGAATATAACTATATTTGCCGTAAGTGTAGCCGTTCTAGTGATATTGGAGATAGAATAAAAAATGTATAGAGTAAACATGCACTACCGGTTTGAATATTCTTTTCAAAAATAGGAGGTGCACATCTAGGGCATAAGTCTTAAGTTTGAAGTTTCATAATTTTACGTTCGACAGTTTTGGCCCTAGAGCGTTCACACACACATACACACAGACGTCATTCCGAAAATAATCACATTCGATTCAGGTAATATATCCGTTGAAATCTCGAGTTCGAAATTGAAGAATGATTACAAGACTCACTAATTACTTCGTAAAAGAAAGTAAAAATGAATATCTGTGGTGCTAAATTTGTATTATGGAACGAAAACACATTCCGCATATCAATGGTTGAGAAATATCGTTAAATCACAAGATATATATATATGTATATGGAAAAGTTTTTATTCAACATGACAGTTAAATGGACAATCAAAATAAGAAACCCATGGTTTACATATAAGTTAAACCGTATATATTTTAAAGAGTCGTTAAAGAGTGAATATTATATTGGATGCAAGCGGTGCCCATTAAAAATTACGATGTAACTAAAACTACGCTTTCAATAGTGTCATAATTGCGCATAGCTGATTGCAGAACAGTGAGGATTAAAAAAAACGCAATTTTAGTACGCCGTTATGTATGTTGTTTACTTAAACGCTATTAAACTTAAACAACGATTTTCCCGCTAAAAAAAAAAGAGTTACCTTCAGTTCTCGAAGCAGTCGTAGAAATATTTACTTAGCAGCGTTAATAATCATTTATTTTTGTCAATAAATATTAATAATTTCAGAGAATATTTATGAATGGTTGCCTGAAACCCTATACTTTCGACTACAAGAGCAATTTTAGGGATCCAGATCAGAATTCATATATATATATATTTTTTTGCTGTTTTGCTGTTATGTCTAGTCGCAAAACAAGTGAACGAACGCGTGCGGATGAGTCATTTTATTCAAATGAACTTTATTCAAATAAATGTAAAACGTAAAATAAATAACTTACCTCCATGACCAGATAAACATTGTGTGCAGATTCTTTGCAGTCCAAAAGCGCCACAACATTTTCATGATGCAATTCGGTGAGCTCCTGCAACGTATAAAAACAAACACGTAATAAACTAACACCCAAAACAAAAGAAATCCAGATTAAAGGCAAAAAACAATTAATTAACATATACTAACCTTCAGAATTTTAATTTCCTTGCCAAGAAGGTTCTGGGATTTGGCCAAATTTTTCTTTGTAATGCTTTTAATAGCAACTGTTAATGAATTATTCTGTAAAATATGAACGAATGTATATAAATCTTTTGTTTGTATTTCGTGTATAAAACAAGTCCACTGACCTTTCTATGTCTTCCTTTAAAAACAACGGCAAATGCACCGTGACCAATAAGGTCCTTGCTATTATATTCAAAATCACCAACTACTTCCATTATAAAAACACCGTATATAAACTATTAACACAAAATATATCACAATAATTTAAATAAAAACAAATGTATTTTAGTTATTGATACAAAAGATCAATATTTCTGTTTGACAGGATAAACACACACTCGATTACATTTTGATACGATGCCCGAGTTAGGAAACCGAACATTTGATTTAAAATACCGCTATGCACAATCACGTAATTCACTGTTTCTCACGAAAACAAACATATTGCAATATTACTAAAATATGTCATTTCACCATTATTTATTAATATCTGTTCTGTTGATAAAACAGACACCACGTTTTAACTTTTTACAAGTTAAACATAACCGACATCTATACTACAAATTACAAAGTTTACAGTCACGTGACTAATAAACCTTGAAAATACATGAATCAGAGTTACCAACTAGTCGTTAGTTATTTTTGTTTGTGAATTTAGTGATACAAAGTTGGTAACATCGTCAAAAAATACAAAGTGTGGGCTAAAGGTGAGAACCGGGTGAAAATGAAGCTACCGGAAAAATGCACTAGGTGTACGCCCAGTCACTTCTCACATCTTACGGGTAAGAACGGGGTCGGGTGTACCACAATCGCCCTCCTGGGTAAACAATTTACAGGATGAGTTATCACGTGAATTAATTAAAATTATTTTACATGATAATTGAATTCCTATTTCGGTAATTACACTATGGGAACTTTATGTGGGACAGTTTTAGTAACTAAATAAAATCATTTTAATTTTATTTGTACAATTTTTATATATTCTACACATCAATACAGCCTTGAATTAATTCACTGAACATTTATCGTGTATTTTGGGTGTTAAGATGTGTAATAAATTTTGATAAGAGAAATTAAAATATATTAGTCTACCAATATTTTGTATTACTTCCATATATTACAGTTATAAAAACTATTTTTTTTACATACAATACCTCAATATAACATATTGACACCAGAATAAAACTATTACAATTTTAAAAATAATTCCGATTGTATGAAAGGTGCATTTATGAAATTAATTAAATACATATATCTATAAACTAAATATGTTCAATAATATTAGAGAATAAAAACGGAAATATAGTACATTATAATACAGATAATTATTACTGTCGGCGTAGCTTGCTGCAAACAAAATACATGTCTTTAGTTTACGACGAATTAAGTTGCCTAGTTGCGCCACTAACACTTAACTATAAAATTAGTTTAATATTGCTATTAAAACCATAAACAACATTATTTAAGCAACTTTTAACACTAAGAGCGGTCGGTGCAACTAGGCATTATCCAGTTCAATACTATCAACACATTCAATTACTGCTTTTAAAAAATATTAACTAACTAATTTATATAATGTACTGCGTGCAAGAAAAATAAGGCTTAAAGTGGAGATACTAAAACATCTAGTAGAATCGCTGAGACGTAATTTAATTAACTAAAGCGAAAATAATTTTTATATTTATTGCACATATAATTAACTAAAGCGAAATTATTTTATTGCACATATAATAAAATAATATATTTTTTAAATAAGACCATGCGTTATAATATTATCAAAGCAATATGAACTATTAGTTTATAGGAATGCTTAAAGAAATCTATGCGAAATCTTTTTTTTCCGGACAGTAGTAATGTTTTCTGACTTATCATTTATTTAAAAATATCTGTAGTGGCCTGCAGTCGACTTTCTTTTACGCAGTTCCACTAGATATATATATATATATATATATATATATATATATATATATATATATATATATATATATATATATATAACGAAAATCAGCTATCAAACTAACCAATACTATACAGAAATATCCTGAAATGTCATTTATCTAATTGGGTCTATTTTGTTTTCCTGTCAAAATAGCAGATGATCCGATTTTATAAGCTACATGCGAATCCATAACAACGTAAACAACATATTTATAATGTTTTGTAGCATTTTTCTCGCAACTGGTACATTTCTTGAAGAAATGTTTCAAACAAAAATTGTGCGAAATATTAATCTGTTTCATTATGAACATAACTATATTTGCCGTAAATGTAGCCGTTCTAGTGATATTAGAGATAGAACAAAAAATGTATAGAGTAAATATGCACTACCGGTTTCAATATTCTTTTTAAAAATAGGAGGTGCACATCTAGGGCATAAGTCTTAAGTTTGAAGTTTCATAATTTTACGTTCGACAGTTTTGGCCCTAAAGCAGTCACACACACAACAGAATGACGTAATTCCGAAAATAGTCACATTCCATTCAGGGAAGGTCAAAACGTGTAAATACGGCTGAAATCTCGAGTTCGAAATTTTTCATGATTACAATACTTACTTATTACTTCGTAAAAGAAAGTAAAAATGCGGAAAGCATGAACAATTCAATGTCAGCAATTTATGCTAAACCTTACAGTTCAAAACATATTAATAGATGATGTCATACATTTAATTGCTTGTTTACTTTCTTATACGAATTATTGTAATCACGAACATTTTACCGGTAATTCGCGTTTTGCACATCCCTGATATATATATATATATATATATATATATATATATATATATATATATATATATATATATATATATATATATATATATATATATATAAATACATAAAATTTAAAATATATATTATTTATAATGAAAACAACGTATAAGAAAATCGAATGAAGGACACTCCAGTTTTTTTATTCTCAGCGATTCTACTATAGAAGAATTTTACCTATTCAATGAAATTTCTTTATAACTGCAAATCGGTCTACTTCGTCTAGGCCGAATTTCTGAACTACTCCTGCAAAACAAAAACAATTAACTAAAAAAAGATGTATGAATTATTTAAATTCAAATGTTACAAATATATGTAAGAAAATCAAATTTTCTGAAGACAAAATTTTAACACAGGTATATGCAACACTAAACTGCAAATACTTGTGAGTCAGGGTGAACTGTACAAACGATTCTAATTATTGTCTATTACTGGATTTTGTGACGCTGAAATGTAAAATATTGGAAATAAAATTCCAAGTTGGTTCCGAGAACCGTTCCGCCGCAATTCTGAGTGTTAGCATGAACATATATTATAATGACTTACCCGCTTGAACTTTTCCTCATTTTTATTGCATGATCACTGTCAGAATTTCTAAAAATAAATAATTTAAATTGTCAATAATTAAAAAAATGACAATGGATTATTCGCAACGTTCAATCATTTTACATTGAATTAAATATCTGTAGCCACAAGTAAAAAAGTCTCTCTGACCTGATTTCTATATTCAATTGACGTCGCGAATTCCCTTGGTGTCTTAACATTTATTATAACTTACTTTTTACTGGATGTGCTGTGTTCCGAATTATTAACATTATCGTGTCTTGGCGGTGATTCGAAATTATTTGGTAATTTAGTCAAAACAACGACGGGTTCTGATAAATCAAATTCGATTTCTTGGTTTTCCTTGTGTTTCTTCGATTTTTTTCTTACTGTTTTCCGTACTACTTGCAAATTCTCAGCTTCATCTGTCTCGATATAATTAACTGCCGTGGCTGCTTTTCTTCTTTTTGAATTAACTTTACTATTCAACATTCTTTTGTTGTTTTGTCTTTTAATTTTAGCTTTCGGAGTCCTTTCTCCAGAATCTGAGCTATCGGATGATCCCTCAATAAGTTCCATTTTACGTTTTGAAGTATAGCTAAAGAAGCAATTTATTTTGTAATCGAAATAGTTACATCTTTTTTCACCCGTTTAAATAAAAAGTGATAAGTTCAAAATCAGTCTCCAGAATACATGTGCTTAGATCATTTGTATTATTATAAAACTAAACTAAATCAATAATGCCCAATTTCTTCACGATCGATTAAACTACGATTAAAGTTGATCGTAGTATAACCCGAGATTATCTTAAAAATTGGTTTTCTTCATGCTCACGTATCACCAGTTAGGAATTAATCGTCGATTATAACTATTCGGTCGTTTATTGACCGTTTAGCTGTAGATTAGTACACCAGGCACTTGTATCGGCATATTCAGAAAATAATTCTACATAACTTCATTTGATGTGCTTTATGTCATTAAAATTAAATAAATAATGGACAAATTACTGGATGTATACGTTTTTTCTGGCGACGACGATTATTACATGAACGAAGTCATATATATATTCCAAGACTGTATGCTATACGAACTATTATATTCCAGGCATTGTTTGTTAGTGTGCCGTACGAAGTACCGAAGAAGCTAAAGTATTCACAAAAAGTGTTTGTCTCATCGCCCTGATTCCAAATATTATTATATATAACTACGAGTCAGATTCGGCTGAAATTTAAACATTAGCCGTCTAAGATAATGTACTACACAATAGGTTATGTCTCTTGCGACAGTGGCGCCATAGGCCGGTGAGGCTAAGTACTTGTCGGACAGCCCTCGTAAATGAAATATGAAGAAATCGGGCATAAGTGAAACTCGATAATTGAGTAAAAGTACAAACTTTAAAATTACAACAGCTTTGAGAAACTGGTTAATGTTATATTTGCGTAAAAAATTAGGCATGTAGCGTTATATAAAATAGCAAATATAACACATTCAGAACAACTATATACATAATATTTAACGAATGAAAACAAATATTACTAACATTCCCTGCCGTACAAATCCCTTATCATCCAATAAATTACTTGGCCCTTCCATAGGATCGTAATTTGAAATGACTGATGACATTTCACACTAAAAACAAATATAATAATAATATTAAAATTCTATAATTGAGCAAAAAATACGTACAGATCTTGCAATAGAAATTTCTGGTGAATTCTCAATGGACATAGGATGTAAAACAACAGAAACCTAAACAAACAAACAAATATTAATAAACCTTTAAAAAATGATTAAACATTCATAAATAACCTGTCTTAATACATCTATAGTTATAGAACTATCATCTATAGATTCGGTACTATCTTCCATAATAGAATGCCTAGAAAAAGTTCAATTTTTAAAAAAATATTTAGCATTCATTTTGTATTAATCTGCCTATGTTAGAAATGTGTGAAAGTCGAAAGTCTTAACCATTACACCATAGCCTAATAATTGATTTACTGTGTTAACTCCAGTTTCTTTAAACTTACATCCGCGATTCTGTACGATGTGGTGCAATATTTTCATTGTTATTTTCGGGTACTTCATTCAATTCATCGTCATTGGTTTCCAAATTTTCTAAACAATTAATTAGATAAGAAATCATCGAACAAGTAACAAGAAATTAGATTAAATACCTAAAACATTAGATAACTGAAAAGTTTGAAATGGTTGATGGTTGCCTAAAAATAAATTATCTTCGCCACTATTGTCCAATAATCTTTCAGTTTCAACCTGAAAATGTGTAAAACATTAACATACTACTTACAGGCACAAATAGGTCAAAAATTTAGTTACCATCGTAGATTCACTGATTTGTGGCAAATTTTCGTTTGAAGGTGGCGATTCTATTAAGGTTTTATGTTTTAGTTAATCTTTAAAATATATATATATATATATATATATATATATATATATATATTAGAGGGCATCTAAAATTTTGGGTAATATATAGAATAACACCGCAACTGGGTTTCTGGTTCTGTTTTTACTTGATCAATGTGAATTAGTGATGTAGGAGCTACGAAAACATTGTTTCGAAACAAATTCGAAAATATCCGTTGTACAAATTGCGTGTTTAATCTCAAAAGTGAGCAAGAAAAACGACAAAAACAGTATTCCAATGTGAATTAGTGACGTACGAGTTACGAAAGCATTGTTTGAACGTTTTGATGTTCTATGTTTATATTTGTAGTATATTTTATTAATAATTGTTTTAGAAATAAGTTTCCTTATACCATTATAAAGAGCTAAAATACATTAATAAATAATAATAAAATACAATTATTAATTGCCGATGTTCTAGGTTTAGTTAGTGATCTGTCTTTCTTAAGTTTAAAGGAAGTAATATGTTATTAAATTCCAATATTTACTTATTTTCGCTGTTCTAGGTTAAGTATAGGATCTGTAAATCCTAAGTTTAAGAGTAATTATTCAATTTTGATGATTTTAATATACAAAAAATGTGCATATTTTTGCCTAATTTGCATATATGTTTAAGTCATTACGTGTTTTTGTCCATTTATTTTAATTGGGAAATAATATTATTACACCAAAAAGGCCAAAAAAACAATGTTATTTGAAAATATAAATTGCGATATTATTCTATAGCCGGTCCAAAATTTTTAATTCAAATAAAGCCTCTCCAAGATTTTTTGTATAGTAACCCATTTTGACCATAACACAATCAAAAAAATCAATTTTTCGATAGATTATCTCAAATTTTTGATGTCTTAGTACCATCCTTAGATATTGATAAAATTTTGACCAGTTACTAATCAAAAAAAAAAAAATTGGAGGTTTCTTTTTTAATTTTTCGTTGCACTCTAATATATATGTATATATATATATATATATATATATATATTTACCTGGCAAACTGTGTTCTGTTCTATTAAGTCTTTGCAAATTAATGGTAGGACGAAAAATAACATGGCCACTGACCATAGGTTGCACAGCTCTAGTCTTATTTGGAACTCCTGGTGAAACCGGCCTCAAATTTGAGCACAATGATAATGTACTACTATTTATATTTATGTCTGCTTAAAAAAAACATATTTAATACATTTGTCTTATAAATACTCCATTGTAGATATGATCATGTAGTCATAGAACTAGGGCTTCGAACCGGAACTGAAAACCGGAAAAAAACGACATTTTTGACAAAAATAAAACCGGAGCAGATCGAAAAAAAAAAATCGGTTAATTTCGGTTCTTTTCTTCTTTTTACTTTCTTTTTACGAAGTAATAAATAAGTATAGGGATCACCAAAAAGTCGAACTCGAGATTTCACGTATTGAGCTTCCCTGAATCGAATGTGACTATTTTCGGAGTGACGTGTGTGTGGACGCTCTAGAGCCGAAACTGTCGAACGTAAAATTATGAGACTTCAAACTTAAGAAAAAAGACTTGTATATGGTCTAATTGTGCACCTCCTATTTTTAAAATGACTATTCAAACTAGCAGTGCATGTTTACTCTATGCATTTTTTGTTCTTTCTCGAATATCACAAGAACGGCTGCACTTACAGCCAAAATAGTTATATTCATAATGAAAGGTATTAATATTTCGCACAACTTTTGTTTGAAAAGTTTCTTCAATAAATGTACCAGTTACGAGAAAATTGCTAATAAAAATCATAAATATTTGGTTGTCATGGATTCGAATGTAGCTTAATCTGCGCCTGTCAATATTTCGACAAGAAAACCAAATAGACTCAATTAGATAAATGACATTTCAGAATATTTCTGTAGAGTATTGGTTAATTTTAATAGCTAGTACTTCAAAACCATTACAAATTGGTATTGGTATAATTTTCCACCCTTTCTGTCCATATTGTTTCTGTTGGAATATTATTTCCTAATATTATATTTTTATAATCAATAAATATTGATGATACAATATTTGATAACATAATAAAATAGTACGGTAATTGGTACAATTTCAGTATATTACTGTGAAATATTGGTATTTTGGGAATATATATATATATATTAATATATATATATATATGAAAACAAGGCCCGCGTTGGCCACAACCCATTTTTTTAAATTACGCTTTGGAGCTGAACCGAAAACCGGCAAAAATCGGTATTTTTTCCGGAACAAAAATCGGAACCAAACTGATATATATTTATATATATATTTTAATTGAACCGGAACGAAAAAAAAAAAACGGTTCGAAGCCCTGCGTAGATCAGTCTATAAAAAAATATACCATTTAATTGTGCTGTATAATTAACTCCATCCGAACACGATTTGATCAATTGACCAATTGTATCTGATAATGCTATACAGCTAGGTAAAGTATGTTTGGCTTGAACCATTAGCTTTTTTAATAGTGTTTGATAACGCTATAACAATTTCAAATAAAATTATTATAATGCAAGACCGAATATTAAATACACACATACCACATTCAACAATTGTGATTGCTGTAGTTTCTGCTGTAAGAACATTTTCTCCGACAAATACTGTTTCGATAATATCTTTTCCCTCGATAAATCTTTCGCCAACGCGAGATTATTCTCTTTTAAATGAGTCAAGTAATCTAAAACAACAATATGTCTACGTAGAAAAATGCCTATAGCTTACAATAATAAACTACCTTTACTCTCTTCAGCCTTATGATTTAATTTCCCAACCATGTTTCCAACTCCTTTATTTATTTGTATAATATTTAACCTATAAAACTGTATCATCTACTTGCTATTAGGTTGAAAATTTATCAATTACAAACATTACACAAACACAAATAACAACAAATTGCTTATAAATGGTTTGTCAGGTTATGTTAACGGTCACAAATTGCACAGTTGCTCTAACAATGTCAGTAAAGTTATCCAAAGATTTCTACTGTTGCCAACCTAAAAATAACAAAATCCCCTTGATTAATTTTGGCGCTACTATTAAAACTAAAAGTACTTCCCATCACTTAAAATTTAGACAACTATAACGTAACCACAAACAGCGAAAATGTAAATAATCCGTTTGTACACACAAAATCGCTATTTGTGGTTGTCCAATTTTTAAGTGATGGGAAGTAATTTTAGTTTTAATAGTAGCGCCAAAATCAATCAAAGGGATTTTGTTATTTTTAGGTTTGTTACAGAAATCGTGACCGGAGAAAACTGTGGATAACTTTACTCACATGCTCAGCTACAAGCATTCAATTGTTGCCAACAGAATAAATAAAAAATAATTCCTCATATTTGCTAGAATATTTTTCTCTATATGCTTAAACAAATTTATAACCCTCTTTGAATCATTTGCTGTATGAGAATCTTTTTATTTATTAAAAGTATAGGTATAAAGGGAATTTAGTTAGAAAACAAGTATTTAGGAATTATTTTGTTTCATAAATGGTTAGGAACGCTTGTAAGCAGTTCTGCCAACTAAATTAGAGAAAATAATGTTTCTAATAACTACACAATTAATATTTAAATAGTAATAATTATGTATTTATTGTTACATTCGTGAAATACTACATGGTTATCTATGAATTTAAAATTAATAAATAAGAACTGTGAAATTCGCACAGCATTCGCGCCGCGTATCTAGTAGGCCTTGGTGTACTGCAATATGCTTTTATAATCATACTTCCTCAGAATAAAGGATTGTTCACAGCCAAAGAATTAGTAATTAAGCTTAGAAAATTAAAAATAATAATCTAGTTTGTATTATGACAAGCAATGTTAACATTCCAAGCAACACAATTTATGATAATTTTGTTGCTGGTAACCTTGTATAGCATACAACAAACTAGAATTATTACTTATAATTTCTAAGCTTAATTACTAATTCTTTAGCTGTGAACAATCCTTTAGTTATTCAAAACACAAAACCTACATGATGTAGCTTATATAGGTATATTCCGAAATTGAACCCCTGTAACCGCTAACGAATAAAATATCGAATTTCTCGAACTTGAAAAGCATTTTTAGGATAAATTAGCAGTAAAATGTATTATAATCGCTAATACTATCGAAATAATATTATTTTAGCTTTTTAAAGTCAATTAGAAACGAAATAAATGTGTAACCGGTTACTGTGATCCAAATTCGGAATACGCCTTTAATATAAGCTTAAGGCTGCGATCGAAATTGTCTTGGCGGGAAACAACACATTCTGTATTAAAATGCATGTAATCATTAAACACATGTAAAATATCCATGATGAAAAGGTGTTTTCGATTTAAATACTAACTAAAACTTACTATATATATGTATATATACCATAAAATTATTTGGGAATAGTAATTTGGGTCAATGTATTATTCGATTCGACACTAATGAACATAATAAAAATAAAAATTCCTAAAATAGGTCATTTTTTATAGTTTTTATTTTTTATCTTCGAAACAGTACATACAAAAAAATTTACATTTTTACCAGGCATTATTTATGCAATTACGAATTCACTGATTTTTTTTTTTAATAAAGTTATGAACTGCATTCGTGAATAAGGACCTTATTAACGGGTTTTGGTAGTAAGGCGAAGTCAATAACCAGAACAATTTATTGTATAATTAGATAGTTTTATTAATTGAGCCAACTACACTAGATAAAAACTGACTAAAATCGTATCGTAATTTTTCACTAGAAGTTTCTAAATTTACTGATGCTTGTGATATTCTTTGAAACACTGATGCTGTAAACATATATATATAAATAAATAAATATTTTTATATACTGTTCTAAATGGTGTGAACTTACACAACTTAACAGATTGTGATGTGTTAGTTTCATCGTTATCGCTGTGGTGTGCAAATGCAATACATTGCCTGGGACTAAATGCATGTTGACTTACGAAGTAGTTGTAGAATAACTCAAGTTTCCTTACACCTGTAGCATCATTGGATGGGTAAATGAACATTATACCATCTACATTTTTTCGCATTGCTGGCCAACACGTCATATATCTATATGTATTTTAAAATTGAATTTAATAAAAATAACACTTCTGGTTAATCTATAGTCTATAGTCACTTCAGATTTTAAATCTAGATTTAATATACTATCCGGATATATTATAATATTCATACATTTTATTATATTATAATTTCTGAATTAAACCTGGGATCTGTATACATAAAATTTAATGAAATTTGATTTTAAGCAAATTCACAAATATCTGGAGTGGCCTGCACTCGACTTTCTTTTACGCAGTTTTCACTAGATATATATATATATATATATATATATATATATATATATATATATATATATATATATATATATATATATAACCAAAACAAGCAGTCAAACTAACCAATACTCTACAGAAATATTCTGAAATGTCATTTATCTAATTGAGTCTATTTTGTTTTCCTATCAAAGACGCAGATGATCCGATTTATTAAGCTACATGCGAATCCATGGCAACGTAAACAAGATATTTATAATGTTTCGTAGCATTTACCCCTCGGCAAGTATAATTGGTATTTCGTCTTCACTTGATATATTACAAACAATGCAACATAATGCATTGTATTCTTACCGTTCATCGCCACCACAATCCCATAGTTCAACTTCTATATCTATGGTATCGTTTTGTACTTTCAAATTTTGCACATCAAATTCTAATATTCGAACTCCCTGTGTGGGTCTCAAATCTGCTGGTAAAGATCCAGTCGAGGCATCAGCCAAAGAATTACTTATTCTTGTTTTACCACACTACAATTTTGATTGGATAAATTGGTTTTGAATTCGATTTACTGGATATTTTACTACATACCCCTGAAGGTCCCAACACTAATATTTTTACTTTAGTCATTTGTATTTATTACTGCCCAAGTTTGTTGGTCTCTATTTGGTTTTACTTCAACCATATACATTAAAGTAGGTATTGATTTGTATTTGTTTTGAGTAGTAAACATTACCATGACAACAAAACAGGGGGAATTTTAGGTAATTTTTACTTTCTCATACGAATGTATAAAATAAAAAAAATACTGTAATCACGTATAATTTCGATTCAAGATTTTAATGGAAATACACGTTTTCCCATCTCTGAATCGTTTCTGATTATTTTCGAAATGATGCCTGTGTGTGTCTGTAAGCACTCTAGAATAAATTATTTTAACCGGAAGTAGTCATTTAAAATGTATTAAATTGATTGATAATAGTATGGCGTCAATTCGGGGTTGGATAACGAGCAATTAATCTCGATTGTGAATAGCTGGAAGTATTCGTGTTTGCGTAAATTCTTGTTACTTATGAAAAAGGTTTTAACGATAAAGTATGCGAGAAATTATAGTTTTACTTACCAAATCTTTTGATGCACAATTATACAGGCAGATATTGATGCTAAAATAGAGAAAAATACAGGCAGATATTGATGCTAAAATAGAGAAAAATACAGGATTCAATACTGGAATGAGATTGAACTAAGTACGTTCCCCATGTGTTCACATGTCCGGGATTGAATTTGATTTTAAATACGATTAAAAGTTCTTAAAAATCCCGATAGATGCGCTGTCGTCAGCTGATGACAGTTGTCATTCAGGGGCGTCGTTAGGATTTCAATTCGTAGGGGGCGCAAAAATGTACTGATTCACTTACGTCATACAAAATGTGAATTTGTGATATTCCGTAGGTGTCTATATTTATAGAATAAATTTTGGGAATACTACTGCGCATGTCTCATTTCAATCCAGTCCCACTAAAAATGTGACTGGAATGAGTCAATCCAATCCTTGTTTTTTGTGTTCACATGCGGGATTCAATACCGATATCGAATTCAATACCGTATTCAATCCGTCATGTGAACATGGTAAGTGTTAGGTATAACGTCACCACTCTGCCCAAGTAGGATATGGGAAGAATTTTAAGAATATAGAAAGGCGTAGTAAGTAGTAAAATAATGTGAGACAATTCATCTTTATAATGATTTTATTACACCAACAATTGTAATTATCATATATTCATCATAAAGTTTAAATAACAAAAGTCATTTGATAAAATATAAATTAAATATAAAAAAAAGCCTTAAAAATAATTGCAAAAATTGGAAGTGTCTGTATTTGTAGTAATGCGTATTTTTTTGTTTTGTTTTGTTTATTATTTCTTTTTATGTATGTAGGTAGGTAGGTATATATATATTATAATGAGGGAGTACCAAAAACTATATTTATAATAATATGTATCGCGTTGGAAGCAAATTGCTTCACTGTTGGTTCTGATGAATTTTATTTACTTACTTTTGTTTGTTTGTTTTCTTTCATTTAATTATTTATTTATTTATGTACATGTTGCGAAAATGAAACCCCTGCAACCGAACTGCCTATACTATACAAGCTAAAATAGTTACGCATGATTATCAACTAGATACAATATAAGTACATATTTCTGTTTTATTTTATTTTATGTTTGTGTATTTTTCTTATGTTACGTGAATGTGGAGAAGTTTTGTTTTCCGTTTCGATCTGAGTATTATGAGGTATACAGTTAAACAGCAATTTTACATGTCCATTTGTATAGTATTTATATTAAAAATGGTGTAAATAACATTGCAATATTGAGTTGTACTGTATCCAAGGCATCTTGTTGCTTTAGAGAGATAGTTTAGAGGTTTTTATTTTTATTTGAATTATGATTTAGGTATAAGAAGAGTGGATAGAGAGATCTACATATAGCTAAATGGGAAAGAAGAAGATAGAGAAAGGATAATGAGAGCTAAAAAGAGCAGAGGGGCTGATCAGGGAGGGGGTGTTTTTGATAATAATTGATTGATAAATGTTTTATTTAATTTTTTTTTTTTGTTCGTTTTTGATTTATGATGGAATGATAATAGAAAATGAACAATAACAACTGTGTTTGTGTGGATAATGGGCAGTGCACATGGTTTTTTAAGCTAAGTCACAACACTATGTCCACCAACAGACACCAAACCTAATTACACTAAGTCACGCCAATGACGTATTTTTCCGTAACAAAATCTACCATCGACCAAAACTTTTAGAAATTTAAACTTTGCATCATTTTGTATAATATTATAATTTTTAATTTTTTTTCCTTCTTTAATTTTTATAAAATATCTAAATTACTACCACCTTAGGTACAAATGTTAATACTGTTTTTGTTTTTCTTTATATAATAATAATAATAATTTATAATATCATAATATATAATCAATTTTTTCGAAAAATTGCAACTGTATATTATTATTATAGTAAAATGTTGGCATGACCAGATATGTTAGATAAACAATCCACCTATGAAGTGCTACATCTAGATCCATACAATATGAAACCGACCATCGTTCAAAATAGAGAATTTTAATGACATTTTGATGTCAACTTGTATGGCACAAATAGAAATATATATATTTATTATTTAATAATAATAATATTACTTGATCAATCAAATCCTTGATACGATAAAACAATTTTGCAGCAAATAATTTTCAGAATTACTCTTTGGTACAATCGTATCACAAACTGAAAAGAAAAACACAACTTTTTTCTTCAAATTTTCACAGCACTTAAAGTGTTTTTGAAAAAACAACCGATTTCAAAAATAATTATAATCACACCACGGAATGTGCCTAATACAATCATTCACAGCTTTCTGGATGAATAACACAGTTATAACGGGCCTGTCGCTATTGTGATTACATCGATTATCCGCATGAAGCGCAACATACCAAAATTGGGACAAATTTAAATTCACAATCTTGGCTCTTGGTTGGAAACCTGATGGTAGTCGTTTATTTTCGCATAATCTTCAAATTAAATATCATTAGTAGCCAGTTATTAGATTATAATAGGTCAATATATTGAATATATTTCAGTTCACATTTCTTTACGTTTATAGTTTTAAATATGTGGCAACAAATTAAGTAGGGGATTTTTCTGAAATATGTGGGTAATAGTTGCTTTTAATAACTTTTTGCTAGCTTGTGATGTCATGCATTAGTTCGGTAGGCCCTAAAAAACGCCGAATGACTCGTCGTATGGGGAATAATAATTAGCAAAGGGCCAGCTATAAGTGTTGTTTTTATCGAGAATGTTGTGAGAATAATAAATTACAAAAAATCAAAAATTAAACAATCGAGAAAATACTGCCTGTTTTCAACAACTTTTACGACACCTACTTTCATAGTTTAATTAATTAATAAATGAGATACACTATCCAATTGGCACATTATATTTATATATACAACTATATAAGAAAACAATGTTTTTCATTTTTAACTTTTATTAACCCTGGAACGATATGTAATCAGTTGGGCACTCGTTAAACTAAACATGAGCATCCAAGCTCACCTTTCGTTAATTAATTAATTATTCATTTATTATAAATAATATTACTACTATGATTCCTTTTAGAAACGTTCCCAAGCCGTCCGTGTGTCCACCAAATCTTTACTAGATACCTACTAGATCATCTTTAGCTAGCCTAATTCATTTCATTTATTAATATTGATTGGGGCGGGTGTAACTCAAAAATCACAGAATCATTAATTGGAATGTCCATTTATAAAGGAGATATAGAGATAATGATAAAGACAAGGTATTGTGGGGGGGAGAGGGGATTGGCATTTTATAAATGCTAATCGAAGAAAGAGAGAGAGAGAGTGAATGACACAGATAAATGAATGAACAATAATGTTCATTTGATTCATTTCATTGATATGATGATTTCCGAAGATATGTGTTAACCTACGAACACCTTGACTTATTGAAAATGCGCGTTAATTATTATTTATTTAATAATAATTCTTATTTAAATTTAATAAAATTTCATTTTGACAATATTGTATAACTCTATATAAGTAGTAGTAAACTAGCGCTCTGTAATTTCATTTTTGTTTGTTTTGTTTTGTTTTTATACACCTAGTTTGTTCTTTGTTACTTTGTACTTTTGTGGTTTCGTCAATGGAGCATTTTCGACATAATTCTGAATAATTGAAAATGTCGTATAGCCTAAACTCTACAAATATAACCTAACTGTTGTGTTTTGTACATGTTAAGACGTGTTTTCGTTTCATTGAATGGGAGATTGAATTTGTGTGCAAACGATACTTATTAAATTTGCTCCTTCTACATATTTTGTAGATTATGTTAGGACACATTTACTAAGCCGTATTTATCACTGTACCTTACATTTGTCAGTGTATTTGTACCAGGTACATTGCATATTCTAGTAGGCTATATATTTTATGAAAACATATACATAATTAGTGTTATACCAGGAACTACGAAATTGTTGTACTATACAGTTTGAAATTAAAACATATTTCATCTTTGACAAATATAAGCACTTCTATTTGTAAAAAACCGGTAATATTACAATTAGAAATACTTATATAGTCCAAGTTCATGTATTTTCAGTTCAAACTATATACATTGAAATATACTCCTTTGTACCCAAGTACCTAATCATTTTTGTACAAGGTTTATTGCAAACCAATACTAGAACTTCTACATCTACTACTTGTTACTTAGAATATATATTTCAAGAAAGTACAATATTTGGCTACGTTCAATAGCGGTAGTTCTGTAACGCTATGCGCTAAACGCGCTTCAAAAATGCTAAATGAATCTGTTTGTAAATAGCAAACTTATTGTGCGATTATGAGAAAGTCTATAGCACTGTAAGAATAATTGCCCAAATTTTGAAAAACTTCTAAATTCTTAATACATATTTAAGCATAATTCTTTGTATAATGCAAGAGTTATGTTCAATATATTTAGAAGATTCAATAAATGTAATTGAAATATGTTTAGCACTTAGATTTTCTCAGAATCTTCCCATTAACGCCGAACTAGCCACATTGGTTGAAAAGTTGATAGAGTGCATTTTACAACATTGTAAATGTTATAAATCATTTTTTTTTGTGTGAATATTTCAACAACTTTACAACCCTTTTATTTGATAATCTAATATATTAATAAATAAATGCATTTGTAAATTGGATGATTGTTAATGTGTCTCCTCACATAATTGAATTTATATGTACACTTATAAAAATTACTATATGATGTTACTGTAACGTTGATGATTTGTGAAATATATTGCATTTCGGTATTTACTTATCAAATACTTTGGGGGCGATTGAATTATTATTAGTAACGAGCATAATAATTAACAGGGAGGGCCCGCATTTTCATATAAATTCGCATTTAAAATGCCAATTCTTGATGAGTAATACTGTAATGCACCTAATTATATGTTTAGTTAATTCTCCAGTACAAGTTTAGTCTACCGTTATTGAACGTACCTATTGAGAACTGACATCATATGCCACTAAATTTGAATAATTTTATTTACTGTCTGCTTGGCTTCTAAGTACGTTATTTGCATAGTTGAAATAATGCGATATCTCGTAAAAACAGAAGCTGACAGTACGAATTCAAGGTTAGTGGTTGGAGCGTTTGGGGTGCCGCCATCGGTAATGCCAGTTCTCAATTGTGTTGAATTGAACCTCCCAGTTCATCGAAACAAATGCACCAGTGTGTAAAATATGTATTATAGTCGTTTGCTTATTTTGTTTTGTATTTGTTTTGTATTTTGTAATAATTAGTGCCTTGAGTTGATTTGGAAGATATAAGGTGACGTGGATGTTAGTACCGTTGAAGTAGTGTAAAGAGCGTTGGTGGTGGGTCGTCTCGACGGCGGCGGCTGCGACGGTGGCGGCGTTCATTGAAAGTGCGGCGGGGGCTGCTGCTGACTGAGCACATTTTTGATGGCGGTGGTTTTGAGCAGACGCTTGAGCATACCACTCGAGCCCCGGTGCTGCAGACTCTTGTGCGTTGTCAGCGAGTTCTTCGTCCGGTACCTCCGGTGACAGAACTCGCACACGTACAATGTGTCCGATTGCTCGTGCTTGTCCTGGAAGTGACGCTTCAGCGAGTAGTAGCACGAGAAGGTACGCCGGCAGTACGGGCACTCTTGCGGCTCGTTTATACCTCCGGAGGTGGGCGGCGGCATCCGATACGTAATGCCTCCTGCAACACCAGTCGCTGCTCACTGCACTACTCAAACGCCACCTTTCCTTTTACTTTTACTTTTTTAATTTTACTTTTTTTTTTTAAATTTTACTGTAGGTATTTTAGAAACAATATAAGTAGGGCTGGTTGATAGTAGTATAGAGCGAAGGACACATCACACGGGGAATAGTACTATTTTATTATAATAGTGTTGTATCTGAAGTGATTGGTTCATTACTGTGATGGTTTGCAGCAAATTATTACGGTGTACAATACAGGAATGTCATTAATATTTTTTAGTAGGTATTTAAACAAAAACGGAAAGAGCGGCCAAATGGTTGTGTAATACAATTTTTGATATTATTATAATTATCAATTTCTACGATATATAGCGAACTACGACACAAGCCATCAGCAATCATCAGTCAAACCAATCACGTGACACAGGACATGCGAGTGCAACAAACAACAAAGCAAACTAAGGAATAAAAAGCGATTGGTGACATAGCCCAGTCCGAACATGTCCTCCTTTATAGAGAAATAGATTAAAACCTAACCCATTTTCTAACATCGTTAGAACCAGGCCATACGCCACCGTGATATAAATAATTTTTAATCAAAATCAAACAACGGATGATTAATTACGTGTGTGGGTGAGTGAGTGTGTGCGTGTGTCTACTCGTTTAACCCTTTCAATACGATTGCATTTTTAAGCGATACGTCTGTGGCACATGTAGGTCTACATGTCCCACAGACACACACCCACACATACACAAACGTATGTATTATTACTCTTTTTACACGCAGCGAAAACATACTGGACCCTTAACCTTTGTTTGACATTGGACGAAAAATTATAATAAATTAGTCTATAAGAAGAGCAAGGCGTATCTTACAAAATATGCGTTACACCTTAAACTGTGGTTGTAGGATTTTATAATCCTAAAGACTTGCAACATTTAGACAAGTATTACGAAATTTCGGTTGGATTTTAACACGGTTTAGGGTTGTGAAATGACGTCATGTTCTTTATATCGTCTCATGTCAAAGAAATGTTAAACACACATAAATTCTAACTAGAAGTGAGAATTATTCTCACTTGTAATGTCATCGGTTATGGGTATTCTAATGGCGATACAAGTGAGTATATGTGTCATTTTTATGTGAGAATTCTTACTTGGCTCGGTGCTCAAGTATGTTTTCGTTTCGTTTAGTTCATTTTATAGGTAGTACTGAAAGAATGAACGTATATGTGTGAGTGAACTGAGTTTCATATCATATCATATATCAAAAGGAGAGAGATTTGATTGAGAGCAGAGTGAGAGCAAGTACCTGCGGCCGGGGAACGTAAAGTAAACAAATCCTAAAAGAATTTAATGTCGATGTCACCAGGCCGCGACTTGTGGTAGGTGTAGATGTGCGTCATGAGCGAGTTTCGTGAGCAGTACACACGTTCGCAGATCACACAACGGTACTCCTCTTGGCGTTCGGCGTGCTTGTCAGCGATGTGCCGTTTCAGTGACGCTTTAGAACACAACACTTTTCCACACAGTTGGCATGTGAACACTTTCTTGAGCGAGCCCCCTGCAACACACCCAAAAAACACTGCTCGCCTTTGTTCTGAGACGACCGCGTTGCCACCAGCAGAGTCACCTCATCAGTGTTCTGTGTGTTTGTAGTTATCCATCATCATCAGCAATCAATCATCATATGATCATCATCATCATCAGTCAGCAACCAATAAAATCATGAATCGTCATCAATGCATAGCTTTTATGTCCACATTGTGCGTATTTTACATTTGTATATATTTAAATAATCTTTTTTTTTACTTTTACAAAAAAAAAAACTATTATTATATACTTATTATTGGCAAATTGAGGTAACACTCTAGTGCTAGCATCGCTTAAGTATGTAGCAACCATCTTGTTTTAAGTGTCTAATGACAACATGTAATCTAATCTATCCTAGATAAGAGTTGATTCACGGTATGAATAATAATGATTAATAAATTCAATGTTATGATTCAATCAATTATTATGTTTTTTAAGCAAATTAGTATAATTGTATCTGTGAGAAACAACAAAATATTATTTATAGTTTAATTTTATATTCCTTTAAATATTATATACATATGAATCAACTCATATTGTGAAAGGATTATATAAATTGTTGTTCCAATTTTTTGTATTGTTTAATAATCTTAGCAGTGTTTAAACTAAAGTGTAAATATAAAGATAGAATTTTAAATATAAACCAATGTTTATCTTTTAAACTCTATCTTTATTTATTGTTGGTGTTTGTTATTATTGTTTAACCCATAACTTTGTGATGTCGAACTAAAAAAAATATTCAAAGAACTAGCATTGTTTCATGGTAGTTAAATAATATTTAGTATATTAATTAAATATAAATATATATATATATATATTATTAGGGATATATTTTAGAAATAGAAACCATACAAAAGCTTACACCGTTTCGGTTCAAACCTTTTATTGCTATAAAAACAATAGACTACATTCGAAATGATGAAGGCATTTATAAAAGATTTAAGTTAATAATTACTTTTATAAGCATATTTGTGAATCTTAATCTCCAAATTAGGAGAATTTTTACAGAATAGTCGAAAGTAGTCTATTGACGATTTCGATTTATTAGTTGTAACATAATGTAAATGTATCAATTTATTGTTATTTTAAAGACTCATTGTATGAAGTATTGGTTGACCCCACAAGTGGTTAAAGTTATGAAAATGATTTTTCAATATGTGAGGTTTAATACAACGAACTACTTCAAAATAATATTAAATGCAAAAAATAGTCGATCATTTTTGGGTGGATGCGCTCGTACACACCTTGCATATTTGCGTATACCATCGTGTTAAAACTTGTGAGGTAGTCAGGGCTAATAAATGACTATAATCTGTCAAAAATAAAAATAAAAATGGTGGCTACAAACTTAAGAGATGTGTTTATAATTTCAAGATGTATGCTGCGTATAGTTAAATCACTTTGCCAATAGAGGTAACAATATTATAATATATATATATGTATAGTATAATGAAACGGTTTAGGTACTGCTGTGTTTTTAGTAACCGTAAATATATATATATATATATATTTGGTTTGTGTTTGTTTTATTTCTTTAAATAAAGTAATTCTTCTGGTGGCAACACACTCGGTACACTGTGTACTGCAACCGTTTGCAACGAATTAAAACGATGGATAATTCAATCAATCAATCAAAAGTGGGGGCAGAATGGCGTGAATGAATAAGAGGGGGCCGGGGCACGGAGAAGCAAAATTAAAACACAAGCTACATTACAAATGTATATTGTTTTGTTGAAAACATAAATAATAAAAATAATGAGTACAACAAATACATAAAAATATCATATTGCATCATCCAACATTGACTCATGCTCAATGCAAACTATTCATATTATAGTGTTACAAAATTGGGGCAAGACCAATTGCTTACCAAATCGTTTCTCATCATCATCATCATCATCATGATCATCTTATCGTTGAAGAAATCGAAAATAATTATTATTATCATATAGCAAAATATTTCAGTCTTATAAAAATAATAACATTCTAATTTTGCACTAACTGAATCGCCGCTAGAAAAACATAAAGTATATAATAACTAGGTTTAAAATTTTTCTCAGTCTTTATAACAAGAAATAAAAGTCCTGATCTCTCTATATAAATTTTTTTGTTTGATTTTTCTTGCATTTTATTTCAATATATATCATTTTAATAAAATTAATTATAAATATATTCTGTTTATTATTAATTATATGGAAGTATTTGTCCCTTTCACCGAAATTCTAATATTTATATTAAATATATAATAGCAGGTTATACTACATCATTATATGAATAATAATAATAGGCTCTATTAGTGATATTACTATTATTGTAACAAGTAGAGTGTTCTCGTGTACAGCGTTTTTAAATTGAATGTCTTTTGCACTTGTTATTAACATTGGGACAACAATAACAACAACAACATCAGCAGCAGCAGCAGTAACATCGCCATAATATCAAGTTATGGCAACTTCTGCCTGCGATGATAGATGGAGCGGTGGTTGTTGAGACTGTTGAGTGTCCGAAAGACTTTCTGACAGAGCGTGCACACGGCGTTGTTGAGCGGCTGCAGGTGTTGCTGTTCCTTGTGCCGCTTCAGAGTTAGCTTGGTGCTGAGCAGTTTGCCGCACACGTCACAGCGGTGGCAAGCGTTCACAGGCAACGGCAGGCTCATCCGTCTCACGGCTGTTCTCATCACCGGGAACACACACACAGCATTACACCTACCGCATCCCCCCGCACCAACACGATTGATTTTTTTTGTTTTGATTTTTTTTATGTTTTGTTTTGTATTGTTTTAAATGTTCATTTATATAAATACACATTCATTCATTCGTTCAGTCACTCAAGAGTGTCTCATTCTATACATATCTATAGCGCACCAGCGAATTTACATTTGATTCGGATCAATAAAGCAATAATTTCTATGTTCTATTTAAGCCAGTTTGCAACACGTATACTATTCGTAGTGGATTAATGATTCACCGCCTTTTTGGAATTCACATTACTATTCTTAGCAGTCATCAATAGAAGCAGTACTACAATAATATGTTATATTCATCAGTATTTTTGCAATTCCACTGTGGCATCGCAGTTTTTTTGTGTTAAATCACTCTACGAACTTAAAAATACCTAATTTTCCGTCAGGATTCAATTTCAAAAGCAATGATTTCTATAATTACGTATTAGTTTTGACAAACTTTTAACTTTCTATATAAATTGTGCTCATTTGAATAATCGTCATTATTATGTTAGGTTGTAGATAGTATTTGATAATATCCAGTTACGTATAAAATTAATATGCATTTATTAAAATATTGATTAACTGTCGTTTACAAATTTTCTGACGGAATGAAATATTTGAAAATAATACTTAAACCCTAAATATACGTGTTGCAAGCTGCCTCAATACTACCAGGGGAAGCAATTGCTAACTATGAAACAAACGAATTTGTTAAATATTACGATTGTGTTACTCGTAATAATTGCAATGTATATCTGCCATTAGAATGAAACAAAGATGAAATATTATTACATTTAACACTGGCATTAAGTTCACTTTGATTATTACACCGTGATAATTGGTCTAAATATGAAGCATTATGCATTAAGCAATTTATAACAATATTGACTGTTCGGAATTAAAATTGCAAACATTTTCAGCAGAAAATAGAATAGGTGTCGTCTTCAATAATTTCAAATTTGTAATTTGAATATTTTTACAATAAGCATGCCGTATTGAAGGCTGATACTGCGAGATAAAATTGAGACAAGAGATATAAATTTTGAAGCGCGCAGTAAGGAATACAGAACAACATATTTTTCATTGATTATCTTGTTGAGTGACGGCTCAGAGTTTATTCCGAACATAGCCAATAAGTCATATTATGTATTGTTTACAAAACGTAGGCTATTATCGGAAGATTAAATTTATTTTTGGAATGCTGTCTTCCTAAACAAAAATTAATTACCTGGGCGTTTATTTATGAGAAGTACTTTAAAAGTGTCACGGATTTGAGCCGGTTGGAGAAGCCATTTCAAAATACAGGTAAGATAAAGAACTACAACCTCCCCTAGCTGATTAAGCGATATTTGGCGAACGAACCAATCATCAAAAATCACCTACTGGAAATAATATTCGCCAGTGCTTTATAGATTATAGTTATAGTTAATAATATAATAGTTTACTTATCATTCACTCATTTGTAGAAAAAAAGGCCTCTATCTAAATACAAACAATCATTAAGATTATCATCAGCTTGGATGGTGCATAGATACATTCTCATACATTCAGGCTTTGTAATCATAAGTAATACTTGAAGTAGTAGACAAGCTCAAACCTGTCTGCTCAAAAATACTACGTAGCATACGTTTCTAATGATGCTTATGCTACTTCAAACATTTCTTATATCCATTTGCACTATCTTTCCTTAATTTCTAAATCTGGATTTATTTTACTATATTTATTGTAATTACATTACAATAATTTTCATATTCTGTAAATCTATATACTCCAAATTAATATATAAATTAAAAACATGTTTTGAATGTTAAGATACCATTCGACTGAAGATAGCATTTTAATATTCCATAGTAACACTGCCACAAATGTGCTACCAGCCTACAAATCTTAAAGGTTGGAGAATCTTGCAATATGTGATTTTAATTTGAAATAGTTTCCGTTTGTCTGCGTAATTTTATAAATTATTTTTGCTGCATTTTGAAAATGGAGAATTTCGATCGACATTTACAGAGACGAGATAGAGATTAATGGTTGGATTCTTAACAAGTCTATTATTCTGTAATAGATAATCTGTAATAAGACCTACAATTCTTTAATGGATATTTAAGTATAATTTATTATTACTTCATTACAAGAACAAGAGTTATGTTTGATATATTTAGTAGATAAAATCAATACTTTCTTAGCAGTTCTAGAAGATTATTAAAAACAATATTTCACAGATTTATCTTACAGATTTGCAGACTTGTTTAGAGATGCATAAGACCTGTCTCATGTCACCGGGTTCGAAATATTACATGCATTTGTATCAGTGCAAAGAATCATTAATAATATAAATGAATATTTCGATATAAAACAAAATAAATGTTGTTTCTTCAAAACATATAATAATTTGGAGTTTGGCGATTTAGCAATAGTAATGACGATATGAAGATCCAATGAGTGTTTGTAAATATGATAAACCAGATTTAGGTGTTAAGTGACACGGTGCAAAAGGGCGTTAGTTGTATAAGGACTAAAAAGGCCCCATAATATCTCTCGCTTGGCCTAAACTGGATCAAGCAAGCATCAACACATTCATTCCATTGTACATTCTCAAATTCATTTAGTCAGATCAGATAAGTTTAAGTGATGGTGGTAGAATGGATGGTGATGGTGCGGGGGTAGCAGGTCGTCAGTAGTCTTTCGATCCTTGACGTTGCGATGATAGATGCTCTTGTGATTGCGTAAGCTGTTCAGACTGCTGTACACCCGTTTGCATATGTTGCACACTGGCTCCCGCGATGGACGCATGTGCACGTTCTGAATGTGGCGTTTGAGTCGCGTCAGTGATGACAGACTTTTGTTGCACGGCTGGCAACGGAACTCGTCCACACCTGACGGCAGAACAACGGGGCTCCAATTAGCCTTATGCCCTTCGCACCGCGCACCCAAACTAAGGAAGCATTATGTACAACGGACGGCCCTAACCATTCGCTCCATTTATAGCTATATTTTATACTTAATTATTTTTATTGTTTGAAATCAATAAGTGGACCGGATTTCGGCTAGAATTGTGCTATTCATACTAGAAACATTAAACTTGCCTCGATTTCTAACTATAAGACCCTAAACAGTGCTGTTATTGAAGGTGTACCCCATATAGCACAGAATGCCTTAAAGACGTAATAAAGACGTCTCATAGATGAAATATTTTAAGATGTCGTCTTTTAGACGTCTTTATTACGTCTTTAGGCATTCTGTGCTATATGGGACCTTACAAAAGCAGAAAGTATGCGCGCTCCACTATGTTATTTTAGAAATGTAAAGGATATACTTGATTTATTCGAAACCTGCTTCTATAGAACTAACGTCAGACAGTAGTGCGAAAAATAATGTAAGTATAATACATAATAAATTTTAAAATACTCATTAAGTGCATGATAGCTATAATATGTTTATTAAAGATAATTGTATAGAATATCAAATTTTGTGTGTGGTAATATGGTTATATTTTATGATTAAAAGATATTTTGAAACGTTACCAAGTGTTAGCAAATGGAAATATATTAAAATAGTAGATCAAAATTGTAATATTTAAAAAAAAATCAAGTTTATCAAAGAAAAACATACTAGTTTACAGCAAAAATTAAGCAGAGCAAAATTAAGTAATCCATTTAAAATGGGGCAAATTGCGTGTATTTCCTACACTGTTTGCATGAAAAATAAATGTATGTGAGTTAACCTAATATTTATTTTGTAGATCCACGTGAAGGATTTAAAATAATTTTACAATAAAATATGCCGTTTTCGAGTATTAAGTTTAGTGACATTATTCCTAAAGTTAACATAAGCTAATTCGTTATTACATCATTAATGATGTTGGCTGGAAAAATTAACCACGGCAATTTAGCAAGGTATCCTAAGTATGTATCGCAATTTTATCAATTACCAAATATGGCATTAATGACATAACGCATATGAAACTAGTTTTGTATTCACAGCGAACCAATTAGTAATTAGGATTAGAAATTATAAATAATTATCAAGTTTATCAAGCATCGTCAGCATTCATAGCAACAATATGAAAGAATTCAAAATATTGTTGCTGTGCACGCTAGCATTGCATGTCATAAAACAAAGTTGAATTATTACTTGTAATTTCAAAGCTTAATTACTAATTGTTTCGCTGTGAATACACCTTAAGAGTGTTTGATATGCAATGAAGAGGGTATCATATGAGTAGTGATAATGATTCCGTAATTAAAGTAATTTTTGAATTGTACTTCAGTAAGAATTTGTTATCTAATAAAATTCAATGTATAGTTTTCCTACAAAAATAGAAATTAATATCAGGCGTATTCTATATTACGAATCAGTGATATCATGAATAAAATAAATGAATACGAATATATTATGAATAATTTTGGTGGCATGTGTAACTATCTATTATAAGTAATCACGGTTTCAGCTACAACAGAATGATTTTAATAAATTGATGCCGAATTTAAGGATATATTTCCAAAATTTAATCAAAATTGGTTTCTACAATTGATTGTATTACATAAGATTGTTGGAATTTCAGTAGCGAAATCTAAGATAGAAAGCAAAGTGATGTAATTTTAGAAGTAAAGCCCTAAAATATAGCTTCGATTAATCTCAACCATTTTATGTTATAAATAGCACAATTGCATAATTTTCTGACTAAAATCCGTTCCACAAAATCAACAAGGAAGCAAAACTCAATGCGTTCTGTTTTTGAATCTCTCGTCTATTTTTTTCGTATACAGTCTATGATCATCAAATGAATATAAAACACAATATTCTATATTATTTTGTATTATGATACACAAGTTAAGTAGTAATATAAAGGTTATGTACAAAATGTCACTCGGGCATCACTTTTCGTTTGTTGTGGTAGTTGCACATGTGCACCACGAGACTGTTTTTGGTGCGGTACGATTTCCTGCAAATTTCGCACCAATACTGCTCTGTCTGGTGACAATGTATATCCTTGATGTGTCTCTTCAAAGTAACCTTACTCCGGAGCAACTTACCACAAACACGACACTGCTCCCCACCACCTGCCCAAGAAGAGAAAATAAACACTATTAGATGACTGTTTACGAGTGTGACGACTGCTTATTACAGTACCAACAAAAATTTAATAGAATTGTAAAAAAAAAACAAACTAACAAACAAATTTGTCGTCAACTCAGTCAACTCATATGTATTATTTTCTCCTCTTAAGTCATTCCACTTTGTGTAATGTAAAATAGAGATCTACTCTGGACTTTGGGGGGTTTCAAATAATACTGTTGTAGGTAATATAGGTAGTAAAGTAGATAATTAGGTATCTTCGGTGGCGCACATTCTCATCAACATCTCATCTTCATTCATTTAGGTATAACTGATCTCTTTTCAGCCGCTGCATTTTTGTTAGCAGCCGTAGGTCCGTGATATTGAGACTTGTGACTTATGAGACTGTTTCGGGAGCGGTACATTCGACCGCATACATCGCACTCTAGACTTTGTGGTATGTAGTAGTGAGTGTCAGTCATGTGGCGTTGCAGAGACCATGCCCGTGAGAACCACTTGTGGCAGAGCGAGCAGTAGGGCTGCGCCCAGCCCCCTTCTGCAGCCGCAGCGTCTGCAACCACACAACGGGGGCTGAGATAGACACTCCCTATTGCTGCTACTTCCAACAACTTTTTTTTTTTCATTTTTATTTTTCTAACATTTTTATTTCGTCTTTCAATCATTAGAGATATTATTTAAACACACCAAAATGGCACAAGTTTCGATTGGTCTTAACTTAAACACAAATGTTTTATCACTGATGGCAATATGATTTTAAAGCATTTACTGATTTGATTTTCTTTTTAAGTTTTTACTTGTAGAACAATTGGCTTCCCCAAAAAATTAAAAAATAGAACGCAACATACTAAACAATAGTAACTACCACACAACACAGAGGAGATAACATTCAAATAACACACAAGTGAAAATAGTGTTTAAATATGTACATTTTGATCCAGTCACAACTGGTCTTCCTCGTTACTCTTCAAAACATTACTTAAATTATTAACTAGAAGGTGTTAGTTGTAACTGCATCAAAAATGAAACATGGCAAGTTATACTTAAGTATAATTTGCATGTTTTGTGGTGCCATATGAAATATAAAAATTAAAGAACCCAATTTAAATCACATCTCAAAATTCAATAATTATATATCTCAAGGTGTTTGTTAAATCTTGGAATGTCAATAACTTTAGGCGATTTGCTTAAACTGGATTCTCCTTTTGAAATAAGTAAAAAAATAAACTCACCTTGTGACGTTCCTGCTAAGTTATCCGAGTTCCCTTGTAGACTTTGGTTAAGGCCTGTTCAAGAATACACAATAATTAGTACACTTCGATAAATATATTTATAAATTAGCAAGATTGATAAACTTTAGGTTGCCTCACCCTTATTCATTATTTTAATTTAAATATTCTTAATTCTACGAAAATAAATCTTTATTACTTGACTACATAAAATTGAAAACTATATATATTTTATTAATTTATATTTTATTCTTTGTAATTCTATTTTTTTCAGTGGTGATTTAATTTGATTATGCCTTAAAATTTCAATCAGGATTCGAACTATTATTTTATATGGCTATATGGTAGTTTAACTTTGTTAGGGATAGGAATACTCGTTAATCGAATTATATTTTCCATAAAAACCTAGTTTTTCAAAAATAAAATCTTATTATTCATCTTCCAAATGTATGCCTGCTATATAGAATATCAAATTAGGCATCTGCGCCTGAAAGCTCTTTGGCGTCTTGTAACATAATACTGTACTAATGGTTCAATTTTCGAGAGATATAAAACAAATTCTGTTTAAAAATAAAGTACTTATTTAATTTGCAAGATATATAATTCTAAAACAGTAACAGCAAGAACTTCAAGACTGAAACTAACTTAGTATGATTCTTCTTTTCAAGACTCAACCATATGGAATTCCTCAGACTACAAGAAATTAATTTAGATGATGTCAGGTAAAGTCACATATTTTAGAAGTAGTGACGAGGGAATTTAAACCACAGACCATTACTAAAATATAAAATTGAATAGGCATTGAAAATTTCTTCTGCTTTCTAAAAATGCAATTCATAATATATCCAACGAAATACTATGTTTGCTAACAAATTAGTGGTGAGGGGATAATAACCATCAACTAGTAATAATTAAAATATACAGAACGGCTATTTCCTTCTGAATTAACAATATTATAAGATGAATTGAATATACTCAATTCCGACATGATCGAGCCAGTTTATATCTATTCAACCATGTATGAATTTTGGTGTGGTCTGCATTGAACGAAACGAGTTTATATTAGCCGTATTCTGTTACTAATGAGACAACCTATACAGTTTACTAGACTTGGTACAAGTGTAATACCTCCTAATCCCGTTGGATCTGCAGCAAGAGCAGCCATACTGAAATTAAAAGACCCCGCAGCCGAGGCGAACAGTTTACTCTCTGTAGAAGACAGATACGTGGGGCCACCGTGACTATCGTGCTCTTCGTGGTCGCCACCAGAAGACCCTGACAAAGGTCCATGCGGTAGCTGTGATGAGGCAGGTTCAGCATTATGCGCTTCCACAGAGTCGGAACTGTTATCCATGTCTACATTCGTGCCGCATAACAGTTCCATCGGTTCCGACTTCACATCATCGAGTATCCTCGTTGTAGGGGATGGTGACGCACTATCTCGTTCCGTACTACTGATCCCGTTACCTTCGATTTCTGTTTTACAATTGGAACTGACATTGTTCATACTGTTTTTCATTGCTGAGGGGGAGAAATCGGTGGGCGCAACTTGCGGTGGTAGCTGGGGCATTTCCAGGTTGTTATTGTTGTTGATATTTCCTATTATGTGTTCTGCCCGAGATCGTTTGTGATCGCTGTCTGGTTCGGATGAGATTCGTCGTTCGCGACGGTGTGCCGCGGCTGCTCGCCGCAATAGTTGGTTGACGGTGGCACCATGTGTTGGAGATGCGGGCGATGCGAACAGGGCTTCCTCAACTAGCTTGTCCGTGAAGCTCTGCTGGTGGTGGTTGATGGGTGTGCGAATTCCCAGCGATTGTACCTGCGCCAACTTTACAAAAAATACACAACGTTAGACACACCTTAAACAATATAATCGACAAGGGGACCTTACGACCTTTGTATCACAGATATACCAGAACCTAATATTCTAATGGCACAATGAGTACATCTGTACTGTAGCTCTTGTTTTATGCAATAATTATATATTATAATCACTAATGAAGAAGATTTGGATATATTTTGATTACACTTATAGAAAATTCAAAATTCAAATAGAATTCTGTTAAGAATTATTTTTTTCCGAGTGCATTTTCATAGATGATTAAGCTTCCTAAAAATCTGTGACCCAACGATCGCAAGTAGAGTATTATTAACCTGATCCCGATCATCGGTATGCTGTTGTGTGAGGCCGCTAACTCGCAACACTTCTGCGGTTTTAAGGAAACTACTGAGGGACCGCTGGTGCACGTTGACTTCTCCGTGGTAGATGAACTCCACCAGGGCATGGAGGTCTGTAAAGGCCACATCTTGTAGCACGATCACAGGATGCTTACATGGGGTACTCTGCAAAAATAAAATAATATTGATAAATTTTGATGATCCAGTGTAGCCAGAAGGATTATTTTGGGTTATAATTACATAATTAACTAACAAAAATGCACAATCACGATTGGGAAATTAACTCAATTGTATTGTGTTGAATTAGAGGGTTTATAGAAAATATCCTTATATGGTTGCATTATTGACTTATACGATGAAAGTCGGCAAAAATTTGACATAAGGAAAAGTTGAACTCCAGGAAGTACAAAATATGGAAGTTTAAATGTAGCAATGTGAATGACATCATTGTTCTTGGATACCAATTAGAAAAGTTTAAGCTTTACACAGGAATACAGGAAGGTCTCCGGTCGAAAACTTCGACTTTACTTTGTGTACAAACAAGTAAACATTCATGTTTCGTGAATTTTATTTTATTCATTTGCAAATTTTTTATCAACAAAAATCTATATATAGAAATTCGAGTACATAAATTTAACCCACAAGAATTCGACTTATAAATTCTCGAATCAAATTGTAATTTAATAATATATAAGGTATGTCAATATAAATGCTAACTTTATTATTGAAGACAAACAAGATATCGAAAAATGCCATTGGGCTAATTATAAATGTATAAGTGAATTGATGAAACATTTAATAGGTTACATAATAACCAATTTTCAATATAAAATTTTTGTGTAATTACTCAATATTTAAAACAGAAAATTTGCATTTTCATGAATTACCACACAAGTATTTTGAAATCCGTTCAACAGCGGTGTTATAGGGTGTGCCTAAAGTCGATTCGATCTGCGACACCATAAATGATTAAAAAGAAAGAAGAACAGACAATCTGTTCACGATTTGAAAGTTCTTTATTTATTATTTTGAGTACCAAATTGTTTAGATAAATAGTTTGCATTAACAGAACAGAGCTCCATAATATATTAATCCACCACTACTGCTATTATCTAAGATTCATGATTATATTATTTCAAAAATAGACTGCCATGGTAGCTCCGCGGTAAATTAGGTTGCCTAAAGAGAAGGAGTCCTAGTTTGTAATAAAATTTTTTAGCTAAACCGGGCATTTGTCCATGGACGTTTTGAAATTTTTTGAGAATATTTTTGCTAATCAAGTTTTACTTCTTTTACATATTTTAATAGTATTTATGAATGTTGTAGAAAATCGATAATAATCGATAATAATCGATTTTAATTCGAATATTTGAGCAGTATTCGATATTGAATTATTCCAATATATTCGAATATTCGAAAAGTCTCATTAACTAAAATATTAAGTTAGTTACAACAAAATGTGTAAGTTTATTTTATTTTCTAACTCGTTTTCTTCAAAAAATATTTTTTAATTATTGTACGATTTTTAATGTATATAATAGTCTATCCGGTAGCTTGACAATGGTCAACTTATTGGTCGAAATCGGTCGTGTGATCTCAATAAATTCAATAGAACAATGTGGAATTAAGACATCATTACCACAATCCACAACCGGGTTTATATTTTTTCATTATAGTTAATTGGTATTCGAATCTTTTGTTTTTCCAATAAAATCATAAGTATTATATAGATATTTAGCGCGGATGATTTGAATATAGATTGATATTTTACTGCATTTTACTATTTAATTAATTTATGAATATTTGAGTATTCAAACTATTCGTTATACGAATATTCGAATGTTCGGATATTTGAACATTCCAATTGTTAGAAAATTGAGTTAGTTAACATTCAAATATTTTGCTATGCAAATTTAATCTGCGGCATTTATATTTTTACTCAAATCTCATCAAAGAAATTTGAAGGGAGAGCAAATAACGGAAAATGTGTATTTATCAGTAACTCTTATGATTGGAAATATAAATAACCTACGCTACTGTACGCGTGGGCGGACCTAAATTGATTCTTACTAGTCATACTTGACCTTGATATGACTTCTTTCAAATACTTTACTATAGAATAAGTATAATTTTCTTTCGTTAGCTTTTTACATTATTTATTAATTGTTCAATAAAATGTATTTAGTTATGAAATAGGAGTATTAAATATAAATTTTCTGTCTTGGGTATTAATTTGCACAATTTACACTCTTAAATAAAGTATTTAATTATGGCTAAACAATAAACATAATAATTGTGGAAAAAAATATTCCATATAGACATTTTTGGAACAGTCATTAATTAATTAGCAAATATTTTTGTTGATAAAACACATGGCAGAAGAATAACAAAATTTTTACGAAAACAATCATGTTTACTTGTTTGTTATTAAAAATAGTTGTAAAAAACCGACAATAAAAATTAATCAAGTTACGTCGAATGTAATCAACAATTCATGTAAATAATGTTGTTATAGTCTGCTACGAGTTTAGGTTATTAGCACTTTGGTTTAGCCGATTAACATAAAATTTCACTAAGGTAAATTTAAATGTTTATGTTACTATTTGATTTTAATATGTTAGCGCAGTGGTTCTTAACCTTGTACAGTCTGTTACAAATTTCAATTCATAAATGCGCCACTCCGAATATTTTTATATGAATTTATATATATATATATATATATATATATATATATATATATATATATATATATATATATATATATATATATATATATTTGTATTTAGGGCGATAAGACAAGAACTTTTTGTTAAAGACATTTTTTAAGCCGAGCTTGTTACAGACATACGACCAAACACGGGTTAAAAACAACTAATTGTCAATCGTTTATTTTAATTCAAATAATGCAATGTTGACTTAAAATTTATGAAAAATTGACCAACAGAATCAATAATTACCCTTAGGCGTTGCAACAACTTTTAAGTGAAGAACCATATCAGGGAAAAGTTGTAATAAAATATTGGAAAGTGGATTAGAATAATTTATTTCTTATTGAAATGTGGAAAAGATCAATAGCCATTAAACTAAAAATATCTTACAAGGACTTGTTTATACCAGTGATTTCTGAACTATTTTTCTATCGCGACGCTAAATACAAAAATGATTAAATAGTCCGGAGATGGGACTACATGTTAGCAAAAATCAAATTTTATGTGACTAGCACATGGCTCTAGCCAAAAATATTTTCCCCCGAAATCCTCAGTGAGACATCTACTAGTGTTAGTACTAGCAAATTCGAAATTAATTCTATAGTTTATGATGTAAAATCAATAGAATATTCAATTATTAATCAGTTCAATGGTTTTAGCCAAAAAATAATATTTGCCTGAGACTTTCCTGCGATTCTCAGAATCATTCACGTGACATGCATGTCTGAGACTGCAACCATAAGTTTGTAAACCACTGATTTACAATCTGGAGTGCCTTTCGCTCGACTTTCTTATGTTTAGTTTTAATAAATATGTAATAAGGTTTTATTGTGTTTTAAATTAATGCCACTATTGATATGAAACAATATCAATATGGGATGGTAACTAGGTATATGTAAATTTAATATGGTAAATAGTTTATTTTTTTAATAAACTTTCAAATAAAAGATTTAGAAATTTTAATATCTTTTATAAAATTCACTTACTCGTGTAACTTTCGAGATAATTAAACAGTAGCATGTGTAAACAAGTACTTCCGGTTGAAATATTATTTTCAAAAAAAGGAGTTTTTCTTACCCGGGATATACAAATCTTAAATACAAACTATCATATTGTTAAGGATTGTTCACAGCTAAAGAATTAGTAATTAAGCTTAGAAATTATAAGTAATAATTCCAGTTTGTTGTATGACATACAAGGTTAACGTTCACAGCAACAAAATTTAACATAAATTGTGTTACTTGGAATGTTAACATTGCTTGTCATAATACAAACTAGATTATTATTTGTAATTTTCTAAGTTTAATTACTAATTGTTTCGCTGTGAACAATCCTTTATGTTCAATGTCTGTAAAACGTTCCCAAATACAGACGTCATTGCGAAGATTGTCAAAATAGATTCAGGGACACCAAAACGGATATTTCCATTAATATTACGCGGTCGGTATTTTTTGGGATAAGACTTTATTTCATTCCGTATAAGCAAGTAATTATAGAACTTTAGTAAAAATCATTTCACATTGTCTTATTGTTAAACTAATGAGATTTTTAGTAAACAACAAAATAATTTGCTGCGTATTGTCTACTCAGTCTTATTTTGTGAGATATTTAAGTGTACTTTATTTAATTTTTCGACAAAATTAGTTGCTCATCAAAATGTATCAAAAAATTTGTTTTTATTGATTTTATATGCTAATGGCAATGATTAAGCCATTCTGAGATTCTTAGGCTCTTTACCTCGTAAAGGGTAAGACTGGTGATACAAGTTCTCCGCCACTGGTAAGTGGTGGAAGTCTGAAGGCAAGTGCCCGTTGGGTAATCCCGCACTGGGCTCTTAGATCAATTATATCTTGTTGCCAGAACACATTATGAAGTAGTTCATTCATTTCAGTGATAAATGAATATCAATTTATATAAATTATTATTAGGATTTGAGATACATTAGAATTGATTATATTAAAAAAAAAAAAAAAACAAAAAATATAATAATATTAACAAATCAGAGTAAGATTCATAGTAAGTGCACCACATAAAATAGTAAACTGTGGTATTACCTTGTGAATATTAGAAAAACCTTTTGCATATCTGATGCACGCTAAGGACCAGAGGCTAAGCCCTAGGGACATTGGCTTACAGGGTACGTTGGTAGACCAAATGAGCTCAAATATTTTACCGTATTATGTTCATTATTTTAATATACTTTCAGAAGGGCGCCACCATTTAATTTTTGGGAGTTTAATTTTATTTGATTTTACTTCTTTATAAAGAATGTATCAGGATCATAAAAAAATGATTACTAGATAGATATAGAGGTCCCTTGAATACGATTTGACTAGATCTGTTTGTGTGTTGCATTAATTAAAACTACTATGCGGTGAACAGTGAGATTTCGTATTTGAGCTTAAACTTTTGCGAAAACCTGATTAGATGTTTGGTATAATCGCACAGTTATAAAAAGGTCGTTATTCTTGTTGATTTATCAGTATCTCCAAGATGGATGCACTTACAAAATATAGTTAGATTTTAGCTGAAGGATACTTAAAAATTTGAATTTTGAAATTCGTAGATGTTTTCATAGTAACCAAATATGCATTAACATATATTATGATAAACATATTCACAGTTGTCGGAATGTATATAATTAATTGCAGAATGTTTATATATTAGTTTCATATTTGACATAACCACTTCACTTACATTTGTATAAGTTATTACAAGATAAGATTCTATTACTGATGTACTAATTTGGACAAAAGATTTCTTCTATTTTTGACTTATAAATTGTCACTTATCAAAGCTGTCTAAAGTTGCGAAACATCACACATATTGTAACTTGTTAGGAAATGAAACCGTTTTCGCCATTGGTGACGAAAATTAATTTCACCACTAGTTACGAAAGAAAAAAGCACAAACTTTATCATATTTCTGCATTGGTTTCCAATACAATTCATGAAATTAATCATTTCATCGGTAAACATTTTTATTGTAACAATATTAAAAAAAATCTGGTATGAAACACGTTAGAGAATATTTAATTTGTGTAACTTCTATGATTTCTTGCTCGTTACACAAAATAAAGGTTTTCTGGTTACTTAAGTCTCGATATATTAAAAACCGTATACGCATTAAATATCGAACTAGAAAAATGATTTCTTAAACCAAAATATATTAAACTAGGCCAGAATATAAAACAATAAAAATAATAAATTCCATCGACCTTCGAACAATTGTGCATGGCATATTTATAACGATACATAAATACATAAATAATGTAATGTAAAGCGAATAAATTTAAAAAAAAAGTATACCTTTAACAATTCTCGAAAATATGGACTGCAAGCGGACAGGACGACTCGATGCGCTTTCAGACTTTTACCGTCACAGGCAAGCGTGACATCTACAAAATCTTCATCATCTCGCAGATTTTCGAACGCTGATGTGATACTGCTTTGATAGTTGTTCCACCGTAAACAGAAGTGTTGTGTATCTACCATCGTAATTATTTTTTACCTACGAAAATACAAAATAAAAACTTATATTAATATTAAATCTACCCATTTTTTAAACAATATTTTTTTATTAAACAAAATAATTATATCATCCCCTCGTTTACATTAGATAAACCATTAGGTCTTTCTATATTTGTAGGGGGCACCACCAGTCAATTTCAAATATTTATATAAACTAGCATAAGATTACGCTATTTTTACGCTACATTTAAAGATATTTCGTTAAACTACTGTTTAATTACTATATTTTCTAATTACCAAACAATCTAATCTAAAATATCTCCAAACGTATTCAAGATATAAAAATAGTCGATGCGTATTTGCTTAATGAATGTCTGGTCATTTTCTATTTAATTTTTCGTGCTCGGCGATAAAAAATATAAACCTCCAAAATAAGTATTTTTGTCTTTATTTTACTATGAAAAATAGAACAGAAATATATTTTTACCAGGTATTCTTTATCTAATCACGTATCAGTGATATTTAAAAAATAATCTGGGGTTCGTTGCTTAAGTGAGGTTGATATTTTTCCTTAATGTGTATCCAGTATGCTTTTAAATGCATTTTTAAACAACGTATATTTATTCATCAAAAATATACGTTTTTTAGCGTTATAATTTTAATTATTATACATTTATTCACTCTTAAAAAACGTCATCCTGTCCCACTTCACCTGGACTATGACAGAGCTGAAGGTCTACCAAATAAATTCCGAAAAGATGTTTAGAGAAAAAGATCGATGCTCGTTTATTTTTATATAAAATAAAATAATAACAAAATTTATTTGTTGACAAAGAATTTATTTGCGGTTCTATCTTTTAAATCTTAAATTCATACGCTGTAATATTGGCAAATATTGTTGTTTTTATGAATTGTTATTAAACAATATATTGATTTTCAATAGTTATGACAATATTAAAATATTAATATTGTTATAAGAATAACAATATTTCAACTATATCATGTTTGCACAAACAATTCGAACGGTAGAAGTTTGCACGGTTCATGTATATTATACATATTTACCATATATAACATTTGTTTCCAGCATTAAATCATAGATGGACATAGGAGGCAGTCCCGTGATAATTTCAATTATTTTTTGTAAATTGCACCACTCACGAAACCATGAATTATAGAAATGAGAAAAACGGTAAAACCGTGAATAAGGGGTATTAAATGCTTGACTGATTTTTCTCATCACAAAATTTCAAGGTTACGGTTAAATGTAATTCAATTTGTACATTTCAGTTTAAGATGAGTTAAGTAAACAGAAATTTAAGAATAATTTAAATAAGAATTGGTTTAAATTGTTTTAATATATAAATTACGACTTTCGCTTACCTAAGAGGTAATATATATATATATATATATATATATATATATATATATATATATATATATATATATATATATATTTACCCTATGATATGTGTTACCATGCATGGACGTCGCGAATTATACTGTGATATTGGTATTATGTTTAAACAAGCCACAACAAAACACAATATATTAAAAATAATCGAATACAAATAAATATAATAGCAGGTTGCCTGGTGAGTGTATCAATTTAATTCATTAAGTACAAAAAATACTTAAAGAAAACTGTAGCAGACAACATGTTAAGATGCCACAATTGTAGCATTTTTGCTGGTATTAATATTATTAAAAATTTCAGTCAACCGCAAATTACATATAAACATACATAAGTTATATATATATACAATATAATTAAAATTTGTTTAAATTAGTAAGTATAAATTGTGGCAGCCAACGTGTTAACCCATTAATTGATTATTTCCTTATAAAAACCGTAATATATGATTCAAAATAACAAATGAAATTATTTAGAAATAAATAACATATTATAATTTTGAATTAATTAATAATTATTGTATACTAAACAATGTACAGCATAAAATAGAACTATTTAAAATTCACATATGCAAAAATTATTAGTATAATGTTATTAATAACAATAACTAAAAGCTATAATTGAAAAATAGTCAAAATTACAAAATTATTTGTAATTATAGAAATATATTAATAATAATTTCATTCATTTAAACAGTAATTGTAAAATGCAAAACGTGAAAATTAAAAAAATAATATTTAAATAAAATTATATGCAGCCATTTTTTCATTGATTTTTTAATTTAAATGTAAAAAGACTGCAGCCATTTTTTCCTATCCCTGTATTAGATAATGAATGTCAACCATTTTAGAATCCGTTAAAATACAAATGCAAATTATATGTTTGTTGTATTACATTTAAATACATACGTATATGTATTGTTGCATATCCGGACACTGTATAATATGAAACATGTTTTCATGCATTTTGTAGTTTTCTTTAATGCCGTAGGTTTGCATCCCCACTTCATTAGATGCGAAAAAATCATTCGACATTAAAGTAGTGGGGGAATTATGCGAAATATGGCTACCGGTAAAAAATTATGAACACTTCGCTCTATGCAAAAGCAAACTACATTTTAAAAATGCTCGTTTAAATTCTAAATATACCAAATAACATTTTTTTTTAAATTAATGATTAATTTTTTTTATTTTGTTAAAAATGTATGATTATTTTTGGCATATACTATTTAGTTTTACTGTTTTTACGTTTGAGAATCAGGTTTAGTTTAGTTTAGAACATTTAATAAGTATTTTTTTGAATATATTGGTATTTTAATGTACGAAAAGAATAGTTTGGATTGATTGGAAAAAAGTAGAACGTAGAATGTGTGTGTGAATGACACTAGAAAGTAGGGGAAAATGTGTGGACATATGACGACATATTCACACAAAACAAGGGTGGCACGTGCGTCGTAGTAGTGTGCGTGCGTGTAGTAGTAGTAGTAGTAGTGGTAGTAGTAAAGGAGCTGTGAGGTGAAGAGCAACCAAGCAACAAGAGTCCATTTACCTGGACACATGAGTCGCGCTCATACTACATGTGATGTTGTTTGTGATGTATGGAAAGTAGTGGTTGTCCGCATGTCTGTCCCTCAGTTCAGCTTCAGCAGTAGCAGCAGCTAGCATCAGGAGTCGAGTGCATAATGCCGGTGGGGGTGGTGCAGTCAGTCGCAAGTGCACTGGCAGTGCAACGACGGCGTCACAAGCACCAAACAACACGAAACACCGCGAAATACAAACAAACACCCGGTATAGGTGAAACAAGCGAATACCCCGTTGCACTATCGCCGTAGAATCACTAGTAGAACTGAAGTAGTAGTAGGTGTACGTCAGCCGTGTACCGCGCGCGGACGATTATTAAATATGTAAACGCGCGTACAAAAAAAATAATGGTACAGCATCGGTTATTCTTTATTGGGACATGGCTATGAGACATCTGCCGTAATAAGCCGGCACTAAAAAATAGTGCGTGAGGCCGCGCGCGGCAACCACCCTACTCCTCGCGCAAAACCGCGCGTGCTCTATGCGCGCGACAGAGATGAAAATTGCGCAGAATAACGAGTACAGACTTTGCAATTAAAAATGTCAAAAAAATAAAGCACAACGCGGAGCTCTACGGCCGCCCGCCCCTCCCCCCTCACCGGTGCGCGCTCTCTCTCTCTCTCTACACCAAATATAAACAGCACCACTACTCATGCACAGCCACGTACAACTGAGACTGTACCTACTACTACTACTACTGCTCTACAGTGCGTGTGTGTGTCAGATGATAAAAGCCACCGAAAAAGATTCGCGAGTCCGTTGCTATGGGCCATGTAGCAACGTTCGCGCGCCTCGCGCGTATAATTAAAATAACGAAAGATCAAAATTGCATATCCATACACTAATGAGCCGCCCCTACCGCGGCTGTACCTCCGCGAGCTTCCCCTGCCCCTAGCCACCCCGCTCCACTCGCGCTCTCTCAATTCATCCCCAAAAAATCATTACGTTCTTCCGCGGCCTTTGAGGTTACTGGCAACTAGCTGCGCATGAACATAGTTAATTCGTTTCGCATAGCAGAATAAATACACGACGGTTCTCTCAACGACGGTGGCGGCGGCGGCGGCGGCGACAGCGGGGCGGCGGCGGTGTGTTGTGTGAATCAGCTATTTTTCCCGTTTCGTTCGCACACACACACACACAACTATACATATATATATATATATATATATATTCTGTACACCCGCGCTGCCACCCCGTTTCTCTCTGTGCCGGGGCTATATTTTATTGATTGTATAATCAATACCGCAATAAAAGCTGCAGTGTTTTCATCTCTGCCTGCGACGTTGCTGTTGCTGCTGCTGCTGCTGCTGCTGCTGCCTGCTGCTCTTGCTACGTTTCCGTCCCGTACGTCAACATTGGCACACTATAGTTTTGTTCCGCGCTACTACCACTCACTACTATCCATCCACCACACGCACACACACACATCCCCAAAAGAAGCGACCCGTAATTGTTACCAACGTAACCGGTTACGAAAACAACCAGGAATATCCGGAAAACAAAACGTGCCTATAAGCATATCCTGATGATACGCATGTTGTGATGATACCCATTACCTTGATATTGAGATTTACTTGTTCTAACACGGTTCGCTTGATGCGATGTGCTATTATAATTCTAATTAATTCAAATGTAAATTATTATAAATAGATAGATGCAAATTTACATATTCCATTTTAAAAACAAATAAGACTTGCTTCGAACTGCTCGTGCAGTTACTATTAAAAATTGACAAGTATATTGTTTCTGTTTGCATAGTAAATTTAATTACAAATTAGATTTGACCAAACTATTGGTGCATTTCTGTGTAAATATGTAGCTCTGTAACATATCGAATATAATTCTTGTTTAAGTTTAATTCATCGCATGTTAAATTAAACTTAATTATGTAGTCCTTAAAGAAATGCAGACTTATCGAAAAATCGATAGATTCTTCTTACAGAATTATGAATTTTCGCCTTTTACCATATTGGTGTACCAATGCATACAGCTTGCTTTTCGGCTCATTATCGACAGAAAGAAACAATATACATTAAGTGCTCTCAAACTCCGGAAGTATATCGAGTTACGCACTCATATTATATGAGTGGCAAATTTGGTTAAGATCCGTTCGGTGTCTTTAAAGAAATGCACTAAATTTTGTTTTACTAGCGAGATACTATATAATTATTTCAAAATCTGGTAGACGCCAAATTCATTTAATGTTACAGACACACGAACGAATGCTAGTTATAGCTCTATTCCACATGACGAGCAGCGAGCTAAATACTATATTTAGATTGCCAATGTAGCCAATGATCAAAAATGTACTTATCAACTATTGGCATTAACGCTACGATATACCTGTAGGTATTTGTAATAATTAAATTATTTGGTGGAGTTGCCGTAGGGCGTAAAGGGCTGATTCCCAAACCTTTAGGGAATTCGTGAATAAAAATGTAGGGTTAGCTAGATAGTTGTGATTTATACCAACTCGACGTATGGCCAAAAATATGTTATATCTGCCATTACTAACAATTAACTTATTTGTATTAATTTCATATTAAATATGATATAGATTGTGATAAATATGTTTATTTTTACAATAAAACAATTTTCTAACATATAAAAATTTATATTTAAATAATTGATCCTTATTAATTACAATAGGTTGTTAAATTGTTCTAAATGCATTAATATTTCGTTTAATGCGTTTCAGTTTAAAATTGCTATAAAAAAATATTGACCAATTTATTTGGTCAACGGACCAGCTTTCCATCCAATTTTAAATTAAAATCGTAACACTTTACGCTGCACTGATCAGAAAGTGCAGGACAGACGATAATGGTGACCAGGATATCACGAGTCACGACCAGTACCGTATTAAGAATATCTACGCATGATTGAACTCGAAGCTTTGAAAACTTAGCAGACTGAATTGGTTTACTAACGTTCTAATAGCAAGGATTCGCATTTTTATATATAACTTCACATAAAATTGTTCTTTTATTATTTTATATTGCAAAGTTCTAATAGAAATATTTACAAAGTTTTCCAGGGGTACAAATCACCTTTGTCCTCAAAGGAACAAATATTTAAGTATTCCATATATTATAAATTAGAAAACTTGAAAAATTGGAGTTGTTATTTTTGTGCTCTACGAATGGAAAATTTAATCGAAAATTGTTGTTTTTATAAACATTTACATTTTGATAAACTTACTAAAACTCTTTTCTAGTTTTGTGAAATCACCAAATGTTTAGTTATTATTACTAATTTCAATAAAATTCTTAGTTATATCATGACAAATAACATATAAAAAAGCAATACTTTTTTACAGTGTAGAAAATATCTCAATCTCGCAGCACGCAACTATATTTTAAACGTACCTCTCTTAAAGATACAAGATTGCTCAACTCAAAATCCACAGCAAAATTTATTTCACTGAACAATAATTTTCAACTCAACTATTCCAAAATCACTGAATATCTTTCAGTCAATAACTGAATTCTACACATCTATTCAAAATACATTTCACTCGCCATTCTCTCTACATTTAACTTTATTCTAAATGAATGTAAATTCTATTCCGTAAAAAGTTAAATATATTTTAATACCCATTACAATTTTTCTGCCATCAACTCTATTTAAACGCAAACCTATCTGCCTCTTCCAATATGTTCTAGATCATTTAACCATTACCATTCATTCCCGTTTACACATATCACAGAATTAATAGATTTAGCGAATCTTGCCACAATCTTAATAGAGAAAAACGCGATAATACTAATTCATTTATTTTTAATGGATTTACAAAGAAAGAATTGCCTTGGTTACTTAAACTTAATATATTAGAATTGAATATATAACATTTTTAGAAAAAAGTGATATTTTGAACATAAATATTTAAAAAATGAAGTTTAGCTATGAACTGCTCCAAAATGTCGGTAATTTTACTTTTAGTGCCTCTTGAATAGCATTTGTACACAAAACCATGACAACATAATGAATAGAGAATTCAAAAATTAGATTAGACAAAGTTAAAACTTAATTTTGAACACACATTTTTGTCAAAGTTACTCTAAATTTTATTAAATACATTTAAAAATGTTTGTAAGCGATTAAAAATATGAAACAGAGAATGCAAATGTTTAAACTGATGGATAAATTTGAAAAAATGCAGGAAAATTTTGAAACGGCACTCAAAAATGGGCCGTGCTTTAAACTACGACGGCTAAAGCTGTAGTTTAATTTGCGTTTGAATACGCCACTGCACATGACCACTGAGTAACCAGACAAAATAAGCGGTTACAACAATTACGGAAAACGGAACACGCACTCACCTCAATATGAGATCCTGGACTTGGTTGACAACACTTCTGCACTTGTTGGCGCACTTGTACACCAATAACAACAGTCTAATATTTATCTAATAATTGATTAATAATAATAAAACGATGATAAAAAATAATAGTTTAAAAAAAAAACAAACAGAAAACGATGTATAATTATAATCGCCCGCACACTTTATTTATTTCTATTTACATTTATGTCTAAGAAACATTTAATGTATAACAACAACAAACGAGTAAGTAAAAACACAAATAATAATGTTTGAAGTGATGATGATGCGAATCATCGCGTGGATGCATGAGCGCGTCTATCTGGCACGTCTAGTAATGTGACTCTAACAGCGTATATTGCTCTTGCAGTTTTAAAGCATCCATGTAGTTACCCAAAGTACCTAAACCCGTAGAACAACTTTTTATCGAGTGTCGCAAATTCATAGGAACCTTTTCAGGCAGGGAGTACCGGCCGTGGCCGCACCGCTTGCACCGCCGTTGCATTGCCCTCCCGAAAAACTTGATGTACAGTTACGCAAAAATCAAGACACACACACACACACACACATGCACTACCTGCCTATCCTATGCCTGCCTGGCCTGCTTGGATGTTTGGCTGTTGTGTGTGCCCGGTGCCCCCTCCTTCGCATTGGGCCACGCCAATCATATGCACTAATCTGCTAGAGTGCGGCCCGCCAATATGCATTCTACCAAAAAACTTGTGGTAGTGCAGTCTATGCGCTCCTCTACACTTGCCAACTCAAGATGCACCACCGATCTTAACATTGACTACACCTATACACTGTTGCTTTGTCTATTCCTGCATTTGATAATTTCTAACCTTTACAGCCTAAATTTATTAGAATATTTTTTGAATCCTCTGCAATTTTGTCCAAACCTCTCCTGATCTTATAAAATGTTTTGAAATGATCACAGTGTCGCATTATCTATTCCTGCATTTGAGAAATTTTGATTTTTCTAACCTTACTAACAAGAATCTATTGGAATATTCTAAAAATTATCTGTTATTTTGTCCAATTCTATCAAAACTTCTACTATTTATATAATAACAGTGAAGCCGTATCGGCATAAATATGATCTTATATTGGGTACTAATACAGTTTATTTGAGAATTTTTGATTTTTCCTACCATACTGGCATAAATCTATTGATATTATTTTAAAATCCTTTCCAAATTGGTCCAAGTTCACTATAACTTTTTCTGTTCTTGTAGAAAACTTCATTAGAATAAATTTATTGCATATTATTGAAATTTTCTTCAATAACGGTTCCGTATAAAAAACAGTGTTGCCAAATTTCTCTCTCTGTTCTATTTGAGATATCAGTTAGAAGAAGTTTTAACCTGAAATTATATCATCTCTGCAACAGTCTTCCCCAACTGCTTGATAAAGTATTTTACGAAGATTAGTGTTATTTTTGTTTGAACTTCGAGATAGGAAAGTAATTTCTAATATATTGTGCTTTATTAAAAGAATATTTATTTTTATATCCTGATCGAACTCTCTAAAATAAGTACTTTTTAACAATTTCTCTTCAGTTTTCAATTATTTGAATGGAAATCAAAGTAGTTTCAGTTTAGAGTTAAAAGCAGGATTTTTTGCCCACAATTAAATCAAATAATTTATTTTGATGCTGATAATATTACAGATACACTCGACCTAGGGCACATGTTAAGTTGTTTGCAATTGAGATATAATTAAAGTATATATTGTGGATATTTTGACATTATTGCAACTTTATAATTTCACATTGGAAGTTTCTATTATATTACGTCGCACTATTTTCTGTGTACCCGTGGCAATGAATGTGGCACTCAACCTGTTAAAGGTATTGGGAGGCAAAAGCTTTCATGAGAGGTGGGAGCAATGTTACGCTAACCACTGTAACGATGTTAGTCTCTATAATGCGGTTGTCTTGCACTTTCTATTTGATGCAACAACGTTTCATCACAGCTTTCCTATACTTTCAGATAGTAACATACACTGTAAACATGTGTACCTGCTGTACAATTTCCCGGAAAATTAATATTAAATTAAAACGCTTGTTATTATGCTGTTCAATTTCCCGGAAAATTAATATTAAATTAAAACGCTTGTTATTATGCTGTTCAATATAAGAAAAAATAATTTTAGATATTTTCTAACGCTGTTATTGAAAATAAATAAATAATTCTTGAATTAATGTAGACTTCAGTGAAATTACTTGAATTTTTCTATATTCTGCAAATGTAGATCCAATTTTCACAGTGGGCTGGAAATAGTTATTGCTAATGCGGTTCAAATATTAGATGGATAATGTAATTTCTCTGAATCGTACATCAGATTATTCAGTTGGTTCGGGTTCGGGTTTTTGCATTGCTAGACGTGGTACTAAGGTAGTATTGTAATTATGAAAAATTTCAAACTACAGATTTTAAAGATAATATTGATTTACTTTTGCTACTTTTTCACTATCTCGAAAACGGAATTAGTTTACTAAAAACTCGGTTTTGAAATGATGCCATAATTAATAAACTGTTTCATGATTATAAACAATATTACGAGAGTCTTATCGGCATATCTGGTCTTTCTCTTTTCACAGTAAAATGTAGGGGACATTTTATTAGTTTGTTACTTTCTTTTACGAAGTAATAAGTAAATATAGGATCATCCAAAAAATTGAATTCGAGATTTCAACATATGTACACGTTTTTACCTTCCTTGAATCGAATGTGATTATTTTCGGAATGACGTCTGTGTGTGTGTGAATGCTCTAGAGCCAAAACTGCTAAATGTAAAATTGTGAAACTTCAAACTTAAGACTTGCACATGGTCTAGATGTGAACCTCTTATTTATGGAAAGAATATTCAAACCTATGCATTTTTGTTCTATCTCCAATATCACTAAAACGGCTGCACTTATGGCAAAAATAGTTATATTCATAATGAAAGATATTAATATTTCACACAACTTTTGTTTGAAAAGTTTCCTTAGAAAATGTACCAGTTACGAGAAAACCGCTATGGAAAATCTTAGAAATTCTTATTTATACTGTCATGGAAATACATTTGTGTGAATTTCATTTTATTTATGCCTGAAAATTGATACATAAAATATAAATAATGTATGTCATTTTACACTGTTTAACACAAATAGATCGACTGAGAAGGAATAATAAGCTAATTGGCATAATTTTAGGGTATTACTGTGGAGTATTGGTATTTTTTGACAGTTTGTTTGGAATATATATATTTCTAATGAAAACTACGCAATAGAAAGTTCTGTGTTGGCCACAACCGATTTTTTTTGTTATGTTTCGTTAATTATAAAGTACGTATGTTGAAAAATTTCTATGTGAACATGTACAAGACATGTTAGCAAATAATTTGTTTTGTATTGGCGAACTATATTGTCGGATGGATTATAGTGTTGACCATAGTTTCCGAGAGGTCTATGAGGAAGGACGCAATCACCCTTCTTCGCTCGTATTTAACATCATATAACCGCCAAGTGTTTAACCGGTCTTTGCAGATTTTTTTTACTCGCATTCATTCAGTACACGGCGACCTCCGTTCCGTTTCGCGAGTGTGTGTGTGTGTGTATATAAGATTTGGCAACTGCTCTATTGCAAAGGGTTAGTTTCGCACGGCGTTCCCCTCTTGCTCCACCGTTCGGCGCAACCGGACTTTTCGCATATTACATACATATACGTTAGTACACACACATGTGAACACACAATATACGTATATAGGCGCAGATTCTCTCTGCTCCTCATACAGCATACAACTTGTACTATTAAAAAACCACGTCTACTTTTCGCATATTATATACGTTACTATACAAAGAATGGTTCGCTAAAAGGGGTCACATCTTTTATCGCCATTTTTTTATTATTATATAAATCGCACAACGATATTGCAAAGATTTTACTATTGTTATAAGCTTATTTATTTATAATTATGTTTACATTCTTATAAAGAAAGTATAGGGATCATGAGAAAAATCAATTGCGTATATTTTAATGGATATAGCCGTTTCCAGGTCGCCTGAGTACGATTTGCAATGATATCTGTCTGTGTGTATATGTCGCATAATTTATAAACTAGTAAAAGTGCAAACCTAAAATATATTTGTGTAGAGCTTTAGTCGTTTTCATTTTTAATATATCCAATATGGCTGAACTCACAGAATAATAATATAATTCAAAATGAACGATATTAAAATTTTAAACCATTTCAGTTTGTAAAGTGTTTTCAACAAGTGAACAATTTGTAAATAAGAATCATTTCACATTCGGCATTGTCAGAATCAGAAAGTAATTGAAGAATGCTATAATAAAAATATATTAATTTTCGTTTCGATAGTTATACCAAATATTTCACGTAAATTTTTATATAATTTTTATCAGAAAGTCTTATGTTGACCAGAACAGATATTTCATTAAATTTATTAGTTAAAATAGCTTATGTTGCCTTCATTCGACTTTTATTTATACTTTCACTATCTATATAAAATATGTCTGTATTTTGTTTTAATTGCATTCTACGATTGCTCTGAAACAATATTAATATGTATTGTAACTAAGAAATTTTAAATGAGTATTTTCAAAAGCAATTTATCAGGAAATTGTACATTTTTCAAAAAATTAAAACCAAATTATAAAACTTGCTAGAAATTTGCATATTTTCTACTTTTATAAGAATGACTTTTTCTCTTATGCCGGTTTTGAATAATATAGAGGGTTACCTCTTTTATAGAGCTCTCTAGCCCTAAGGGGCGTAAAGATTGAAAATCAGAACTAATTAGGTAACTAAATACAACAAATTTCTTTAAAACAGCTACAATACTGGAAGATGAGACCACAATAGTCAGGATTATGTAAAATTAATGTCTGTGCAAATATAATTCGGTCTAAAGAATGTTACTCAACTTAACCTCTTTTGTACGTACTGTACGGCGAACAAAAAATTATTACGAGAACTATAAACCTTCTTGAATATTCTATATTTGAATATTGCATTTTTTGTCGACTCACAAATTCAAATAGTCATTCAAACATATTAGTTTATTTCAATGTTAATGTTTCTATTGTGTTTTATGAAATATTTTTAAATAAAACATACATAATTTTCGGATATCTAAAATTTTAATTTTTAATTTAAATACAGAAGGTCAATGAATATCAACCAGATATGAAATCGGAAGAGAAAACTATTCAAGCAAAAGTGATAAGATATTTCAATAACAATATCGCTTATATAAATCGCTTTTTTTCTTAATCGCATCATTTTCCAGATAGCAATGAAGTAGCGAGCAATAAAAGACCAAAATAAATATTTAACTTTATTAATTTATACAACCTTGTTTAGTGTATTTAAAATTAAATTTAATTATTCTGACTATACATATATGAAAAAGCTAGAGTGACCTTTACTCGACTTTCTTATAATTTCACCATCCATACATATTACTTTATTGCTGCTATAAATTTATTCAACGATGAAACAATATCAAAAAGAAATTGTTACTAGAGAAGAGTAATTGTAATATGGCTGTTTTCAAAATCAATTTCTAAGTAAATGACACATTTCTCGCATAAACTAATTGAACAAAAGTTACTAGAAATTTCAATATCTTCAACTTATATAAGTATTACTTTATTTATAACTCTTATCGTTTTCGAAATATTAAGCAAATAGCTAGAATAAACCGTATTTTCTGATTGAGATATTGTTTTCAAAAAAATGTGGCTTAAGTTTAAAGTTTCATAATTGTAATTTCAACAGTTTTAGCTCTACAGCATTCACACATACACACCCACAGACGTCATTCTGAAAAAAGTGAGATTTAAGTCAGGGAAGGTCATTATGTGTATTTCCGTTTGCATTTCGAATTCGACATTTTCATGATTACAATACTTCCTTATATATATATATATATATATATATATATATATATATATATATATATATATATATATATATATATATATATATATACATATATATATTCGTATAAGTTAGTAAAAATAGGCGTAGACTATGATTGCATTTATCGCTAAAAAATTCGCGAGTGCTTGGGTTACGTTGTGAACAATGGCCGCACGTTTCGTGGGGTAATTACCTTGAAGTAGTTTGGAGATGGCGGGTCCATCCTGTTCTCATGTTGTGTATGTGTGTGTGTATTTAGTATAGATGCAGCGATGCAATGTAGTATGCTGGGCAAGAGGCAGTGGGACGTGAAGAGAGCCAGGCCATAGACCCCGGGCCTCGCGAATTGCATTTTCGGCTGTCGCGCGGCTAGGAACGCATGGATGCACTTTCACCAACAACTATACTATATACACCAACACACACACACTAGTTATACATGCAGACACATCATGGGAACACTACCATCCAATAACATACAATGTGACACTCTTTCAATAGCATATTGCAATATTTGTTAATATGTGGTCGCGAGTCGAAGAGATACTTCCTTTACGAATAAATATGTTTTAACCTAGTGAGATATCTAGATTCTTCTACTTCATACACAGGTGTTTCATGAAAATATAAATGTTCATGAGTAATTTCGCAAAATTGCACGTTTTGTATTCAAATAATGCAATATTATATTAGATAGATAAAAGAAGTTTGTTAGAAATTTATAACAAATAGTGGTCAAAGTTAATTATTATATGAATAATTCACTTTATTTAGTATAATTATTTTGAAATAAAAATAGATATCCTTCCCTTTTTCCTATCTCTTTCCAATTGTTTAATTCTGAGCAAGATAAATCTGTAGGAAGAACTTGTACATTTTTTAAAGGTCTATAATACATATTTAAATATAATTTATCGCATAAAACAAGAATTATGTTCGATATATTAGGTAGAGTATTAAATTATAAAATTATATTCTCACAATTTTTCACAAATTCCCCTTACAGCAATGAGCAGTTGAGCGGCACTCGATAAACGCTTGTTAGGTACACATTGTGATACACGTTCCTCATTTGCCGCTCACCTTGCAGTGCATACAAGTGAACCGAAATATCTAGAAATTTCTAAAATGAAATTCAATACTATTCTAATAACACCACAGGAAGTTCCCGAAACATATCCATTTTATCGTAAGTGTTTTCGTATACAAATAGTCAAATTTTTCACTGTTAAATTTAAATATTTAATATAAACAAAAAATTATGCCATGCCAACGGATGATAAACTATCTTTATATCGCATAATTAGACTGCCAAGCAGGTAATTTGCGGTGGCACTGTCTACTACATTTGTATAAATTAGTATTGCAATGAAAAATTGCAAAGTTCCTTGAAGAATCAAAATATAAGCATAGATAATAACTTATAAACACGTTAACACTAATCATTCCTGTATCAAATATTGCTTTACTAATTATTAGTATGTATAGATTGCTTGTTATTCCCTGTAGTCTTCATATTATGGTGCACGCATATGCACGAATACATGCAATCATATACAGGTGAATTCGTGTTAATACACGGTGGCACAAACCAATTGACAAAAGTGCATCACCTCTGTGCAAACTTTACACATCAAACAATATACAACATTACGTTTCACTTTTTCGTGCATATACATTTAATTTTACATTATTATTATTTGATTTACATACAAATGTGAATTGCTAAGTGTGTAATTGCGAAAAATGCAATGGAATATTTTCGGGGTTATTGACATGATTTAAAAAATATCGATTTCATTTGCGTTAATCTTATTTTCATAGAAATATTTGATTAGCGATAACATTTAAATGGGATTAATTTATTGGTTTTTTTTGTTACATTTATTTTTGTCCTTGAACTCACAGGCAATCACTGCTGAAACTAATTCTCATTCGAAATATTTGATTGTTGAATATAGAATATCTAGTTATTGTAATAAATTAATCAAGAATTTGGGCGAACATTCACGAGCAATTCCTACAATAAATAAAATGATCACTGTATTTCTTTATATATATGCGCAACTGAAAGTAAAAATAGTAACTTATTGTACAGTGACATAATAAAAATTAAATAAATTTTAAATCTAACTCCGGTATTTTAAGAGCAATTATATTTAATTGATACGCAAATGATAACAAACTGAGCAATCATAAATTATCTAAATTGATTTAAATTAATCGGGTACCTTTAGAGGGCATAATATGTATTGCTGACATATATACGCTTATTATGAAAAATTGTCTATTACTTTTTCTGGAAATATCAGAAGTCCTTTAAAATGATAGTTGCACTGCAATTGTATAAGGTCAATTGAGTTGTTGATGTATTTCATCAGCTTATTTCCAAGTGATTAACCCCTCGACTAGGACGACAAATTTCGTAAACGATCCCTGAAGTTAACCCAAAGGATTCCTCGTAATTATGCATAAGAGACACCCACAGGATTTTGGACGAGGGACGGAAGGAATACCTACGTCAAATTGTCGTGGTCTGATCTGGTGTCTCGGACTATTTGATAGTTTATTAAATTATGTTTTATTATTTAATTTTACACGTTATGTATAAAATAATGAATTAGGTTCACAATAATATCCTTATCATATTAATTGAAATATCCGATTTGAAGGTTCCTGAATCCATATTGATTATTTTCCAAATAATTCTGTGTGTCTGTAAATACCCTACTGCTAATACCTATTTTATTTAATACATATTTTAATAGCATTCAGGCACACAATTAAAACAAATCTAGAAATAAATTGTTTTGACATTTTTTGTAAGTTTTTTGTTTGATATTATTATATTTTTCAATAAGGGAATTCTAAATTTCGGGGCCCTATTACTCCGGACCTGTACAGACGATTAGATTAGAAATGCAACGGGAACTTTTTAGCCACTTAAATTAAATGTATACTGAATTTCGTTAAAATCAGAGAGGAGTTGCGGTCCCAATGTCAAATCATACAACCAATCGTGCGAGCGAACATTACATATTTTTGGATTCAGCGCGACCAAACAAGAACTTTTTGTTAAGTATTTATATTTATAAGAGCGTGTTACAGATACAAGACCAAACACTATAGCTGTCTTGTAGTATCAAACGACGAGCTAAAAGCACATGTACAATTGGGCTTAATTTAAAATAATCATATTAAAATCTACCTTGTGTTGTACATCTGTTTTTGGAACTCCAAATTTGAACTGATATAACCAAGGTCACAATTCACAACTTCGCCACTTGTTTGTTTTACAACGATTGAGTATGTCATTGTTATTTTAGAATCAGTATTTTTTAGTTCCAAAAGAAGATGTTAATTTATTGTTGTTGGCACTCGTTCCTTAACCTATTCATGTTGTATATTGTTAATTGAAATGTTTTTGGTCCATAGTAATTTAATTAGCAATTGTGTTTCTTTCAGAATGACGTTTTTGTAATAATAATATATTTTTATATATAAATGGTACCCACGGGTTAACTTTGTTGATTAAATTATTTAATATATGTAATCATAATTTATGTTGAATGTGAACTGATATAATATTTGTTCAGTTGACAATAGCAAATGGCCGTAAAACTATATAAGAAATTAGATTACAATAAATTCATTCCGAGGACGAAAAGCTACATTAAACCATATTTTGTTTCCTTCCAACACCAAAGAATTAAGTTACGATTGAAAGTTGTAACTAATCCGGAAGACGAAACATCGAGGTGAAAAGCGATGATTAAAATAACATTTCAAACCGATGGAGTTAAATACGATTGAAGTTGCCTGGATGTAATGGTAGTAATATTAGGCGATTTGGATCGGATATAATTGAATATTAACATTTAGAATTGAATGCTCGTTCACTAGAATATTAATGGAAAGTAGCAATAATGAAATATTATACCAACGAAATATTTTCATTTCAAGATTTTTATGTTACAACATATTTTGATCGTTTAAGAATTGATTCTGATAATGTGATAAAAAATCATATATTAAGCGTTATTAGCCATTCTAAATATGTTTTTAACATGGTAAACATTTGTTTCCTTACAAAGTGTTATTTAATAAATATCTACTTTATATTTGGATATATATATTCAGATCATAATAAAAATAAATAGCTATTTAAAATAGTTGGACCAAATTTCAAATAAATTACTTCATCATAGAGAAGAGAAGAATAGATTCAAGATATGTTTTCACATATTATACCTATGCGTATATGCATTTCTATACATGCGGGTAAGTTGATTTTGAAAAGGAGAATAATTGAAGGATCGAATAATGAGACTGGAGAGATTCTATCAATGGGAATTTTATTTAGAAATATTATTTAAATACACATCGTTTCGCCAATTACCTTTAGGGGAAAGCCAACACCCTAATTCCATCTCATAAACATTGCAAAAGAAAATTCAATTTGTAAGAGGACATATTAGGGGAATTTCACAGGAAAATTCATAGTACAAAAATAGAAGTAGTAGGTAAATATTTTATACTTATAATTAGTACAGTTGGAAGAGGTTCAATATTGGAATTATTGCAAATATATTTTCTGTAAGAATGGTTGCAATGTATTTAAGATATTTCAAAGTGTATTTGTTAACTAAACAATAAGGGGATGTAGCTCAGTGGTAGAGCGTTCGCTTTGCATGTGAAAGGCCCCGGGTTCGATCCCCGGCATCTCCACATTTTAAAGTTATTTATTAAAGCACTGAAATATCTCATTCGATTTTACAAATAAACGAAACATTTCGATATACAGAGTATCGATGGACATTTTCCGCATCGATTTTGGAATTAGTTAACCAATTAGGTACAGATTGTTAGAATTGGTGAGAATGAATTTTTTTTTGAGAATGATGCGCCCCTTGAGAGTTGGTGATCAGCCCCTCCGGCTGGTAAGTTCGTTGCGGTTTATATGTATAAAATTTTTAATAAAAATTAAAAATTAAATATTTTTTCAAATTAAAAACTAATTTATATGGAGAAATGTGTGTTATAGCATTCTCTTTGCAAGAATACACGATAGAGGTTAAATCAGCAACTTGAATTGTGTATAGAAATTCATATTTTTTAAGAAATCGAAAAATCGTTTTCTGAATCCCCAATAATTAAAAAATAAAACGTAAAAAATTGGACGTTGGCAAACGCATATCCTAATTTTATGATATTACAATAGTACTTTTTTAAGAGTTCAAACAGATCTCATTTTTCTATTTCGGGAATGAAAATTGTTCTACACTGGTAGTTTTTTCTATCCTTCAATATTGAAATATTATGCAGGCCATTATTTTGCATGTTAATTTCTCTGCATTTGGGTAAAAGAAATACTGTGTAGGATTTTACCATTCAGTGTATATTATAAATAAAATAGATAATTCTTGAATTTTCTTCATAACAAACGTTGATTAGCAGTATTTTATTTAGAAAAATTAAGACAGTGTATAACAATATCGAGGGAAGACTATTTCAACTTTTTATAAACTGTGGTTCTTTTTTTGAGGATTGACCTCCGGATGAATGTGAGAAACATTTACAAATATCCATGCTTATTTCATCGAGGTGGAGTCGGATGCTGGCTCTAAGGTTTTTGACTATGGCTGCCGGAATCGCTTATATATTCTACTTATAAGTATATATATATATATATATATATATATATATATATATATATACAATCTTATAAGTGCGCATTATTTACCTGTAAAGATATTAATAAGAATTACCATTTCACTAAAGTTTCGTTCGCAGTGAGCCAATTAGTAATTTAGAAAAGAAATCACAAATAACAATCCATTATGTTTTATGACAAACAATGCTAGCATTTACAGCAACCAAAATAACAAATTAATTATAAATGTTGTTGTTGTTGTGATTGCAGCATTATTTGTTATAAGAAAACTGGATTATTAATTGTAATATCTAATCTCAATTACAAATTGGGCCGCTGTGAATGGACCTATACTAATGCTGTTCTCGAAATAGTTATGAAGTAGCACTTCCGGTTTAGATTATCTTTTCAAAAATTAATAGTATTCTTTCGATATATGAAACCAATTTTAATATTCATAATATAGTCGCACAAAATTAATATTAAATGAGAGAAGCTAAAAATTGAATATTTCATGGTTATGCTTTTTCGTTGAGAATTTTCATTTTAAAATTCAATAGAATTATCAAATATTTAATTACGGAACGTATGTACAATTATTTGGCAGTTGTATAAATATTAAGGCCTGAATCCATAAAAGAGACTATTGTTTCGCAGCACATTTACCATAATAATGATTCCTTGCTTATATTTATATGTATTTTTACATCCATGGCAAAAGTGCCATGCGTAAAATATATATTTAGTGGATTCGAGTTATAACTTTTAAAAATATATACCGAAATCATAGACACCAATAGAATATTAATATTCTGAGGTATGTGCAACTTATTTGTATCATTGAAGAATAATTAAGACAATTCTGTCTTCCTCTTAATTCGTATACAAATAAATTGAAATTTTAAAGCACCTAATAATAACATATACATCGTTCGATATACTACTACAGTGGTGTAAATATGGCTAGAATGCCAATTTAGCCTAATGGATAACTAGCTTCGATCTACCCTATAGTAATTGTTCTACTCGATACAGAATGTCTTCAGCTGCAGCGGTGACGAGATAGGCGGAAGTGTATAGTGTATAGTGTGGCGGCTGTACGAGCTGAGGATGGACAGTGGTGTGTTTAGGGGCTGCATTATAATAATAATACCGCGCGCAGTGTTTAATTCCGCGGGGACATGGACATGACAGTGTATGTGTATAGGTAGGCCGAAAACCGAACTAATACACGTCTCTACAAATAAATGTGAGAGTTTTCAGGACGGCATGCTCTAAAAATAGACGAGAGCAAGCCTCCCCCAGCCACGCAACTGTGTGTGCACATAGCAACCCTCCTCAGCAGCACCAGCCAGCAGCAGCAGCCAGCAGCAGCAGCAGCTAGCAGCAGCTAGCAGTAGCTAGCAGTAGCCCACCAAAAGTTGCGTAGGCGGGGGCAAACATATTGTGCAGAACGCGACACGGGGTAAATGTAAACTGCGGGTAGTTTGGCGGCAGCATAGGCGGAAGAGGGTGCGGAAGAGCAGGAACGGATGACGCGCAGGGGGGCGTGCGGGGAGCCGATTCTTTCTCTCTCGAGCGCGGGCAGTCGTCATCCAGCAGCCTGTTGAAATAAAATCCACATTTTAAAGCATATTCATATCGATCGGCGCTTTTTAACACCGAGCTTGCGCCTCCCCCCACTTTTACACTGCCCCCCTTGCCTCGCCACGGCAACGTTCATAGCCCTGTAATGCGTAATGCGTAATAAACTTCGCGAACCTACGCACAAGAAAATAGTTCCACTAATTTTTTCTACGCCTTAAGCTTTGCCAAACCGGTCGCTATTGTTAAAATGCCCTATAAAACAATTGTTTATCTAGTATTTTGCAAGGAGCTGGTAGTTGTTGAAGGCCTACTAGTGTATTTTAATGATTTTTTTTTCTAGGTTTTTCCCCCCGCGCGCGCTTTGTGTGTGTGTGTGTTTGAATGAGTAAAAAGTTGTAATGAACGGAGCAACGCATTGCGCAGAATTAACTAAAAATATAAAATTCAGGCGTGGTTTCGCCCGAACCAGGATATGCAGATGTATTGACGTTTCCACTATACAATTTAATTATGAATGCCTGTTCTAAATTTTTATATTCTTGCTCTATTTCATGTGCCGCACGTGCCACTCACACAAACGTACATACATACACACAGCACACGACTCACGCACATTTTCATTATTTGCGCGACTAGGTACGCGTACCTTTGATGATGGCGTTGTATATTTTCACTTCGTTGTAAAAATAACATTACCATTCGTATTCATAATTGGGAATGAGATAACTAGATGGCTCGGCTTTAAGAAAATACAATAACAAATATTGCCTGAGATTCCATAACTCTCTGGTGCATAATTCCATCTTTCAAATTTTGAGAAATCTGCAATTCCTTAAGAAATTCATATATATATATATATATATATATATATATATATATATATATATATATATATATATGTATAACTCATCACATAAACCATGTTTGAAATAAAAAAATCAACTGACTATTTAAGATTAATCAATGGTTAGCGTGTCAAGCACTGGAAATTCTCTCCGAATGTTTCGTTTAATTGTAATTTAATAACAATATTCAATACAATCCAATGACTAATAGTTAAAATATAGTCTAATCTAGTCGGGATGCTACATTTTATTCAATTTATTCATTGAGCTCCAATTATACCTAACAAAAGATATATAATTAAGCATCGCGAATAGATTCCGGGTTTTTGATGGTTTATTTCGAAAAATTGCAAACGTCCTTATTTGTTGAACGCGCAGTGTCGCCTCTACTGGCAAAATAACGAACGTTATAAATAAATTCCGTGAAGTAAGTCAGAGACAACGCAATTGTGCTTCGCGCATATTTCTTATATATTTACCAAATAGTGGGCTAGCCTATGCTTCCTCTTGAGCTTCATCCCATCTTAGTTACCATGACAATGTTTCCCTAATAGATCAATGTAATTTGGTTGAATAAATTGAACGGTTATATTTTCGTCTTAAAGAACGATCTGTTTGGAAATAATTCCATGGTTTCCAACCTGTTTGACGTCATCATTTTATTATTTAATTATAAGATTATAAATACTTTTAAATGATTCTGCATACAGATCTACAGAATTGCCCTGGTATCTATGGTTATGACTTAGTTAATTTAGCACTAAAAAATAGTCTTATTTAATTACAGGAGAAGCTCTTATTTGGTTTAATTATGAATCAAACCTTACCTTCTACAGAAACAATTGGTGATCTCTGATTATCTAATTTAAAAGTGTGTGAGTTAATTTCTCTCATTGTTATTTTAAAATTACATTAATAAAATAAGGTAACTTTAATATTTTCTCTTTAATACGATTGCTTTTGATGCTGTTTAATTACTATTTATAATTACGGTGAAAAAACTCAATTTTCCTAATTGGTGTAAAAAATCGTACAATAACAGAGATGGAGTAAAATTGATGATATCATTCATTTTTCAAACAGTTGATTAGCCTAATCCGTAAATATTTAATTTCGAATCCTGATGACTGGCGACTAATAAAAACGTATATTCCTGTCAATATTTTATAATTATGAAAAATAAGGTTATAATATAGATACTATATTGACAAAATATTTAAATATGCATTGGTGAAAGCGCAAATGTTTCCAGCTAGTCGTGCTCTTAATCAATCTAAGTGAAAAATTAACTTTTAGCTCGTGTGTCACTTTAACATTAATGAATTCAAATAATGTTTACACAAGTTTTCGGTTCACGTCCCTCGATTGTAAGACCAACTTTCTGGATGCATCTTCTCTGAAGATACTGGATCGATTTTTATCAAATTTGGTATACATATAATATAAGTGCCTATTTAGTGCATGAGTTTGTGACCGAATCTCCTCTGATTTTTTATAAATTCCTGTCGCATTTTGAATATAATTTCCTTTATATTTTCGGAGTTACATCACTAAAAAACTGAGTATCCCATAATATTTTTTTATTTTTGAATGTATCATAAAATCTACAAAAAATATAATAAAATGTTTGTAGACATAGCGATATAATACAGACATATATAGGAATCAGGAAACCGTGAAGCGAATTTCTGTGCAAGAATATTTCAATTTCGAAAATGTTATAGACACACGACTGAACACTATAGCTCTTTTAAACATATTGTACGACGAGTTAAAAACAATAATATGTTAGGGATGCTTACTCAAGAAGATCTTAATAAGAAATGTAAGTAGCAATTGTATGTAAATAAGCAAAAACGGCGGGTTGCGAATAAGGATTCGGGTGTAATGTAAAGCAACTCATGGGACAGTTTGAAACTGGCAAGTCGGAACTTTGGCGTCAAGTTGGCAATGAGAATAATCGGTTGTTCATATAACATAAGCATTCGTTGTGTGTGAAGAAATACAAAGAAATATTCCATCATATACATATGTGACAATGACACGATGTGTCTAATATTGCGAATAATCATATCTTAGACAATTAATATCAACATTTATGACCCATGCCAAAGGTCGCGAGGAGGTTAACTATTTTAAACGTCAACGTATGTCTAATCAGCAGATTGATATATTTTTACTGGTTTTGTTCAACAATTGTTTGCAATATTCTAATTCTTGTACAAAAATAAACAGAAACATAAGTATCATCACATCATTCCCTATCAGAGCAGAAATGGAAATACCCGGCCAGTGGTGGCGTTACGGTAGGGGCCACATGTGACTTATATATTTAATTTAGAAATGATATTGTGGTTCATGTTCCGTACCAGCCATTGCATCAACGGCTTCGGATCGCGACTCGGGGAATACATTATACTTTCTTATACAAATATTGCAGGGGTGGTCTTCACTCGCCTTTCTTATACTTCTACTATTTATATAATATTATATAAACATTCGATTAATTTGTTTTAAATTTATTCTACCATTGTCATGAAACAGGATCAAAAAGTGTAACAAGAGAAACGAAAATGAAACTAAGCTATTTTCAGATGCGATTTTTCACTAAATGGTACTGTTTCTGAAAAAACTATTTTGAAGAAAGTTGCTAGAAATCATTATCTATTATACATACAAAACCACGCCTTATACAAGTTTTAAGTTCGTAGAGTGTAGAGCGTTCGCAAACACACACACTTAGACACACACACACGTCGTTCCAAAAATAGTCAGATTCGATTCACCAACAGTCAGAACGTATATTTCCGTTAATATCTTTGAATACCATATATACATTACTAAGGTCCACTGAGTACGATTTGACTATTATCTCAATAATGTATGTTTGTGGGTGTGTCTGTATGTGTACGTGTTTATGTGAGTGTATATTTGTGTATGTGTTTGTCCGTGTGTAATATGTACAATGCGTACAGCGGACTTCCCCGTCCTACTCCATACTTGGCATAATATTAAAATTTAAAAATGATTGTTTTTAATTATTTAGGCCTATGGGTTCACAATTTGAAAAACTGTTATACATATAATTTGTCCAATACTAAAAAAAAATTAATTTAAATATTTGAATTCAAAATTATAATATTCAACCATTTTTTATGGCCTTTGGGCCATCTGGGCATATATGAAGAAATCTTGTGAACTTAAAATAGAATGTTTTGCAGAATTTTTCATTGTTTCAATTTTTTTTCAGGTCAGTATTATTGGGGCATTCAAATTTTGGGGCCCTACAACTCGGAAAATATACAGGCGATTAGATTTAAAATGCGAACGGATACAAATTGGATACCGAATAATATGTGTATCAAATTTGGTTCACATCGCTTCGGTACCTTCAGAGGAATAGAGGGAACAAATTTGGACTTATGAACGAGCGAGTGACGACAAACATCCAAGCATGAGTTATATAATATATTTTTGGATTCAGGGTGACGAGATAAACACTGATTGCTTTGGCTCTTTGGTATTTTATACGGCGTACTAAAAACTACTATGTACAAATAGCGAGATTGAAATGGCTGCACTTACAGAAATATAATTCGAAATGAACGATGATGTTCAAGATATGAACAACTTTTGTTTGAATTATTCCTCAAAATGTACACCAAGAAATACGTATTTGAAACTCATAGAAGTTTCAATAGCAACCATATACCACATTCACACTGGTTATTATCAGAAAGCAATTTTCAAGAGATAATATATATATATATATATATATATATATATATATATATATATATATATATATATATATATATATATATATATATTTGCATATTTGTTTTCATAGCTACCACTAAAAAAGTAATGCAAATTTTGTACTTGGATCCTGAAAAGGCACGTTGGCAAAGTAGGTTTCTCTGTAAGTGAGTAAATCTCCTGCCATCCTTTAGGGTTAGCACACACTAAATAAACCAATACTGGCTATCAACACTAACCCTTACATCACGCTGAAGAGGGAACATACCATATATATATATATATATATATATATATATATATATATATATATATATATATATATATATATATATATATATATAAGCAATATTTCACACCCACATTTCTACAGCTAAAAAGTTCTTATATGTATTTTGAGGTAACGATTACGACAGACCTTTTAATAATCAGCACCTTTGCATTTGAATAATTGTTGTAACCGATTATTTTGTTTGTAAAAGTTTAATTCATTACGTAAAACATGCCTTTGCCAGTATGAATGCATTACCAGGGGCGCACTGGCCATTACGAAAATTGAAGTCCTGATGAATCAACCACTCTAAACGAAATCTTCTCGGGTCGTTTTATAATATCTTGAAAAATATGCGACTTTGAGACCGAAATAAAGATAATTAAAATTTTAAATAACAAAGTGCTAACATTTGATATAACATTTGTTTCACTACCTAAAATAAATGAGACATCAGCAATTATGTGAAAGAAAACTAATCAGAACAAGTGAAACTGTATTATTAGGCATTTCACAATAAATGGAAAGATAATATTGTAATTTATATGTTAAATAAATAACATTAAAGTTGTGCGCTCGAAATGCTTTTGCTTTTATTGTAAAATGCAAATAAAGAAATAAAATATTTTTATGTAGCGTGAACCATTTGAATTTCAAGTGTATTAAGGTAGTAATCGATTTTTGTGACAACGCTATTGTACAAACAAAAGTTGATATGCAAGTAACTTTGGTATTTATAAAACACTCTGGCCAAACCAAGGATTTCTACTCTATGCTCTTGTATTCTTTTTCTTACTATTCTGTCTTTGTGTAAAATATATTATGTAGTATATACTTGTTTTGTATTCTAGACTTATTGTTTTATACTTAGCAACTACAAGGATACCCAGAAGTAAATTATTTTTATGAATATATAATATATAACAATAACTAAAATAAAAACAAATCAAGAAATTGAATAGTTCACTTTTTTATTTAGTTAGTAGAGGGATCATGGAATATTACTAGATTATGCGATATTACGAAATTTTGTATTTGAACCTAAATTATATTTGCGAAATGTTGATTAGATTTTGCACAAAATCCTACAGTTGGAAATAGTTTTTACACTTTGTCGCAATTACAGAATAATATTAAAATTCATAAAGAACGGTATTAATGGTTTGAACAATTAGTGTTTGAAAATGTTTCTAAAAAATTGTATTTTGTCAGTTCTTTAAGAAATTCTGAAACCCAAACGAGATTCTCAAGATCTTAATTAGAATACGTTACCGAATTACTTCTTTCTCGATTTTATATGTTGTGCAATATAAATGTCGATTCGAGATTCTGTAAGGACCATCTTTAACATAATGAAAGGGCAGAAATTATTTACTGACATAATGATTTAATCATAATTAATTTCTAAAAACAAGAATTATTATATAAAATACAAATATGTATATAAGAAAATATTTGAACGGTAATACACGTTTAAATCATCTGACTATTTCTAAAATAATATCTACTTGTGTGTCTGTCTGTCTATCTGTGATCGCTCTACAGCAAAAATTGTTTATGATAAAATGATAAAACTTTGAACTTATGACCATTATAGTGCCACGGAGAATACCTTTTATTTTTGGAAACAATATCTTAACTGGAAGTAAGAAATTTTTTCGATACCTCGAAAACGGCATGAGTTTCCGAAAATATGAATCCTATAAAAATCATATTAAATATTCTAGCAATTTTCCTGTGAAAATAGAAATTGTACTGGTTACTATATATATTGTTTCACAGCTAATTTTTATAGAATTCTAAAACAAAATAAAGCAATACTTTAATTATTTATACTCAGATACATACAATTATAAATTATTATTATTTATAATGAAAATAACGTTTAACAAAGTCTAGTGAAGGACACTCTAGCTGTTTTAATTTTTATTTGACACGCTATAATAATGCTACTTGAACATCTAAAAGAAATATTTTGTTGAATTTATATAACTTTGTTTAAGCCATACAACATTAAATCAATATTTCTCACTCCTGTAACATTGAACCTGGTGATGACTGCAAGCCAGCGATATATTTAATGAATTATTTTATTGCCGTTACATCGAATATGTATAATAATTTGAAGATATAACAATTTGTTTAACAAAAGTATTTCATGTGTAAAGAATACAATGGTATAGGAAGTGTATAGCGGGAAAATGTTGTGAATTTAGTGGTGATGGTGGAAGAGGTTCATATTTTGCGACCGGCAACATTTCGTAAATATACGAGTACACATAAAATGAAGAATATAATACGTAGCCTAGTACGAAAATATAAAATATGAAAAGTCAGTGCGCAGTAGTAGTAGGCAGTGGCAGTGGTGGTAGGGTACGCGGATGAGGAAGTAAATTTTGATGTTATTACTAGAACACTCCAACCACATTAAACTCTACAAAATCGATGGAAATATTTAAAAGCTCACAATGGGTCATGCGTTTTATACCATATTTCTATATACAATATCTAATGCTTTACATACAGATACAGTCGCGGGCAAAAGTTTCGCTCTCAATACATGCATGCGCACAATTCAAACAAAGGCATCATATTATTCTCTCTACATTAGAAAATATTAATGATTTTTAATTTATGGATAAACTTCCTTCCACTGTTCTTTAAATATTTTACTCGCTATAAATAAATTACGTTTTGACAGAATTAAACAATTAATTAAACATTCATATATATTTCCAAATTATACGTATGATTCAACCAATTAGTGATAATTTAATAACAAATATCAAGGATGATATTACAGCAATTTCGAGTGGTAACATACAAGAATTTAAACAATAAGAGAACATTTTCGATATGCTTAACATATTATTCATTACCAATCACTTCATACACATTTGAAGATACATTGGTCGAAATATATATACAAGTTTTTGATTTTTATTTCACCGTACGAAGAACAGAAGAATTAAATCATTCTCGGATCAGAAAAATTAAAAACATGGCTGAACAATATACAAAAATATATATATCTCATATACTTGGATGTTAGTCGTCGCTCGATTGCTCGGTCACTTCGTTTGTGCCTATAAAATTTCTTCATGGTGAGATTTAATTTCGCTATTAACACCTATTGAGAAATTAAAAAAAAAAAGTATAAATGTTGTTTCGAAAATATTTCATTTACGGTTGAATAAAGACAGATATTAAATTTGCTGTAATTGTTTTTATATTTTACAATATATGCAGACGACTGTTGAATTTGTTAAAATTTAATTAAAAAAGTTTAATAATTCAACATATTTTGTGCAAATGATGAAATTGTATTTTTTATTTCGAATTGCAAATTTTTCCAATACCCATTTGTACACAAACAGAGTTTCTATATTATAAAATGAGTAAAATAAATTAAAATTATCGATTTGGTACATTACGTGCAATAAATATTATATAATATTCAGTGAATCGAAGAAAAACGAGCGTGGTATTTAATAATAAAAGAATTGTTTATGAATTGAAATGAAAATGTCATTCGTTTGTTTGTCTTCAGTTTGGTCTACGAAGTGTAAGTTATGCAATAGGGCACGAAATATAATCAATGCCATTGTACCTTATTTATTCGCACAATTTACGCAAACTAGATGAGATAACTCCGGTCACAGTTTTAAGAAATTGTTATTTAAATGGTTCACGTACCAGATATAGATAAATTATTACTTCTTTGGTCGACTTGCATGAAATGTCTAATGAAGGAGTTCATGGGGAAAGATTAGTGCGAAAATATTTGTTAAACTATAGTTATTATCTTTTCATCTTTGAAGGACATTCGAGGGAATGTGAAAGTTAATTTTTAAGCTGCTGAATTTGGTGGAGGCGCAGATCTGTGTTGGATCGCGGAAATTGTATTAAACAAAAATACGATTCGTTTTTAGACTTAAACTTTGGTAGTAATGATACAAAACTAAAGTTCGATTAGCTAATACCATCAAATTTGATGGATTACTGTGGAAACTTATGTATTTGGTTATTCAATTTCTTATACAAATATTTCCATAATAATCGTGAAAAAATTCAAACTGGAGATTCTAACGATAATACACGTTGTTGCAATGACGTCTATGTGTGTGTCTGTCTATATATTGTGCGCACATTTTCAAGAGTAAAACATTACTTCAGGCTAAAATTCAAAATTAGAACATATAAAAGCATTTGGTTTAATGTTTGATAATGTTGCCTTCAACGGGCTTGTCTCAAGAGCGCCCATACACACACACACACACACACACATACATACAGGCGTCATTCTGAAAATAGTCAGTTTCGATTTAGGGATGTCAAAACGTGTATTTTCGTAATAATCGCAACTTTAAAATTTTTCTTGATTTTCACGATCTTCAGATAAATTTGTATATTTAGAAATATTTACAAGATAATATATACTTTTCATAAATTTAGTTTGCTTTACTTAAATCATATACATTATATTACAAAACAAAATTATCACGTGTATAATAATAAAAAATTAAAATTTATGAAAATCCTAAAAATGTATGAAAATTTAACAATTATCACCGGAATGCGAATTTGCAACACATTCTCTTTCGAAATATAAAATGGCTATCGTAGCGTCGTTTGTAGCTCATCAGAGGAAGAGGTATCAAAAATGTTGTTAAAGTAATACTTAAATAAACGATAAGTTGCGCTTAAAATTGGTACATCTTTGCCATTTTCTATTTTCTTTGTTTGAGAAGAGTTAATTTATCAGACTCAAAATGGTTGTTAATGCCATTTTAATACATTTACAATAACCATAAAAACATAATAGTTATTTATGCAACTAGTGTTAAAAGTGTAATTTTTAATACTAATTACAATTCTATGACCACTGCAAATTTATGGTACACAATTAAAGATTGAAATTATTTTTAGGTAATAAATTATTTAATGGCAGTTGCAAATTTGTTTATTAGTTACGTTGAATTTTATATACATATACCAATTTACCGTTACAAATAAAATTAAATTAAATTAAGAATTAGTTTATTAATTGAATAATTATGCTGTATGGTGCTAGTGTTAAAAGTAATCACTTTTAACACGCCCATAATTTTCTTGTAAGTAACATCTTCAGTTTTAAAGGTCGAAATCTTGAAGATGTACGACCAACAAGAGTAAACTATCACTTGCAGTTTTGAATTCTGACCAAAAATGAAGGTTTTTACAAGTGAATATAAATTGGCAAACCGAAATTAACTAGTAACTGTAGCCTATGCTAATAGTATACATGTTTTCCATATGTAAATCACTGAGTAACTCAATAACTGGTTAAAATATCATGCCATCGCATGCGATCTAACAACATAATTGTTTGATCAATTACGATCGAGAAACGTTTGACAAAGAACGCACAACGCCGTCCATTTTCAATAAGTTTGAATTCTCGCAGTGATCTCGGCGAACCTATGACAGATGGCAACCCTGGCGCTGGCGGTGTATATATGTTACAACTTCCGGTTATTGCGCAAGAATAGTAATTTCCTTATTCCCGCATTTTTGCTGCTCCAGTCAGTTGTGTGTGTGTGTGTGTGTGTGTGTGTGCAGAGAGAGAGAGAACTTGTGCGCTCTCCTTGCAACTATCTCTCTCTTTCTCTGCCTCCCCATTTCCTCATTCTCTCCCCCCACTTATCTGCTACTTGCGAGAGCGGCCAAAGCATTCTTGATACATTGGAATACATCATATTTTTGTAGGTCACACTTTTATTGCAACAGTATTTCCAATCCTAACTACTATTAATTCGATATTTTTGACATTAATTAGTCTAATTTTGGCATTATTATAGACTATTTTCGGGTTGCGATCACATTTGCATATAGAACTGACGGGTTTCAATTCAATTCGTTATTTTAGTTTTTCATTTAAGTGCGAGCCATTTTTGTTTTCAAAATGGCTGCGCTCTAATTTGTACTTGTAGCATAGAACTGAATTCGTGTTATGTGTTTGAAACTTAGTTTCTACGACTAGAATTCTATTCAGAACTTTGTAGTTTGGTTATTAAAGTAAATATCTGATAGTTAGTTTCACTTCTTTGTTCAAACCAAGTAAAAATTAAGATATTAATGATTATATACGTTTAGGGCGTCTTCAATGCGTAATTCTTAGCTATTTCTCAGATTTTTGTTACCCAGACTGTTTGAATGTGTGCTTGCAGATATGTAACGCTCTGTTTGCAAATTGGTTAATGTACTTTGTTTGTTTATTTTTTAATTTCTAGCAATTGTTATTTTTAAGTTATTTCAAAAAATGTATATATATATATATATATATATATATATATATATATATAATGAATTGTTTAAGTTAGAAATATGAATAAGTCTTCAAATTAATGAAAACAAAATATAACCTAGTAGTAAAATTATAGTTAATAATTTTATTATTATTTAAAGAATAACCATAATAATTTTTACCCAAGTCTAAAACGCTGGCGAATTTATTTTATTTAACAATTTCAAATAATAATCTATTAGACGCTAGTTGCTAATAGGTCATTGGAAGTTTATAAAATTTACTTCACCATCAAAGAGCTAGAGCAGCTTATTATTATTAGTTTATGATTTTGTTGTCTATTACAAAAAATATTTTCTAGAGAATGTATAGTTAAACAGTCTTTTATAATAAAATAAATTGTTACTATAAGTATTTGAGAGTATAATAAATATATAGTGAAAATTTTCATCTTGTTTCGGTAACTATGGAAATGCGCTCGTTTCACGAGTATTTTAATGATTGTAAAGCAGGGAATTTCGTTTTTCGGTTTGACTGGGTTTTAAAACAGTTAATGCGTATGAAAAACTGTTGGTAAGGTATTGATTTCTAGTTGTACCGAATATTCTACTTAGCGTCCTAATTAGGATAAAAGCTTTTTAAGCAGACAGCCACATTGAATTATTGCCTGTATTTATTTTTGTTTTATATGCATTATTGCTTTTAAACATATTTATGTATCATTCATTTTATTTAAATCCATTTCGGAACTGGTACTGTTCGGCTTTGCAATTACCAAGGCGCATGTACATACAAATTGTCATTTAATATTATTGATGTAGTGGTAATTTTCTTTATAAATGTTATTTGATTGTGTACCATATAGATATGTTTTCTGAAATGAGTTCACATTCAATGTATTTCTAATCCAGAATTATTAATACTGTTTAGATTTAAATATCGAAAATCAGTGATGTTTATAACGACATTTGCAAAATGCTTAGCACAACAGTTATTTCAACGATAATTATTATTTATTACGTTTCTATACGAGACTTTAACCAAAATAAACGTATCTCTGAATCGAATCTAACTATTTTTGGAAATAGTGTGACTCAAGAGCAAAAATTGTCGAAGATAAAATTATAAGACTCTAAATTTAAGACTCGTATATGGCCCGAAGTTTGTCATTTTGTAATTATATTTTAATCGGAAGTGATAGATTTACTTTTGCAACTATCTCAAAAACGAAGTATGACCAAAAACACAGATATTGAAATTTATAGTAACTTTTAATAAATAAAGAATCTTTTTTATATTTATAGTTTACTGATGATTCGGTTTTGAAAATTGCAATTATACATTTACGTTTCCATGTGCGTACAACAAAGTCAAGTGTAAGCCACTCCCACTTTTTTATTAACATATAGAACAATAATGAAAATAAAAATTAGTTTTTCTCTGACGAGTTGCAGATATATTATATATGAATAATCTGCTGCTCGAATTTATTAAAATAATAATGTTCAGGTACATGTAAATATGATAATGCTGAAAATTAAAGATGATAGTGAAAACTATTAAAAGTAAATTCAATATCGTGGCAAAACAACATATTTTTAATAATGTTTTCATATTGAGCGAGCAGAAATTGTAGGTAGAGTTTTACGCTGCGTATATTTTGAATAAATTTAAATTATCAAAAAGTTTCTTCTAACGGGTCCCGGTTTCCATGGATAGTATTGATCCAAGAAGTCATAACTAAGTAATGTATCACATGATTTTATAAAAGACAAAGAAGGCAAAACTTGTCGAGGGAAAATATATACGCGCACTCATTAATTATACACAGTTTTATAACATTTTCTGACAATTGTCACTTTCGTTTGTTATTTCATTCATCTCCCAGATGATTCCACCATTCTTTTACTTGTTTTACAATAATTGCTTCAGGCATATTCAACCTGTACACCTACATAGTATGTAAATAGAAAATATTGAATTGTGTGTAAATGGTGGTGATACGATTCTAGCATTATTTTACTTTATTTAGAATATGAATTAATATCTTCAGATTTCCTTATTTATAATTATGTAAATAGTAAGATATTGTATTTTAAATATACAAAATCTTGAACTTCAGCTAAAACCGAAGTTTACATCTTTTACCTGACGTATGTATCGGTAAGTAACGAGGTAATTTGTTTAACTCTATTTGAAACAGCTTAGCAACAGTTTTACAAAAGTCCAAGCAATTATTATGTACCTATATGTTAATAAATACACAGTAAAATATAGAAGCATCGATTCTACAACAAAAATGTTCTATTTGGATTCACATCCATTTCGTCATAATTCTTCTACTCCGTACCCATATGCTAAACTGGCGGAACATAAAATTTATATATATTTTACTACTGAAGCCGAAGTTGTTTCTACTCCGTAAAATTACATCTAAAATTTAACCTCTACCCCAAAATTTTACTACTTTAACTATTTTACACCATATATTTCGTATACAATTATATAATACAATAATCATAAGGCCGTTATGAACTTGGCAAACATTTCGTAATATATTAATGACAATAACGCAGATTTTTGGAGTGTATTTTTATGAATTTAAAGAATATATTGGTTTACATTACAAAATTATTGTTAAAAATAAAAAAGCAAAAAAGAAAGAAGTCGTACATACTGAAATAAAATATTAGGTAAATGCAGAGTTAAGACTCGACATTATAATCAATGATTTAAGAATCATTAACTGTACTATTGGTTCATAGAATCACCACAAATTATTGTCAGCATAATTTTGATTTGGATAAAAACGCATAATCGCGCTAATGTCGCTTGCTTGGTGGGATTTAAGGCAATGGTTTCCCACATTAACTCATATCGCAGACGAAAATAATGTTCTTTTGACTATAGTCCTGCACTGCAGTTCTGATGCCATTACATTACAATTGGCGAACAAAAAAGACATACACACATATACAGTGTTTACCGTTAATATTATAAAAATGAGACACAGAGACTGTTTTATTTTTCGTTTAATAACAACAAAAACACAGAGCGTGGAAAAAGTTAGCCATGTGATGTTCAAGGATCTTGTTTCAATACATTCGTTTTCTCTTATTTTTTCTTATTGCAATTTAAAAACACAAAGGCTTAGTAGGTACCGGGTATAACGGTAAAATTTCCAAATAACCATGCGCAGCAAATGCATCTTGCACTCACTCGTGCATTGGCGTACCACACACAAAATCATCTCGATTTGATACATCACCTATATGAGCAAGAAACATCTGCCATGCATTTCTGGACCTCTATTTCACATAATTATACTTGAAACTTAAGCGACATCAACACTTTTCTTGTACCAACACTGGTAAGAAAAAGAGAATAGAAGTAGAATAGGCATATTCAATGATAGATAAATACTATAGTCTATCCAGTTTCTGTCAGTTCTTTCTCATTTTGTCAAATGTCTTTACCGGTTCTAATCAAATTATTACTTAATCTTGCGTTTCTGTTTTACAAACAATACTTGTTAAAATATAGCAAAAATAATCTGCAGCTATCGCCTTAAATTTTTTTATTTACAAAATATGATATCTTCAGCAAAAATTAAACTAAGAATTAAAATTAATAAGTTAAACAATGTAAAACGTATGAGAACGTTCATACAGTAAATTAACGTTTTACATTGTTTAACATACTAATGTTAATTCTTAGTTTAATTTTTGCTTGTTTAAACCCAGCATTACTAAATTTAAATTTGCTTTCATAATTGTGTCTTTAATTGATGTGAAAGCGTTCACAGACATACACACAGGTATCATATCCGAAAACTGACATTTTTATGAATAAAAACTTGTTTTTTACTACGAACAAATAAGTTAAAATAAAATTTAATAACTGGACAACCTTGCGTCAATATGCGAAAATTGCTTGGTATTTCCGTTTCAGACTGTGATTTCAAATTGTAGTTCTATATATTTTTTTGTTTGATTGACGGAAAAACCTAATTCAAACGTATGATCATGTTTTTACACATATTTTAATTTTCTATTGAAAAATCAGTGATCATATTGTTTTCTATTCTAAAAATAAGTGGTTAAAATATTTTTCTCCAATAAATAAATAAAAGAATCGCATAAATAAATTATACGGCAAGCTACAGGCATAGGTGAATGTACATGTCTGTTTTAATTTATTGTTTCAATTGCCATAAAAGGGCTAAATAAATGTTAATTATTGAAAGATGAAAATGTGAAAACGAAAAGAATGTTCATTAATTAACAGTTCATGTTGAACTGAAATTACTATTACTATTATTTAACTCTAATATGATTTATTATCTAATTTTATAACAGAAAGGATGAGTCTACTTTGTGCGACTGCAGCTCTATACTTATCGGCAAAGAGCAAAACGCAGACGTCTGTGAAATATCATGAAGCGAAGAAAATGTGGCCGGTAGTATATTCAAATTAATTCTAACACGGACGCGTCGTATCCCCAGACCTTGAATTGAAAAACTGACCAGTTGATAAATTGCAAATAGAAACCAGTTTGTTATATTGCGACTTTTTTTATTGTGTGTGCCAAACAATAAAGGGTGTTAAATTGGGGGTTTCCATGGACGCCTATGGAGTCGGAGGGGGCTGGTGAGGTAATAACTAGAGAAATGAGCACAAACACACACACACACAGAGATACATTAGCATTAAGAAACAGCCACAGACAGACCAACTGCAACAGATGCAGCACCGGCTAACGATGGGAACTGTTCATTGGCCAAATATTCGAAAGTCAAACTATAAAAATATGTCATGTAATTATACGCTTTTAGATTGTTTCGCCTTACAGCCACCTTACCAAAAAAGAACAAGTTCACCTTATTGTTTTGTTCGTTTGCGATATTTTGCATTGTGCATGTCTTCCTTCCTTCTTCTATGGATTTGGTTAACCTCCGTTAGGTGTACTACACCGCACTCGATGCCATACATTTATTAAATTATCTAGAATATTCTACACGCGACTTTCGTATTTCCATGTACTAAACTGATTATTATATTCGAAAATTGTGTGAATAATGTATTCTTCAGGACTCGAACCTGAAACATTCTGAAGGTCGCAGGATTTAGCCCTTGCAAATGCCATTAATTTTTCACAACATTTTCGAATTCTATCAATAATAACTAGTAATTATGTTACAGCTAGTATTACACATAGTGTATGTAAATATTTACAATTTATACACTAATTATAATTTATATCGTTAGATTTGAACTAATTTCCTTTGTAATACACATAAAAACAAATTTGTTTTAACGGTGACCACCACAAAATATTATATTCATTCTAATATTTTTACATTGGTTCAAATAATGTTTGCTTTGAGCCAACAACTATGAATTAGATTAAACAAATTAAAGGAAGTCACTATTTCAAACAATTTTTATGTTAAATTAACAAATTTGTTTTCTGTGTGTACAATTGAATGTAATATATTGTAAATTGAATTGCCAATTATACATTATTTGATTCTATTGGATATATTGTGCGTCATTAAAATTTTATCCAATGAATTAAAATAATATAAATATATATTCATATAAGAAGTGTTTTTTAGTACTTCTAAAATAGTTGCAATTACAGAAAATAATATCATTTAAAATGAGAGATATTAAAAATTTGCACAACTTTTGTTTGAAGAATTATTTCAAAAAGTGTACCATTTGTAAGGAATGTGTGTTTGAAATGAATAGACGATTCCACATATCACATTCACTGTTGTCAGAATTAGTGAGCAATTAACAATTACTAAGATATATGTATGTCCATAATAGTTTTTATAATTACCGAATATTTAACATGCATTTTTATCAATTTTTATAGGAAAGTCTTGTGCTGGCCATTAATATGCTTTAGAATTTACCAAGAAAAATGTATAAATAACATTAAATCTTCTTAAATAAATAATATTCTGATATGGCTAGGCTGTTGATTGCAATTATATATTTTACACGATATTTACTGAAATACAGTCACCAACGTATCATGTTTCCGAGAATGCAAATCTGAACATTTCTAAGAACTGCATTTGCTAATATATTTTTCCGTTTATTTTCGTTCTAAAATAGGCCGCTGCAAATAAAAAAGTGTATGCATTGACCTCAAAATTATTTTTAAGTCTCTTTGAATACTTTTATATGTTTAGATAAAAAAGTTGTTATCAAAAAGACGAAAAAAATAAGCAGTCTAAATAGATTTTTTTATATATCTGCGCACATACATACGTTACAAGAGTTATTTGAGGTCATTTTTAATTTTAGATTGCTGCATTATTTTGACGTTTGCAACAATAATAAATATTTATATGATAATTTAATTCATTTATTTATTGAGGCTATTGAATTGCAAAAATACTTTACGTATATTTATTAATAAAATTACGATTGTGTTTGTTGTTAATGTGTATAATTTTCACTTACCTGTGTCTATATAAACAGCATTGTGACACATTTTTGAATAATTTCAAATATTTCATTCTTTTTCAAGATATTAACGTTTCTGTCAAATATTTCAAAAACTTGTTTGAAACGAACTACAACTGGAGCGCAAAAGTGCTCATGTATATGGCAATAAACTATTAACTATTTTTGAACGAATTTTTAATATAAATTTATCATCACTCATTATAGATATTTTTAGTTTGACTAATAAAATTTACAAATTATTCTATATCTATGGGAAACGTTCTCATTCCCAGTTGAGTTTCTTCCCTTTTTTTCTGATTTTGTTTATTTTATTCGATATTTATGGAAAAGTTGGTGAAAAATTGAATATATTATTCTTTTTTATTTATTCTATCTGGCAATTCTAACCATAACCTAATTTTTGCTCCTTTGATAAAATAATAATGTACATAGTTAAAAATATAAGGTTTAAGAATAAATCGGTAAAATCTTTGAAGACGTTGTGTTAATTCTGTCGTTATATTTTTATTTATGCTTTATTGTGTCTATTTTTAGCATTGATTTTACAAAAACGACTATTCGATATATTTTAACAAATATTTCCTGTAAAATTCATACTAAATATACATTAAATTTAATCTTCAAACATCATATTCAACTCTAATTAATTAAAAAATAATAATTGCTTATTATTTAGCAGAGAAAAATTAGACACAGTTTGTGTAGTGACAATTCTTGTAAAGCATTTTTTATTCACAACGATTTACAAAATTTCATATTGTTGTGTACCGGAATATGTTGTGAATGAATTTGCACATTTATAATAACATAATTCACATTCGCGTCAAATATAACCAGCTGTCAGCGGTACAGTGACCATTTTACGATGTAAATCAGAGCCATAATATTCACGATTGCGAATAGGAAATATTTGCTAACATATATATAATAAGCATTTTTGGTCTTACTATTGCATAATTAATTTTGCTGAAAATAAGATAAAGCTAGGTAAACGACAGAATAACAAGGAGAAATTAACAGACCCAAAAAAAGAAATTGTGTAGCAGTCAATTCCGTTCGATCGAAGTTATTGTAGAATACGTTCCTTACATTTTTCAAATAATATGACACGGATAAATGATTTATAATGGTTTTACATGTCACTGTTCAATAATAAGTATAATAATGGTACAATATTTTATACAAGGTTCTTTTGCTGCATCTATATTATTAGTTATGTTTGGTCAAATGTCATTAGTAAATAGGTATATTTATCCACATAGTTCTAACTAATATACAGTAGAGCAATAGATATTATAAGAAATATAACAGGTATATTCATAAGAAATCAGATAAAATTGTAAGAATTCTTTATGTACATTATATGGACATTGCTATCAAATAGATATTTCCTAATAATCAAGAACCTAGAATCATTCAATGAAATCTGCACATATGCTAGTTATAAATATACTCAAAAAATAGTTAATCTTTAGAATAAGATATTTTAAATTTATTATTCAGATTAATAATCAAAAATTATTACTCAAAATATCCCTGAAACAGGGATTTTAAACGATATAAATTCCTCAAATTTTTTTGTTGCAATTTCTTGTATACGTCTTTTATATTCATTTATATACAGTTGGATTTACATAAATGCAAGATGACGTCAATTAATCTGTATGAGCTAAGTGCAGATTGCAGGTAATGAAATCATAATAGGAGCAGCAGGTATTAGAAACTTATATAAGCCATGCGGATTTTTTATCCAGAACTATGGAAACGTTTATATTCGTTTGTTCATTGTTTAAATATTTTATCTTTCGGTCAAAGCTAACAGTGGGAATAATTATTAATTAATGCTAAAATTTAATACGTTCTTCAAACTTATCCAGGAAGGAGGATTTAGTAAATAACTCATATTATGCAATTATACGTTGTAGGTTCTACAGAAACCTTTAACAAAGAAATATCTTTTTAAATTACGCCAGATTTTAGATTATTAGTTTATTTATTGTAATTATATTTATTATTAAATATTAAATAAATTACAAATATATTTAATAAGTATTTATAAAAATAAAATATATTTAAGTTAGATAATTGAAACTCTGATTTAATAGCAATGTCGAAAATCTAGGATTCTTTCTCTTAACATAGGTACAGAAAATGAGCACTTCTTCTCTTAATTGTATAATACTAAACATCTGAAATTCTAAAATTTGAAAATTAAATATTATTTTGTACGATTTAATAATTGTTTTAATTTGAATAGGATTATAATGATAATAATAAAATCTATATATAACAAAAACAAAATTATTATTATTTACATTATTATCTAACAATATTCATAAAAATAATTCCCTTAACATTTACGCTATAATTATAGCATTTAAATTGTGAATATTTTGCTATAATATTACATATAGTATTAATAATAATATATCTCTGTTATTTATTTATTTATAATTAGTGAATTCAGATGTAATTCTTTTTTTGTCTATACACAAACTACTGAAAATTAAACAATTCATTTAAATTTAATGAAGCATCTGATTTCACAACTGTGTATTTTTAAATATATTACAAGCACACATAAATTACAGTATTAGTCATTCCAACATTTTAACATAATTAAACTTTCAATAAAATGTCCTTATATTATTTAACTGAAATATTTTCTTTACAGAAGATAATGCATCGCTTCTGTTTTACATAAGATATAATTTTAATTTGATTATTTCCAAGAATTCTTGTATACATAAGTATTTCAATAAATATACACTAGTGTGACGTAGGTATAATAATTTTATATTTATTTTAAATAAAATTAATAGTTTGTTAGTCCTCCTGCGGCACTATAGAAGACTGGATATCCATATTCTAATAGTCCGTAAATTTTGTTTTAAGATTTAGATAATACACGATTTGATCATTCTGAAAATTTATATGTGTTGTGTTTGCCTTTTTGTGATTCCTCTACAGTAATAACTGTTGGTGATAAAATTATAAAACTTTAAACTTAAAAATCCTTTCACAGTGAGCCAATTAGTAATTATGATTTGAAATTACAATTATTAATCCAGTTTGTTTAATGACAAACAATGCTAACGTTCACAACAATAAAATTTATAAACATTCTGTAAATTTTTGTTGCTACGAATTCTATTTTAAATTATATAAAAAATTTTATAATAAATTAAATTTGATTTTATTATGTAATATCTAATCATAATTACTAACTGTCTCACTGTGAATGCTGACTAGCATTGGGTTCAGAATAAAACCTCCTGTTTTTGAAACCAATATCTAAACAAGTAGTCATTTTTTCATATCTCAGAACGATTTGAGTTCGAGAACTAGTAATTATTTAAGTCATTTGAATTTCTAACAACTTTTGTTCGATTAGCGTTTTCGAAAATATATTTTATACTGAAAAACGCTTTTGAAACTCAGACTTTTACGTATACGTTACCATGGTTACTAAATATATTTAATATTGTTTCATAACCATTACTGTATCAATGTATAACAAAAGTAATACATTATTACGAGTATAAGTTGAGTACAGGACACTCAAGCTTTTCTTAATTTAATATATTACGCAACGATATATAAAGACAAACAAATAATATCACCACTCGAGGAAAACTACAATTTTGTTAAATACGGACATTAAAATTAGAGTATCGATATGTTTTATATCTAAATTAGAATTAAGAAATAATTATATATATACAAAAATTCAATAATAATATGAATCAATTGCGTATAGATTTATTTGCAGAGTTATCTGTCAAATGGTAATTTTTCTCATTGATACTTTAAAGAATTATTAATAAAATACCTTTAGGTCTATGAATACTGGTGATAATCTAATTAGTAGAGCCAGGCAATTTTATACACCAAAAGAAATTGGATATTTATATATAATATGGAATCGACGTAGAGCAAAAAATATATGAAATTAATCGATCATACCTACTTCACAATCGATGTCAACACTGGACAATGAAATTTTGAATAACACTAAAGAAAATACACAATAATAATAACAACAATAATAAGAAAATGTAACAATTAGTTGGTATATAACAAGATTGTAAAATATTTTAAATATTGGAATAACTTATCACTTAATGTGAGTATGAGCAATACTTCTTAACTATTTTAATGATAATCTAGTACATCACTCTTTGATAATAATTAGAATTATAAAAGTTTCTCTTTGCATTTTTACACGGATATCGCCCAGGACGGTCCCAAACTTATCTACACTAAAAATTATTGGAAACAATGAAGTATGGTACAGTGTTTTTGTTTATTTACGTTTAGTTTCTTTTATGATTACTTTTCTTTTTATGAACATTAATAAAAGAGGAAACTTTCATTAATGGATTTAAAACAAAAATGTATGCGTTGGTCCACGGTATATATTTTACAAATTGAGGTGAAATGAGATTTTCATAAGCTCGGAATTTTATTATTTACTTATGATGGACCTTAAAAAAATATGTTCTGTCTTTTTATATAAATTAAGTACTATTGCTTACAGATTATATTTAATCATATAAAAAATAAAAATAGACTTTTCTTTTAACGTTATTGAATTTGGCAAGTATAATAATGCTATGGAAATGGTGCGTTTTTAATTCCTTTAGACAATTTAAATATGAAATAATTTAATATGATTTTTAGATATTTGTGTCACACTTTCATAATAATATTTGTGATATTATTTCAAAGTATTAAAGTATTTATCAAAATTATATGAGACTATTTTTCGAGTTCAGACAGGATTCTCTAAATTGTCACTATCTCTAACATTCAGTTTCTATCATTTCAGTACATACGATTTATAATAAATAATTTGTTTTGTAAACATTAGTTGCAAATTTTTTGTATTAATCAGTTGTTTATATGAATTATTAAATAGAATGTTAACTATGCTGTTATAAAAATGTACACTATATTGGTTAAATACCCGTATAAATAGCTTTCAAAATTATTATTTTGTCTCTACTTTCCTATACTCTAACTCTTAACTGACTGCATTATTAAAAAATCCGAAAATAGATCTGAGTAAATTTGACAATATCAATGAAATCACGTCTTTAAAATAATACAAACCGTAAAACTGTGTTTATAAATATTTTTTATATCAACTCAATTAAATATTTCTGGTAGTGCCAAGGGTACTCGACGATCGTTCGGTTTTAGAGGGTTTCCAATGCTACTTAGCCACGTCCACGATAAGCAATATGTGCGAAGTTAACCTTGAGAAAGCCAGAAGTGTTTAGTCGAGCTACAACAATAATTATATCCTTTATCAAAATTATATCTGAGTTTATTTTATAAAAGTGTGACACAGTCCATCGGTTCTCGATCATTTTTCAAGTTCAAAAGCACTTCTGGAACTATCAGTATTACAGCTTATGTTGAAATAATTAAGTTCTATAAAAATCTTTGGAATAAGGGTTAATAATTAAAAATGAGACAATATTTCCACTTCGAAATCATTCTAAATATTGTTATCCATCAAATAAGTATTCGATATTATAATTAAATACCTGCCGTTTTAGATATAAAAGTATATATCTCATAGTATTATATTTCGGAGATACCTGCAAAACGGTTATTCAGAAAACTATCAAATAGAAAATGCTGGGAAAGCAAAAATATTATAGTACAGTCATAGTTTCTACTACAATATTGTTTCAATCCATATTTTTGTCACAATTGATGTTATTTCTACTTATTTTCTTTTTCGTATAGGTGAAAAATTTTCATAGAGCTATGAACTAAGTCGTATATATTGAGTTGTTATCCAAGCAGCTAATTTTGAAAATGTCCTTGTGGTATTATAACTCAATAGTGTCTTTACCTAAAACATATATTTTTACATAATTTAATGCCAAATAGTCAGAAATGCTAAAAATTCGCTGTTGATACTTACTCAATGGAATCAAATATGTTTCTTTATTTTCGTATTATTTAGATTAGTTGAAACCTTATTTCAAGTTGGAAGTGTTAAGTCCTTTTTATTTAAATTTAACATTGCATTCTTTAAACCAAAAGTGTAGACCGTGGGTACATGTTATCCTTTCAGTATAAACAATACATTTATATATCAATAACTAAATATCACATTTTATTAGAAGTACATATTTTAGTCTGTGTGTATGTGTTTATGTATATGTTTAGTGTGCGTGTCCAATCTCTCAATTTATTAATATCACGTAACAAAAATATCATCACAACTGCGCTAAAAATTACTTAGTATTTCTTAATTCCGTCGTCTCGAACGCTTTGTTCTCATATTCTTTCGAAGTTCCATTTGCTTCAACAGCCGGCGACAAATCATTCTGAAGTTTCTCAAATTTAGGAGAATTCGGTTGTATTAATGAATTCTTAAGTTGGCTATACAATACGTCGCCCTCTTTTGGCATATTTCCTAGACGTTGTTGTTCTTCCTGAATCGGATCCTCATCCTGATTTGGGTTCGAAGCCGAGCCTTGTTTTGCGTATTTATCCGAGGACAGTCCACCTTCTGGATCTACGGATTGCATAGTAACAAGTCGGCCATTTTGTTTATACACGGCTGACATGATTTTGGGCTTGTTGTGTTCTGGTTGTCGTGGTATCGGATCCTCGTTGATGTAACCGTTGTACACCGGGTAACCGTAGTAACCGTTGTCGTAACCTTGCTGGTTACCATATCGGTAACTTGGATTACTGGGATCGGTGGAGCAGACGCTCAATGAGGATTGAGACAAACCGGTGTTGGTGCTGGATGATTTTAAAGGTTTTGGCGAGGTAGTCTCAGCATAGTATTCCTCGTCCACCTCGTCCAATGTGTCCTCTTCGCTGAACCTTCAAAATAAAATTGAGATTAGTTTGATCTATTCGGCTGTTAACAGTGACAAGAAACTTGAGATATGAGAGTTGTACCTATCTAGGTACTCAAACTATTACATAAACAATAAATTCGATAAATGTATGAAGGTACCAATTAGATCCTAATATTTAACATTGTGTTATCGAGAACAAGATAATTAAATTGTATTTCTATGGTTACACTTATTAACAACGATGTTACTCACTGCACGGGGTCCTGGGTTCCAACCCGCGTTTCGACTATTTACAATCACTCAATCTTGCATAACTGCTAAGTCCATCTTAAGGCGTCATTGGACTAATATGCCAATCTACCAATTCTTACTGTCTTTGTAATTAATATATATTTTATAATCTTTATTACAAATGAGTTTTAAATAATACATCAAATATTGCCACAAGTATTTCTTCAATTTTAAATATATATTCTTAAATTAAAGTTCACTGAAAAATGAATGCAGTTTTATCGCGATGCAATTTCGAATTACAACTCGCATAATACATTCTGATAAAATCATGTTATTTTTAAATTTCTACATTGCAAACCAAAACTTAATATCCAAATTGCGTGTCATTTAATTTCCAAATATTTTAAATATCCACATATGTACACAGATATGTCTTTATAAATTCATTATCATTTTCAAACCAGATATTCAACTTAATTCATTGTATAAAATATTTTAGAAAACAAAATTCTTTGATACACAGCACTAGCTAGGTATCTCTTAATAGATATGAGTTAGCGATAATTTTTATAAAGATACAGTGGATGCTCAAGTTATTATAAACTATTTGTATTCATATCGTTGATACATTAATGATATATAAAATTTTAGTAGGGGCATAAATGTGTAAGGTGCCTAGTTAAAGTTTGTCTTGATCTAGTAACTTATCCAATTAGAATCCAATTGCAAATCCCACTGAATTCACTAAACGAAAACTACTTAATGAAGTTCTCACCAACAAAAGCAAGATTGATTGAATAGCTTATTTAATATTTGCGACTACTCGGAGATTAATGCTAATGGAATTAAAGTACAGAACGATAAATCGAACGGACAATTGGTGTAAAATATTTAAGGTGACCGAGGTCATGCCTCAGGAGACTTTTAAATAACACATGTAGCCGAAGGAAATGATTCTAGTCGAAATTCGTCTGTAGATAAGGTATGTTTGCTATAACTAGTCAGCGTTAGTATAAACCAATTACCTTGCACGCCTGTTAATAGCAAACAGAATGCAAACAGTGAGATAATCAATCCTGGATTACATCGGGTTCAGTGAATGTCAACGTGAGAGGTGGCTAATGTTGCATCAACTGATTATTACAGCACCAGAGGACCTGTTTAATCGGATGGTTAAATAACGGGAAAATTGATATTTGTGACTGTTAAACAACTTCAGTTGCACATACGGACTACATTCAACAGGGTGAAATTATACTTTATTTAGATTGCTACAATTATTTGCATATTAAGTCATTAAATATTTATAAAAACAAATATGTTTAACACAATGGTCTCCCCAGGGAGATACAGATATTTATTTTCCTTCACTTCTAAAACAGTTTATAACATCTTCAGTTGTGGTTGAGAAATTTTTATTTTGGAGATGGTAAATGCTGTTTTGGAGTTGCTAATAGTTCTTTACCAAGATTCTAGTGATCTATCAACTGACGAACACATAAATAAAGCAAACAAGAGTTTTTTTGTAGAAGTTTAAAGAGGTTTTGTAAAGTAAGGAAACCCTCTGGGGTCGTCTGGTTGTGAATTAAGACTGTGGTTCGCTAGGGTAATCTCACTAGACCATGACGGCCGGTTATAGAGATAAGAATCATGAAAAAATCGATTTCAAGTTTTATAAGAATATAACCGTTTCGAGGTCCCACGATTTGTTGATTTTCACAATGATGTCTGTTTGTTACTTTAAAATTCTAAGTGCAGAAAGCGACATATTGCATTTGTGCCAAAAGATCAAAGATTTTTGGTATTCTCTTAGAGACTTTCGTGGTTTTTTTAGTATATTAAAAATGGTTGTACTCATAGAAAAATAATCTTATTTTAAATGAACGATATGAAAGATTTGAACTACATTTGTTTGAATTTTTTTCTCTAAATGAATACCATTTGTAAGAAAAACTCATTTGCTATGTATTCACGTCTACATAGCAAAAACCCATCACATTCACAGTTGTTCGAATAAAGCAATTGACGATTACTAAGATACATGTTTTCATTTTAGTTTTTATAGCTCTATCAAATAGTATACGTGAATTTGTATCAATTTTACAATAAATATGTATTATTATTAACGTAGTGAGTCACAATGTAAATATGGGCATAATCAGATGATTACCTTTCTGGAGGATTGTGCACTAACGCCCTTTGATCTGTAACTGATGTGTCATCCGGGCTGTACCCCTTGCTTGCACCAGCTCCAGCAGCAACTCCTGGTGTCGACCTGACACCCTGCTGCACCTCCACCACGAAGACGCCGTCCTGTAGCGATGGCGAATACTTCATGGTGGTCTCGCGGCTGTCTTCTATTATATCCTATGGACCAATGTTAAGAAAGAGTCAGAAGAAAAAGATGAATAAAGAGAGAGAATACTTTTTGTTAGTTCTTTTATTTTTCAAAGTAATTAACCATCACCACCAGGCACCAAGCGATTCGCTATACGCGAAATATTTCGGCGTACGTTAGCCCTTTAAGGTCAACGACTTCGGATAGAAGAGTTTGCGCTGCGCTTGAGGAGTCTTATGCAGCCACGAATGATGTGAAGCATTTTATTTTCGGGGGGTTTTAAGAACTAATAGTCAGCTCTTAGCTGGATGGATAGCTGGTGCGTTGTAGCAAGGCTGGCTGGCCTTTTATCGATGGCATTCTTAGTGAAATATGACTTGGTATCAATATATTGTACACTGATATATTATTTTGTATTATATTATTGATTTGGCATGCAGGAAACAATACGTATCTTGTACGTTAGTATTCATTTTAATGAATCATAACCATATACAACATTCAATGATTAGTTTTAATTGCCGAGAACAGTTAATTTTAGTTATCATATAGGTACCTAATAAATTTCTAGTAATTATTGTAATAAATATGTATTTTTATAAAGTATGTTCTAATGTTTGACATTTCGAGTAATAAACAATTCTATCTATTGGCGACTAAGATATATCTAATGCATTGTGACTTTCGATACAGCGAATATGCGTTCGTTAACCGATAGTTGCCTTTATACTGTTTCTGTATTAATCTCTTAACAGATTATTTATTCGTTTTAATAGTGACGATACAGAAATTACAGATTAGAGTAATCAACTAAAGTATTAATTAATTTGCAGCCTTTTAGTCAATATAGATGAAGCGACATTTTAGATGTCTTAAAAAATGTATTAGTTATTTGGTCTAAAAGTTTAGAATGTGTATCCATATTATTAGTAGTTTTAACTAAATTAATTAGAATGCTGAAATTCAACTAAAACTTTTGTTGATTACACATTACATTGTTTAATGCAGTTGAATATATTTGTTCAAATTTATAGTTTTGTTGGCTCAACTCAAAAGTTATTCGGAATTAATACATTGTTGTTATAACTATAAATTGTGGTTGAAATTGTTGTTAAATTAAGAATATGGCATTATTATTATATGCTATACTACGATTTATTCTGATTTCTCTCAATCTTGTGATAAATGTACACTTCTGCAATGTTTTCAACATAGAGGACGAAGAGCTGTACGAATATATGATACAATATTTGTCAATAGCATATAGGTAATTGTGCGCATAATTCATGAATAGAATATAGTATTAGTGTAATTTAGAAAAACGATAATTGTATTTTGAGTTTCTGATAGAATTTATTATTATAACATCGATTTTTACAATTTCAGAAATTGGTTTTGTCTGATTTACTGATATTTTACGTTTTATACAATCATATCAGATAAATTAAAGTATAACAATAATATGTAGCTGGCAACAAATGATACTGCAAAATACTTATACTACAAATATAATAATGCCGAATTTGATGAGTAGTAATATTTAAACGATAGCAAAATAATGGCCCAATGTTTACGGTATATTGAACCAATATATATCTCAGACAAATATATATATATATATATATATATATATATATATATATATATATATATATATATATGTATATGTACATATATATATATATATATATATATATATATATATATATATATATATATATATATATATATGTATATGTATATAAATATATATATATATATATATATATATATATATATATATATATATATATATATATATATGTATGTATATGTATATATTATGTAAAGTGTGCTAACAAAATGATATGAGAATTCTTGTTTTATACGAACAAGTTCTCATTAGTAAAATAATTACGTAATATTTTACAACATATATGTCAAAAGCGGGATTCAGGTTGGGTTAGATTGGGATTGGTTTGGTTCCACAAAGAAGAATTATGTACAGTAAATTAAGTTTACGTCAAGTTAGTATTAATAAAATATTTCTTAGGTTAGTCTAAATTAATAAGAACGAATTATGCTAATCTTATGAATGAAATTTATTATTAAAATGTTAGGTTTATTTTCGAATAAATAATAAGTTATTTGTATTGTGGTAGAACAAAAGTATATCTCTACATATAAGAAAATAAGATTGCTCTAAATTTGTAACAGAGTAGCAAAAACACAGCTACAAAACATTAGGACAGAAAATGTAAATATGCAATGTTTTTGTTATAAATTATACATCAACGTGCATATTATGAAATAAAATATATACTTATATATGTATATTCGGAAGTATACGTATCATGCTACTTAATAAATTGAATGTAATAGATTTGCAGAATTAGTTTAAGTAATGAATATAACCAAATGAAAGCACATCGCGCTGGGTTGGGAACATGTATCTTACATTGCGTTCTTCCGTCTCAACAATCAGATGGTTATTCTTTAGCGTCATCGTGATAATGCTCCCGTTGGCGCTTGCGTGGTTCGTGGTGCGACTGGACGAACCGCTGTACATCACCGGAGACCCGGAACACTCGATCTCGTCCGGCGTGATCGAGAATTGTGATTCGCATGTTTTCACCTGCAATAAATGCATAACTAGGTATGTATAAACACCAACCAACCAACACCAATACACCAAGACACAAACACAGACACTTTATTGTTATTTTTTTTTTTTTTGTATTTGCTGTATTTAGGACATCATTCTTTTCTTTCTCTTATGCGCCCCGTCTCTCTCTCTCTCTTGTATAGGGCGTCTGTCTCTCTTCTCTCTATAACGGTACTACTGCAAAACAAAAGGTACCGATTTCTCTTGGGAATTTTTGGAAGAAGGGATCCAAGAATCACTCACTCTATTGCCATCAAGGTAGATGATGAGACACCGTCTTCTTGTTTTGTATCTTTTGTATTCGTCTTTTGTGTTGCTTCACGTGTGTTAACGATTAATTTTCATCATTTATGTTTGTCGTTACTCGAGAAATATCGAAATGAACTTGTTATTTTCTGCCACGTTTATCATATTATTTATGGCTATCGCTGTATCATTAGTTGTATTTATTATTTTGTTAAACTTTGATAGAATGTGATGCTTTGTTATAAGAATTATCTGTTTCATTTGATTTCATTACACTATTAGAACATTGGTGCTTAAAGTTACTATTCTACTTAATCAATTGCGTAACTAGAAAACTGATTTGCACTGGTTCAATTTAGTTTCAGAATTTTGACGCTAAATTCAAACTAATCCATATTTAATATACATAGGTGTAGGTACAAAAATATACTTTCTTGCTACTTTACTTTTTAAAATATACTATAATTAAATAAGTATTGATTCTACGCGCCTATTTAAAATTAATTTTATAGGATATATTCATTAAAATATAAAATAATTGTTTGGTTTTGCAAACTTATATTGCAGGTATTCGAATTCGCAAGATTCTAGGTGACAAATTAGAAACTTAATCAATTCAGCACGACTATTTCGCGATTGACCATTAAGACCACATCTCAAATACATATTAATCTTATAGTATAGTAGGTATAGGGTTTAATGAATATTAGCTTTACCGCCGAAAGCAACCGCTGCGCCAGCGCAGACATTCGAGCTAAAGTCGTAATGGATTATTAATCCAAACGTTACTATATATTGAACCCATATTAATGTCGACTTTGCATTTCTAGATAGAATGTAATACAGTTGTTACATTACATGGTGGGTATGCAAATTTGTGGTTACTGTCAATTGTTTTCCATGTATGATTGACAGTGTTAGCACATCAGTTCAATCTTATACTTGATTACAGTTCTGTATATATTTAACTCACTTCATCAGAGACAAAATGTCGAAATTACCGACATTTTGAATAAATCCTTATCACGGATTTAGTCATTTTTACTTTATTATAAAGTTGAAAAAATTTATTGTTTAAATAAAACGGATTTAGTCGTTTCCAGGTCCCTTGTGTACGATTTTACTATTTTTTCAATGTCTATGGAAGTAGTAAGCGCAGAACAACGACAAATACAATAATAAATAAATTCATAGCAATCATATATGTAATTTAGCAGTGTTTATAACAAAGACTGGTCTCAACAAATTTTCACGATATGTATCACATATAAATCCTGTCAACAGTATATTTCCTATTAAAATGTACGTAACAACTAAATAGGTAAGATATCCATGATCCTAATGCATTATGAATTCCAATTCAAACGCATTAAACTTTTTCTATTTCTATTTAGGCAAAGGAATCCTTTTCATCGTGGAAATTTTATGTACTTTGTTATCACCTACATTTATTGCAGAATGTGTTGTTTCCTCTAAGAGAACTTCGAAAACTGTGTAATAAAAAAAAGTCCAACAAAAATAGAAAAATAACCGCCACAAAATAAGTCGTATTATAATTGAGTTGATATGCGTTTGTTGTTTATAACATTTTTAAAGTCAACAACAAAGATGACATCAGAAAACAATCCATAATACACATGTGTGATATTATTTATTTTTATTGTAATCCAAGTGGTTTCCAATATTTATTACAAACATGTTTTTAATCAAATTATTATAAAAATTACACCAGCATTTATTACAAATTCTATTTCAATTTGTTGTACTTTTAGTACAATTTATACATAAGCATTCAAAAATATGAATAATCTATGATATATTAATAAATATTTAACAAAGTACTTTCGAAATAGCTGGCTATGAGTTAAACATTATTATTGTTGGTATGCTCTGCCAGGAAGCTTTTCTGAAACGAGGCAAAATTAATCCTCCTGCAAACATTAGCAGTGTAGCTTTCCGGAACGAGCTTCCGCAAAGACAAATGTCGTATCATAAATTTTAATTATGCTGTTTATCTAATTTTAAATATGGGTTTTAAGACACATGAAAAAGTCTTAAATTAATGGCACTTAAGATAAAACTAAATAGTTCATTTACATAAAGGATCTTTTTTGTTGGTCATTTATCTTATTCGCTCATTACGGTTCATACATATTAATATCTTCTATAAATTCTAGTTAATTTTATTGTAGATTTAATTAAACTAAAGAAACCTTTCTAGCAGCACTAAATATGTTCCAAATAAAGAATATATTATTAATTTACAAATGTTCGATTTATAACATTTGCTAAAACATCACAATTAAATATATTTTAAAGTCGCAAATAGAGTTGCTTTTAAAACAGAATTCCGAACGTATAGTCAATATAATTGTAAAATTCAAGTAAATAAAAATGTAATCCTTTAGAATGGCCACTAACGTCTACGAAATGTATTGTACAAGCAGAATGTGAGAAGAATTCAAGTAAAGATATTGAACAATAACAACAAATTGGCGAATAATTTTCTTTACACATTTAGAGCTTTTCGTAATCCTTTACATTTTCACAATGGGAAACTGGGTCGTTCAGTTTGCAAGGGAATGAATTTTTATATTTAAAATTTGTATACAAAATAAATATCAGATGTTCTGGTTGTAACAAAAAATTCTTAGTATTATCGATTTGCGAACATTCGCTATAACTATGGTCACAATTCATAAATTAATTCTAAATGTTGCAAATGAATGAGTATATATATATGTGTATATATATATATATATATATATATATATATATATATATATGTATATATATATATATATATATATATATATATATATATATATATATATATATATATATAATATATATATATATATATATATATATATATATATATATTATATATATATATATATATATATATATATATATATATATATATATATATATTTAATGTATTTTTCACAAATGTTTATAGCGTTTAAACTCCAAATTTGAACGCAATAAACATTTATTTCCAAATGCATTGCTCCAATTTACTATACTCAAATAATTTGATGAGATATATAGCAAATTTTAAACTGTATCTAGTCCAAAAGAACCTTTCTATCATGAAAATCTTATGTATTAAGTTGCTACCTGAATAATAAATGTAATGTTTCCCGCCAAGAGAACTTCGAACGCAGTCATAAAATTATAAATGCTTTATGTCGCAAATGTTACTTTAACTACTAAATATGGTGGTTAAACACACCTTTTAGCAGTCTTTATAATACAGACTCAACCCAACAATTCTTTACGGTGATAACTACGAGTACTAAGAATACCAAATTCGCTCTAATAATCTGTATCATACCAAACCACCTATAAAATGTTTAACTAAGTTCTGAATACTGAATAAGCCAGTAAAAATGTGTATATGTTATTTTCTCCTTTCGAATGGCTACGAACGTATACGATACGTATTAACATATAACGAACAACGTCTAAAAAACGGAAGTCGCTTATAAGCTGTAGCCTATATTTTAAGCAGGCAATGCTACTATAAATATTACATTTAATAGAAGAAGCTGTATTTTTAACTTGGCTATACTATCTAATAGTATTCGGTCGCGCGTGTCTATAAGTGTCTGAGAATCAAAATATGTTTGCAAAGATATTCGTTATATTCGTCCCTTGCATTATTTTTAAATATACGAAATATCACCATAGCAGACATAAATTTGATATGATAATGATATGTGTATTATATGAAGGTTTAAAATTAACATTAAAACAACATTAAAAAGTGCAACAAAATTATACGTTAAATTTGCAATTCAAACATAATAGAATTAATGTTTGTTAGGTTGGTAGCACGATTAATTAAAAGAGCCACAAAAAATATGTATGTCGATATAACAATGTTTGATATAAGAACTAGTGTCATTAGTTTCGGTGCTTTACCATAAAATGCATTATATTCGTACGATGCCATTAATTTCCGTAGCTGCATATTATAATAAAGTGATTCATATCAGCCATTTAATAAATAGACAGTGGCCGTGATATTTTTGTTTTCCATATTAAGGTCGAGGTCACCAAAACAAGTGAAGTTTTGTTAGATTAGCACATTTTATCAAAAGATCATTAAACTCTTATCATTATCTAATGTTGTTCGCAGAATTATTTTTGCTCATATTTATACGTTAGGTTTTATTGCAAAAACTGGGCTTTGATTCTGAATTATTTCAACATGAATTTTAGTCTTGAAATTCGATACGATGACACCTACAGTTTTAATGCGGAAGCACACCTAAACATCATTAATGTCGTGACAAACTTCATTGAATATTTATTTCAATATAAAAACGATCGCAAAATTCAGATTTCATGTTGGCGTTTGTCTAGTTTCAAATTAGCTGTCATTTTTAGAGATTCTAATTTTCAACTATTTTTTTTTTATAAAATTTAATTTGTTATATATGAGCCCAACAAATGTATTGAACCGGGCCGAAAACCAATTTAATACAAAATTATATATTGTTTATCTGTTGGCTTCTCTTTTTCGAATATGCATATTTACTCATTATCTTATATAAAAATCTGGAGTGGCTTGCACTCGACCTTCTTTTACGTAGTTTTCACTATATATATATATATATATATATGTATATATATATATACCAAACAAAATGTCAAACCAACCATTACTATACAGGAATACTCAGAAATGTCATTTATCTAATTGATTCGATTTTGTTTCCCTGTCAAAATATTGACAGGCACAGAATATATGATTGATTGAACTATATGCAAATCCATGGCAACGTATATAAGAAATTTAATATTTTTTCGTAGCAGTTTTCTCGTAACTGGTAGATATTCTGAAAAAAATTCAAATAAGAGTTGTGTGAAATATGAATATCTTTCATTATGAACATGACTTTTTTGTCACAAGTGCAGCCGCTCCAGTATTATTGGAGATAGAACGGCTCTAGAGCGTTTGCAGAGAGACACACAGATACACAGCCACACACATATATCTGTATTTGTGCATTGTGAACGACAAGTAAAAACATGTGGTATAGACACTTCACCTTGTTTTCCAACTGGAAATAAATTGAAAATTTTCCCAATTTTGAGTGTTTTAATTAAAAACAAGAAATGCGCGTGTATTAATTTTGGAGGTAAATGAATATGTTCAAGTGGCGCGTTTCTCATGCAATTATATACTACGAAACATTCCATGAATAAAACATGTGTGCGGTTAAAATGATGTTGTATACAAATTGACGCTGTACGAGCATAGCCAAAAATTCGCCGTTTCTCTCTTATGATTACCTATTGCCTACCCTTTTTCGTTACAGGGCAAAATGTGCTATTATTAGAGTGCCATGGTTGGCCATCAGAAACACTGTTAACTTCACATTTAACTTACATCATTATTACAGTTGTGTCTCTATATATTATTAGCAGAAATTACTTTATAACTTCAAAATGAATTTAATGTCTGCGCTAAATTAATACTAGTCATCAGCCGAACTTGAAATTTAAATATTCTGCTTGAAAAATGGCGTTTAATATTTGGAAATGAACATTTAAATACCTCGAATGCTTGAATTTAAAATGAAAAATGGTTTATAATATTAGGATATCAACGAATGCATAAATTTGAATATTCTTCGTAATGGTTAACTACCTCGGTGGTCATAAGACTAACGACTAACTGAGGACAAAATTATTGTAAAATAAAATAAATGTTTTGCATGTACGTATGTAATATATATTTTATTTTTAATAAATAATTCAATTACTGGAACTAAGAATGCTTATTTGATTGATATTAAATATATAACTATAGTTGATTTAAGAATTCAGTAGAAAATTAATGTACACTGTGACAAACGGTCAATTTGACTATTTTTCCCGATGACGTCTATCCGTACTAAACGCAGAACATCTTCTTCTTGTATATCTGCTTAAAGCTTAAATTTTTGTAATTGGTTTTCTAGCACAATGATATTTCTCATTTCAAGTAGAATTATGGAATAGCTTGTCACATTTTACAGTTAAAGTTTCATATTTCGAACTTTGTTATGTCAATTTTTTCCGGCGGAGATTTGTGTATTCTTTATATAATTATATATGATTATAGTTTTATATCTCGACTTATGGAATTTTGACTGTATATATACATAAATGATTGTTATTTGAGAAGCAAAACAACATGGCATAGTAAATGGCGATAACGCAAATTAATGTAACATAAATAGAAACGAAATTTTCCTAATATAAATCAAAAATTTGCCTTCAATTCAAGTTATATCAGTAAACAAACATGAGAAACTAACGCGCAGATATATATAATTAATTTAATTTGTATCATCATCAGTGAATCCATAGTTTGAATAGAAATCAACAACAATTGTTTATCTAATAGAAATTTAATAAAGTGACTATTTTAAGCAATAGGTCAATAATTAATTGCTATAATACATGATCAAAATTGTTAATAACTAGCTTGCTTCTAAATATAAGGTGACCTTACAACTTTGACCCAGCAGTACCTACATATTATAGTCATACAGTTTCTTACAATTTCAAAACAGTTATCAGTCATTTTTTCCAAACAACTTAATTATTTGTCTGTTATCGATAGTAGATTTTACAAACACCAAGTTAAATATATGTTATAGCGTTATACATAAAATTGCCACCTGCTGGTTCTCAGATTCCACAAATATCCAAATATAGTTTAAATAATGAATTTATTCCATTATTCATTCTTCACTCGAATATATTCTTTACCTCTACAATCACTACCTATAATAGATAGTATGTAATATCAACCTAATTACTATCTACAAAGTACAACAATCATGTATAAATTATTTCAATATTAGAGTTGACTACCAGGTTGATCATTAATGGCCGATACTTAATTTTCTAATTTACCAAAAATGTTGCGGTCAAGATTTATCCGAAAATAGAACTATTGAGTTTATGTTTTTAGTTCGTCGTACAAAATATGTGATCGGTCGTGTATCTGTAACATTATCAGATCAAAAAATGTTCTTGTTCCTGAGTCCTTGGATATATGTATTTAGCTCCAATTTTCGGGGCCCTATTACTCAGGAGCTGCACAGACGATTTTAAATACGACGGGAGTTTCTGGAGCAGCCTAATTATATGTATATCACATTTCGTTAAAATCGGCGCGGTACCTTCCGAGGAGACGCGGTTACAAAGTCAGAAATTTTGATCCGAGCATGTTATAGACGCACAACCAAACACTATAGTTGTCTTGTACTATCGTACGATAAACTAATAATATGCACGAAATATAATAAGTGATACATGTATTATTTAGTTCTTTAAAATATGGCCCAAATAGCCGGTTACCTCGGTTAACCGGTGGCCTCGTTAAGCGGAATCGGCTCTAGGTGCATAAGATTAACGTTGATGAACAATAATAATAAACATAACCTTAGAAACCGAAGTCCTTATGAATCAAGCAGATTGTTACAAATATTTAATAAATAATCTATAAAAATGTTAAATAACTAGAAGCATTTTTTGGCCGTATCGTATTTATTTAATTTGTAAAGGAATTCTCTGAATAAATAAATCAAAATAGCATAGTTTATAACTTCAAATTTTGTGTCGTATTTTGTTGTTTGTTTGGTAAAGTTAGAAATTTAAAGCGAAAATAATTACCATACGTATACTATGTCTAATTATGTATGCAGCAAACAAACAGTCGAACCAGCTATGTTTTTAGCATACTAAAATGCAGTTTCAAATATTTTTAGTGTGTGCAGAATTCTATAAATATATACGTTAGAATACAGAAGGTACGCAAACATTTATTTTCAACACTCACCCATGTTAAAAAACTGCACTGGCCTTCACTTCATTTTTTTTATACACACACACAGACCCACACACACACATATATTTATATTTATATATATATATACATATATATATATATATATATATATATATATATATATATATATATATATATATATATATATATATATATATAGTAATAATAATAAAAATGTGGAATAACAAATGTCTCTAAAATTCGATTTCAGAAGACAATTTCACACTGGCAAGAATATGAATAAGAGACATTCTTGTTGATAAATATAAAATATATGTCATAGTATATTGTATAAGATATTAGAAAAGAAAAAACCGATTTCAAATAACAAAATATCAAATTATTTTTTAATTTTGTTTCCCTGTCAAAATATTGCCAAGTAAGCAAGTTCATCCGATTTATGAAAAATAATCCCCATACATGCGTATCTACGGTAACATAAATATGAAATTTAAGATTTTTCGTAGCAGTTCGCTAGTAACTAGTTTTTGATTTGAAAAAATTTTTTAAACAAAGTTTTGCGAAATATTAATATCTTTTAATATGTACATGACAATTTTTGCCATAAATGCGGCCGTTCTAGTGATATTGGTAATAGGACAAATAAATTAATGTTATAATTAGAACTTTATGTGTGGATGCATGACAAGGGGATTTTTAAAATTCAACATTGCAAATATTAAAAGTTTGCTGAAGTCAAAATGAATTTCATAAACAAATTTCAACTTTATAATTATAACTTGTTTTGCAGTTTTAACTAAAAACATCTAGTAGTAGTTATGCTTTATATTTTCTAAAAAACCCTTGTGCCGATGACAGATGAGCAGCAATTTATTTTGATCTCACGTGAGCAGCACCATCGTTCTACAACGCACACCTTTTTACTCGTGTACAACTTAATTGCTTAAATTTGCGGAAACCACAAAACGAAATTTGTAGCTGCAGGCTAAGTTATTATAGCATCCGAAAATTTAAAAATTTAACACAAAATTTCAGAACAAACATGTTTCATTATCTCTATCACACTATTTGACAAAATAACGGTTTTCGATTTCATAATATTTAAGCAGAATGGTAAATAAAAAGATGCACATAGACATTTATAAGCTTTTAACTTTCTTGGGCAATATCTAATAGAATGGAATGTAAACAATTTTTGAAAATAATTTACTGAAGTAATTGTTTACTCTAGAGAATGTTTAAGCGTTCGCAGTGTTTTTCAAATAGCTAAAAAAACAAAACCTACAGATAATGTTTTTCGTGAGGTCCTTTAGATTATTTTAGATGACAGAGACTTGTAGCGATACTTCAAAATTAAGTATACAATGGACTAAATATATAGATTCGTACCGAAATAAACACCCATTTAGATATATGTTGACTTAATCTTTTTATTATTAGAACTGACGATTAAGTTGACCAAAAATACAGGTCGTTAGATAGCCCAGGTAGGCTGGCAAATGATGACCAGGTATTCGTAGGATGACATTTTTCGTTTTTTCTTCATTTCATTTTGGCACTTTGATGTCTAACATAAATATTTTTCTGGATTGTTTATTTGCTCGAAAAGGCAAACATAAAATCTACTTGACATCAGATTACTTTTAAATAACACATTTTTACTTTATGCAGTCTATTTTCCCATACGAACATATGTTTTTATCATTATCATTGTTCTATGAAAATATTTGTACTAAAATGTAGATTCAATGTGTTTGCTCTATAATGTACTGGAAACATAATATTAGCATAGGTAGCAAATTTGCCACAGTTTACACTGGACTTATTTGTCCGTATAAAGAAAGAATATGAATTGATATCTTTGGAATATTTTTCTTATTTTATTATAAATAGAGGGTTCGTATATTCTCTGAATTTTGTGTCACTGTGACATGTTGAAACTCCGTTTATAATGAAACAATTTAGTTATTACTGTATCCATGGATACAACATATAAAAATATACTAATCATTAACATTGTTTTAAATGTAGAGCAACTTTATAGTTGGCTAATATAATTAATCGTTAAAACAGTCGAAATCGATAAATGGTTGCTCAATACATATTCTTCCTTTAAAGGTACAGTTACGAAAGTGTTTGTGATTACACTCATTTACTTTCGTTTTTTATTACGTATAAGAAAGTAAAAATATAAATAAAAGGAAAATACTTCAATTATTTACTTTTTCGGTTGCTTCCTGGAATATTAATTGACAAATATATTACATCTGCATAATTTACTAGCAGAACCGACAGACCGTGATTTATTTTGGCAATTACTCTTTAAATATTAGCTTATATTTCTAGATTCAACAGAAATGAAAATAACATAAAACATATTGTAAAATAATTAGATATTAGATATGAGAAGGTATGAGCGTTTTAGGAGAAGAAGAGATAGGAAAGCAACTCTGAATCAGCTTTTAACAACTACAAGCAACGTCTAACATTTCTAAAATGACTTCTGACAAGTATATAACAACATTTAACATCTCTAATTCAGTTCCTAATATCTCATAAACAGCTTTCAACATCTTCAAAACCACTTCTGGCATCTTTAAATAGCGTCTAACATCCTTAAAACAGCTCTTAAAAACTCCAGTGTATTTACTTGATTTTAGACATATAAAAATGTTTTAGTGATTCTTGACGCTGTTGTAAGGCTGTATCTAATTAGCTTTGTTTTGTCCCAGAACTACTAATTTCAACTTACTGATTGGTTTTTTACATATGCAAAGATTGAAACTTCAACTGACAATCGCTAAAATAAAAATGCGATTTGTGGCGTGGAGTGTCCAGTGCAGCAACAGGGCAACAGCATCTTGTGCTAAAAATTTTCGGTTGTTTGGACTGACATAAGTAAACATGGCGGATGCAACAGCGAGAGAAGAGAGGAGAGGAGAGGAGAGAACCAACAACCAAGTGTGGTATATACGACGATAGCGAAAAGAATTTCAAACTAAGAACCGCATAGAGTAATGAGAGAGAGGGCAATATAAGATCAACGAAAACCGCATCATATAATATGTATTCGCATATTCGCATATTCGCCCAGCAGGATAAACATTTGTGCAGCAGCGACCAGGCCTGGATTTTAGCATTGCCACATTAGGCCCGGGCCTGCGGGCGGCCACTTGATAATTTTTCGATATTTCGTCATCAAGAAAATTTACAGGAAATTGTAAGACTTTTTATATGTATAATATTTTTTTCATATTAGCAGATTTTAAGGGCAAGAACAATAATTAATGTAAAATATAATACAAAATGTAGTGCCATCTATTGCTGGCTAGAGTAACTAATCTAGACAGCATTACAATCACCATTATTGTTTGTTCACTACTTATTTTTCGCTGATTCTATCCGAACGAGCTGAACGCATTGGGGCGTTGTACCTAAACTTGTTAATATATATAGAAGTAATTTTAAAATAAAAATATGTTTCCAATTCCAGTGCAGTAAAAGGCCTTTTGGTAGGTCTATTCTAGGAAGCCCATGCTAACTTTCGTCTGGAATATTTCAATTTTCGTTTTATTTTGTTTGTTTTGTTTGTATTTTCTTTCAATATTCATTTCTTGCGATTTCAGTAAAAAAAAAATATTGTTCTAATAGGTATTATTGACGTAGAACTTATATTAATTATTACTGAAGCATATGTACTGAATGTATAATATTATAAATATATTTTCCTATGACGTTAGACTAAATAAATAAATATATTGTTGCAAACGGAATTTTACTTATTTTTCTTAACTAACTTAGACAGAGGTGGACTAGCTACGTGGAGAATATAAGAACCTCCACATAGGCCGCCATGGCAGAGGGCTGCTTTTCAAATTTTGAGTCATTCTTATCTTCTAGTTCTTATCCTCTAGTTTCCAAAATGTATTTAATTAATAGTTACATACGTAAAAAACCCTTTTTTAAGCATAGTCAATTTGAAATTAGTAATGCGGGCCTAAGGACGGCAAACGCTTAAATCCGGACCTGCAGCAACGAACTCTTTCGTGCTCTCGCGGAGAGGAGTGCGCGTAGAGAGCGAGCGAGAGAGCGAGAGATGGAGTTTAGAGTGCATTTGAATGTGGCATTCGGTGCACAGGCCCGGGCCAATGGACCCTCTCTCTCCGCACGTCCCACTTCGGCGTAACTCATGTTTCGCAGATGTTTGACTTTCTGAAAGTCAAACGTGGACATAACACTGACTCTATGTGTGTGTGTGTGTGTGTGTGTTTGAGTGTGTATCAAACATGGTTGAATAAACTATTGTCCTTGTTTTATGTTATCTATGCGCTAGACGAGTGTACAGCACCACCCCCGCGCCGGCCGAGCCGGGCCGGGCCGGGCCCCTGATGCATTTTTATTTAGGTTTGTCTACGGCCGCTGCTCGGAGTGACGTATGTCTGCCGAAATTCAAGTGCTATTTGTTCCGCTACGCTCGCCGCTCAACTGCCTGCCTGCCTGCAATAGCTGCTGCTGTAATACTTTCGGCCTATGACATTTGTAGGCTTGTTATTATTTTTGCAATGTTGGTACAGACTGTGCAATATTTTTGCAACATCCAATTATTTCCTTTACCAAAACATTTCGGGGTTTTCTACAAATATCGCTGTTATTTGAAATTTATTAGCATGTACAAAAGAGCTTTAGTGGTCGATTATCTGTGTGACATTCTTGAATACTAAACATTTTTGCACAGTAATTACAAATAATAATTTAAATTTTCATATCGTTAACAGGTTTTCGATACAGGGCTTACAGACACACAGACGCTATCTCGAAAATATTCAAAGTCAATTCAGGGAACTTCAAAACTTCGTTTAAGAAATTAGAAATGTATAGCCAATTTACAAGAATAAGCATTTATGTTTAATATTTTAGAAATATGATTTATTTTTTATTTTATTTCGTTAAAAAATGTTTGGCTTCAAACTTGGGCGTACGATAAGTGCAAGCGAGAAGCCGTGTTATAAGCAGGGGTGCTTGACCGATGGCTTAGACATTTTTTCGCAAGGAGCGTCAAAATGACTTGAGGCCCCACAAACTAACCGCACAGTATTATCTAAAGTCATTTTTCAAAAATATATATTTTGTTATTTCTTATTTCGCTCGTTTTGTTTTATAGCCAAGACTGCGTTCACATGTTACATGTAATTTTTTATTTTAAGTGATGTCTGTGTTTGTGTGCTTTCTAGAGCTAAGCCCATTTGACGGAATAATTATGAATCTTGAAACTTGTATATGCCACGAAAGAAATTTCTTTTTTTTTTAACAATATTTTAACCGGAAGTAATGGTTTATTCTTACTGCTATTAGCATATCTCGAGAACCACACGAGTTAGAGATAAAATGAATACTATAGAAGTTGATGATATTAAGATTTCTAGCAACTTTAGCTTGAATGTATTTTTCGACAAATATACAATTTGCTAATAAATCGCCATTGAAATTTGTTATATTTACGTTACCCATGTTACCATATATTGATTGGCGGCAATCTAGCATGCATTTTAAATAGATAGTGCAAGTATAGGAAAGTCGAGTGAAGACCACTCCCGCTTTTTTAATTTGTAGTTAAGTTTTGCGCAAATAAATTAGTAATATATTAAATATCATGAATCCCTTTCATATCTGATTATTGAAAAATTTTAGTTTTATATACACTGTAAATAAGATTTGTGTAAATTTACAACAAAAATTCTTGGTTAATTTGTGACCAATAATAATTGTACTGGACTGGTGTATTTTCTTAACTGGATTTCTTGATTATAAAAGAAAATAAAATTGAGAAATTCTTGGGAAAAGCAGTCGATTTTTAATAAATAATTTTTTCAGGCCGACGTTTCGGCATCCCAAAAAGCACTGCTTTTCCCAACAAACTCTGTTTTCTTTCTTCATCAAAAATTGTTGTAATCGTACATATAAACGTAAATTTACATACCAAATTTATCATTTGGAATTTCTAATAATTTCTGTAATATTGAGAGTAAAAATCATAGTAAAATCTCATTTTCTTTACAGTGTAAGTTATAGTTGAGCAATTTGGGCTGTCAAAAATATACTATTTGTCACATAATTTTATACTAATTTATATAATGAAATTTTCAAATAAATATATCATGGGTTATCAAACTTTTTTTTGATTTCAATGTTGTCAAATTTAATATATTTAATAAACAATAAACTGCATATATATTTACACGTCAAACAGATTACAAAGAAATCTACAAATGTATAATTTGTGGGTGAAAAAATACGAGGTCAGTGTTTTCACTAGTACCTACTAATTACTTATTTACCCATAAAATTAGTGCATTTCGCGGGAAAAAGTGAAACGGTTTCGCAATGTAACAAACATATATAAACATACTGGATGCATTATTTTCGGTATTTATAATGCTAAAAAGTTTTGCACTTGCAGTGAGCACACAGTATGTGCGAGAGAGAGAGACAGAGCGTGTGTGCACACAGATATACGCACACATGATTATAATTGTGAAATGAGGTCGACTAAATGCAAGGCCGCCTGCGATGTCGAATGTGTGTGTGTGAGAGTGTGTCTATCACCTCGCTCTTTGCAGTACATTTGTTTTGGTGAAAACGTTAACCCAGACATCATAGTCATGAACACACCCAATGCCAACTTGATTGTCTAACTACAGTCTATTCCACGTTTCATTTACATTGTTTGTACTGTCTAGTTCTATCCTAACTTTAATCTTTGTTTATAACACAAACATTATAGGGCAGATTCCCCTTTTCATCGTATTACAAACTTGGTGTATGTCTTGACAGTCGATTAACCCGTGGGCACCATATGCCCCATATCATAAGCAGTTCATCTGAAATTAGCCGTGTACACGCAATTATGTATTGTTTGTCAATCAATCAAGATACAATATCTACGTATATGTAATGTAACTAGCGAAATGTAAATGTAATAACACAATAATCTAAGGAGATCTATGGTACAATTTTCAAACAAATGTTGCTGGACATTTTAAAGGATTCATCTTTTATTAGAGCCAATACTTCTCCAATTCAAAACTAGCCAGAGTAAATCGTTACTTCCGGTTCGGATATTGTTTCCAAAAATAGAAGGTGCGCACCGGGGCCATATACAAGTCTCAAGTTTAAAGTTTCATAATTTTACCTTGGCTCTAGAGTCTAGAGTATTCACACGCACACAGACGTCATTTCGAAAACACTGAGATTCGATTTAGTCATCATCCATCACTGGTTATAATGTGTTCCATTTGATGGATCATGGAATAGACGATAGCATAAAATTAGTAATGAAATTTGCAACATTTGACTGCCCACATTTATGTACATATGTATTTTGTTGGTATAGGTTTCGGTTTCTGTTTATTTTGATAGCTAATACCCAGACATCATAATTGCTATAAACAAAACTTGTACATTGCAAAACTGAACATCACGTTTTGGTACTTGGTTCTACTTATACTTGATTTTTAATGTATTTTTATTTCTATTTGTAAATCAAATACTTATATGAAAATAGCAATGTGTATGTATAGAAGCAATTTAAATGTTTACAGATTATTAATTATTAATTTTCTTTTCACGAAATTATTAAACAATTTTTATGTCATACATTAATACAAATAAATATAAAAGCAGAGTGTCCTCCACTCGACTTTCTAATAAATGATTTTCAATAATAATTAATTTATATGTATAACATTGCAATTTTTTCATTTCTTGTCTGTTAGGTTTATTCCGGGCTTCATACATACATTATATTTGCTGTAAACCGCGCACAGATACACAAATAATTAACTAATAATAAAATAACTTATTATCCACTGAGTTTGATTGCATGCACCCATGTTAGTTCTAATCTCTCTAACTCGTAAGCATACCCTAAAGTTTGTCTGCATAATTTTGCGACATTCTGTATGTAGTAACTTATGCACAACATATTAATTAATATAACTTCCACAAAGCCAAGTAAAAGTTTTAGAAACTCTGTTTCAGATATTATTCTCGAATTTAATATCATTAAAACAGTTAATGAAATCAACCATTTTAATACTATTAGAGTATCTCTTCATTTGTAATCTTTTACATCAGAAAATGTTTTTATAATGATAGTAAATAAATATTGTCAAATTTATTATAATTAAAAATGTGGTATTAAAACACATCAACTGCAAACGTACCTACAGTTATCAAAATCTAAGATCTAATGATGTTGACGTAGTGCCATTAAATTCAACCTTTTTTTGTGCTACGGCTGAGTTGTAGTATTTCGGGCCGAAAACCACAAATAATAATAGCCAAATGATACGTTATGAACTAGATCATTGCGAGAAAATACCCTGACACCTTGTCGTCATCTAATACCTATCATTTGCACCTAAGGCGTCTATTATTGTGCCAAATACTTTAGGGGCATCGTTTGTTTGATATTCCGCATATATAGATTATGATATAGGGAATAAGCATATGTACAGCTCGACATTATTTATTTAGTGGCTATTTTATTTCTTTTATTTTTAAATTGTGATTACAATTCCTTCTTTGGTCCAATCTAATAATGTATTAATGAAATATTTGTATAATCGGTTATAAGAATCGGGTTTACCCAATCTATGGGGTCCTGGGTTCGCACCCGTGTTTCGACAAACATAATTACAATCATTCTATCCACGATGGTAGCTCACACGCTATGTCCGTCTTAGGGTATTTACGGTATGTTTAATTGTATGCTGTAAATATCAAATGGCCGAATATTGCTACACACAATTGATAGTTTTGAGTTTTTCTTTGGTGTAGATTAAGTTGAGAAGTGGGGTTCGAGTCTGAATTCCGGGCGTATTCTCAGGACAGCATCAAAAAGTAACGAAATAACTATTAGGAATGTCAACCAAGTCGGGCTGGAACAAAAAGTCGAGCCCTTTGGCATAGTGAGAAGATAATGATCGGACAGGTTAGTGATGACGACGAGCGATGATTGCGTTTATCCATGGTGCATTGCATTGCATTGCATCGTGGCGTGCCGTGGTCATGCACTGACTGCCGCAAAGCAAAAATTATGATGGCCAAGGGAAGGCAAGCGGGGAGGTAACGAGTTTTTGGACTGTGGGTTTTTGCAGGGGCCACACATTTCCGCTATTGTGTGCTGCAACAGAGCCGGATTACACTCTTTCACTACACCCAAATCTAATACTCTACTACACATTATTATTATTATTATTGTTATTTTTTATTGTACAAATAAAAATAAACTTTAAATCCATTTTTATATATACATGGAACTAAATCAGGCAGTTTTATGCTTTACTGTAGAGATATGGGAAAGAAGAGAAATTGAACAATACCACTTCTACCTGATTTTTGAATAAATTGCTTTATATCTGCTGCCACCATTTTGCTTTTAATAATGCAAACATGTAAATCCATTTATTCTTTCCTTATGTGATGTTATTGGCAAATATTAATTTTACTAACAGAAAATTGTACACTTCTTAGTATTAAATTTGCAACATATACCAATAAATGAGTATTCTTAAAAGAGAGAAACCTTCAAATATTAGTAGAAAAGAAGGATATTTCTTTAATGTAAATTACGGAAATATTAATATATGAATCGGTAGTTTTAATTGATAAATGATAAATTATATTAACTTTAAATATATCAATATTTTCTGGTATGTTAATATTGTTTTATTTTAAATATGTTAGAGAACTCGAATATTCCGATAATACTCTCATTATCATGTAACAATTTACTAAATATTGTATCCATAAATATAACAAATAAATTTTCAAATTAAAAAGCGATTCTTTGGAATAACTGTAATAACAATACTTATTAGATTTTGTATACAAAAAAAAAAAGAGGTCTTCTACCCGGGCGACATTTTAAATTGAAATTTAATCTTTCGCAATTTTCTCTTAAACAGTTTACAAATATATTTATAAATACAAAAGTATTTATGTCTATACAGTTTAATCAGATTGTGAACATGCAGGATATAAAAAATAATATATATATATATATATATATATATATATATATATATATATATATATATATATATACATATATATATATATATATATATATATATATATATATATATATATATATATATATATATATATTGGGCCATTATTATGCTTGTTATATTCAATGTAATAATATTTAGTGCATATTCGTAACATATTTAAATCTAGCATCCCGCGCACTAATATAGTTGTATGTGAGGCCCCCTTGGGCCAGTTCTGTATTTTTGCAGTGCTGCGAATGAGTGCCGAATTGCATGATGTGCATGTGTGTGCAGTGGCCCCTCGGTGAACGGCCGGACGACGACCCCTAAAATCTACCTCTCCCCCTGGCCCCCAACCACGCCCCTTGCCCGGGCCTACGTTGTTTCTATGGCCCGGACCAACAACCAAATGCAACAGCGCGCGGGAATGCACTTTGCTCATTCGCGAATAACGAAGCCAGGGACGGTTCGTCAACGCTGTTCGTCTATCTACTGTAATTAGATGGCCTTTTTTATTTATTTATTACATTATTATATTTGATGCAAGGTCGTTCACACCAACCAATTGTTTTTTGTTTTTCTGTTTCTTTTCTTTTTTTTTTTTTAGCTGTATTCAATGTGTTCTGTTCTGGTGTCATCCACTCTATTACCTATATTATTACTTAAATGTAAAAAAATTACAGGCATTCCAAGGCTGGTCTGGTATTTAGCTAAATTGTCGCTGATGACATAGTAATGATTTTAATATGACTTTTATTGTTTTCATGATTTAGAAACATTAGTAAATATAATTTTCTCAATTTTGAACATGGGCATGACGAACCTTAGACGACCTGTTGCCACTATGCAAGAGATTTTTAACGATGCCTATATATTTATTCCTATGAGCTTACATTCATAGGAATAAATAATAAATGTACAGAAACAGGACTTGTATATAGAATCCATTTTCATTTTGAAAATTTGACAGCCATGAATGTTGTTGTAATATAATTATTGGCTTGCCGTGCGTACTGTATGAACGCCTGTGTGTGTGTGTGATTTATAGCAACTTTTGTATAAAAAGTTATTTCGAAAAATGTCCCATTTACTGAATAATTATTTTCCCAAGTTGACATACATATTGATATTGTTTCACGGCAATATTTGGATGAATATAAAACAACTATATTATATTATATAGATAGTGGATGTATAAGACAGTTGAATGAAGGCTACACCAACTTAAGGCTAACTTATTTCCTCGTAGAAACTACCTTATTACTTTAATATATATATATATATATAAATATATATATATATATATATATATATATATATATATATATATATATATATATATATATTGTACAAGATTGCTTTTAACGAATATAAAATGAGTTTTGGTCCTATTTTTGTAAAATTATTACTCAAAATAGAGAAAAATAGAAGTTAATTAACCTCACAAATTTGTCATTATTTGTTGTTCCTCTGTAGTTTTCATATATAAATAATGGTAACCCAATTAACTAATGCTAAAATTAAAATGATATCTAATATCAAGATAGAAAAGTTCAAGTAAATTTAATGAATTCATAAATGCACTAGGCAAAAGTAAACAAAAACGGTTTAGATGCATATCGCACTAATTAGAATCGTCTATCTGTGCTGTGTCTATTAAAATGTCTGTGCGCTGCAGCCTGCGGGCCCCACGAGCGGATGTCCGCGCGACAACACGCCAAAATTGTATAATTTGACTGGTGCATGGCCCGGCACGGTGCGGTGCCGCCCGGGGGGTACCTAGACAACACAATTTTCGTGAATCATGTGAACCAGCGCAATTTTTACACAGAATGAATTAAATAATATTTCAATGCAAAAGTTATGAATTTTTACATTATTTATAATACGTGGAGACATATCAAAAATTAAATTTAAATTAATGTATTTGAATGAATGATCACTTTCACTGACTATTTCCACTATCTTTGACGATGTCCAAAAAGAAGAATTGCAAATATAGTTGAAGATAAAATTATATAACTTTCAATTTAAAAATTGCATATTCTGTTTTTGAATACAATATTTAAACCGGTAGTTAAAGTTTATGCTTCAGTTTTACTGTTCCAAAAATGACCCCAGTTAGACAACTAGTGATTAATGTTATGGCTGTCAAAACTATACAGTGAACCGGTTATCAGTTAGCCAAATCATCGGTTAGTAAGTAACCGGTTATCGGTTAACCGATAAACCGTATAGTAACCGGTTTAGTCGGTTTTCCAGGTAACCGTTATTTTAATAACCAGTTAACCGGTTTATTGTTTTCGGCGGTTATTTACAGCCCGAATTCATACAAAAGTACAAAGATATTTAAATATCTTGCAAGTTATGCTTGAATAGTTTTCTCAAAAATCCTAATATTTACTGGAAAATCGCTTTAATATTTGTAAATTTATGTGTTGTATCCATAAAAAAAAAGGAACTACAGTAATGTAATTAAAAAAAAAAAGATATTCTATATGTAGAATAATGTCCAGTGTAGGACACATTTTGAACTACATTTAAACGTGGAAATAGTTAAATATTTATATTTGGAATATATAATTGAAGGGGCAGTAAATGTTTGTTGTCTACGGCACTGTTATTGGCAATGCATGAGAGCGTTTTGAAAGAGCTAAGAGCATCAACGGCAGCTTTCGTCTCTGAGGTCACAGCAACACAAGTTCTTCTCCTCTTTGGGCAGGACCCGTCGCCCGCGTCCCGCTCACTCCCCCTGCGCAAGAACTGCATAGAAACGAAACGAACTACTGCTGCTGCAGATATCTCTACTGCGTCACACACTACTCCTCTCACTCACTCACTTACTTCGTCAGTAAGTCAGCAGTATCAAAACATATTTATAGTACTTCAGCTCCCCTACATCAGCCTGCTTTTGAATCATATTTTATATGCCCAATACTTAGATCCTTTATGCAGAATACTACTAAAATAAACAAGCATAGGTACTGGCACCTAATCCCATTTTTGAATCCGCAAATATTGAAAACACATTTCATATTTGTCGAAATAAAAATTAATGAACACGCCAGCCACAACGTTAAGTAATACATAGTTGTAGTATTATTATAATATACAGATTGCAATTTTTGGGAGTGAAAAAGAAAGCTTAAATTCGTGTAGGTTAGGTTTATTTGCTCTTTGCATACAACTTTCACAAATGCATGCGTCGATGCTAGTTGGTTGCATGAAACCTGTAAGTAGTCTACCTCTACCTATAGGCGCACATTGCATCCCGAAAATTTGAATCGTGTATTTTGATGGTTTGCACGCCTAGAATGTGGTTAAACTACAGCGGCTCTCAAAAGTTATGCGCCCCGGTTCTTAGAGAGGCTGCTCTTGTATGGCTCAGGACCGTTTAAGGTGACTTCCGGAACGAACAATTCAATTATTCGGTGGCTTCGGGATTATTGATGGTCTATAATTGGACTTGTTTTACGTTTTAAATTAAGACGTTTGTTCACATTCTAGCGATTACAATGTTCGTTTGTGCGCAATTTTCGATATTTTATCGAATTATAATTGCTAAATAATTGAATGAAATATATATATATATATATATATATATATATATATATATATATATATATATATATAATTTCTTGCAAAACAAGCATAGGTGGCAGGCACCAATGCCTTTAGCTCGTCGTATTATCTATTCAGTAAATGCTTTAATTTTTAACCACTAAGATTATTAAATAGAAAATCTATTTATAACCACTGAATTTAGAAAAGATAAAATTTAAATGATAATAATGACATTGTTACTTTATTGCTTATTTAATGCGATCCCTACAATTTTTAAAAATTTTGGGTTCATAATTTGAAAAATACTTATAGATATTAAAAGACTTATGCATGTTTGAAGAATTTATATTTATTAATTTCAAAAATATTATATTTTATGTTTCTTATAGATTTCGGGTTCACAATTTGAAGAAAATTGCTAAAATTAATATATTTTAGAATGTTTCGTAAAATATTTCAATATTTTAATTTTGTATTTCCTAAGGGCAGTATTAAGGGGGGCTTTTAAATTCTGGGTTCAATTACCCCGGATCTGTACAGAAGATTGAATTTAAATTGCGAAATGATTAATTTACAATTGGTGGTAATCCATAAATATTGAAGAACAAGTAATACTTCTGGTTTCCGTATAGCGGCCATAATAAAAGGTAAAATGAATAAAAATGAATGGCATATTTTGAGTGCTGCCATGACATTGTTGATATGCCTAATCACAATATGTACAAATGAATGTATATACATATGTAAATATTCTAATAACACAAACGAGGTCAAACGAAAATGAAATCAGTGTCATTGTCAAAATTTCAATTGAAATTTTTCCATACATGAATAATTTGTAAGTGCACATAGCAACTAATAATAATTATAACAATTTATCTATAAACTGCAGTCGGAAAGTAAACAATTTCTTTTATTTATTTTTATTTATTCTGTGGATTTGCGTATTTACACGTGATTAAAAAGAATCTATATATACTAGCTATGTCTGTATCTAATCTTTGTTTTATAAATAAAAATGCAATATAATTTTTAATAATACACACAATAATTATTTGATTCTCCCAGACATCTCAACTCTTCGTTGTTCAAATCTTATTATTTTTATTCACATACATATGTTTTGTGTATTTATATTTTGATATTATTATTTACTCTTTCAATTTCTGTGTTATTGTACTCATGTATATGTATGCATAATAACTTATTTGTTATTTTTGCGTGCGTCAAAGAAATAGATTGAAATAGTACGATGTACGAAGTTTCATATATTTATAACTAATTTAAATTTGAAGTAAATGATAATTACACAGTTTATATTGTGGCTTTGTTTCAGCAAACTGAAGAGTTTTAATTAATTTTCAGCGAGTAATTAGTTCAGAAAACTTAATCAATCTAAAATTCTGTATATTAAGTTTCCAAAAAAAAACTGGAGTTCCTTTAGTAAAAGGCGAGCGGATTCGTTAAAAAATTATATTTCACGTCATTATTCTTTCTACATTCTATGAGTGACGTGCACCAGACAAGAGATTATACTTTGTTATACTTGTAAAATAAGTAAAATACATTACAGTTTCTTCATTACTCTCCGTTGGATGCTCATTGGCATAGCTTAAAGCTATCGTTTACTTAATTTTTATTTTGTATTTTTTAGCTCGTCATACCCTAGTGCAATACAATTATAGTGTTCCGTCGTGTGTCTGTTACATTATATAAGAGAAAAAATCGTAACAAATAGTTACTGTCGCACTGAAATCAAAAATATATACTAGTTCGTAAGACCAAATATTGTTCCCTGTTCTCCTCTGAAAGTACCGGAGCAATTTGAACCAAATTTGGTACACGTACATTATGAGTGCGTATATAATAAATCAATTGCTTTTAATATAATTAAAAAAAAATTGATCTCTTCAAAAATTAATGGTTATATTAAGATTTTTTTCCTTAAAATCATCAGTGGTAAAGAAAATATATTTTACTATAAAAAAAATCACCAAATAGATTATACGCGAGCTGAATTCATTTAAAATAATATGGGACAGCCTTATCTTGTAATGGCCAGTGTAGTGCGCAGTTCGCATTTACAAGGGTTATACGAAGTAGTGAAGAACTGAAGGCATAGGTGCCTGTACACCTATATGCTTGATTATTAAACTTCTAGTTAACTTTTTAAATAATTTTGTATTTTTTCTACTACAATTAGATTTAAATCTATCGCCTAGTCGACTTTAGTTAAACTCCTTTTAAAGTCGAAAACAGATTTCATATTTTCATAAGTCAACCAGCTCTAATATAGATTACATGACAATACTGAGATGGTTTCATCGTTCCTGAAAATTCGACGTTTGATGATAATACAAAAGACTTTTCTTGTAAATTGGGAGATATACAATTTATTCATGGAAACTAAGTACGATTTAAACGCCGCCACTGGTCTGACTGGTCTATTTATTTGGAGTTTTAGAGAATTTAGAGAGATAATTTTACAAGTTGATAATATAAATATTGATTAATCCATTTTTTTTCTTAAATTTCTAATTTAAATTTAGTAAATACGATTAATTATCAAGAAAAAATGGGCACATGCAATAACAAAGAACACTTTCAAAGCTAGATTTTAGCAAGCGTTAGCATAGCTAACATTTAAATTGCTACAACATACAAAAAAATAATCTTACATTTGAGATTTAAAATTAGCAATGGCAAAATTTTAATGTTGAATATATCAACACAAAATAATTTTATTTGTTGAAATAGATTACTGCTGATATAAAATTTAGAAATTATTAGAGTTTTTAATTATATTACCGCTTACTGATGGCAAAAATGCATAAATAGTGAAAAGGTGCATAAAATTTATAATTTGATTATTTATGTTGTCTGATTTTAATAATTTGAAAAATACATTCTTAATTAATATTTTTATGCCAAATTATCTAATTTTGTCATAGTTCAAATTCATACACAGAGAGCCAATTAGAAATTACAATTAATAAATCCAGTTTGTTTTATGACAAATGATGTTAGCGTTAATTTTGTTGCTGTGAAAGCTAGCATTGTTTGTCGTAGAACAAACTAGATTATTATTTATAATTTCTAATCTAATAATTAGAATATTAAATAATATTAAAAATGCTGAATTTATTTAAAACAACCAATAAATCATTAATTTATGACAGTCTATAAAAATGAAGTTCCTTTTACGATGTTTATTATGAAACGTGTGTCGACTACTAACACTGAATTAGAAATAAATAGAATGTTGCATCATTTCACAAAAATATTACAAATACATTATCCACATTTGTTCGTTTGCATTTCCTTTTTCTAAATATGATATCTGGATATATCCGAATTTGATATAAATGATAATTGTAGCTATACAATATAAACAGAGAAAGTGGCTTTTAGGCATTGGGGAAAAAATTTCTTTTTTATTTACATATCAATTACGACTGCAATGCATTTGTTAAAACATATATTTTAATATAAAACTCAAGGCCGATAAGCAAGAAAAACATTAATAATAATACGTAGTCTAAATTAAAAAAAAAAAACAATATTTATTTGAATAAAAGTAAAACTGGCAGATGTGAATATAGAACTCATAAAACAAACACTTAATCCTTATTGGCATCTGACATACAAAACAAATATTAGCACAAAACAAGTGCCAAATATTATTTACGTCTGAAGTAGGCATTGCATTTCCAAAATATGAGGTTAAAGCCCTCACCAATTTACATAAACGACGAACAAAAAAAAAAAAAAAAAAAAACATTCGAAAATTCTAACAAGATACGCCTGTAACGTAGACAACTCGAACTTCACTGATACAGACGAATAAATCAAATCGTATATAGAGGGAACCATAAAAATGCTTGTCGAATATCTACTTTGCCAATTCCATGTTAGTTTATCCAACAACCGCTAGATGTCAATCGTAGTATTAAGAGTTTATAAAAATTCAGTCGTAGCTCGTTTCTCACTACGTCAATGGAACATGACGCGAAAGAGGACTTTGAATTTAATTCTCAATTATGTCGTTTAACATAAATTAGCTTTATATCTGCACTGTCAATATATTTTCTTGTATTTGTCGTACACATTATTGATTTGATGTCAACAATGCGGGACTTTCTGACGTTATTTTAACTAATTTATAGTCATTTCCTTAACTATACTGATATAATTGTTTGTTTTCAATTATACTAAGTGGACGGAATAAATGACTTGTTTTGAATGCATATATATTCTTTTATCCAGCCATAATTAATCAAAACTATCTTTGCAAATAAAGGCACACTTTAAGGGGCCTAGTATTGATAAAGTTTACACAAAATACTAATTTTGGGCCCCATTTAGTGGGTCCCAAAGGGGCCTGGTGTTATTCAGGTTAATTTTCATATTAATTTTGAACCCCACCTTCTTTAAAGGTCTCTCTATTCTTTCGGCCTTGAGCCTAGAACCTAAATCCGGTACAAACCATAGTAACATATTTTGCTCCAGGCGCTTGCCATTATTGCCCCTTGTGAGCCTCGTTACCATAACTATAGCATACTTTGATTTTATATTATATCTTCTAATAAGATTTCAATCAATGATTACCTTTTCTGAATTGAGGAGATGCGAATGTAATGGAGCACCCGAATGAGCTAAATGGTCTGCGCTGTCCTCTTGATGTAATACGCCATCGTACGTACGACATTCTCGGTTACGTCGATATTTTCGCCATAAAATTCTACAACAAAAAATTAACATTACGTACATTATCAAAATTCAAAATATCTAAGGTTGATTTTATTGTCAATGGGAACTAAGGTTAATTGATTCCTAATTTATATATGTTTTAGTTAAATTATCTGGTTCTAATTTTAAACATCATAATTTCCTTAATTGGGTTTGTAAAAAACCTAATCCGATAATTTAAATGTGACTATTTTTATCAACAATAAAACTGATAAGTTGATTTAAATTTATTTGCAATATATACATATATGTAGATTAAAAAATAAAGTGGAGCTTGCACTTGACTTTCTTTTACGTAGTTTTCATTATAAATATATATCCCAAACAAACTGTCAATAAATACCAATACTCTACAGTAATACCATGAAATTATTATTTTATTATGTTATCAAATTATTTGTTAACGTAATAAAACATTATTATTATTATTTGATTCAAATAATGTTTCTTCAATATAAAATAGATTGTTTCATTAATATTCATCTAATAAACGTATTCAAATGTAATACCAAAATGTGACAAGTTAATTAATTTACTTACAAATAAACAAAATCTCCCAAGTATTTTTCTAATATAAAGTTTAAAAGATCGGGTTGAAGTTACATAATTTTAAATACACATACCTGACAGCAAATGCTGTGAGCAATGAGAGAACTAACGGCACAAGGGTCGCAAAACATGCCAAGAACAAAGTTTGAATATCTGTAAAACCTAAAACCAATCAACAAAATTAATATAATATAACACATCAAATACATTTAATTCACAAACATGCAGAGACACTCATTTAAAACTCTTTAAAGATTTTTTTTTATAATGAACAATACGGCTTTGGCAATGTAGATTATAATTCTTGAATCTAGATGAAATACGATAAATATAAGTTAAAGGAAATATTCGGTTTAAATATTGTCTTATACATTTAAATATTAGAATTTTGATTATTAAAGTATGTAACCTGAACAAATGGATAAAGTTTAACCAAAGAAGATTATAGATTTAGTTGAAAATATTATACATAACTTATAAGAAAGTAAATATAAGACACCAATATAATCCAGCCCCCCTGAACAAAACTGTACGTAAGCAAATGTTGTGAACAGTGCGATATTTTTAGTGGCAAGTATAATAAATACTACCCTAAATGTAGTAAGGGTATAATAATAATTAAAATTAATAAGATAACGAAATCCAAAGGCATGTTAGGGAAGGTTTACTTGTTTACTAACAATGTTCGTGTTAAAAATATCATTAAATTCTAACAAATTAGTTTGCTTTCACGTTTCAATAGCTTTAACACAAAGTGCATCAAACGATGCTAAATCTATGTGCTGTGAAAATCGTACTATTCGCCATAATTTATGTTGTTTATTCATTGTCATCAAATTAATGTACTACAGTAAATACCTGTTCAATTTGCTTTGAATATCTATTTAAAAATACATATATAATATCTGCCTGTGAAATTTTGGTTATTCTAAAAACGTTGTCTCGATGTTTAGACTATTTCTAATTTGTTCGCAATACTGCATAAAGAGTATAGACGGTGTAAGAGGTGGTAGATATTTGGGTATATAAACAACTGATATTGAATCAGGAGAATATCCAAATATCAATACATTATAGATTAGCGATCAAATTCACCACAAATAATAACACACATCACTTTTATCACTCACTAAATCACACTCAATACACGACCTATTTCACTGGTAGATAGACTGTAAATGGTTATACGTTCTGAAATAAAGAATTATAGAAGACTGGTGCTCACATAATATCCTATTTAAATAAACGGATATAGTTAACACATATATTTAAACCGCATCGTAACACGGGTTCTTGTCAGGTTAAGTTTCGAATTGACCAAATTACAAATTGCAGTCGGACTAAGTTTTGGTATTATGCTTGAACTTGATTTTTGTATTTTACAGTAACAAGACACAAAAAATAGCAATGTTGCAACCTGCAAATACTCATATGTGCTAATTGTCAATTAGGGTAGAAAATTTAGTTTTAATGCATGTTTATTAATTTTAGAAGATATTATTATATTAACTGATTCTGTCAGCTAATTGCTGTGTTGTCCCAGCCGCATATGACCAATGCAATTAGTCTTCTTTACGTTTTCATTATCCTCCATAAATATATTAACAATTCACTTCAAGATAAAAGTTCTTTGGAACAAACAATTTTATTTCTCGCAAAGTACTTAACGAACCAAAGTTAGCATAAAACTGTGCGGATTTTTTTCTTGTATATTTAATTTCTAAATATATATATATATATATATATATATATATATATATATATATATATATATATATATATATATATATATATATTACACAATTATTAGACAAACTCACAATTACAACAGCCATGCCTTTACAACATATAAATATGTGTGAAGCTAAGATGTTATCCTGTTTTATTTCAACTAAAGAAAAAATCATTAATAAAATAATAAGGAAAATATAAGAATAAAATTATTAATGCCAAAGATAGCTACTAGCAAAATATATAGTGCTATACATAGCAAATGAAATATTGTTTTATTAATTTCAATACTTCATTACTATTCTTGAACAAATTTACGATGTGATAGAACAATGTTTCCAAAACTGTGGTACGCGTACCACAAGTGGTACGGGATAAGGTTTCAAGGGGTACACGATTTAACTTAATTGTTATATAATTTCGTAGATTTTACTCAAAATTATACGAATTATGTTAGTGTAATAGGACTTCCTCTATTTCAATTATTTACAACAAGGGTTACCCAAATAATTACAATTACTCAAAAGGGGTTCGCGCAAGATGGCAAAATACATCTACAGTATATATATACATACTGTCCGTGCCAACATTGTTGATCAGTCTAAAAAATACAACTGCCGTTTAATATGACAAGGCGGATGTTAATAGTCTGCACATTATTAGTGAAATATTGACGCCGTTCTATTAAAATTGTTTATTAAATACGAACTAACAAATTGTATGTATATAGAAGCAAAATACACAGTTACAAATCATTCGTGCACTTGTATTCATCTGAAGTTATTGCTACTATTCTCTACTCGTTTTACGTTCAGTTATTAACACAGCAAAACATAAACAAGTAGTATTTTTTATGTAGCAAAAAAATTTACGTTTTTAGTACAGTTGTAACTACTCTCCAGATTTTCAATAAGGTACACGATAAAATATCGTAATATATTAAGTTTAATAGTCAGGCGCAAGACATCATTAGCTAATATATATTTTTAATTTATTAAACAGCAATCAGAAAATACATTCTTTAAGCTATTCTGTTGGCTTAGGAACAGAATGGTGGAAGTTCCTTTTTTATCCTGATGAGGTTTCTACATTGAGAAGATCTCTTGTACCTTATTAGCTAATATACGACAAAGTTTGACGCATTATACAATATTTTATTCGATTCGCGTAGAATTTAATAGTAAATAAATATGATATTATATTAATCAATGACATAATTAAAATGTAGATACTTTTGAAAATCGTTTTATTTTCACGCTTTTAATATGACGTATATCTTATAAAATTTAGTATACGTAGCCATCTCTGGTTACTATTGAGGATAAAGATAGCCCATGTAAGTTAACAGATAAACTTAGTTTATCTGTGACTGACAACTTGTTCATTACCTACATCAGTGCTTCTTAGTTATAGAAGTCACGGGAATTCGGGGGTTACTATATTTCAGCTATTAATATTATCCAATCATTATTATGCTACACTAGGCTTCTTATATTATTGTTTACAGTGAATAGAACGTGATGTAATCGGAAAATGTGTTTGGAATAATTTTCTACTCAACAATAAATGGAATCCGTAGATTTGGTGCTTGACAATTGATCCCCACATAATACGTATACAATTGGTCCCGTACAATTCGTCCTTGACAATTCGTTGAAAAAGCTTATACGTATAATTGACATACGCACAATAAAAATAATATTTATTAATTCCAAACAGAGTTTGGATTATTATATTTTTATATTTGAGCACGTCAAAGCTTACTTTAACGACTTATCGAGGACGAATTGTCAAGGATAAATTTTCGGGCCTAATTATCATGGACCAACTGTCGGGGAAGAATTCTCTGGGTACCCAATTACAAATACATAGATCCTTATGAATATCTTTAAATATTTTAAGAAGATCAAGTGCTTTTGAGGGGTGCATATGCACTCAAGCATCTCCCTGGGTACACCATTGGCAAGAGGGCTGTAGTACCACAGATGTGGATAAACACTGGCCTACGTAATAATAGAACGATGTTGCAGCGACAATATAGTAAATAATAAATATGTTCAAGATAGTAACTATATATATATATATATATAAATATATATATATATATATATATATATATATATATATATATATATATATATATATATATATATATATATATATAAGCAAATGAAAACGAAAAAAATCTGAATTCTAAAAGAACGTTAATTAAACGGTGTGAAATTAAATAATGAGATAAGAGTATAATAGTAGTAATGAATAAAGCATAATAACAGGGTGTAACACCTTTCGCTAAACTAAATAAACCTGATGTCCTACCACGGTACTCACTGTTGTCTACATCGTCATTTTCGACGAAGTACCCGGTGCCGTTGAACGCACGCTCTGTGAACGGTGCCACCGGGTCACTGTCACTGGTACTCACGGCACCGGTACGGTTATTGCGCAACATCGCGGCGGCTGTGTAACGGTAACTGGAGGAGGCGGCGACGGCGTCGACGGAGGTGCCATTGGCGTCCTCTGCGCTGGACATCCTCAATTACTGTTGCCAGGGACATACACACACAGCCAGCCGGATCTACAACAAAAAAAATATCATATATTTAAATAAAATAGACTTTCACTGAAGATTAGTTTTAGGGCCAGAAAAAATGTTTATGTTGCTATTGTTTAGATTTAGATGATGGATAGTTAAGGATCGATCAAACAAAACAAGGAACATACATCTATTCTATGTAATTTTGAATTGCTTAGAAAAAGGGGATGTACATTTCAACAATATCCATAAAACAGTTTTGAAATAATTTAAATAAAAAGCATAGGTACTAAAGTCTTCAGTTCGGCGTATAATAAATTTGATGCAAATAAATTAAGATGATACAATTATAAATACTTATTAGAATTAGAATACTGACCACGAAAAATAATGAAAATACCCGTTTTAAGGTCCTTGCTTCTAGTTTAGACTATTTTCTCAGAAAACCTCCTATTTTTTTTGCAAAGAAGAGTGCTTGCCTACTTGTGTTAATTTAAAAGTATCTCGAAATCAATACGAATCTTATAACCTTTAAAAGTATTATAATTTCTAACAACTATTGTTTGAAAAAAATAACATTTACAGACAATGCCATGTTACATTTACATTATCCAATTTACCACACATAGATATTGTTTCATGGCAATAATAGAAATAATTTCAAACAAATTATTGTTTATTCGTAACACATTGCAAACTTGCTACTCCCGTAAAATCGAAAAAAGTTTGATGTTATTTATATTTTATTGAAGTCAACTGTAAGGAATGCGTCAATATTTTAGAAAATAGACCTATTCTGTCAGTAGGTTTATTGACTGGCAGAAGTGATTGTACATTTCATTTCAACAGGCTGTTGCGTGAAGCAATACAGCAAACAGTTACAGAAAATGGTAACAAGGGCATTCCATTGTTGTTGCTGACAGGCCTTTCAGGAACCCGTATCACAATCATATTGAATCTATTTGGGGATGAAAAGTAAATAACGTAGTGATTTCCTACACCGACCTTTAACTTTTCTTTGGCAGAAATTCGACATGCTCTAGAACAGCTCCAATAAACTGCAAAAGCAGAAATTTTACAGAACGAAATATATTATATATATATATATATATATATATATATATATATATATATATAAACATCCAGATGTATGTGTTTGTTTACTTAAATATAAATTTGAACCAAAATTTAGAAAAATATTAAACATTTGCTTACAATGAATGCAATTACTTCATAGGTTGTGAATGTTGTAAGATTTGCATAGCGTTCCAGATAAAACTGTTAGATACACATACAGATTAATCGATGAGGAGTGGTCTGTATACGGTATATGATACAGACACATGGTGCCCACGGTTTAGTTTAGTCTATGTAGAAATCAATATCAATACTTTTCCATTGCTGCGGTGTATTTTTATACATATTAATATATGCTGGTGAATATTTAGATTATAAGCCAGGAAAATATCTTGCTTTGATTTGGCTTGGAAAATGTTTGAGAATATCAGATAAAAGATTAATAAAACGGATACGGGATTATGGATGACGTGAATAGGATGATAATGAGGTGGCGTCCGTTGGATAAATGTTTGAACACGATGTTTGAAGTTGCGCTGAAAAGTTTTGAACCAACATAATAAAAGATCAGGAATGAAAAGTTTCATTAGTTTGAAAGAAAAATGTTAAGAGGATTCTAAAGTCAATAAAAATTCACCTTAGTCACAACGATCGTATCGACGAATCCTTTGTTTTCTATTGACATAATCTAGTCTTATAGTAAAACATATCATTGCCTAATGATAACATCACATGGGACAATCGAACGTGATCACGTAACAAACGGAGTGTGTTTAAGTTTGTGGGTTGCGTTGAAAATGAGTTAATTCTTGTTAACAACACACTTTGGTGGGATGTATTTAGAGTTAAATCCTATTTCGCTATCAGACCGAAACTAGTTGCTAACTTCATTAGCTAGCAAGAGGGTGTTTGGATGTTGGACGTTTGTACTTGTATATCTGATCAGAAGGAAATATATCGTCGTCCTTCGGACACAACGATGTTACCAACAAGAATAAAAAATGAGTTATGTTGGCTATATACAATTCTTGTGCGAACTTTGTTACATTTAATGGCGTATCATAATTTTCTTGCTGTCATACATATATAACAGAACGCCGTTTCCACGAATTAGGTGGCAGACACCATTTGTTGAAGCCATCATGATCTCTGCGAAAATATTCTAAATGATATACATTATCAATGTTATTTCTTTGAAAATGTTTACAGGAAAAAATTGCGAAAATATTCTGCATGCTTTGCTCAAGGAGTAGCTAAATTAACTTTCTCTTAATGATGCATTACGCGTTTAGGTTATTATTTTATTTGAAAAAATGTATAAAGAAATTGTAATAGTAATAAATAAACATTTGATGTCTCAATTCAAGTCAATCCTAGAAAACTATACACGCGAATCATTAATTTTCATTAAGTGTTTCATAACTTTTATCCCGTTTGCCCATGACTTGTCCTTCACTCAATTCATACTCAATTATATTAATCATTTATTTTGATAGCGACTCAATATTTTCACTTTATTTATTTCCGAACAAATGTCTTTAGTTCGTTAATTTTGCAATAAGACGACATCGTCTAATTTGTTTATCACTTATTCCAAGTACAATGTCACACAATACACCTATTTATTCCAGTCCCTTATTTCTCATGTTTATGTTTAATACACCATCTTCCATATTCAACATTCATTACGATACATCTAGAATTTCTTGAATCTACATAAATAAAATGTTTAAAGAGAGAAACACGCTTCAAAAGAAAATCTATTAAGGTCTCAATTTTAATTTTATTGTCAAAATAACGTTGTATGTATCGAGAGGAATTTTAAATTTAGGTCATCAACTTTTACTTTAACAGCATCGATTAGGGACTGAAACTTTTGTTTTCTTTTATGTCAATCGATTGGTGAAGAGGCGTATAAAGTATCAAGGAGCATCCAATTTTATATTTTATACTGTTTCATACAACCAATAAATCAGGATTAAAAAGCTACAAAGCTTTGACAGAAATGTTCAGAAATTTTCTTTTACGTAGCCCTGCAAATTTACACCAAAGCCAAACTTTTCAAGTTAAAACTTATTGTTACAATATTGAACTTGTGTTAATTTATTTCTCAATATAATATGAAAAATCTTTTAATGCCAGCAAATGACTTACTCTTTAAAATAATAATATAAGGCGTGTTTCTTCGAAACCTAATTCGCAATCAAAGGAATCATAAATATAAGAATCATGTTTCTTCGAACGTTGTTAGTTATCCTTACTCTTCTATTTTGTGATCAGAAAATTATAATTTCCTTCCCCTTGCGAATCATACAATTTCTATGAAGACATTTTGAATCCCCAAATTAGCGCGTTAAGTTCAGTAAAAGTGACTGAACAAATTAAGACAAATTTTGAATGAACATTTATAAAGCATTTAAATTAATATAAAATGTTTTTTATTCTGCTTGAGCATCATCCTATTTTTATTTAGAGATAATCTTCACTCTTAAGTTTAAATTAAATATGTAATTGTGGTTAACAACTGACAGTATTTAAATTTGACGTATACAAAACGTACGATCGAATCCTTCAATCACGATCTCTCTTTGAATATTATACTTAATCATGATTTAAACTTATCAGACTAATGACAATTCAAGGAATTATGATTTAGAAAACCATAATCATAAAACGAAGAAACACACCTAAAATCATTTGAAATAATTGGTAGCTATATGAAATCTATGGTTCTGATTCTGACAACTGTGAATGTGATTTCAATGATTGATGCAAGCATCAATACTTCCAGAACTTTGTATGTTTTTCATAATATTGATAAATTCATTACAAATGCCTATTAGGGTCAGAGTTTTCCCTCACTTTGAATATAATCAATTACAAACAAGTGAAATACAAACAGACACAAGCCAATTAATAAATTGTTTCAATATGTGTATATAGTTTTATTATGTACCCTGTATTGCAAATACTACGCTGCAAGAGTATTTTAGAATTCCAGTAATTTTAATCGATTAACTCCTACATTGTACGGTAATAGAGACATCCGGAAATGTTCCCGAAACCGGACATGGTTTATTACTTGGAATTGATGATGGTTTGCGTGGCCAACATCGCCATTGCCACCAGCGCACTCTAGATATGCGCGTCATCATAAATTTACCCCCACGCAAGAGGTATTACTCTGTGGCGTTTCTGTTTGTGTACATCGCACAAACACAATCTAATTACCCGCCCTTATTATTTTGTTTCCGTTTTTGTTTTTAATTGGAAACTATTATTTTTGTTTGATGCACTACTATGTACTTAACCTAAATGATTCGGACATGTAACATTTTCAGAATAATATTTTTAGCTCGCTGTATACGAAGTACCGAAGAAGCTAAAGCTTTCGGTCGTGTATCTGTAGCATTCTCTGATAAAAAAAAAATCCTTAACAAAAAGTGTTTGTCTCGTCGCCCTGATTCCAATTCTATCAATATTATTCAATATATATTTTAATATAATAAAATACGTAATGACCCAAAAGGGGATTTTAAATATTTTATTGAAATCAGAAAAATGTTGTCAAAAATTATGTCAATAATCATAATTTTTTACATAATTTCTCTGATTTCAAGAAATTATCTTAAAAACCTTTTGTGTATTTAGATATTATATTAAAATATATATTGAATAATGTTGATAGATATGACTAAAAACCGTGTTTTAATTAATTTTTTTAATTAAAATGAACCGTCAGTTACAAACAGCCAATCACAAGGCCAGATAAGGGTGCCGCGCGTATGCAAGGACTTTTCGGCAACACTAAATGGTATTTTCCCATAATGTCGCTATTTTTTAATTACAAACAAATTAGTTAACTCTTCACTTGAATTACAAGCCTCTAATTCCGGAAGTATAAGGGCTATAAGATGCAACAAAGAAACCAATAGGGTACTCATGTGACATATATACCAAATTTGGTTTAAATCAACCAATATCCTTTCTACCTGTACCTAATTATTATTACATAAAGTTTTGTAATCTGGGAGATGTGAAATTGATTTTTCTGGTTCTAATTTTGTTTCTATTAATGTTACAAACATTTACTGCGAATACTGTAGCTCTTCCGTACATACAGTACGTCGGCCTGAAGAAGTACATATTTTTTTGTGCACGTTCAAATACTAATTAAAAATCAAGTAATAAAGTTAAAATCATGTTTTGATTAACTTTAATATAATATTTCAGTAAAGTTTTATTGTGTAATTTAACATCAAAACAGTTTCCTCTGTATAAGTTTGTAGAAAACATTCGGAGAATACAAAAGTTTTTCTATATCGCACCCTGTTTTGATATAAAACATTATTGTGCTACTTAAACAAATAACAAAAGTAGCAAATATGAAAGAACGCCCACATAACATTTTTATTTGTGTTAATTCAACTTCCTCATATAAAATATAGCACCTAACAAAAAATCTCTTCTATATTCGATTCTATTTATACCCTTTCTTGTTTCCATAGAAACTGCCAATTCTATATCGTCCATTCGCATTTATATAAACGACGCAACGCCAGCAACATTTCTCCATTCGATTTTCCGGCAAGACCTTAAAAAATCGTGCTCCGGAGTCTGAAGAACTTATCATCCGGAACATGTCTCGCGGGTATACCCGACACTACTCCAGCGCTCACTACCGCCAACTGCTGGTGACCTGGTCTCTGTTTGTTGCAGATAAACGACGACAGATGTCAGCCCGCTTAATTTCATTTAACCAGGTTAATTTGATATATAACGGTACAGTTGCAGCAAACTCATTAATTATAATAATTTGAATTTCACGCTTTTTCAATTAAGTTACATGCATTTTTGCGACTTTGTTCTTTTAATATGCACTGCTTTTATTTCCGTAGTGGTCAGTGACGAGAACACCATTATTTTTTAAATTTATAGTTTAATGAAACCACATTTTTTGAAACGAATTTTACCATCTTCTACAATTAAATATTTTATTTTAACTGTGGCCTAGTATAAGGTTTTTTATAAGAATTCGTTGCTGTTCTTACTTTCTTAAATCATGAAAAATTTTCAATTAAAAATTATTATAGAAAAACACGATTTGGGATTATTTTTGTGTGAGAGTGTGTGTGTGAGTGTGTGTGTGAATGCTCTACAGCCTATACCACTGTAAATAAAAATAAAATGTTAATAAATAAAAATGTGTACATCCCGGAAAAGAAAACCATCTATTTTTGAAACTCCTACTTGTATTTTACTTTAAATTTTAAAATAAGTAATAGGTATTTGATCCGTAGAGAACAAAAATAAAATGTACTGAATAATTTTGCAAGTTTTTATATTTTAATATGAAAAATATAAATATTTGTTCCTTAGATATCACGACTAATGAATTTATGAATATTATGTACCTATAATAATATCCGAAATACTATTATAATCTTCTTACACAAATAAAGTCAAGTCTACCAATTTTTTCAGAGAACTCCAATTCTAAAAAACTTCAATACTAAAAAATAAATAAAGAAAAAGAATGAACTCCGAATTCTAACAAAGTTTCACTTTTTGCTGAGAACTCGTCGAAATACTTGTCACTGCTAAAATGTCTACGGTTCTTGAATAAGTAAACAATATTTAATCTGGTATAGGCCTCAACAAGTGGACTTTGAAAACATGTTTTTGTTTTTATATACTACAATAAATTCGATGCGTAGAATACTAAATAAAATGTGTCATCAAAAGAGTTTGACAAGTGCCACACAAAGGAAATTTAATTCACTCGACTTTCTTATACTGTCGCTATAATATCTATATATAATATTGTTATATTTTGTTTTAAATTGATTCTACGATTGCTATGAAACAATAAGTATTGTAACTAGGGAAACGTAAATGTACTCGTATATTAAAAGGCGAATTTTTAATAAATAATAAAATCTTTTCAAACAATCGTTACTAAAAAGTTTAATAACTTTTTTTAAGTATCACTTTCTCTATTTCATGCTGATTCCGAGATACTAGAAAAATAGCAAGAGTTAACCATTACCTCCGGTTAAGATATTGTTTTCAAAAATAAAATTTGCTGTAGAGCGATTACAGACAGACACGCACAGACATTATTTCCGAAATAAATTGAGAGATGGTCAAAACGTGTATTTCCGTTAAAATCTCGAGTTCAAATTGTTTCGTGATTACAATACTTCGTTATATACATTAGTATAAGAATAAGAAATCACTATATCTTACACACAATTTTCTGCGTAATATTCAAGGTTTCCCACATTCCGGTTTCCACTACAAATATAGGAATTTTCATTGTATAATTGACGTTGTATTTTAAATTGATACATGGCAATTGCATACACTCTGTTGCATCATTCTTGAAGAGAGTAAATATTTAATGTAAATTGAGTGAAAAGCATAATACAGTGTTGGCTTCGACACATTACGTGACATGATTATATTTGGCATGCAGGTGGCGCCAAATTTATGCCATAGATGCCTTGCTGAACTTAAAATATAAATCTAAAATTGGCTTAAAACGGAAGTTAGATTTCATGTACGTGAGCTTCAACAAGCCAAGGTGCAAACACCAATGCTTCCAACTCGCCTTGCGACGAGCTGTTAATAAACTTCGGACCCGACCTATAAATCTAATTATTTTACTATCCGATGTATATAAACTCAAGAATTTGCGTAAATCTAATACCAAGGAAACGTAAATGTAACATAACTATTTTATAAAGCAAATTATCAGAAGAATGGAAAATTATTTAAAACTCACTAATTTTCTAACTCATACCATTTACGAGTTATTGAAAAAGGTGCAAGAATAAACAGTTGCTTCTAGTTAAGATATTGTTTTTAAATATATTCGGTCTCAAGTGTAAAGTTTAATTATTTTATCGTTAATAGTTTTAGTGACAGAACGTTGACACAGGCAGTATTCTGAATTTGTCAGATTCGGGTCAGGAACGTGTATTTGCGTTAAAATTTGAAATGTTCTTATTCACTAAACTTCTTTACTACATTCGTATGAGAAAATATAAAGAAAATCGTTGTGGTTATTACACATAATAATTGGATTTCATCTTTACAGTTTCTTTTTATTTCATATGTTATTTCCACTTAAATTTTCCCTGATTATACAGAGTTATCCTTCATATTCGCTGCATCGAATAAAAAGAAAAGAAAACGTATATTATACAAATATGGGACGTCGATAAATTCTCAATTCAAAATAAACCTCTTATGAAAATCATCAATTTTTGGAAAATGTTTCATTTATTTTTATATGTAAAATACATATATTTCTTTAAATTTCGCCTGTACACTTGTACAATAGATCATACGTAAGCGACATATATTTTTTGGAACGAATATATTTTTTGGAACGAATTTATTTAAATTTAGGATCAGAAAACGTCAAGAACGGAACGATGATTTTTGTTTTCACGGCACTGGATTCCTCTTAAGGTTGTATGTTTTCTAGTGATGGAAAGATTGATTATAAGATTGAAAGAATAGTGTTTGAAGGTTGTAAGATTCTGAGTGCATTAGGAATGTTTGCTAGGAGTACTAGTATTTCTGAGGATGCGAGATTATGTGTATACAAGGGTGTGTTGGTGCCAACATTAACGTATGAATGTGAATGTTGAGTATGGAAAACGAAGTTTAAACGTAAAGTGACTGCGGTGGAAATAAGGTTATTGTGGTGTTACAAGAAGAGACCGAAAGAGAAATGCATGGGTGAAAGAGAAGTGCGATATTGAACGAAATAACGTAAGTAGAGTTAATGATGAACAAATTCGAGAGAATGTTAAATTAAACGTTAACAAGAAATATAATTTATATAGGTGATGCAAATGGAAAAAGAATGCGGGGTCGCCTTCGAAATAAGTGGATGAATATGATTGAGAATTAATGGAGGAGGATTGTAAGATTGAAACGGGTAACCCCAGTCATGGGAATGACGTGACGTTATGTTTGTACGTATGTATGTTTGTATGTACCCAGAACTTTTCAAATAGACAAAAGAAATATAAGTACAATGCTTTTTTTTTTAATTTAAAATTTCTAGGAAAAAAAATCATTCTTCAGAATTAATATGACAGCAAAAGAAAGGTAGAAATAAAATATGCGCAGTAAATTTGAGACATTTAAAAAGCTGACAGTACTGTTTTAAAGAGTAAAATATTACCGGGAATATTAAGAAGAACAAAAATTAAACATTTATCAGTAAAGGTATATATATATAAATTTCTAGATGACGTTTGCAGTCTTTTGTTCTCTATCATTGTTTTTTCACAGCCACTTTTCCGCGTTAAACTTCTCATAATTCTTCAAGCTCCATTTTTTCTTGGTGGGTATATCTTATTAATGGACCTTTCCTTTTAGCCAGGCATATATATATACATCTCGTCTGAAATTGACAGCCTTATTACAAGGATTTCTTTGCAAACGTGTATATATTTAAGGTTTTAAAACTACTGCGGTGGTCATTCCGAGCTTTATATTATATTCCTAAACAGTCTGAATTTGCTGTACGAAGTACAGATGAGTAAAAGCATCGGTCGTATATCTGACGCATTCTCGGAGCCAAACTATCAAAGATTCACAAACCCGGAAAGTGTATGAGGCCAATTGTATCTTGTATAAACTCACCAACTTATCAACTGTCGAAATAGCTTGTTAATGAATTCAAAAATTTACCTATTAAACAAGAAGATCTTTCAGTTCATAACTCAATGTAATTTATTAATCATATTAAAAATTTAACTTTAAAAAAAAAGGTTTTATTTGACGTCTGTTCTTTATTTCCAAGTGTTCCCATTCCTCATTTCTTACATATTTTAAAAAACTGTTAATTTCGAACGACCTAAATCCAGATATTGTTAATGAATATATATATATATATATATATATATATATATATATATATATATATATATATATATATATATATATATATATATATATATATATATAACTAACTCACTGCATGTCTAAGACTTGTTTTCAAGTAGGAGAAAGCTTTTATAGACAACATGAAGGGACTATGGGTAATTGATTATCACCTTTTATTGCAAACCTTTTCATGAGTAAATTTGAAACGGATTTTAAAAAATCAGCTACATATTTTCCTAGCGAGTGGATGATATTTTTGCAATTTTCAATTGTAATAAAAATGATATTAATAGTTTTGTAGATAATTTAAACTCGAAAGCATTAAGTTTACATGCGAAATAGAGACAAAAGTTTCCTTCTACTTCCAACTTCCATTTCTAGATATTTAAGTCATTAGAAATAATAATAAATTAGAATTTGATATTTATAGGAAAAAATCCAATGTTAACCGTTTTATTAGTTCAGATTCATATCAAAATAGCAGCAAATAACTTTCTTATTCATCGTTTGTTAAACTTCCCTTTAACATATATAAATATGATAAAGAACTTAAATACATCAGAAAAATGGACATTTATAATAGTTTCTATCCCAAGATTATCAATGACACTTTACACAAACGAAAACAAAAACATGTAGTTAAAATTTCCACAATTCTTGATGTTCCATTGACATTTAAAAATCAAAAATAAATGAAACTTCCATTTCATATGTATGCCACCAAAGGATTAACTCCCATTTCTTTGCAATACTAGTTGTCGAAATATGTATTTAGCTTATTAAAATACTTTGTGGTAAAGAATTTTTATTATTATTAATTTTGACTGTATATGATTGGCACATGGTATAGTATAATAATAATATTATACGTTCACAGTTGGTTGACATATCTCCGAATTATCTGCGATGACAAACCTTTGTGAATGCATCAATTCTTGTTGAACAAAGATAGAATACTAGTATGTTAAAATAGTAACCCTAACATGAGCAAAATAAGTTAGTATACATTGTGAGCAAAAATAAAATATGTATGTTAGTTCTGTCGACTGGCTACACAAAATTCAAACCACATATGTATGTACACCAACCGTGTATACCTTAGTATAGGCTGGGTCAATCCGGCTTTTGCCTGGGCTAGGCCAAGCGGAGTTATTTTTTTGTATGTTACAGAGATGCATCGTCCAGTGTGGTGGTTCTGTACAGAGCATTGGCCCCTGGAAATAGAGCTTGGGTTTATAATGCATAAGTAAACAGTCCACGATTAATCGTATTCATATGGCCATGGCATGTTTTACATCTCCACGGAATAGAATAAATAATACTCTACATATTTTTAGCTCGCCGTACGAAGAAGCTAAAGCATCCCATATGCAAGTCTTGAGTTTAAAGTTTCATAAGTTTACTATCAAGAGTTTTAGCTACAGAACGTTCACACACACACACACACACACAGAGATAAAACTATTTGCAGAATAATATGTTTGAGGTTTCACAATTTCACGTTCGACAGTTTTGTCTCTAGAGGATTCACAGACAAAGAGACGTCATTCCAAAAATAGTCACATTCGAGTTAGGGAAGGTCAAAACGTGTGTTTTTCATAATTACAAGACTTACTTATTACTGCGTATAAGAATGTAAAAAACTGGAATGGTCTCACTCGACTTTCTATTCACTAACAATTTAATTAATATTGCTTTATTAATCATCCTAGATTACTGTGAAACGACATATGTTGAAAAAATTTAGTAAACGTAAATATGACACGATTATATTCAAAGACGATTTTTATTAGAACCACTTTTTCCCTAACTTTTGTGATTATGAAAAAGTGTTACGGTACGGCCTAGATATATCAGTGATATGAATAGTACATTGGATAACTATGTTTGATTTATAATTCCTTCATTTTATGAGGGAAAAAAGTCCGAATAGATCGGCGAAGAAAACCCTTGTTACTCTCAAAGGAGTGCAGCTTTCGCCGTAAAGGTGGTTAGGTTAATTCACTTGCTCATTGTGAGCAAATGGGCCTCCGCCGTTCTAGTCATATTGGTGATAGGACAAAAAATGCTTAAAGTAAACATGTACTTATTCATTTTAAAAAAGGAGGTGCACATCTAGAGCATATAGAAGTCTTAAGTTTAATGTTTCCCAATTTTAGGTTCAATAGTTTTGGTTCTAGATATATGATATGGTTTCACTGTGTTACCGCTATAATGTCAAAGGTTAAATGAAACTTCATATTATAGCTAATGAAGGTGGAATATATGTATAACCTTGATTTTCCTCGTTTTATTTAAATACGTGGGACTCATTTCTAGTGAAATACGTATACTTCATAAACACTATATCATACAGGACCCTTCCTTTCCTACACGTACCATACATATATAAAATGATAATAATTATAAAACTGGTTGGCCATTTATTTCAGCCGAAATTGTATAACATGTTTTATATATAAGAGCTTTGCCATTCCATTGGCCATAGGGGAACGTTGACAATACATTATTCAGAGCATGGCTGGTCTGATTTTAATTCACCGATAAACACGTTTAAAGTGAATTTGGCATCAGTTAAAAAAAAGTATGAGGCAAATTTTATAACTTCATGCAAATTTATGAGATTACTATCGATTATTTGTATCTGATGTACAGATTTAATTTTGGTTTATTTTGCATTTTAATTTTTGCACGGAAAGAAATAAATAGCAAAAATTTTACCAATTGTGACAAAATATTAATTCAAACCATACAGTACAAAAAATTTGGAGTGCCCTGCATTCGTCTTATTTGTCCGTATAATTATATTGTTATACTTTTGTTTAATATTTGGCAGTTATTTGTCATAAAATAATTTAGTAAATTGTTTTTATGGATATAACTAATAAATTCACATAATTCTATTGTGATAAATTAACTTTTTTTTTCTCTCTCGATTATTAGACATTGAAATTAAAATTGGAACTTTTTACTACATGAAAACATTCAATTTTTATTATCTTATATGTAATTTGTAAAAGAAGATGTGATCACAAAGAAGAGACCTGGAAATTTTAATTGAAATATTCGTATTGGGGGTCCTTGAATTTCTTTTGATTATTTTGTAAACGACGTTTGTATATGGGTGTGTGTGAACATCATATAACCTATACCTTTGAACATATATAAATATGACGTTTTGAATATCGCGGGAAAGAAATCGCCTATTTTTGAAACCGATATTTCACCCAGAAGTGCTTGTTTGCTCGTGTCGGTTATTAAATATTTCAAAAATAACACGAATTAGAGAAAAATTAAATCCGATAAATTTTGAAATTACTAGCAATTTATGTTTAAATATGTTTTCGAACAAGATTTGGTACGCGTAAAACGCACCAATGCGTAGAGCTCGCCTTTAGGTGCGTTGCGATCAGTGGTTTTGAATTTTTATGGCCTTTTGGTTAACAATTTATAAAAAGAATTATAGATATAAAAAGTCTTGATTTTGTTAACAACGATCCTTATATTTCCAAAATATGAGTGAATATTATAATTAGGTGCAATTTGAATATTTCTAACAATTTTTGCATAACATAACGAACTTCGAATATGTTAATTAAAACTTTAAAATGTTTAAAACTTTCATACGGCGACGTGAAGCCGTGTTGCTTTGGTGCATGCAACTATTCTTGTTTTACTGTAATATTGATTTTGTCCCAAATATGTTTGCTTGTCTCAAATAAAAATAAATTAATAATTTACACTTCTTTTTATGTTCATCTTGTAAACTGCGTAAACATATCTTTTCGTTTCTTGAACTTTTCCGTATTTTCGTACGGCAACCAATTTAACCGAATCTCATAGGAAATGTCTTAGCATGCGAATCACCATTGAAAGCTCGAGAAACTGGGGTACTAGGGTGCTTCAACACAGAGATGCTAACCGTTTTATCTCACGAGATCTTTAGAATAATAGATACCTATAGAATCTAAATTCGAATCTCAATGTCAGCTCCGATTTCTCTCAAATCAGTTGCATGTGATAAATAACCTATACGGTACGGGCGCGATCCAGATAACCATAGCCGAGTCAACTGTTGACTTACTCATCTGTCTAAGATTATTCCGATTAGTTTATTTTGACACATGGTACAAATTCGAGAACAAGTAATTTTTCCGGAGTACTATAACTATATCTATTAAAGCGCACAGACACATCACAGACATCATATCGATAATAGTTAATATTAGGTCAAAGAGAGAATACGATATATAGGCTCATTTCAAACATATTATGGCCCCGGAGATAGAAGAGACACGAAATAATAATGGCAATTGTGTGCTTGGTTAAGTGTGTAATAATACAAGAATATGTGGACACATAACGGATTGCAAAAATGGAACACACCGAATGTAATTTCAATGTATAATTTCTATTTATATATTTATCATGTCTTGTTTGGCTCTTGTATTTTTTAATGTCATAAAAACCATTTAAACAAAGATTTCTATTTCTATGTTTCATTAAGTTACCAAAGTTTTATGAAATATATCGTGAAACTTGACATCTCTGTCTACTATAAATCAATGTAGTGACTATTTCTATCTCTCGAAATCGAATTTGTAGTTTATTTCATCATGATAAATCAGTGTTGTGCATTTATCAAATTAAATTAAAATCAATGTAGCGCCGTTTTTATTGGGTAGTCGCCTGTAAAACTACCTCAACATTTTATCTTTTAACCGATTGAACCCCACATAAACTTGTGCGCTGTTTTCTCATCCGACGTTGTGAAATATTGTGTGAAGTTATGTGGTATGTATTTTATTTGTTATAGCTCCATAAAATAAAATGTTGTAAATGTGTAGATTTAAAATGTTTCATATTTTACACAATAAACTATGTTTTTAATAACCAACTGTACTTGTGGCACAAACTATATTACTTAATTGTATTTCGTAGAATTATATGTTTTTTTAAATCTACTAATATGGCTTTGAAGAAGCAACTTCATTACATTTCTACTTTCATGGACGAAGTCAAAATGGAAGTATATTGTGTATTAATGAAAAATTTCTAAACCTAAATTGATATTGAATATTTACGATATATCATCTGTATGTCATGAATTTTCAACAGCAAAAACTATTGAATATAAAAATAAGAAACTATATTTGAAAACATAATCTATACAGGTTTACATGGGTTTACTCTTTACATTACGGCACCAATTAGATAAAATCTGTTTTAGATACAAGTTACAGATATTAATATACTTTATTTAAATATGTTTAGTTTAAATATGTTTTCAAAAAGTTACTAGAAAATTGCTTTCGTAATTAATGAATGTATATTGTGTTGTATATCCATAATTATAATATTTACAATGATAATCGTAGTATCAACGAATATCATATTTGAATTAAAGTACAACAATATTACGAAAGCTTTATAAAAATATCTACGCACAACTCTGTATTTCTTTTACGAAATTATATACCACCAAATATCAATGATCTTTGATGCATAATGTACAAGAAAATTTATTATAGAGCACTACAGATTTTGTTATTAATATTTTAAAGTTACGTTTCAAAATAAAAATCTTTCTCTGTAAGAGTTTAAATCGTCTATTATGATACTTACTGCTATTGTTATACCGAATTACCAATTTATAGCAAAGGAACTATTTTAAACTCAAAACGAATTCAAATATTTATTAAATTTAAAACATTTAAAATGTATTCTAATTTCATTATTTGGTCAATTTCCACAATTTTCACTTGAATAATAAGTTATTAAAATGTCGAATGAGATAAATAACATTGCTGTATATAGTTAAGTTAAGTTTAATGTTCAAATAGAAGCGGTGTTAAATTCCATAAGTACAAGAATACCTAAGCTCATCTTAACGTTAAGAGCTACTACTGCATCTGTGCATAATAATTTAAATGAATGCCATGTTTATTTCCCCTTTTACCATATTTATCAAGGAAGTTATTTATTTAACCCATTACCGTCGGAATAACTATGTTTATTTATTTATATATTTATAATTATTCATCAGATATGAATTTTATGATTGTATGATGCGATATTTAAGCTACGCTCAAAACAGGTTGTTAGGCGCTAATGGGAAATATTGGTCTTTGCGTTAAATAAAATGTGGACAGTATCTAATAATAAAAAGAAAATATCTCATGGTGCAATCCTGACTTAATCTATAATTATGTAAGGAGAATCTTTAAAAAGAGCTGCAGTTTAATTAATACATATTTAAATTCATAAAATAATATCTGACATAATTAGTGGATTAAATTAATTTGCAATTTAATTGAACGCTCTCCAAAATGTTAAAACTTCTTACAAAAACACGACCTGGCTCAGAATTACACAATTACTTTGAAGTTTAATCCCCGAAATATCAAGTAAAACAAAACAATGCAACTGTCAATTGTCCTCGTCCTACTGTTAACTGTAGCGAACAATAGGGCAGCACGTATATGTATGGCGTCACACTACCCCAGAGCCAGGCCAGCGCGCGAGCGAGCAAGCAAGCAGCAACAAGCAACACAAACTTACCATCAGCACACTACGATGACGATAATTTGATCCAAAATACACACTGATCGCGGCAAACACATAATCGAGAATGGTGGTCGCTGGAACTGCATGCAGATAGACAGGTACTACATTATTACGGATTGATCACCGCTCACTAAGTTAAATATAAGATACAGTATTTTAGGCTGTATATGGTTAGATATTTGTGACGCTATCCCCTGTGCACGAGATGAAAGTAGAGAGATCTCGTTCGACACGCCTCTGGGATGCTGCGGCTGCAGCTACAGACACGGGAGCACTGCGACGTCGCGGTGCTACAGCGCCACCATTGATTCGACGCCGGGCCAGCACACTCTCAGGACCGTACGGGGGATGGAGCGCTTTCAGCCGGAGGGTGCATTTCACCGAAATTGCCCACAGCTTTAGTGGTTGGTTCGAACGGAATTATGTTCAGTTATACTTGTTTCGATTTATTTTATATAGCTCCAGTATTCTCACATTGGAATACAATCCCGCATTAACTATCGAAAAGTAAATATTGACATGCTTTGCTATCAGAAACTATTTTGAAAACTATTGTAAGTGGAAAAACTGACCTCCAACTAAGGCTAATACTCTAGTTTTGGTTTCAGTACAATATTTCGTTTCTAATGGAAAATATTTTAAAACTCTTGTTAACTTGTCTTTGTTAATTTTTGGAAATGCGAGTATCAATGAATTTTCTGATAATACTTATATAATATTGATAATACTTTAATAGAATCGATTCTAAAGTTATTATGAAATAGTTTAGTAAATATTGTAACCAATATATGTATATAAATTTATTAATTTCAAATAAATTTTTCAGTAATAAGTACAAGAATTGAGGAACTAAATCAAATCAAACTAATTATAAATTGCAATATCTTTAAGTTTTATAAGAATTACTTTTTACTGTTATGCCATTTTCACACCTAGACTTTAATATAGAATGGTGAAGTACTGGTGTGTTTACGCATGACCTTACTTCAAGTGCGTCTAACTTAAAGACGAATATTTGCGTCTTAAACTGAGATTACGTGGTATTCGTTGCCAACTTAAAATATAACCTTGAAAATACTATTGTCAGATTTTAAAATAATTTATATTTATGTATTATTTAAAGGTACCATTTATGTTAATATATGATATTATAATAAAAAATATATTATTTTATATAAAAAATACAATATCAATTAATTGAAACATACCCAAAAAAATATACACAATTCTGACAGCGCGAACTGTTGCGAACCCGAGCGTAAATATGTAATTATAGATGGCAGCACTAGCGATGTAAATATCTGGTATGAGCGTCAATTGAATTTAAAGATCAGCGAACTTAAAATGGTCCGGGCTTAAAATGTTGGTGTGGGAAGGGTGTTAGGGAGATATTAATGTTATATATATGTTAAATATTAATAGTTTACTTTACTCCAGATTTAAATTTTGTCTTGAGCAGTATAAACGCGCTTTTGAAAGAGTTTTACCTATTTTTAGTAATTTATCGGAATTGCGCAAGTCTAAAGCCCAATTAAGATACTCGTACTTCGTAAATATTAACCAATATATATGAAATGCATTTTGCAAAAAAGTTCAAATTAAATCAGGATTATGCTTCACTTAAAGTAAAGCGATGAAACTGTTTATAAATATTGCAATACTATTTCCCACAATGAGCGGTGAGTCGCTTACCCTGAAGGCATTCTGTGCGGATCCCTTAAAGTAACCTAAGCTTATCATCTGCCGATACCGAACTTGGTACAAAATATATAATGTAATTTAATAAAATCTAACTGTCTTATATTTAATCTAAGAATTTCTCGCAATATTTTAAATGTTTATTGATCAGTTATGAGAAAATTCTCTAGTTTTAAATATGAAATTAATCCCATTCCTTGTCATCGTTAAATGCCGGTGTCAACTTATCGTCTTTTTCTAATAAAAATAGCAATACAAGGTCCATATTGATTGCAATACCAATACTAAAAAATAAACTTCAAATAGAAGCACCGACTGCGGTGCATTTATATCTGCCTGAGTCGAATGCATCTAGCGAAAACAGGTAATGAAGCGTCACGCGTTTGACGTCCATCGTAAACACCTTTAGGAGGTTTTCTCCTTCTTTTTTATTGCCCACAGATTTTGTTGCAGAGCAGAGACACACACACGCATCTAAGACATAGTAAGTATAAATTTAGAGAATCTCAAAATGAGCAATACCGTTAAAATAATGAGTACGAAATATTTCATAATGAGAATACTTCAATTTAGACTATGTTCAAGAAGGTTAATAATGCACCTTCAAGGTGAGTGCGAGCAACATTCTTTTTTAAAAGATAGTTACACAGACGACGTTGGATTACAGTAGTTTGCAAACTTTGTCTAATTTACATATATACAAGGGTGGTATTAACCCTTTGCTAACATCACTAAGCTTACAATTTGTACAGTCGACTACTTTAGCTTTAGCATGACTATCTCATTTGTTATTTTGAAAAAGGCAAATTAAAAGTCGTTATCTTTAATCAAAAGGTTATTTTTTTGACATTAATGACATTTAAATAATGTAGTGGAGAATTGCCATAATCGTACTACTAAGAGATTAATATATATATATATATATATATATATATATATATATATATATATATATATATATATATAATTGTTCAACAAATATCGGCAAAATAAATTCGTTAGGCACATCTATTTTTTGGCGCTTAGTTCACACTAACAACCACATTTTAGACATTACAAACTAATCATTTAGTTCATATTTTTGCCACTAGATACCGCTCAGATTAAGTACCTACATAAATGATAAACAGGTACGATTTAGTTTACCAGTACCCATTTGGCAACTCTCTTTAGGAGATGAATTTATTTGTTGGAAATAACTGCTACTCCAAATGTCATATTAAATTTTACTATACCATTATTATGTTAGTTTCATGGAATGATAATTTTAATTAAATTTCAGATATGAAACGAATTAAATTTGACATTACGTTTGAGTTATAATTCTCAGCGAGATATGTCTTCTAAACGCACGTATATTTACAGAATGTAACAAGTCTATGTAAACTATTGTAGTCAAGTATGTAAATTGAGTCAATAAAATTGCTACACACAGTAACTGAAGTTAATAACCATCCAATAACGCGAGATTTAGAACACATTTAAAACTACAACAACCATAATATCACATATTATTATTGGTATAATAAATACGTGCGATATAAATAGTGACGGTGAATTTAAGATTTTATTGCTCCTAGAACCAGAAAATTTCCCCACTCTATCTATATGAACATTGCCATAAACTTATAAACCTTTAATATATTATACCCGACATCATTTTATATTATTATATTTTACATAAAACTTCTTTATTGATCAGCGGCGTTATGTTGCGAGAGATTTATGTAAATGATAACAAAAACATATATAATCAGGGGCGGACTAGGAAGAACATTTTAAAGGGTTCCGCCTACCTGCAAAGTCGAAAAAAAGCGAAAGTTTGTAATTTTTTTCTCGAAAAGTACACAACATTTTGTAAATCGAGTTTCTCCACTTTATTGTACATGAACTACAAAACGCGATACTCAAAAGTATAAAAATACGCCCTGGTGCCCCGCATGGCTGCTCTTTTTGAAAATAATCAGATTTTATTCAGGGATGGTCAATACGTGTATACCCGTTAATATTTCGAATTCGAAATATTTCGTGAATACTACTGTGTTATTACATAAATAATATAATTTTTTTTTACCTATGGTATTTTAAGGTACCCCCTCTTCAATTATTTAAATTAATTTGCTTTGAAAAATTATGTGAACATTGGCCATAATTAATAACTAATTATAAAAACTTTACAATCAACTTTCAAATTTGTTAGCCTAGCACAATTTTTTCATCGAAAAACTAATCATTATTTTCTTTAAAATGTTTATATGTAGCATCATTTGCGCAAAGGAGGAGGAGCTCCAGAAATTGTAGTGTTTTTCACATAGCCAACGTGACTTATACAATCGATTTTATTCCCGAGCATACAGAATACATGATCGGGTAATTTATTTCTGAGAGGAAATAAAATATTGAGCGTTGTGGATATAAGACTCTTATTTCATCCTCTTTTTCCATACAGAATTCATTGAATATCGCGTGAGTTTGTCAGTTGCACGCCAGCCACAATGGCGCACCATATGTTGAAGTTGTGAATTTATTATAGATTGTAAGAAATGTTTATAAGACGAAGTTGTGGAATTAATACGTTTTTCATCCATTATTACTACTTAATTATTGAAAACATATTTAAACTTGGTATCAGTAGATCGGTATTGAAGAAACGAATATAAAAACATGTTCAACTGTTATTTCATTTGCTGGAGCATTTTATACAGTAAATAGTTTGAAACAAACGTTAAGCTGACATCTTTCATACTCCAATCTATCATTCGAAACAACTTACCCAGTTAACCTTAGTTGACCTATTTTGACAAATTGCCACCCTCTACTACTACGCTAAGAAGCGCAAAGGACAGCAACGAAGGAGTATGAGACGAGACGATCGACCACTTCGTTATCCCACAGGCTCAAATTACGCTAGCTAGGCTAATAGGATCCGTGTTGTTGTCTTTCGTGATAGTTACAATATGTGAAGATTATTGTAAATAAAACTTGATTGCTTTGTTTCCTATCACTTTACTTTAACCCTTTCGCCACCAATAAATGTTGAATTCACATCAATAAACATATTCTGTGGTATATCTAACGCAGCTTCTAGCTAAACCACGACACTCTGATGTGAATACGTTATAAAGTAATAACCCTTCAATTATCGATCACATTGTTCTAAATTGCGCTCCTTTATACCATTCCTTTAGAATTTGATTTTCAATTTATTGGTACAGCTATTAAATTTAATATCCAGTTCCTCCTCGAATACTAAAATAATGTTTATGCTATTATCGTACGTTTTGATTTGGAGATTTCGATGGAACATTGAACAAACAAATTTATTTGTGTTGAACACGAATAACAGATTGTGCGGTTTTTATATTTATTTCAATCAAGTGCTTTGAACCGAAAATCGATTTTAATTAAAAGTATAATATATAGATACCACATGTACGTTTTGTGTTATAAAATTGTAAAGGATTATATAAAAATGCTGGTTCAACAGCAATTTGAATGTGTTTGTTTTGTAATATTTATTGAAATTATTTAAACTAGACAATTTATTGGTGTAATTCAGTATAACTGATTTATGTGGTAACTCATATGGAATGAAATATATTGCATTATACATTTATACTGTTGCTGATGGAATTGTATACTATTACCATAGTATGGTCGTCTCTTAGTAAAGCACAGGCTTGACATTATCCAATATTTCAATACATATTTATGCGAAGATATCAATATATAAGTTGTCTAATTTTGCTACCATACTGTTCGTGAGAGTTGAACTATAACCTATATATAACTAATAATATTCAATAAACAGAAATGAAAAAGAAAAGTGATATTTAATATATTAATTAAAGAAAAAGAGATTTTTGAGAAAAATGCATTGGTTTATGTGGAATGTGACATTGAGCGTAATGTCGATATGTAGAATAGGTGATGGGCATTAACATGTATAGAATGATTTTTTATAAATAATAGAATAGAATGTAGTTATTATTTACAGTAATAAAAATTAAATAAGCGATAACCTCAATACAATTGTATTTTAAAATGTCCGTCGAAAGATAATATCTTTATAGTTCTCCTGCATAATATCGAATCCCAAAAAACCTGTGAATTCAAAGCAACAATGAGCAAAACAGAGAATATGCCTTTCTCTGTTTTCTCATTCAATGTTCTGATCTTTCTCTGTTTAGGTAATTTACTGTTTTGCTCAGTTCTCTGTTTTTGTTATTCTCTGTTTTAAGCCTCTGTTATGAGTATTCTGTTCTTACCTTTCTCTCTTTTGGGTATTCTCTGTTTTGCTCTTCACTCTTTTGGGATTCATTCTTGTGTGTGAATACTCTTTAAACTGACTCAACAAAAAGTTGATAATAACAAAAAATTCATTAGCAATTAAAATCATATTTTCTTACAAAACTCTGATATTATACCATATTTGTGAAATTAGATACCGGGTGTAGGTTTGTCTTATGCAATATAAAAAATACTATGTAATTTTATTCATAAAGTGATATTTCATTCCCTTTATTCGTCGCTTTATCATCAACCACTATATATATATATATATACATGAAGAAAGCCATATATTGGTGGAAATAATAAATATCCAATTTTCAAATGTGTTCCTTCCTCATCTATAATTGACTTTAGAGAACAAATCATACTATCAACTAAGTCAAAAATATGCTAAAATAATATTTGTGGAATGTCGAATGTGAAGACCGACAGCAGTTAAAATTCGACCATGCCTAATCATACGTAGTCAAAGCGTAATTGGCCCAAAGTAAATAGGAAGTGAAATCCTTTCAGTGTAACCACCACTATACATTAAAGTTATCATTTGTGAACAAGCCCTTAACCCGGAAATTCTCGTGGAATATCAGCATGCGACTATCCTCTTTGATCCTGGCCGCCCGGCAACTGCCAATCAACGTGCTCGTACTAGCTGATGATGTTGATGACGTCGTAGTAGTGTCTTTGTTGATTTTTTGCGCTAGTGCCTTCTCCCTTTCGCGCAGCACCCGTTGTTGCTTTGCACTTGTACTTGGATCTATAAATGTTGTTGGCCGTGGCAATTCCATGGTCGGTGTGTAGGTTTGTAGGGGTGCGAGTGCCGTCTGTTTCCGCGAAATCTTGCTGCTTGCGATGTTGGTCGGCGCTGATTGGCTGAGTGCAGGCGGCAAAGTGCACCGGCGCCGCAACGCTACCATCCGTTTGTTTTCTTTGCACAGCTTCTGAATTGTGTCGAGCATCTGGTGACGGTCGCAGGTGGGAAGAATCAGGGATAACTCTTGTAAGACCTGCACAAAAAAATTATGTACACACTTTTAGCTTATTTTTATTCCTATTTTACGAAACGTCATTTTCAACATCTCGCATTTGCTAGAATAATTTCACAATTATATCGAAAATTCAAGAGGATAAAATTCTTGTTGACTTTATCTTTAAATTTGAAACGTTAAATTACGAAGAAGGATGAGCAATTTGTACAGTTTTGTAATTTTTGTCAACATGTGTCCATGCCCTTTTAACAATATACCATTAAGAGGCTACACCTGTTTATATCTTTGTCTAACAACGGTAAATATTAATTTATTCCTGACATGCTTTATATAAATAATTTCGTAAAACGTGCCGTCTAGTACCATGCAATATTTATATAATGGCATATTTTCTCACAAGGAAATTTTATGATTGTGCTACCATAACACATATTTCATCTCATATCATTGACTTCTTTCCATTTAATAAGTAATAGTATATAAAAACTGCTATTCTTGGCTCTGTATTGTATAAAAATACCAATAAATAATATAATGCGAGTTGAAAGTATCCATAACCACCTGTCACAAATAAAGAATATACAATCTAAATATATCGTCGTTTATATCATATAGATTCAGACGTATCATGAATCCTGAATAACAATTGCGAATCACAATTCATGCATAACAAATCTATATAGAATAACAATAGGTATCTATGTCTGTTCTAGAAAGAAGGAAAGAATAAAGAATGAAAGAAGGCTTCACAACGCAGACTGTTGGGCGGTCGATCCGTATCTTACCGAGATCTTGTGAAGTGCGACGAGGGATTGCACTAGGTCACCGGAACATCGATGCAAACCTTGGCGATGTGTCAATTTGAATGTCTCGGTCATGGGGCTGACCTGCTTCAGCTCCGCGTGCAAGATCACCAAGTCAATTCGCGCCGGATGAGATGACAAGTTACCTAAATTGAGACACTTGTAATTAAATATATTGAAAGTTTGTCGGATTATTGAACATTAGGAGACCCGGTGACACAGATTATTTATTGTATATACAATTGTTAATTTATAAACGAGATGTTTGTTACTTTCTTATACGCATGTATATAAGAATGTATGTTTTTGGTTTCTCTTATAAAGTATACAAATCATGTAAAAAAAATTAATTGCTATACAATTATAGAGCTACTTCGGCATCTCTCTTGCGATTATATTTGCTAAATTTTTCGTGAATTAATATTAATCTATATACAAGTTGATATAAAATAACACTAACTTACCGCCTCTAAAGAAAGTGTAAAACTTCCGTTCGACCTTTGGGGTCGGCAACAAGGTACCAATGTTCCGCACATCATCAATACTTGTTGGAGATGGTGTCTTCTCGTAGGAGGGTAATGATAGTATGTGCCTGTGGACCTTTCCCCGGTCGGGTATAAAGAGTACCCTTAAACTGGAACGTTCCACAAGTCGTAACATGTCCCGTGCCCAAATCCATCCCTTGTTCACGGCGTCGACCAAACCGAGAGCGGGGCTCAGCTCGCCGTTATTAACCAACCGGCAAAAAGCAGCCAACGCTGTCATTTCCGCTAGTGCCTCCGCTTGCTTGATCGACTCCAAATGCCACGAGACTTCGTGCGAGGTGAGAAATAACTTATTTAAATACGGACGCAAAATGGGCGCCAGACTGTGTTTGCTGTCCAGTCCCTTGTAGAGCCACCGTAACACGATTTTCACCAGAACTGTGTCATCCTGCAAACGATGTGTGCTTTTCAATCTCATCAAATTTATATCAAATCAGCTACGTTTCCAAATGTATTAAACATTTCAGATTTTTTAATTCTTTTGTGATAAACAATACAGATTTTATGTTGTTATTGATATTTAAAGAAATACAATGCCATATACCGGTTATGTTGTATAATTATCTAATTTTATAACAAAAATCTGGTGTGCTTGTCATTTTACTTTTCAATGTTTTGTCGTGTTTTGAATTCATCTTATCATTCTCATGAAACAATATCGATATTTTTCAGTAAATGGTACATATTTTAATATCTTTAACTGTTGTATGATTCACTTGTTCTCTAACTCATGTAGTATTTGATATACTTATAAAATATCACAATTAAACAAGCACTTCCCGTTAAAACATCCTTTTCAAAAATTGCCATATACACTATATACATTTTAAATTAAAAACATCATATTCTTAAGTTCTTTAGATCAAACATCAAGCTCGAAAAAAAAACACCGACTCGATCTTTATAAAAAAAGAAAAATCAGTTAATTTGTAATTGCATAAATAATGCTAGGTAAAAATGTTTTTTTTTTTTATTATTTACAGTTTCGGAGATAAAAATAGAAACTATGCGCCATCATCTGAAATAGCCGGGAGCCGAGCGGCATTACTTCGAACTAGATAAACCTGATGGATTGTCTTAAGTATAACTGTAGAGCGTTCACATTCAGACATTGTGAAAATAGTCGAAAGGAATTCAAACAAATATTTCCTTTAAAATTTCGAGGTTAATTTTGTTTTATATAATACTTTCTTTTATAATAGCGTGTGGTCGAATATACCGATGGACGTTTGTTTGTATATTGGTTTTTTTTTTTAATTAATATAAGTAAATAAATAACAAGGGGATGTAGCTCAGTGGTAGAGCGTTCGCTTTGCATGTGAAAGGCCCCGGGTTCGATCCCCGGCATCTCCACATTTTTATAATATTTATATTAAACCTGAGAAGTGATTCACTTCTAAATAAAATGTGAAGTAACCTGCACTCGACTCTCTTACACGTAGTTTTCACTAGAAATATATATCCCAAATAAACTCCATAATAATATTTTGACATTGTACCATTTAGCTGATTATTTTATTACGTTATCTTTTTCAATATAAAATTGATTCTTATCTTATCAAGATGGAATCACCTATTAGTAACGCCGTTTCATAGAACAACGAAGACTCTAAAAACCCACAACTTCATAGTATTAAAATCTATAATAAATTACCAAGTATTATTAAGCATGATAACCTCATTAGATTTAAGTTACAACTAAAAAAATATCTAATTGGAAATTGTTTCTTCTGTTAACGAATTTATAAACTTAAGTTGATGTAAATTGTATTTAATCTTGTAAATGTACCAATATGTATGACTTATCCTATACCTCTGAGGTCTACTTTACAAATAAATATATTATTATGAATATATTCAAATCTAAAATTTAATATGTACTGTTTTAAAAGTAATACAAAACTTGAATTTTAAATTAGGTAATATTCCCTACAGTGTGATTCCAAAAATAGTTTTAAAATGGCTTCAACACAAAGGAGGTGTAAGTACCTGTATGTCACAGCATGTGATGATCGAGTTCTTCCTCTTATCCTTGCGCACCGCTTCCACGAGTTTTGCTGTGGCTGTATCGTACTGACATCGGGTTTTAGCACGGTATTTCGATTTGGCGGTGAAGTTGGTGTGATTACGAGCTTGTTCGATTATCGTTACAAGGAGATAGATTATATCTTCGATTGGGTCTTCGGGTAACGAGAAATTGTCTTCATCGTGCAACTCGCCGTTGTACTGTAACCGAGAAATTGATAGCTTTTCAACCCTTTCCCACATTGTACATCGAGAACGTTGCATTACAGATAACAGTCAAATATCATTTTCATCAGTATTTATCGGCGTTTCAAAGCTATATTCCAAAAATTTTCTAAGAAGCATAATTTGAAAAGAAACAAGCATACGTGCAGGCACCAATGCTTTCAGCTTATAATCAGTGAAAATATGTTAATAAAATATTTATATTTCCACTCATTTCGTCTATTTTATAGAACCCTATAACTCCTTGTAACAAACTCATCACATAAATCGAGCTTTAAACAAAAACTTGATCTAATTACGATAGCTGGAACTATTGAGGGTAACAAAGAGCGCCGGTTTATTAGTGAATGATAAGGGTCTGGTTTAATCCTCAATCCGTGTAGAACACCGTGTGATATTTATATGTAAACTTAGTTTGAGGCAAACTGTAGAAAAGTTTAATTCACGGCTATGTTTCAAGTGTAGGTAGGAACCACTAGAATTAATTCGGTCTGAAAGGGTTAGCGAAATAACCTCCTTAAACTAAAACAGTAGTGTGTCGAGTAGAACAGCTCCCGTAAGGCTCTGAAGACTTTTTATCTAGCGTATTATTTTCTACTACCGATTTCAAGTTGGTCGCAAAACATAGGATTTTCTGGGACAACGGTTTGCAAATGTAAACTAGAAGTATATTCACATATACATAGTTATGCTTTTAGCTAATGAATACAGAATACAGAGTACATACTCTGAGTATGTACGAAGCTCAAATACAAGTTATAATAGTACATTTATGAATCTTTACGATACGTTCTTGTTTATGTCTGTACGACGAGTTATAGACAATCTCGGTGAAAATTAACCTTTTTAATAATACCAATGGATTTTTTATCCACTGTAAATAGGCTAATTAAACTAATGGATAGAAAATAACTCATTATTTCAGTGTTACCCAAGAATATGCGCTACCCAGAAATGAAATCCATTGTATTATTTAAAAATTATTATTATTTATTACTTTTTATGTCTTTTTAGGTTTAATGTCTAGAAACATTATGAATAGTCTGCACTTAACATTCATAAATTATTTGTCTAATTCGAATTTTCTTGTGGAATACGCATGTAGCAAGCCTTTATATTAACTTTTCTTTCGAAAGGAAACAACATTTTATACTATACATATTTATTTGTTTTTCTGAAATCTTCATATTACAGAAAATACGAATTATTTAGTTTGCACCTTATAGGCCTATGTCGGTATTTTTAACCTATAGGCTTATTTGGAGTGGGGGATAGGGTTATTACCATTACGTTGGTAATAAATTTTATTTGTTTTCATAAGTACATTCGGCAACGCTGTTAGCTGTCACTAAAATGTTATCTAACCTCTTCTAGTCTTATGTTCTTTATAATACGCATGTGGCAAGCCTTTTTATTAATTATTTTTCTAAAGGTTCATGTTACAAGTGTACATTATTATTAAACATGAGTGATATTGGTTATGTGAAAGCACAATCAGATAATTTGCCAAAAGTGGACACAACCTCACTTACGTATTTCAAAATTGCTTTTGCATTACATGCAACATTATTACTATAAAGTGGAGGGGATACAAAAATCTGGTTATAAAATTTGAAATTCTAGTTGCAAATTTCAATATTGAATAACTATTGAAGTTGAGCGTTATTTAGTAAATTGATGCCGGATATAGTAATTAAATGAGTTCTAAATTACGATGTATATGTCATTTTCTCCACAGCAAAAGCTTGCCACATGCCTATACAAGTGCAGCCATTTTTGAGATACTGAAAAATTTATCTGATAAAATAAAATGTTTTCGTCCGAGACGATTAAAAATCTCAAATTTGAAATGCCTTGTTTAATTGTTCAACGATTTTGGCGCAAGAGCCATACACACACAAAAAGAGACACACACAAAAAGACACACACAAAAAGACACACACAGAGACACCCTTACGAATATAGTCCATTATAATAATTATGCGTCCCACTGTACCTATAAAATCTGTGAATATCTTAGGTCCCTGAATATTTTAATAAAAAGGTCGTTTTAAACGAAAATTCGTTCACACTTGAAAACCCCGTAATAATAAATGTTGATCCGTTCGAATATTTGATAGTCGGCACTCTAATACCAACCGTATTTGTTTTGTCTCACAATCATTGTTTCCCGGTTTTATTATTCTGCGTTTAAACGGCCCGAAACGCAATTTTGTTGAGCGTTTGGCTAGCAGGTATCGCATTATGGCTTTCAAGCATGAATCCTTTTTATTTTGCATTTGGGGACACACGTAGCCGGTTCGGTGTGCAGGTTACGGTACATATAAGCATACCATCATTATGTATGCGTGCTGCAAAATCATTACAGCCCTATACAATACACGCTCGATAGCGTATATTAATATGATCATATGACATTCACATTGTCGACCACTATAAACGCACAGAGTATACTGAAGCAATTACCCACTTCATTTCTGTTGTAATTTGTTGTATTAGGAAACATTTTATGCGGAAATTGGGTCAAGAATTTCTTTATAGGTCGCCAGTAACATTCTCAGAATGATTAAAAAGTTTGCACGGAAATTCATTTCACGTCTTCTTAATTCCGAAATACTTGGATGTATGTCGCTCGCTTGTATCCGCATTAACTATGAAGGTAGGATCGATTTTTACGATATTTAATACACATAAGAATTAATATCAAATATGTACCGGTCACAATTTTAATCAAATAGTTATATTGACTTTTGGTTGACCCCGAAGGCCTTAGAAATATTTTTTAATTAATTTAAAATGTTCAATATTGCTCCCTTAAGGGAGAGGAGTAAATTGGGGTATGTAGATTACCCCAAATCATTCCAGGTATAACATTGAAAGACTTGTGTGAAAACACCCAAAACAGGGATTTTATTTGAAAATCTCCTTCAAGGGGGCGAGGAAAGGAGGTATTGAAATCTAATGTTAAATAAACTGACACACACACACACACACGCAGACACACACGTCATTCCGAAAACTTGTCAGATTCGATTCAGGGATGGTCAAGACGTATATTTCCGTTAAAATTCCGAAATATCTCGTGATTACAATACTATCTTTACATTTCGTCCAAGAAAGTAAAATCTCTACAGAAGTATCAATAATGGTTTTAAATTTAGGTGAATATAATTCTTGTATTTACTCCTACGTATATTATTTTATTTGACATGCATCAAACTTGCTCCCTCGTCAGTATTTCTAATTTAAAATATTATAAAAATTATGTTAGATAGATTGTGAAGTTACCTGCACAGTATTTTGTTTAACATTTAGCATACTCTTGAGCAACAGTCCAATGTAATCCAGCTGGCGATGCGTGTACTGCGTGTAGGCAACTTCACGGGGCTTACCAGCGGCGAAACTGAACCTTGATGACCTTGTGGCTGCGGGTGGTATTAAACCGTTTACAACATCGCTCCATTTCGTTATCAACGTCAAGTCAAGTTCTTCATACATACGCATCTTCGTAATAGCTTCCTGATCTTGAATCGGTGACTTGGAAATATCGTGCAATTTTACCTGTAGCGATTTTAATCTCTCATAATATTGTTCTACTTTTTTTATAATAATATTTGTCAGAAAACATTTTAGTAAATATTGTAACCATGGAAACATACGCGTGATGAAATAACAGATTACTGATTTGGTTGCTGCTACCAGATCGCCTCAACTAGATTGACATTGTTGGGACAACCACACTATATTTCTAACGTAACTATGCACTCTGTATACGTCAACAATCTGGTTAATACAACTAGATTTACTGCAACTATACGATCTAGTTGAGAGCACAAGACATTTTTCTTTCAGTGTAGTAAATATATACCTTCAATACCGACTTAGATTGTATAGGATTTCTTCCGAGTTACACACAAAATTAAAATGTATATTTTCTTAATTTTATCTTGAATCAGTGTTCACCGATGTCAACTTGAAAATTAACTATATCAATTCAGGGAATTATTAGGATCTCGAGATTTTAAAATTCTCATGATTACAGTATTTCCTTTTAGACTTTGTCCAGAAAATAAAAATATCTTATCAAATTTTATTATATGTATATACCCAAATGTATATGTTCGTGTGAAAGTGTTTTGTAAGCGCTTTGTAAGTGCTTTGTAAGCGCTATGGTTACTACCAGCGGCGGGATCAGGCCTTTTTTTTTATAGTGGCGAAACTGGTTGTTTATAAAATCAAATGCTACGTTCTTGAACGTCAAAGCAATTATTAAATGTCAACATTAATATATTGTACGTGAATAGTGAATACAAAAATAGAAGTAGTACCTAAATTATATATATATATATATATATATATATATATATATATATATATATATATATATAATAGTTGTTTCTATCGTTTTGAATGTGGTCTACTCGTGTTTATATTAATGAACTATAATTTACTGAGCATTACCTACCAAATATGTATGCACACGATTCGCCTCCACCAAATAATCCTCTTCGCATAAATAGCCAGGATTCGATAAAGTATTGCATTGTGGAAAGAAATAGGACGGCTTGGTCTGAAGCCTAAGACAACTGACCAATCTGTCAAGTATCCTCAATACGTGAAGTGACGTTTGACATGTTGACCATTGCGTTAATACGGATAACGGACTTGAATCGTCCTGTTCCAGCTCTTGCCATAAAGATTCGCGCAGGCAGCGCCATGTGAGTAGTTTGTATGCGTACTAAAACACATAAATCTGATATGATTTATAGAGATTATAGTAATCCTTGTGTATATTTATGTGGCTAGAAATTTGTGTTTATATTTGGCAGATATATCGAGCCGACTTGGAAACACCGAACTTTGTAATATTCATCTTTTAAGAAAATATTTACAGAGATATAAATTACATACATTTAATATGGTTGGATTAACATGAGTTAATCCTTACACTTACAGTGGTAAGAAAAATAATGAACGAATATATGATAATGAAAGCTAAACACATAATTATCCATTCTCTCGTTTATTAATACAAATAGTTGAATACAAATTTCAGCCCTTGAGATTTAATAACACCATTTCTAAAATACGTAAACTTTGCTCTAGTTTTTATGCGGGAGAGTGTAGTTAGTAATATAAATTAAGAAGGCTTCTACACAGATTTAATCATTTGTACCGTTTCACAGGTGGCGCCGAAACGAACGAAATGTGATTAAAATTATAATTTGTATAATTCAGCTGCGCGGAAAACAATAATCACAAATCACTCTTCGCAGTTGCACGGAATACGAGTATAGCAGAAAAGTTTCTTATAGTAATTTATGATGTTGTAGCTAGCGTTATGAATATTATTAATGTTTGATTTATTCATCGAATATAATTTTTTTTATCTCCAAAGTTTGGTCATTAATTTAAAACACTTATATTTTAAAGTGGAATTCAAATTATCTTATTATGTATGTTGTTTCACAGTAATGATCGTAATTTAAAATAAAGAAACATATTTATATAAATTATTTCTATTTTGATTTATAATGTAAGTGGCTATAAAACAATATGTTTTCTTTTATTTTCAACAATTTTATTTAACTGTTTATTTAACCTATTACATATTATGATTACATCTAACAATAAGTTGGGTTTTCCTATAACATTTATTTCTATTTTTTACTGTTCTTAGCAACAATTTTGCAAAAGTAATACGAAACGATTATTATATTAATTTAATTTAAAATAGTCTCATAGAATCTGCGTTATTCTCGTTAATATTTCACGAAATTTTTGCTAGGCCAATGACAGCCTTAAGGCATATTCTATGAGACTATATTTAATAAATTTTATAGGATATATTTATAGATTGAACGTTTTGCATTAGCTACAAAAAGCTGGAGTGACCTTCACTCAACTTTCTTGTCCTTTCCGTAACCATACGATTGCTATGAAACAAAATCAAATGTATTGTAACTTAGAAACGTTCATTTAAAATAATCCTTTTCAAAGGCGATTTTTAGTAAATGGTACATTTCAAAAAAGAAAAAAATTCAAACGAATGTTGCTTAACTATTATGGGAGACACTTGACACAGATTCGATTCAAAGATGGTTAAAGCGTGCATTTTCGTTAAAATTTCAAGTTCGTAAATTTTCATGATACAATAAATCCTTTAAGACTTCGTCCAAGGAACTAAACAGTAATTTAAGTTTTGACTTACAGAAATATACGTTAGGTAAATAAAACAGCCTAATGGAGCGCATCTGGGCAAATTCATTATTTTGTAGGGGCAATTCATAAAATATTAAATACATACAGTTCTTTAATGAAACATTGTTAAGTATACAGTTCATTGCATAAAACAAGAATTACGTTCAACATAATTAAGTAGATATTCATTTTAAAATTCAATTCAAACATCAGTATTTAACAGAATTTCCCTACAGATCTACAGATTTGGTTATAAGTGCACTGTTGAGCGGGGAAAACATATGTAGTAAACTCTCTATAGATAGTATTGATTTTTCACGACTCACCTTGCATTTATCTTCGTTGACATGAGAATGTATTTCATGTAGTGCCGTGTAGAGTATTTTCAGAACTACAGACGGTGTACTCGTCGGGCCGTAATGATTCAGTAAGGTCACTTCGCTGGCTGGCAACTGTATTTGCCAATTGGTACTCTGGACTCCGCATGCTACCAGGAACATACCCTAATAAACAATTACCCATCAGCATTATTCAGTCTATGGTAATTTCGAATACTGTGGCATTCATTGCTAACGATAACCATACTATTTGCAAACAATAATTATACAAATTAATAACAAATATTAGACGTTGCTAATTAAATTATTCCTAAAGTTTCACAATTGAATAAAATTGTATTGAACATCCGTTTTACGCAAAATTACAGACGGATTCAGCATTTAACATAGTGCTAATTCTTGAGGACAAGCAGTGAATAGAGACATAACACAATAATTAGTTATTATTTCTTGAAGAATTAGTGGTTATAGGAATACTTTTATTTTCAATAAAACAACTGCAGAGGTGGATTTGCCATTGGGAGAAGCGGGATTTTTCATGTGGCCGCCTAGTTCTTGGGTCCGTGGTTTTATTTTTTTACGTTTTCCAATTACGAGAATGATGTCGACATAATAACGAACACTATAGCTCTTTTGTGTGATTAGTTAAAAAGGTATATTTTCTTTCAAGATTCATTAGAACACTTAATTGGTGTAGTATATCTAATTTTATTTCTGTTTATAAAATAGCTACAAAATATGATTAATTTGCTTTGACACCTTTCCAAGTTATGAGAATTTATGTGTACCTCCTGTCCGAATTTCATAACTAAATCTCTTATTAAATAGTTTTCAGAAAACGTGATATTACCAAAATTCTAAAGCCAAAAATCGTGCACGTAAAAAATATTTTGAAAAGTTCCCCTGTGTACCTTCCCAAGTAGTGAACGAATAACTTATTGCATATTTAATATTTATCAGGCGAACGCTTACCGCGGCAAATGTGAATTACTTATGGAAATTCTATTGCCTGATAAACTTTTTGCCTCGAAACATTGAAGTTTTATTTTGCAATATAAGTTGTATCAGAAGCCGTATAGTAAGCGGTTAATCGATGTTTCGATTAACTGCTACTTTAGCTACCATTAGACGTTTTCGATGGTTATTGACAAACCTAATTTCAATTTATATTTTGTAACATATTGTTTATTTAATTAGTAAATATTTATTCAGTATCCATAGTTATTACATTCACTGTTTATTGATAATCGCCGTAATAACGTTAGTTAAAATTAAAAACAAAAGTCCTACAATATTATGAGAGTTTGATCAGAATATTAGCTTTTTCTGTGTGTAATAAAGTATAAATATTCCATATGTACCAGAAAGTCCTGTGTAGGACATTGTAGATATTTTCATTGTATTTTTGAAAATGTTCTATAATTTGCAACCTATAATGAAATAGTGGAAAGAACAATACGATTCATTGCCAAATACTACATCAAATGTGTGAACAAGTAAATACGGTCTATTCTTGAGCTAACCGGCGCGGCGCGGCGACCACACCGCGCGGTCATGTGATGCATGTTGCGCACACAAGAACGTGACTTGGTCTAATCACAAGATACATACACCTACCACTGCAAAGTGCCAACTTTTGCTAATTTTAGCAGATTTCACATCGCGTCTAGTGAAATTGAAAGTTATAAGCACATGACTGGTCTTTTTAAAACTATTACTAATGATTTATTGTTTTTAATTTCTTCTAAATATTGTAATCGTGAATAATGTCGTACTCAAGATATTAAAGGAACTATACTGAATAAATAATAAATATTTTCGAGCCGTCTGTGTGTGTGTGTGTGTATCTGTTTAAATTTAAAGTTTGTTAAAGTCTAGAAGAAAAATACTTGCCTTTCAAAACAAAATATAAACCGGTAGTTTACTTTTGCTATTTGATCTATATAAAAATTAAAGATATTGATTTTGTTTTATAATATTGTTTGAAATGTTTTCTCAAAAATCTTAAAATTTACTGAAAAATTGCTTTTGGAATTTATATGTTTATTATATAAATATCCGTCCTTACACATGATGTAATGAAATTATATAAATACACCACAAAATAACGATACAATTCTTTGAATTATTTCCCGTGCTTTTAGAAAAAACAAGAATTTAAATATCTAGATAAGCAAATTTTTAATACAGTCTATTGTACTTACAATATGAGATGCCAAAATTTAAAAACACAATTTGTGTTCGTATATCAATGTTGAGTGTAGGTCAGTCGATATTTTTCCTTGTACTCTTAGTAACATATTGAAAGAATTATTGCAATGTAAACAAAGTAATAAAAAATGCATCAGGCTGCGGTTTTGATTTACGTAAGATTTTATTTTTGCACCATGAATAGAATCAGTGCAGTGCAGTGAGGCGCCAAGCTGACGCAAAATATGCTTCTTGTATTTTATGAAACAGTTTCTCTCCCACACTAATGTTATTCAAAACAAACCCGTTTACATTTACAGATAATTTCAATTTCGTTACTCACCGAATTAAATTTGCATAACATTTACTTTGAAATCTATCCATAAGAAATAAAAACAATTCACATTTTTATACAGAACACTTACGAAGAAGCTGACGACATTAATTTTCAAATAGAATTTAGCATAGGTTCAGGCACCGATGCCTTTAGTTCGTCGTATTATCTCATATCAGTGAATGTTTTATTTTCTTTATTTATATAGAAAATGTTTTTTAATAACTGATGTTTAAAGAAGATAACCAATTTATAACCACTGAATTTTAAAGAGATAAGTAAGAGCTATTGTTATTCTTTGCAAATATATCTTAGGCACCAATACAGTTGCATAATTATTATTTGAAAAGCTTGAAGAAAACGAAAAAGATCCAAATTTAAATAAAAATGTATTTATTTAAGCTTATGAATAAATTATATTTTTTATATGTCCCTGAATATTTGACTTTGATAAATGTCCATATTATGTCATTCCAGTCACATAACCGCAATATTTATTCAATACCACGTACCAAAACCAACTTCCACCGACATATATCATTAGGAAATTCTTACATTACAGCTTCTAGATCCCACCAACTTTCAATTTCGAAGAAAAAAGTTCTGTAATGTAATATCAAATGACTTTTAAAACTCATCAAACAATTGCAACATTTTTATATGTAAAAAGATATTCTGAAATAAAATTTACAATTGTTTATTTGGTTTCATGTTTCTAATTAATAATAAGCAAAATGATGTTGTATTTGATGCATCATCCATTTGAAGTAAGCAGTGCAATGTTAGTGTGACAAACTAGTTTGACCTTGTTTAACCTTAAGTTATGGAAATCTAAGATTATCTCATTTCACATTCGTCTGGACTTACACAGACATTATTACCATAGAATCCACATGGCGCTCAACGTGCTGTATCATAAATAGATTTCAAATACTATTTTAAAAACAGTCAAGTCTACACAGTATCAACAAAATCATGGTAAATCGTTTTTGAACATCTACCGGTTTAGTCCGGAGCAAATTGATAGCTCAAAGTTGTCATTGATCCGAGCAAATCTGTTTGTTATATATTTAACTATCAAAACATGTTGAACCGTAGCCAATTAAGTTTTTCGGGGGTGCTTACATTGGACCTTTGTTTGCGTCATTTGGCGAATACCGCTAAATGTCATGCCTAAATACACCGAGAAAGAATTAATTTCTATATTTAAAGGTATTTTACAAAGATGCCAAAAGCCTAATTTCATAATAAAATTCTATTATAATAGAATTCAGACAAGAACGTATTGCGACAAATATATCAATAAATAACAAAACTATCCGGTCTCTTGCAATACTATGGAATAATACACATTTTGTATTTAAAATACTAAAATATAAAAGCTGAAGTGGCCCTTCCTTAACTATATTATCCTTTCATTGTCTGTAGTTATAATGCTTTATTTTGTTTTAAATTCACCCTGCGATTATTATGATATAAAAACTGGAGTGACCTTTACACAACCTTCTTGTCTATTCATTATTTGTAATAATGCTTTATTTTGTTTTAAATTGTAATGAAACAAAAGCTGGAATGCCCTTCACTTGACTATCTAATAATTAGTTCTCACTATATATGTAACTTAGCTTTTGTTTTAAATTCATTGTACCATTGCCAATATATGTGGGGTAACTAAGGAAACGTAAATGCAAAATACCTATTTTCCAAGGCGATTTTTTTTTTAGTATATGGAATATTTTTCGTAAAATAATATTCAAACAAAACTTGCTACACATACACACATACGATATTGTTTTGGTAATCACAAGACTTTCTTTTATATACTTGTATACGAAAGTAAAAATATCTGGAGTGGTCTGCACTCGACTTTCTTTTACATGATTTTTAATAGATTTTATATATATATATATATATATATATATATATATATATCCCAAACAAACTGTCAAACTAATCAATACTCTACATGAATGTCATTTATCCAACTGAGTCTACTTTGTATTCCTGTCAAAATATTGACAGGCGCAGATAATCCGTTTTATTAAGATGCATGCGAATCCATGGCAATATAAACAAGATATTTATGATTTTTCGTAGTAGTTTTCTCGCAACTGGTACATTTCATAATTTTCAAACAAAAATTGTGCAAAATATTAATACCTTCCATTGTTTTAACTATTTTTGCCATAAATGCAGCCGTTCTAATGATATTGGAAATAAAACAAAAATGCAAAGAGTAAAATGCACTTCCGGTTTGAATATTCTTTTCAAAAATCGCACATCTAGGGCATATAAAAGTTTTAAGTTTGAAGTTTTAACAGGTTTTGGCTCTACAGCGTTCACAGAAACACAGACGTCATTCCGAAAATAGTCACATTCGATTCAGGGAAGATCAAAACGTGTATATCCGTTAAAATGATTACAAGACTTAATTATTACTCCGTATGAATGTAAAAATATAAAAAAGCAAAAAAAAAAATTAATTTGGTTCAACTAAAAATAATATTTAATGTTTCATATATAATGGAAGATGCAATTGTGTTTTATTTATTTGTTTGGGTACTTTCCATTTAGTTCAATTTATTAACTTCTTTCTTATTGGCACAGATGCAATCTTTCTTTTTTCGTATCTATGTATGTATATATATAAAAGTAATTCATGGAAGTTGGACAGTGTAATAATAGACACTCCTAAATAACACCCGTATACCAAATTTATTATGAGGCACTCAGTGGAGAGTGGAGAGATTCACTGATCGCTGTGGTTTCTCTGGCGTGGATATAATAGCTATTAGTGGTTTCCTATTTCCAATTTGTGTTACCAAAGTTTGTTCCGATCCAACACTTGGGTTTAAAATTTATTTCCCCGATTTCTGCACCTTTACCGCGTATTCAATACGTTACAATAATGAAAACAATATTTTAACTATATTTGTTACAAACTAGTAACTACGTACAAGAAGATTGTGGGATTCAAAGCAATTATAGGGAAATAGAAGCTTATCAGGAATCTTATTTAACGCGAAGTTTTGCTGTCATATTCTATTACTCCTGAGATAAGACAAATTGAAAAGCGTTGAATTAAATCAATGTCAATAAAATTTATCCAATTTCTGAGAAACGCTGCAAAATGTTGGAAACCAGAAATATTACATTATAGATTTTAAAATATGACAAGTAGCAAAGAATTGATTGCGAAAGTTAAAATAAATGCGATAAGGTTTTAAAATGATTATTTATAAAAAGAAATACTATCTTCCCTTTTTACATTCTTAGACGTAATCTAAAAGGAAGAGCATAATGAACATTGTAGATAGTTTTAAGCCATTAAAATGCATACGATATGTATTGTACATAAGTTCGGAAATGCGAGATACACATAACAAACAAATCGTATAACGAACAACGTATTACTACAGAAGTCGATCGTAATACATTTCATTGCCTGTATTGCAAAAACTATAAATATCGATAGAAGCTCTAGAAGTATATCAAAAGTAAAATCCGACCCTGTGCAGAAACCTTAAAACTATGTTCACAATGCAAAATACAAAATGATGCTACTAGAAGTCACCACAAATTACCTATGTAAGATCAATTTAAAATGCGCAAATGTAAGAACATTACCATCTCCGAAGCCCGGTGGAACAATAAACACTCGGCATGTCCCAGTGGCACTCTCCCAGGAAAATTACTGCTCTGCGGCCAAGCGTCCACACCGATCGCGATTAGCAGACGAACTTCTATATCGCGCCCAGCAAACGATGGTGACAAGAACCCCACACGCAAACGGACACCGGCCGGTTCGTCTACAATGGCCAGTCGGAAATCACGTGGATCAGGAAATCGCAAATTGTTGGCGGCTGAAATTAAAATTATACAATAAGTGCTTCATATATGTTTCAACACAGTTTTTAAAATTATTCCAAATTGTAAGCATTCCCATTACATTGATATTGATTTGTAAGTCTTAAATGAAACATAAAAACATGTTTCTTTTTTGCTTTAAACATATTTTAATGTTTTAACCAATTAAAAATAAAACACCTTTAATGTTTTAAACAGTTTCCAATTTAAACAAGCTTAGGTACAACGCACCTATGCGTCCAGCTCGCCTTACAAGTAATATATGCGATGCGAGCAGCGATTTTTAATTATTATGACCTTTTGGATAATTATTTGAAAATATAAATATAAACTTTGATAAAATAAGAAAATTTTAGTGCATAATTTAAAATTTAAAATTATAATGTTTAATAATTTTTTATGGCCTTAGGGTTTATAAAATGAGAAAATTATGTAGATCTACAATTATTAGAAGAATTTCTGGGTGTTTTAATTATTTTTATAAGTGCAGTATTTAGGGGAGCACCAAATTTTGGGGCCCTATAACTCGGGAAGTATACGGGCGATTGGATTTAAACTGCGAGCGGATTCAATTGGGATGCCAAATAATATGTTTAGCAAATTTGGTGTGAATCGCTTCGGTACCTTCAGAGGAGTAGAGAGCACTAATTTGGTCTTAGGAGCGACGACTAACATCCAAGTATATAACTTATATATATATTTGGATTCAGACCGACGAGAGAAACACTTTTTGTTAAGGATATTTTTCGATCCGAGAATGCTACAGATACACGACCGATTGCTTTAGCTTCTTCGGTATTTATAATTATATTACAATAATGATCAGAGAATTATTATGCATTTGATAGTTAAAACTAACTTAGTAAATAAATTTAATTTAGTAAGTTACCTTGTATATATATGGTTTTATTCCGCTAAAATGTCTACTAACTTTTACCATACGATATCCGAACAATAGAAACAGGTAGCGATATAGAATATGAATAAAATAATACTGTATAAAATATGTGTAACTTAAGAGGAAATTCATGTAAAATATAATAATTTTTCTTATATCTATAAGGTACAAGGTTGCATAATGGAATAAGCTTTTTAAAAATTCATATTTCTGCAAATGCATATATCACCTGTTCCATAAAACACCCGTTCTTCCGGCGGTTGGTAGAGAACGTGGTGGTGGGTGGCAGCGTCCAGAAGTTTCCCGGGGGCGGCGCACAGCGTGCTCTCATCCACATCGAGGGGTGTCGCGGGCCAGATACCCGCCGCCGCCAGCGCCAGCAATTCCACGAACCTTTCTTGAACCTTATCGCTATAATGGGATTCTAATGTATGGTGTTACACACACACACACACAGTATATATACATGTGATTTCTAATCTAAACGATACTGAAAGAAATTGAATGGAAGGTTGTCAACACATTCGATACCATCATGATCTCTAAATCAATTGTACATTAGTTGATATATTTCATTGTTGTTCAAATACATTTTATTAGTTTACGATGTGTGCAACAATGTAGAGCAATTTTACAAACTGACTTATTTATTTATTACTAAAAAAAGATAGGAACACAGATTGACTTGAATATTTTCTTTAATATTTTAATAAATACTCTGGAAAATAGACTTATTTATATCTCATTTTCTGCCCAGAAACGGTAAATATGCATTGATTACTGACTTATTAAAATTTATATAAATAATATTGTATGGCATGCACTTTAGAACCATACAATAACTACAATATGGCACATTTCTTTACAACAACATTTTATTATTGTAGCAGTATACTGGTATTTTCCAAAAAAAAAAAAAAAATTATATATATATGTATATATATATATATATATATATATATATATATATATATATATATATATATATATATATATATATATATATATATATATATATACTAATTTAGAACTACTATAATAAAATTTAGTTTTAAAAAAATTGCCTTTTTGTATGGTTCTAGGGTGTATATTTGCAAAATTTATGTATATAAATCTTAATAAATCAGAAACTAATAGATTTTTAACATTGCTAGACAGAGAATGAGATATAAACAAGTCTAGCGTCTTATAAGACACTGTTTAATATTTTACGTGTGCGTCTGTGTGTGTATGAGTGTGTGGAGGCGTTCATTTTATTGCTAATAACTTCTTGCCGTCCTATTTATATTTATACTACTTCCAAGAAAGTAAAAACCGCTTTTACATGAAAAACAGAATGCTATGTTTCATATTTCTTAATGTTTACTCTCTTAGACGAAGTCTAAAAGGAAGTATTGTTATGAAAAATGTATAACTCGAAATTCTATCAGAAATTTCACGTTTTGAGCATTCATGCAATTATATTAACTTTATTCGAGATGATGTCTATGTTTTTGTTTATGGGTGAGCGCTGTGTAATAATTATTATGAAAGATAAAAAATTCATAATTAAAAATATATAATTTTATATATATAGCCCGGATGAAATGCTTTTTAATTTGAAAATAAAATCTAGTCAGGTAGTAAGAGTTTTCTATTTTCTCACTATCTGGGAAACGGCATGATTTTAATAAAATGTGGTAAATATAAAAGTTAGAAATATTAAACTATTTTCATGTTTTGTTGGAAAAGAATTCATAAAATCGTATCATTTACTGAAAACCGCTTTTAAAATTAGTAGGTTTGTTTATTGTTTAGTATCGATAGTTACCATATTGTTTACCTAATTGTTTTATGATAATCGTTGTATCAACGAATGTTAAAATTTAGAACAATATTATGCGGTATTTACATATGTAACACAACCATTTATTTACACAACCGTTTGAAACCTATCAGGAACACAGTCGTACGGACAAGTTTTATCTATTATTCTTGCACATTGTCTCAGCCAATGCATACAAATGTGTGCCTATTCCATTACTTCTTATTGGAAAATGTAACTACAAGAACTACAATGTAATTATTGAATTTACCGTCTCAAATATCCTGAAACATTAATGAATTCAGCCCATGTCGTTGATGTCTTATTGCGAAGGCGAATTCGCGCGAATCCTGACGCAGTACCTTCGTTGTCACATTCGAGTATTTCGCATGCAGGTTTCACATCGCTGGAATACAGTGTTGGCGTGGATAACGTGTCTAAGCGTACAAGGTATTCCAAATTCGGGCATCCAGCCTACCAATAAAAAAATTTAAATAATACTAATTGGAAGACTGCAAAAGAATATCACACAATGTCACGAATATTAATCACTGATAATGGAGCAATCTGATAGTCACTGCTAAAGTATTTGAGGGAACATTGTTACTGAGCCGGAGAAAGGGGCTTCGTATTTGTTGAATTCACTAAATGCAAGGTGTAGTATTATATTAAATTTTCGATAAATCAAACGTTATTCCTCGATATTTTATTTAATCCGTCATGCACGTGGACGAATATAAGCTACTTACAATATAATATTGTGATGGTTTCAAGTTACCGCTGTGAAAATCTGTGGTCTAAATATTTATCTATCGTTTTTTGTTATTTTATTATTTATTTTATATAACCTACTTCACAGGTAAAACCTTATTTAAAGAGTGGAACAAAGCAGATAAAATAGAAAAAAGATAAATTCCTAATATTATTGAATCTAACAACCTTTTAAATTTATAATGTGAATCATTGTATATAATAATGTTAACACGCACAAATGTTTGATGCTAAAGAGTAAACATTTGGTATAGTGGAAAATTAGTCCTAACTTGAAACAGTTGAAAAGTATTTTGATTACGGAACAAACAAGATTTGGTACGCGTAAAACGCACCAACGCGTAGAACTCGCCTTTAGGTAAGATATGCGTTACGAGCAGTGGTTTTTAATTATTATGGTCTTTTCGTTAACAATTTGAAAAAATGTTATAGATATAAAGAGTTTTACAATTTTTTGTAGATTATATTGATAAAAATAAATTTAGTGCTTATTTTAAAATTAAAGATAATATTTAATAATTTTTTTCGGGCTTTGGGTTAACAATATGATAAAATCTTATACATATAAAATATCTTAGAATTTTTAGTAGAATTTTTGAATGTTTTAATAATTTTTATAAAAGCAGTATTAAGGGGGGCTTTTAATTTTGGGGCCCTATAACTCGGGAAGTATACGGGCGATTGGATTTAAACTGCGAGCAGATTCAAATGGGATGCCAAATAACTTGTGCACCAAATTTGGTGTGAATCGCTCTGGTACCTTCAGAGGAGTAGAGGGCACAAATTTGGTCTTACGAGAGACCGCCGACTAACATCCAAGTATATTACTTATATATATTTTTGGATTCAGGGCGACGAGACAAACACTTTTTGTTAATGATTTTTTTTGATCCGAGAATACTACAGACACACGACCGAATGCTTTAGCTTTTTCGGTACTTCGTACGGCGAGCTAAAAAGATGGAATTGCGAAATTTATTAAAATAATAATGGGGTCATAAATGTGGTATTAACGTATTAGTAAATAAGTGCATTTACAAAGTTATATCGGAATAATAATGGTAATGCTATTTAAAATATATATTTAGGAAATCCTTTCTGTAGAAATTCGAATAAGCATGAATATTTGTAATATGTTGGATTCCACACAACAGCAACTTGGAACGTATGAAAACATAAAGCATGAAGTACTGATGGTAAAGCTTAATTTACGATGTCCCTTTGCGAAACTACGAGCAATGCTTTAGATGTGTTATATTTTACTACAAGCTTTCGACAAGGTATGTAGGGCTACCTTTCAGTAGACAAGCACTGATATTCTGTTACAAAGGATATGACCACAATATGTATGTGGCAAGCTTTTGCTATGGAGAATATGACATATATATTAATTTTGTAACCATATAATTACTATAAACTATATCATGTAACAATTTACTTTAAAACGCTAAAATTCACGCTTGCAATTATTTTTCAGGCAAGCTGTAATGTTCCCTCTTCAGTCATATATCTAAATTATAAACTTTTTAAAATTTAGATAATTAAATTCTAGTTTGTAACTAGATCGCACAGTGTATATAACTCTCTTGTAATTTGTTATTATGCACTTTGACCAACTTACATTTTGATCATGAAGAGTAATTAGGAATTTAGTTGAGAACCTGGGATCCAAGTTACCGACAGCACAAATTAGCCGTTGTGTTAGACGTTCAACTATTGATTCAGCTTGCGTTGAAGGACTTTCTATAGATTAATTAAGTAAAAGTAACTTCAATTAATTATCTCATAAGCTGAACTTGTTCGTGTTTGATGAGCAAATATAAACTTTCTTAGGCTCGAGACACGTGGAAAACATTTTGTATTGCTTATATAACATCTAATTATTATTCAATGCCATTGTCCGATTTATATTACACAAGAACTATTTGAAATTATTACTTTTTAATACGAATATATAAGGAAGTATTGCAATCGTGAAAATTTACGTTCTCGAGATTTTGACCATCCCTGAATCGAATTTGACTATTTTAGAAATGACGTTTGTGTGGGTCTCTCTCTGTGTGTGTGTGTGTCTGAGGGTTTGAACGCTCTAGAACCAAAGTGGTTAAATTTATAATAAAGTAAATTTAACTTACGAATTGCATAAGATTCTGATATGCACATCTTATATTTAAAAAAAAAATAACCAGATGGTTTACATTTACTCTTGTTACTTTTTCAATGTCTCCAAATAGCATGAGTTAGAACGAAAATTATTCTTACAAAAGTTGAAGTAAAGTTTTTTTAAGAAATGTACCATTAGCTAAAAAATTGCTATTGAATATAGTTTCTTTACATTTACGTTTCTTAATGGTTACGATACATATCGATATTTTGTTTAGCAATCGTAGCATATGGCTCCGTTCTACACAGACTTGCGGTGGGAATATTGGATCTGCCAGAGGATTCGTTCCACACAAACTTGTGTGAATCAACGAGAAGCTTGCCTGCGCCAAGTAATCTGCATGGTAACGAGAGAAAGAGTTGAAAGATGAGTGAAAGTCAATCTCCACCAAATCTCCCCGGAGGTACGAAGCGATAAGTTTGGCTCCTCCTGAGGACTAACACTAGTGCTGGCAGGCAGGGCACCGCTGGAAACACACCGGTAAATATATATTCTACATCGCTGGACGCTTTCTCGACTATCCCCCGCACGCAGCGGTAACCAGGCACCTTCACAGGTTAGGGATAGATTAGTTAGTACATTCGGAAAATGGCCATGACCATTACCTGTACATATGTTTGCAGAAACAGACAGACTTGACGCACTCCTAATATTTATCTATATCAGATGCACAGGACACAAGTCACATTAAGACAATTCTCTTTGAAGAACTAAACTATACTAAAAGATTAATATCATAACTTTTAGGTACTACGTATTCCCTTTTGTCGGCTCTGATCAGGTTTCGGACTCTATATATCTTACAGGAAATGTTATAAAACGAATTGCATAATACTATATTAAAATTACCGCTGACAGATATAAACATTTTCGGAATCAGGGAGACAAACAATTTTTTTGAGTCTGAGAATGTTACAGACACAAGATCGAACAATAAAACTTTTTTGTACATACTGTACGACGAGAAGATTGATCAACGAAAAGAGAGAAAATAAGTTAAAGTATAAAGTATATTTTCAAAGTTTCAAACTTCTGGATAATAGAATCATCAACAACAGGCTAAAGTCATCCTTCTTGCAGCTATGGTTTTCAATAAGAAAATCGATTATGAGTCACTTGATAATTGAATTAGTAATAACACGGAGGTAACTTGACATCATCTATTACAATATATATATATATATTAATAATGAAGGTGGATGTAGGTGTCATGATAGCATTCGTCTCATGAACGTGTTACGTCATTTGTCAAATGTAGAAAAGCTATTTCATTGCTTGTACCTGTAGAAGCATACCTCACCTCAAACAACCGAATGAGAACATTGCAGTGCTCCAGGGATTCACATGTGACAATCGTTTGAAAAATCCTAAACATTAATATCACTTATGTCATTACATCCGGTGTTCGGTGTATACCGGATATTGCGTGCCACATGTGTTTTCTTTTGTTTAATACTGTGTCATACAATATTGTTGACAAATAAATGTCAGTACCGTAACCAATAGTTTTCGTATATTAAAGTGTTAACCCGTAACTGCACCTAAACTATTTTTACGCTCACATTGCTAACCCGTATTAATCGTATTTTCTTTATATTATCATTAAATAATAGGTGTTAAATTATAAATAATTACATTTTTAAATATATATTTCAAATATGTGTTCAGTTAACGCCTCTCTTCTTCACTCATAAAATGAAATAAATAAATATAAAGAACAATCCATTAAAATCATGGGCATTACTGATGTAAACAATCTTATTTAGATACAAAATTTGAAGTGGACTTCACTCAATTTGTTTCAACTAAATTTTTAACTTGATATAATATTGCTTTATTGTGTTTTAAATTCATCCAACCACATTGCAATGAAACAATATCAATATGTGTGGTAACATGGCCATTTTCAAATACGACATTTTATTAAATGGTACATTTTTCGAAAATATTTCAGGTTTAAACGAGATATTTTATTGGTACTTTTTCTTCTAAATATTTCAAGAACCTCATTAGCTCAGGTGAGATAATTAACCATATACTGACCAATTGGTTATAAGTATTTATTATTTGTACGTATTTAAGACATAAACATAATCGGAATCAGGAAGTCACAAAACAAAAGGTTTATGCAAAATTTTGATAATTCCGTGAATGTTACAGACACATGCCCACAAACAATATATACTCTTTTCTAAATACTGTATGATGGGCTAAATATAACTTTCTTTTACTCAGTTTTCACAAAACAAGCTGTCAAACTAAGCAATACTCTACAGAAATATTCGGAAATGTCATTTATCTAATTGAGTCTATTTTGTTTTCCTGCCAAAATATTGACAGGCGCAGATGATCCGATTTATTAAGCTAACAAGCTATATATTTATAATGTTTCGTAGCATTTTTCTCGCAACTGGCACATTTTTTGAAGAAATTTTTCAAATAAAAGTTATGCAAAATATTAATATCTTTCATTATGAACATAACTATTTTTGCCGTAAGTGTAGCCGTTCTAGTGATATTAGAGATAGAACCAACAATGCACTTCGGGTTTGAATATTCTTTTCAAAATTAGAAGGTGCGCATTTAGGGCATATAGAAGTCTTAAGTTTGAAGTTTCATAATTTTACGTTCGACAGTTCTGGCCTTAAAGCGTTCACAGACACACAGACGTCACACAATAGTCACATTCGATTCAGGGAAGGTCAAAACATGTATATCCGTTGAAATCTCGGGTTGGAAATTTTTCATGATTACAAGACTTACTTATTACTTCGTAAAAGAAAGTAAAAAGTACGTAAGTGTACCTGTTTTCTATAAAAAGCAAGAGCAACAGTAAATTCCGTGACATTTTTATGCGCTAGAAACAAATGGTACAACTATAGAAACCACAAAAATACAAGAACATAGTTTAAATAACAAAATAAGAAACCATGAAGAAAGATAATCATGTCTTACCGGCTATTGTCTCCAACGTCTTAGTATAATGATAATTCAGGGTCTGAAGTTGGTCCCTCGTGAAACGCAATCTAGTGGCCGGTAGTACTTCCTGTTTAAATTTCTCTGTTGTTTTCTCACAGTTGACGTTGTTGTTATTACGTCTGCTCTGTACACAGTCCATTCGAGTGACCTTCTTGACCTTATGTATTTTCACTTCGTCAATATTGGTCCTCTTCTTAAATAGTTTAATAGGTTATGAAACATCAAAAACTCAGATTTGTGTTTGTTTTATTTGGCGTATGATGATATTGACCGAAGGTTATGCCGATAAAGATATTTATTATAAAAATAACCGAAAACGAAAATAATGATTTTCGTTTCATCTCATTTGTTTACAAAATAAATATCTGAATTGATATTTCTAACTATAAAGATTGTCGACTTTCTTATAGTTTTTACAGTCATATTGATATACAATGTGATACGCTTTAGAAAACAATATAATAATATAAGAAAAATATTGTACATCTAGTTTATCTTAAACTGTTAACCCAAAAGCAATATAAAATAATTAAAAATTATCATTTTAAAATTATTGATATTCTTTCAGTATGTCATAACTAGTCAAAAATTATAACGCGCATTTTAGATTGTGAACTCAAAGGCCAGGAAAAAAAAGTAATTTTTAATACATTGTAGCGTGTACGTATGCGTTTGAAGTGTCGTAACAATATTGTTGATATCAATTCTGTATTCCAAGTATGCCAATCAATTTAATCATTTCAAAAATCAGGGGTTATAAATAGGTTTTCTTCATTAAAAACATTAATAATATACGGTGAGCTGAAGGCATAGATGCCTGTACCTATGCTTCTTTATTATAATTTGTTTTAATTTTATCAGATAACCTCTTCAGGTCGGCAAGGTTAAAGTATAATTATTCCTAATTTTATATTCTCAAAACATTGTATAATGTTTATTGTAAAATTATGTAATAATAGTCATATATTTCTAAAAAACAAATAGGAAATATCAGATAGCCACATTTTGTTTTCCCACTTAATTACAATCTATCTTTGTTCAATTATGGTCATGCAGTCAGGCTCTTCTTATCCATTGTGGGAAATGCCTAGGCGCCATTGATCTAAGAGCGCGTAAATGGTTGAAATTTAATTATTACTCAGTCTAATATGATTAAGACGATATTATTTCTTTTTGCGCAGGGCGCTCAAACGTGTTAAGACGGCACATATTTTATATTCCAAAGTGGCATATTTTGGATATTAATATCAATATAAATGAAGAACCTAATTATAATCATAAAACAAATATCAAAAACCGCTAAAACCAAAATTTTTGTATTTCAGTTCATACATTGGTGATGATATTTAAGATTTGGATATTTACAAGTGCAACAAAATGTAAAACAAGTATTAAGAAGAAAAACTTATATTCCTACAAGTATGAATATTAGTTATATATATTTTTGGAATGAGGAAGACTTAAAACGATTATCGTTGCAAAAAGTTCTTTCATTGCAAGATGATGAAAACAGATCGAAAACTATATGTCTATTTTATAGCTTTATGCGGCAAACTGGAATCATTGGTATAATATAACCGCCAAAACTAGATTATTTTAACATTCGCTGACGTAAAAATAAGGAAGTGACATGGAAACTGTGATTTGAAATATTTATTACTTAAAATAAATTGGGAATAGAACAATTTATATTTATTTAAATGAAATTTACCAACAAACTGTAAACTAAAATACGACTTAACTGAGTTAGTATCAGTTGAATATTAGGTATGAGTTCTATAGTATTCACAGACTTCATTCACCTTTTCTACTTATCAACGCATAACGAGTGTTATAAAAGTAGCAATGGCCATATAGGAAATGCGTCCAAAAATCTAAGCTATACCTATAAAAATACGGTTGAATATTGTTTCCTCTATCCAATTATATGCGGTTCTGCCTAGGCGTTTGAGCTTGTCAGGATTGTACCGCATGAGCTTGGATAGAGGAAACAATATTCAACTCTATTTATAGGCTTTGGACGTTTTTCCTATATGTAACTTTTATTACATTCGTTATGCGGTGATTAGTAGAAAAGGCGAATGAAGTCTGTGAATATTATATATATATATATATATATATGTTCATATCATGCTTTAAATAATCCAATTCCTCAATTTATAACTTCTAGACACAACACATACACCTGTTATTGAAATCATTCACGTATTCACTCACATATGTAATCTTGAATTACTTAATTTATAACAAATACTCTTTTGCGGAAATATGCTTCTATTTTTGTGTTTACCTGTTAAAAATAGCACGGTTGAACTAAAATTATCCACAAATCGTAGCATGGAAAAAACTAAACTGAATGCCATAGTAAACTGAGAGTACTGAGTATGATGTGAATGTGTATAATAAGTCATTGAAATGGATTGAAATGTGTGTTTTACATGCTATCAACAATAGGGGCGACACGGCCAACACATTTATTCAATGTACCTGGGGTGTACCCCTTACTTCTCCCATCCGCACTCTTCCGTATTCACAATCCCACCAATCATCACTTCCGATTTCTATTATCTCCTCATCGTCATTTATTGTCGCGTGCAACAATCTGAAGCGCAATCGTGTTTTATAGTAATTCGAACTTGAGTGTTGAAACGAATTAACAGAAGCAACTTGTTTATGAGTGGTACTAACTTCATGGCATTTATACGCGAACGATTCATTAAATGTTTTAATGGTTTATCAACATTGCTGGAATGGCGAAACAAATATAATGTATTTGCAAAATGGAACCGATAAGTAACAACAGGTAAATTAATTCTTTTATGCAGTTGTTGTAGCTCACTGGGTTGGGTATTATATGTTCAATGAGCTTAGTACATGCAGTAAACCGGAAGTAACACGTAAATTGCATGCTACGTTGAAATTAGTCGCCTGAGAATTACTTTTCGTATGTTCCGTGTCACATTTCTCAGCAATATTATTATAAGATTATCTCATCAAAATATGTTTAAAATTGTTCAAATTTAGTTCAAAATTACATCATAATTTGTTGCCTGGAAAATAAATTGCATGGAAGGACAAACACCGAGAAGCACATATACTTAGTATTAGAGCTGTAACGAATATTCGCGGTGAAACTTTTGGCCGAATACCGAATATTCGGGTGGAATAGTTGTAGTAGAATAGTTTCTCCCACTACTAACACCCATGTCATCGCGCGCTCAACAAAAAAAATAGTATTTCTCATTTGCCAAAAAAAGTAAACAAATATGTTTACACCATTACTTGATAACTACAATTAAATATTTAAGGGGAGGTTTACGTAACGCTGCCCAAAAACAGCATGTTTTTTGTGAATATTTTTCTCGGATTGAGTAAAAGATATCAACTCCAGGTTCTATGCATGTTGTTTATTCATATTTCGACTAAATGTTTTAATTGTAATGCATATATGAATTATGTGAACTCAAAACCTCAAAGGCGTTATTCAGGAAACCGCCCTTTTTTATCGGACAGAAAGATAACTCAAACAGTTATCGTCCGATTTTCGTTTTCTTTGTTTTATATTAAAGTACACTAAATTTATTGGAGTTTCACGCATTTCCATCAATAATAAATATGTTTTGCAAGCTCGTTAAAGCCAAGAAAATCTAAGTAAAAACATGACTTTTTTCGAACAGCCGTCATTTTGTCAATCATCGTCCAATTATCCTCATCGAGGTTAAAGCTCCAACTAATTTTATCTAGTTTAAGATTTTCAAACCAGATTCTCTTAAAGATGACCCGGATGACCTTGAGGTTTCCGCCCGTGAGGAGATGCACGCAAATGTTGGGGGCGCCATTTCTCAGCAGAATATGCGAAGAACAATTCAATAAAATCAAAATATTTAGTCGACATATGAATAAACAACATGCAAGAAACCCGAAGTTAATATCATTTACCCAATCAGAGAAAGAAATTCACGAAATACATGCTTTTTTGGGCAGCGTTACGTAAAGTTCCCCTTAATTATTGTAGGATTACTACATTGATCTTTTTCGTATGTTCTCTTTCAAAATTTTGAATTTATATCTTTGTATTTGTTTATATATCTTCTTAAATGTAAGACAGAATATTATTTCTTACTGTTAGTACTATACTAATAAAAAAACAAGCAATTTTGAAAATTTTAAATGTTCTTTGTTAATATATATTTTAACTAAACTTTGCTAAATACTGAAAAAAACAAGTTTTTTCTTTAATTTACACGAAGTATTACACTGTTCTTAAATAAATAAATAATTTTGCTTATTCGGCCAAATTCAATTAATATTCGGTATTAGGCCGAATATCAAATTGAGAACCGAATACCGAATACGAGCCGAATAATCGTTACTGTATTAATTATTATCCTATCCAAACGCCATGTATTCAATGACATATTTCACCAATGTCGTTTAAATTTAATGTTGCTATCATTTCCAAAGTTGTCATAACTTTTCAAAGATATGTCACACCAGTTTCGTACACATTTAGTTGCGTTATAGTTTCCATGATTATTATAAACTTCAATGAGTAAAAATCGTATTCTTTATTAATTTATCTGTTGTGGTCATCACATGGTTGCTATGGTAACGTTTATGAATTTAAAATGTGCTTTACATATGGTACACTTTTTAAGTAAAGTTTTCAAACAAAAATTATTCAAATCTAAATTTAACATTTTTTTGTATGTTATTTTGAAAATACTGAAATTACGACCAGAGTAAGAACCACCGACTGTGCGATTATGTCGAATATCTAATCAGATCTTTCTAAATATATATTGGCCTCAAATTTTTACTTTCTTATACGAGTGTATATATAAATATTAAATCTCTACAGCACAAATTGTTGATGATAAAATTATAAAAAATTAAACTTGAAAACAGTATAGTGCCGAAGAAAAACCTTCTATTTTTGAATATACTTTCTTAACCGGAAAAAAATATTAATCTTATAAAAATTCGAAAAAGGTACAATTTACTGAATAATTACTTTCGATTATAGCTATTTGTCATGTACGTATCCCTGGTTACTATCCATATAAATATTATTTCAAAGCACAAAATGAAGCAATATTATATGTATAAATATAATTACGTATATGAAAGTGAAGTGAAGGACACTTCAGTTTTTTAAGTATTACCCACACATACACAAAACACACACTTACACATATACAGGTATTATTATGAAAATAATCAAATCGTTCCCAGGGAACCTGGACACGGCAATTTTTATTAAAATGTAGCAATTTTTCTATATAAAAAAGTAAAAATAAAAGCGCAAAATAGTTTTTTTCTTGGTTTTCCCCCATATATCAATTTTGGGTTATTCCCCAGTTCCACGTCGTGATTCGATTCATACCAGGTATATTGGTATATTCTATAATTGAAATCGGAAGACGAGATTGGAAAAAAGGGATGCTTTATGTTTGTTATTGGTTGAAAAGCGTGTCACAAAGTCACCCTTCAACCTAAAAACGATATCCAATGAACGCAGTACCTTTATTTTCAATTTTAAAAATTACAACCGAATTGTAAATAGAATTGCGAGTTTCCTTGGCAATATGCCATGTCCACAAATTCCAGAAACGTTGTTCTGTTATATTAGTAAACAGAGAAAGCAAATTACTTATTTAATTAAAATAAATGTTATATGAACCGGGCTAACCAAATATTTGTTTACCAAAATACAACATTGTTCACACTAAACATTAATATATATGTAAATGGCTAAAGTGACTTTCACGCATCTCTGTATTTGTCATACAAACTCAAATAAGAGTTGTATAATATGTAGTTCGAGTAAACGCCGAAAAATGGCGTGCGAATTATTTTGATCGATCAAACTGAGGGTAGAAATCTGAGGTAAGCAATATTTTTTTACGCGTGCGACAGGATTGTATGATTGACGCTAATCTATGAACGCTGCCATTAAATTTATATCAATTGAAGTTCCCTATGGAACAAAGTAGAGTTTGATTAATGGTTTCCACATTGAATGTATAGCCAACTGTGTTTATTTTCTTGGCCGTAATACAAAAAGAAGTCCTGTAATCATGATAAATTTCGAACTCGAGATTATATTGCACTTTTTGAGCATCCATGAATTTATATTGACTATTTTCGCCAGACGTCTGTGTGTTTGAATCATGGGCGTCGACTACGTGGGGGCAGCGAGGCCCAAGCTCCACACACAAATCTTAATCTTACTTATTATCATGATATACAAGAATATTTCCAAAATACACAGAATATAATTTTGATTCGTACATTTTATTTTCTAACCAAAAACCTCAAATTTGACTATTATATTAGGGTGGCTACGCCCCTCAATAAATACCCCATAGTGTCTGTGAACGATATACAGAAAAAGTCAATTAATTATAAAAATATGAGATTTTAAAGCTATATAGAACTCGGAAGAATCCTATAAACCATAGGATTATAGAAGAACTAAAGCATTCGGTTGTTTGTCTGTAACAATTTATAATCAAAAATGTCCGTAACATAAAGTTCTTGTTTCATCGCCCTGAATTTAAATTACATATATTATATATAATTCATACGCTCGTAAATCCAATTTTATGCCGTCTACTCCTCTGAAGGTACCCGAGTGATTTGAACCAAATTTGCTACACATATTCTTTATTGTCTCATTTGAATCCGCTCGCAATTTAAATTCAATATCCCTTGTATTTCCAGAGAGTTATAGAGCCCCTAGTTTTACAACCCAAAAACACAAAAAAATCTACAAAAGGGTAATTTATGTCTACAACATTTCTTTATATTGTGAACACAACAGTGTTAAAAATATAATAATAACAATGAATTAAGTTGACAAGGGGAATGAAAACGTTACATGTTGCAACAATAAATACTAACTGATAGTTGAAAATCAACAATAAACAAACAAATTACTCACAAATATCAGCGACTATATTTAGACATTTATTTTTCATATAACACTATAACGAATAGTTTTGAAATTTCGTGATGCTAAATTTGAATAATGGAACGAAAACACATTCCGTGTATCAATGCTTGAGATATTATATGTTTATGAATCGGCTTTATACAATATGATTAATTTTAGGGTGCACTGAGAGAAATGGATAGTTTATTTAAAAAGATATTATTAATATAAATAAACTTAACCCGTCATAAAACTGATATTTGCAGTATGAATATGGTTTACTTCTGATTAATAATGTTAAGAATTGTAACGTGACTATAACTAAACATATTATTAAGAGAATTATTGATATAATTACTATAAACACATGTGCTTATTAATGTATGTATTTAGTTATTCAGTATATTTAATACAACTATAAATATTTAACTATATATGAGGTTTGTATAACAAAGCGGGATCATTGTCCCCTTTTTATTGCGAAATTCATATTATTCGTATGGTAATTCTATTTATCACAAACATCAATTTCTATTAGTGTGGGTAAAAAGAAATCACAAAACAATAAGAAATAAAACGTAAAAGAAAATTCTATGTTGCCATAACCGTATTACTTTTAGTTTAATAAAAAAAGTACGGAAAATTATAAGCCTTTTATATCAATAACATTCAAATTTAAAATATTCACGACGATCTGTTGAGGGAGTTGATTATGTTTACTTAATAAATAATTAGAGACAAACTTAATGCGCTGACAAATTAACTTTTTTGTGAAAATAGCGTATCTTTTACTGGGGGCGGTTTATTGATCATTGGTATAGGGGTTCAATGCAGCTAAAGGCGGGCTCTTAAAACCTATCGTTTATTTATAACAATAAAAGAATGGGAATATATTAAAGATAATAACACTGATTCTATGTTCTATGAGATTGTATTTAATTAATTGTACCTGATTATATATATAATTTTGTCGCAAATATAGAATAATCGTTTTGTCTTACTTTTGACAAATAAATTTATAAATATTAAGTCGTTTCTTACCGAAATGAATGTTAGGCAAGCGACAGCCTTAACATTCAATGTTTGACCTACTTATCACAATATAATTGATTAAATATTTTTCTGCATCAGCCCTGTATTGTAAAAGTAACAAAACATATATTGATTTTATCCCACCTTGTCAACGTAAAGATTGTACAGTATTCCATTATTGTAAATATCATATATTTTTCTATGTACTCAAGTAGTCCAATATTTGAACATGAATTAACAGAATTTTATGCTACTGTGTTCTGAACTTTGATTTTCACGATAAAAATAACCAACTAACGTAGTTTGTTTATTAAATAGTTTGGAATTTGAAAATGTATTTTTATATTTGTAAATATCGAGCATTCATAAGATAAGATTTTTTTGATCTACTCGGTTTTTATTGATAATTATTTTTAGCATTTTGACATTAAAATTTACTTGGCGAATAAAAAATTCTATAATTAGTTTCAAACATTGTTCGTAAACAAAAGTCAGATGGCTTATTTTCTTTGGCTTCTAATTATAATATTGTTCTAATTTTATAATCTACCATGCAGAAAAGATGAATATTCTCGCCGGCAACCTGTTCAAAACGAATTTCTATTTGACAGCTGGCACGAATTTAGTTTTTCTATTCAAATCAAGAGCGTGACAAAAGTTCCAATATCATGTATGAATAAAAATGATTTCTCTGTTGCATTTCTCGAAAATAATAGTAATCTAAATCTCACTAAATTTATCTACTATTACTAATATACAGGGCCGGTTTAAGACAATTTAGGCCCCTGTGCTAACAATTAAACTGGGCCCCAAAAATAAGGTTTAAATGAAATTTAGTTAGTTTAAATATTGATTTTCTTGATGAACAAAATATACTTTTTCTTGTGAAATTCTAATGTGGGTCCAATCATTAAATCCAGAAGAACTGTTTTTACTTTCTTTTACGAAGTAATAAGTAAGTGCTTAAGAGATTTCAACGGATATATACGTTTTGGACTGAGTTGTGACTATTTACGGAATGACGTCTGTGTGCCTGTGAACGCTCTAGAGCCAAAACTATTGAACCGAAAATTGTGAAACTTCAACCCTAGATGTGTACCTTCTATTTTTGAAAAGAAAATTCAAACCGGAAGTGCATGTTTACTCTATGCATGTTTTGTTCTATCTCGAATATCTCTAGAATGGCTGCACTTATGTCAAAAATAGTTATATTCATAATGAAAGATTAATATTTGAAATATCTGTTGTGGCCAGCACTAGACCCTCTTCTAAAAATGGATACATTTGGTAGCTTTGGAAACTAATATGAAAATATATATCTTAGGGTATATGAACCTACAGGCGCTGATTATTGAGTAGGGGCAAAATAGGGACAAAACATTTTCTTGTTTGCAGATAAATTATTTTTAATATACAAAGATAACCGATACTGTTCTGAAATTAAAATAGATTTCAGGTATATGTATTTATAATTTTTACTTTAATTATTCACCAACAAAAGGATCGTTTATTGATCAAGTAATCAATAAACGATCCTTACCGAAATTTGTAGTTTTTAAATTCAACGAATATCAACATTTAAAGTAATTTGAGTCTTATCGGAATATCCGGCTACTCTCCATTTGTAATATACCACAAAATATTTATTCATATTCATTAATTACTATATGTACAAGAAAGTTCAGTCTAGGAGACTGCACATTTTTACTTTCTTTTACAGAGTAATAAGTAAGTATAGGGATCACCAAAAAAATCGAACTCGAGATTTCAACGGATATACACGTTTTGAGCTTCCCTGAATCGAATGTGACTATTTTCGGAGTGACGTCTGTGTGTGTGTGTGTGCGTGTGTGAGTGTGTGTGTGTGTGTGTGTATGTGAACGCTCTAGAGCCGAAACTGTCCAACGTAAAATTATGAGATTTCAAACTTAAGACTTGTATATGGTCTAGTTGTGCATCTCCTATTTTTGAAAAGAATATTCAAACCAGCAGTGCATGTTTACTCTATGCATTTTTTGTTCTATCTCCAATATCACTAGAGCGGCTGCACTTACGGCAAAAATAGTTATGTTCATAATGAAAGATATTAATATTTCGCACAACTTTTGTTTGAAAAGTTTCTTCAATAAATGTACCAGTTACGAGAAAACCGCTACCGAAAATTTTAAGAATCTTGTTTACGTTGTCATGGATTCGAATGTAGCTTAATTAATCGGATCATCTGCGCCTGTCAATATTTCGACAAGAAAACAAAATGGTCTGAATTAGATAATTGACATTTCAGAATATTTCTGTAGAGAATTGGTTAGTTTGGATAGTTAGTACTTCAAAACCATTACAAATTGGTATTGGTATAATTTTCAATGCATTCATTTATATAAGGTAAGCTTGGTTTTCATATTGTTTCTGTTGGATTATTATTTCCTAATATTATATTTTTATAATTAATAAATATTGATGAAAACTACGTAAAAGAAAGTCCCGCGTTGGCCACAACCCATTTTTTGTTTTAGTTTTATATTATACTTTAGACCCTTCTGGGTAACGAATTTTTTAATGTAGCCACAGATGTGCCGAATGAAACATAAAATTCGGCAAAAAATGCAATTATCGAAAAATATGTGTATGTTAAAAAACTGCTCTAAATAACTTTTTCCGCAAAACTCAAATTCCCACCATATGTATAATTCATAAAAACGCTAAAACTTAAATTCACATCTTTATAGCCATTTTGCTAATATCATGGTTGTAAGATATAAGATATGTCGGTAAGATTTAAAATTTAGGAAGATAAACTATTTTGTACTTTGTTGAGCTATATAAAAATGTTGCACTCTAATTATATTGTCAAAATCGTGACATTTTTTAACAAACAAATTTTGTTATGTGTACATTATGGGAGATGTCATTACCACAAATTTTTTGTAAAGATTAGATTCTTGTACCATAATCACGCAGTTTGATGTATTTTTGTTTGTGTTTGTAGTGTCAGTGTAATTTGAATTCATTTTTGACAAGGTTACCTAATCATTCGTAATTTATAAATGGAAAAAAAAGTAAGATAGAAGCGCGAAGCCGCGAAGTGCGAGAGCGCCATCAAACATCACCGTTGGAACTGTGCATTGTGTGGCCGAGTGTGGTGTGCAGCGCAACTCAGGTCTCGTGTTTGCGTGTAAATGTAAATGTGAGTGAAGTGTGATACAGCGGCCTTGCGAGTGGAGCCACAGCTGATCCCCATGCTTGAAACACTCGTGCCCCTAGTTAATGTCCAGTGTGTGAAAAATGAACGTTAGTGTTACGTAAATCGTGAATCAACGACAAATAATGCACTCGTTGTGGCTAACAGGCCGATTATTATCCCGTGCGATTTGGAATGGCATTTCAAACTTATCCAGCGCTGCCGACCCGAACATCCAACGTAAACGTGAACCTTATATCGTTTCGGCAGTGTGTGGCTTCCCGAAGGAGAGGGTGTTCAAAAGACTGATTAAAGGACAATTTGGTGATGACGCTTGGTTCACTACCAAGAGTAAATCCGCTGACGTTTTAGGTCAGCGCTGAGTGACATAACCTTTGACTTATGTTTGCAATAACAATTATTTCATTGTTTGTTTCTTTATTTCTATATGGTTATAATTATGTGTGTGTGTGTGTGTAGGCGTTGCTGATGGTGTCGGTGGCTGGAGAGCGTATGGAATTGATCCTGGCGAGTTTTCCATGCAGTTAATGCGTACTTGTGAACGTTTAGTCAAACTAGGAAGATTTACACCGTCAAATCCGTCTGATTTACTAGCTAGAAGTTATTATGAACTGCTTCATCATAAGAAAGCAATATTAGGTAAATAAAAACACTAATTACAAGAGCAGCCTATTGGGGATAAAACTTGAATTATATGAATTAGGAATTGAAAGAGTTTTCTACCACTCCATTTTTATGGAAGCAGACTAGATGACGTTCTTTATACATATATATATATATATATATATATATATATATATATATATATATATATATATATATATATATATATATATATATATATATATATAAATACATGTCATCGTCAAACTTGGTAGTTACCAAGACAAACGAGTTTTCTTTAAAAAAAATGCATTGTTCAAATTGTCATATTGTTTTGAATTAAATAACATTAATATATTCTAAATGTATGTGTTACAGTCATAAACTGATTCATTCGTACTGCAAAATTAATTCGTTATCATATTATAAACAATGTATTCAAGTTGATAGTACGATATAACCTTACTTTGGAATTGTTTTGCTTTTACTCAGACATGTAATACAAACTACTCATATATAAGTTGTATATTACTGTACATGTACAGAACATTTTGAAAACCTGTGTTATATTAACCCTTATTCGGCACACTGGGGTCATGTGCACCCCAGTGACAAAAACCGTCAAAAAAATGAGCTATTAAATATTTTTTACTTAATTTTTTTTTGTACCCTTTTGAAAGGATGCTTTTTAATTTAGTATAAGTTAAATAGGCCATAAATTTAATTAAGCACTTTTAAAAAATTGATACCTATACCAATTTGTAATGGTTTTGAAGTACTAGCTATCAAAACTAACCAATACACTACAGAAATATTGTGAAATGTCATTTATCTAATTGGGTCTATTTTGTTATCCTGTCAAAATAACAAATGTTCACACACACACAGTCAGACAGACGTCATTCCGAAAATAGTCACATTCGATTCAGAGAAGGTCAAAACGTGTATATCCGTTGAAATCTCGAGTTCGAAATTTTTCATGATTACAATACTTATTACTCTGTAAAAGAAAGTAATAACATCCCCGCTAGAACCTATAACCTAATAATAAGTTAGTACCAATCTAAAGAAAATTAGAACAAATGAAAAATATTTACTAGATACTGTGAGATTAATAGTGGAATTCTGTATATCTATAATTCTATAAAGAATAACGCTATAAATGTTTCATTAAGTTAATAAATAATTTTATTATTGAATTTACTTAATAAAGTGAACAACTTTAATCGATTTATCAATAAATTATGCTGCAAAACGTAATCATTTTGAAATTATAAACGTTTAAATAGTTATAGAATTGCCGTATAAATCTACAGATTAGCTCAGAATTCCACCATAAATTTAAATATATTGTTGTCAACTTTTAAATAAAAATCAACTTTAAATATCAGTTTAGTTGAGTTGGCATTGAGGTTACATTATTTATTCTTAATTTGTGACTGTTCTTAAATATTTTGTTATTTGCCTGAATACACTCAAACTAAACATAATTGTATCCGCTAGGTTGTTCGTTGCCGCACGTATGACTATGTTTAGCCTACAAGTCGTCACGGTTACTTCAAATTTAACCAAACCTTTTTTTTTTTTTGGTTCTTTATAAAGGTATTTTTTTTTACCTGAACTGTGATTCTGATATTTTAAATTTACTGATGTGCGATATTGAGTTTAATAAAATTATTCAACATGGTATAGCAAATCATTCATTGAGTTGTCTTAGATTTGGATAATAAACAATGTAGTAAACTTTGAATAACACATTTTGGCGTGTTATTTCATAGAAAAATACATTTATTTTTAAATATATTTGTATGTATGTATATACCAAAATATATCTGTTGATGTAAAAAAATTACACTATATTCAAATAATTTATTGAAGAAGTGGACTATGGCTTCTGGCATTTTAATTATAATATAACTTGCTATACAAATTATTATGATTAACCGTCTGTCAATGTGAAATAAGAAAATATAAAATTTAAATTTTAATCAGAATTCCAAAGTATGAGCGAATGTTATTAAAAATATGGATTGTTTCGCCATTTTTATCGTTACAATAATAATAAAATAAATACCCTATACCGCACAGCATTTTAATAAAGCTAAATATGTATTTCGAAAAATGTAACTTTGATAACCTGGTGAGGAGCATATTTTCTTGGTTATTGCCTTAGCCCTCTTCATTTTTTTGGTTACTGATGATAACTCAGTTGTCGAAATACGTACTTAGCTTTATTAAAATACTGTGTAGTAACGGGTATTTATTTTATTATTATTGCAAGTAAACAGCCACTCTAAATTAAATTATTAATTTATAACGTTGACAGTGTGAACATAATTACATCATTGAAAAAATAAGTATGTCATATTTTGTGTTTCGTCGTTATCAACGTCAGCGAGTAAAAGGAATTAGATAATAGCTAGTGTTGATAGAATGTGAGACTTTCTACCTCATGTTTATTTTGTAAATCGTAGATATCAGCACTACTACCCACTACTACTACCCATACAATAAATCAACCCCAAATTATTACTATTTAACCATTCTGTTGTTTAGGTAGTAGTACAGCATGCGTGATAATCTTGAACCGCGAGAACAGCACGCTGTACACGGCGAACATAGGCGACAGTGGTTTCATGGTAATGCGACACGGGAAAGTGATCCATCGGTCCGAAGAGCAACAACACTACTTCAACACCCCATTCCAGCTATCATTACCACCGCCCGGCTACCAAGCAAACGTGCTGAGCGATCAGCCCGATACTGCGATCACCAGAAATTTCCCCGTCGAAGACGGCGATGTGATTCTCATCGCAACCGACGGTGTCTTCGATAACCTGCCACAGTCGTTACTCGTCGAAGAGTTGTGCAAAGTGCAGGGCGAACGTAGCCCTAGTCAACTGCAAAACGTGGCGAATTCCATCGCTTGGATGGCACGGAATCTATCATTTGATGAATCGTTCATTTCACCATTTGCCGAAAGTGCTTTTGCCAATGGCATCAATACCATAGGTCAGTGAGACTTTCTTACGTTTTTTATTGCTCCAATAATCCGAAAAAATTAAAGACAGTATTGCTAGCCAGTGGAACAGGCGAAATAAATGATGCTTCTTTCGTTTTCTAGTCTTCGTAAACCTTGAACGCACATATATTCATGATTGCCTGTTAGACACTGTTCAATATTTTATCATATATTCATTTGAATTTGTATGATACGATATATGTTAAGAATACTCAGGCGCATGCGCTATAATATTACTAAAGAAATTTATAAATAATTTATAGAATATAAGCGGATCGCGAACAGAGTCAAGGAACGAATTAAGTTCGGGAGCCGAGGTTCCACTGTATATCATATTTTCATGTAAACATATTCCTAGATAACGTCGTACATTTATTTACATAGTTTATTACGTATGTCCTTGCTTGTCTCGGCGTTTTTTTTTATGCAAAATTCAACAATTATATAATGAAATCTTCTAATAAATATATAATGTAATATTGGACAGTGTCAAACAGGCCTAATATTAACATTGGTAAATAAGTGATAATTTGAAATAATGCATGAACATAAGACTAATATGATTTCTTTCTTTTCAGGTGGCAAACCTGACGATATAACAGTCCTTTTGGCAACGGTAGCTATTTGAATATTGTTATTCTTAGATCATTAAATTCAAATTATACATCAATCACCAAAAAGTTAAAACAATTTAACCTGATCCAAGTTTTATACCTAAACCAGTGACAACAACCACCTATTAATTTAGCACGCTGTGAAAACAGTTTTGTCATATCTGGTTACAGGATTCCAGTTAAAAATTATTTGTATGTAAACGAAAATATGAAAGAAAGAAAAAAAAAAACATTACAAATGTGTGTAATGTGTCAATTATAGTTTTTTATGATTATTTATGATATTATTATTAACCGCTGTGAATTTCGTAATAATGTGAAGTTAGGCGATGTTGCCTTATCATTTTAATAAATACGTCATCTCAATTAGTCATTTAATAATAATAAATAAAACAATGCAAGTTAGTGAGTTATATAAGTACTGATAGTACCTGATTGGTGCACAGTTATTTTGTTGTTGTCATAAGAGTCAGGTGCTTCACTCTGTATTTTATAAGTTTCTTGTTTGTTGTGTATTTGTTCGAAGTAGCTTAAGTAGAAACTGTAATATAAATTGCTGGTATTTTAAGCTCTAATCTACTGTTCGTATTACGTTTTACTGCCAAGTGTATTTCGGTACATATTTCTGGTTTCGTCTTAAGTATAAAAAAAAAAAGAAACTAAGAATCATAAGTACAATTATTTCTAAAACTGTACCTATCGAAGAATAGGTGTAAAGGATCTCAGGATAATTATCACTTCTAGCAACTGTGCGTGCAGTGAGAATTAAAATTGCAAGGGTAGAAATCCTGTACCTTCAACTTAAATACGTAATAACTTCCTTTTTTAATGATATAATATAATTAAATGAATACATTATGATTGAAGCAATTACCAAGACTGAAAATAATAAGAAATTGAGTGTGAGTGGAACGACACGATTTTTTAAATTTGAGATTTAACAAATTTGAGCCATTAGTGTACGACGTTCACTATAAGCCAAAAACAAGAATCGAATCACCTACCGATATTGCTCTTTTTCCATTTATCTAAAATCTGCGGATACTCCCGCTCTCACACGCGGTCAAAACAAAACTACGAGTCCGATTCGGCTGAAGTTTTAACAGTAGCCGTCTAAGATAATGTAGTACACAATAGGTTATGTCTCTTGCGACAGTGGCGCCATAGGCCGGTGAAGCTAAGTACTTGTCGGACAGCCCTCGTATATGAGTCGCCTAGTATCAAAACCAAATACTTTTACTTTTTTTCTCATATCTCATTACTCAAGAATTTTTAATGGGTGAAATATCAGTATTTTAATAATCTATCTCATAGTATTACTCTAGCAAAACTACAATTTCTCAGCACTTAATCCTATAGATATATTAAATGTTTGATTTATTTAAAAAAAAAATGTTTTTTTTTTTTTTTTATGTATGTTTCGATAATAGACGACTCATATGAATAGGCTTAACGGTAAATACGTCTTAAGCCGTTCGATCTTGTTTTAAATTTTTTATTCAAAATATATTAAAATTACAACCGGTTTCGGCTATTTAAATTGCCATTTACAGTTGACCTGAAGAGTTATCCAATATTTTCGTTACTTAAAAATTCTAATAGATACACATACATATTTATTTGTATCTGAATTTTTATATGTCGAATATATGATTTTAGTCGCTTCTGGTCAACTGAAGATGGCAATTTAAATTATATAGAATAGAGAATTTTTTTACAACAACGACGTAATTTCAGCGCCCCGTATATGTTACGGGATGCATCAGTGCCACCAACGTTATTAACTGTATAACAAAATAAATACAGGGATAGGATATTTAAAATGTTATAGTAAAAATATTAACAAAAACAAAATTACCTAACCATTGATATTTATAAGTAAACTATTGTGATTTGTTGTATTTTTAATTTATTGAGTATGGAAGTTAAAAAATGGAATGATTCATTTCGGAAAAGTTCACAAATGAAATCTTATTTTCACACATAAAATACACTGCAGTTTAACGTCATAAGTATAAGGACTTTGTACCAGCTGATTAGTATATAAGAATTAACTTAGTTATTTTACAAAATGTTTATTTTTTTCACATTTTATTTGTCAAAATTTGTGTTTTATAGGTACAACAAAATTTGAACAAAATTCTGGCGCATAATAAAAAAGTTGCATTTATATATGAATAAAATTTGATTGATTAGAAAACACCATACCATACACACGAAACGTTGTATTTGCAGTCCGCCAGTTGATCGTTATAATGTTTAAAAATAAATTAGTTTATTTAAAATGACTGTATGGAATGATTTACTGATTGCGTCCTTCTCCCCAATCAAAACCACCTGGACGTTCCTCTGGCAACGGATTGTAATCGGGATCTTCAACGTGTGCGTCGAAAATAGATTTTCTAAAAAAGGATAGAAAACAGCATTTTACTAGACATCTGTGATTTGAGGTAGGTTTTCATGAATGTTGAACATAAAAAGCGGGTTTCGTTTCTTAGGAAATGTAATCAGTTATTTAACAATATATTATATGCAACATTTTATGAATATTATACAAAAAATAATATATTTAGTGGTTTTCATTCGACTTTGTTACATAGCCCCTATCTATATATTGCTTTATTTTGTTGTACATTCCTGACGAATGCCATGAAACAATGTCAATTGGTTTCGTAACCAGGGAAACATAAATATAAAATGGCTATTTTCAAAAGCGATATTTCAGTAAATGGTGTATTTTTTTCGAAAATATCTAGAGTGGCCTGCACTCGACTTTATTTTACGCAGTTTTCACTATATATATATATATATATATATATATATATATATATATATATATATATATATATATATATATATATATATATATATATAAAACCAAAACCAACTATTAAACTAACCAATACTCTACAGAAATATCCTGAAATGTCATTTATCTAATTGAGTATATTTTGTTTTCCTGTCAAAATAGCAGATGATCCGATTTTATAAGCTACATGCGAATTCATGGCAACGTAAACAAGATATTTATAATGTTTTGTAGCATTTTTCTCGCAACTGGTAAATTTTTTGAAGAAATGATTCAAACAAATGTTGTGCGAAATATTAATATCTTTCATTATGAACATAACTTTATTTGCCGTAAGTGTAGCCGTTCTAGTGATATTGGAGATAGAACAAAAAATGTACGGAGTAAACATACACTTCCGGTTTGAATATTCTTTTCAAAAATAGGAGGTGCATATACAAGTTTTAAGTTTGAAGTTTCATAATTTTTCGTTCGACAGTTTTGGCCCTAGAGCGTTCACAGACACACAGACAGACAGACAAACGTCATTCCGAAAATAGTCACATTCGATTCAGGGAAGGTCAAAACGTGTATAACCGTTGAAATCTCGAGTTCGAAATTTTTCATGATTACAATACTTGCTTATTACTCTGTAAAAGAAAGTAATAACTTTTATAACAAAAGTTGCTAGATATTTTATTAATATCTTCAACTTTTATAACAATTATTTTCTCTTTTATGTCGTTTTCGAAATATTGAAAAAATAGCATGAGTAAACCATTACTTCCGGTTAAAATATAGTTTTCATAAATAGGAAGCACAAATTCGGATCATATACAAGTTTAAAGTTTCATAATTTTTCCTTTAACAGTTTAGTCTACAGAGTTTACACATACATAAATAATCAGGTTTGACTCAAAGAGGTCCAAAACGTGTATTTCCGTTAAAATCTCGAGTTTAAATTTTTGCAAGAATACTTTCTTATATACGCATAAGAAAGTTTAAACAGTCTGCACAGTTTTAAACATGTAAAAATTTTAAAAAAGCATTTTATACATATTAAAATATTTATACCATGGTACATATAATGGTCTCTAATAGGTATAAAAAAGCAAATATAATTTGTAATAAACTTACAGAATTATAGGTGTTTTTAACAGTTTGAAACCTCCTCTTTGGTTTGGAAACACATCTTCTATAAAATAGTACATATGCCCTACGGCAATTCCCATCATATCCACATAAATTGGATTACCAAGTAGTACGGAAAATCCAAGGAGCACCCATGGCAAGTACGGGGCCTAAATCACATCATGAATTAACAATTTGCTCAAATTTCAAGTATTACAACCCATAATTGCTTGTGTAAAATTATCAAGTTTTAATTTTTCAAATTATCTAATTGAAACCTTAATTCCTACTAGATTCAAATTTGACACAAGAAAGCTATAGGATATAAAATCACCTGGAAATTTAATAACCCGAAAAAATTCATCCTTACAAATGTATTTCGCCTTGACCAAACATACACTAACATTATCGTGAACGCTTGGCCAAGAAATAGTAAATTTACAAAGAATGCGAACATCTGCGCACCCAAGAGTCAAGGAGCATCAATTTCCTTTTTGATACATTTTATATCATATTGGTAATAATAAAGGATACAATCATGCTAATGCTACCAAAGAAAAACATCATAACAAAATCAGCTGTGCGGCCACGAAACGACCCCTCTTCTAATAATCGACAGTATCGATACGTGAATATCATGTTGAAGAAGAAGTTGAATCCAAATGTTCCAAAAAATAGGAACGATGTTAATAACCGCCATATTTGGCCTTGTTTTAATATTAGAATAGGATTAAAGTATAGTTGGAAAGGTGATGTTAAATCTAGTTGCTGCAAAAAAAGAATATACATTTTACTACATCGTGCTCATTATTTGTCTTAATTCGTTAACACTTTTCGACATTGTAGCCATCGTCAGGACGAACAATAAAAAAATTCGTTACAGTTTCACGGGTTCAGAAAATATGTGAATGATTTACACTTTAATCTCAACATTAACAATATGATAATTTATTACATTTTGGAATTTATTTTGATCATGGAAGTCAAATATAGTAGGAATAAGGAAATGTTTAAAGAATTTTTCTATATTTCTACAAATTTATTGTCTTCTTCCGATGATGTAAATGATGAATAATCAACACCATCTGAAGAAGACAATACATTTGTCGAAATAGAGATAAATTCTTTAAACATTTCCTTATTCCTACTATATTTGACTTCCATGATCAAAATAAATTCCAAAATTATAAATATTACAGTCAAAATAAAAGATATAATTTATTACATTTCGAAATAAAGTAGAAATACGATATTTTATTATTTGTTATTGTGAAATAAATATTGGTCAACGAAAAATGAATTTCCGTTGAGGAAATTCGATTATCCTTTGTAAAGAATATATATTTAGATGTAATCGGTACGTATTTATATTACTTCAGTGTATATTACACTGTTTAATGACAATTATATATATTCGTAGCGCTAGTTTTATGCGACATCAACATTTGACCTTGACTTCACAAACGTAACCTTGACAAGGAGCAATGCGCGTATTACAGTTGTATATATATATATATATATATATATATATATATTATTTTTTTTTATTTCAGAAAATTCACGGACGTATTGGGTTATAGTTATGAGAAAGAAAAACTCAAAAACCTATATTATGACTCTTTAATTTTCAGAATTTATATATTTCGCAAAAATGTCTTGGCTTCATCAGGATTCATACAATGAAAACAATTAGCATATAGTTTATTTAAATTCACATATGAATGTTTTACTTACAATTGTGAGTTCATTTTTTGAAATTGAGCAAAATTTGTTAGATAACAAATAATAATAACAACAAATCTAACAAATTATGCTCAATTTCAACAAATGAACTCACAATTGTAAGTAAAACATTCATATGTGAATATAAAAAAACTAAATGCTAATTGTTTGCATTGTATGAAACCTGACAAAAAAATTAAGAATCATAAAATAGTTTTTTGAGTTTCTCTTTCTCATAACTATAACCCAATACACATCCGTAAATTTTCTGACATATATACAGACTCGTACCTCGCCTAGTGCACGGCATTAAATTCAGAAATCCCCGCCTAGTGCGCCGGGGTCTATCCCCACCACGCGCAACGAGCTAGGATATTGATTATTTCCAAATATTGCAGAGATAAGAGTTTAATGTTTGAGTCTGTTCAACATGGACGTAAAAAATAGTTTTATTAAAATATAAATTAATGGCCATGTTAAAAACAAGGAGTTCCCATCATAACTATTCGTAAAACACGAAAGAAATATGCTCGGAATACCGTTTGTAACATTGCGCGCGACACTAGGGTCGGAGTGGGGGAACTCGGAGGGGTGACGTGCCGCCGGTGCACTAGGCGAGGAATAGCTCGTGTACTAGGCGGGGGTGCATTAGGCGAGGTATGAGTGTATATATATATATATATATATATATATATATATATATATATATATAACAAGATTCGGAATGTACAATGCACCAATGCTTCCAGCTCGCCTTATAAGTAATATATGAGATACGAGTAGCGGTTTTTAATTATTATATATATATATATATATATATATATATTATATATATATATATATATATATATATATATATATATATATATATATATATATTTATGCTGCCCCATTTATATAACACTGGGCAGTAATGGGTTAAGAAGCTACACCTTTTTATAATTCGTTCTCTGACAAGCAACAGTAAATATCTATTAATTACTAACATAATAAGCTTCATATAAGTAATTTCATAAAACGTGCCGTGTAGAACCATACAATATCTACAATATGCCATTGTTTTTTACAACAATATTTTACTAATGTAGCTGTAAAACGTTAAATTCCAAAAAATATCTATGTACAAGCTAAAATAATCAAATTTCGTTGTAAAAAAATATGCTATATTGTGGATATTGTAAATATACTTATAAATTGTTTAAAAAAAAAATTGTAACCATTAAAACAGTATAAAATTAAAAATAAAATTCATCACATTTGTATGTAGTGTAATTTCATTCTAGCTTTCTAAATAAATAAATAAATGTCATCAAATTATTTGCGAATAGTAAATTAGAGCAATGCATTATGAAATATATGTATATATCGTTAAAAATTTAAACATTTAGATGTGAATACGTTTTAGAAATTATTACACCTTTTCATCATGAGAATATTACGTATCTACATTTTAATACATAATGCGCTATTTCCCGCCCAGAAAATTTCGAACGCAGTCGTAAGTTAAGTTTAGATCACTTTGGTGATTCAAGGGGTTATTCACACCCACTATGCATGCTTAGAACTAATACAAATATCTTTAAATTTTAAAATTCTATTAATTTTGTTTGAGGTGGGGCCCCAAATTATTTCGGTGCTCCGGGCCTCCGCAGCAATATAAACTGATGCATATATGTTTTAAACAATGTCTTATACAAAAAAAAAAATCTAACTAGTTTAAGACTAATATAATAAAAATAAGTAAATTGAACACGTAAAACCTACTACTGCTATCGTGGTGATGACACAGGCAGTTGTGTATGCCCTCGTCACTGGGGGCATCTGCAGATACTCCTGTCGAAATGTTTGATACGCCATTTTTTGTACTAAATAGCAATTATTTAAACTGTCATGAACTAATCATGACAATAATACTAAAATATAATATTTACAAATGAGTACAAATAATTTTTCAAGAATCACCAGGTAACATCTCGTTTGACACTTTTGACATACGATAAATACAACAATTCAAAATACCCTAACTTGTACTTCGTCATATTTATTATTAACTAAAACTACGTTCTAAATTAATTAAATACACTAAACGAACACAAATATATAGTATTCTATACACTGATTTAAATATAAATTAATTTTAATAAGTTATTAAGCATTTAACTAGCAGATATCTTGTGGCAGTAGTGGCAGCATTTTCTGCAATTACTTCACCGTAGTTCACCGCATTGTGTACGGGCACGCTCACCTAAATCACAACTGTTACGGGTAAAGGATTGTTCACAGCTAAAGAATTAGAAATTAAGCTTAGAAATTATAAGTAATAATTTCAGTTTGTTGTATGACATACAAGGTTAACGTTCACAGCAACAAAATTTATCATAAATTGTGTTAATTTTGTTGCTTAGAATGTTAACATTGCTTATCAAAATACAAACTAGATCATTATTTGTAATTTTCTAAGCCTAATTACTAAATAATTCGCTGTGAACAATCCTTAAGGATTGTTCACAGCTAACGAATTAGTAATTAAGCTTAGAAATTATAAGTAATAATTCCAGTTTGTTATATGACATACAAGGTTAACGTTCACAGCAATAATAATTATCATAAATTGTGTTGCTTGGAATGTTAACATTGCTTGTCATAATACAAATTAGATTATTATTTGTAATTTTCTAAGCCTAATTACTAAATAATTCGCTGTGAACAATCCTTACAGTTACCAAACTGATTTATTTATTGTTTCATATTCTCGAAATAATAGCGAATTTCGTGTTTATATAACAATAAATAGGAAATTACATAAACTAGTGATAATTATACGCAATATTAGTGTGATGTAACGTATCTAGTAGGCCTTGGTACAATGCAAACTTTATACATGTGTGATTGCAATAGACTGAAAAATGGCTACGTCACATCCGTTTATTTCACCCCGCGAAATACGAATATTGGTCCGCTCAACGCGTGATCCTGTGTTAAGGATTGTTCACAGCGAAACAATTAGTAATTAAACTTAGAAAATTACAAATAATAATCTAGTTTGTATTATGACAAGCAATCTTAACATTCCAAGCAACACAATTTATGATAATTTTATTGCTGTGAACGTTAACCTTGCATGTCATACAACAAACTGCAATTATTACTTATAATTTCTAAGCTTAATTACTAATTCTTTAGCTGTGAACAATCCTTTAGTCTTAAGGATTGTTCACAGCGAAGCAATTAGTAATTAAGCTTAGAAAATTACAAATAATAATCTAGTTTGTATTATGACAAGCAATGCTAACATTCCAAGCAACAAAATTTATCAAACATTGTGTTAATTTTGTTGCTTGCCATAATACAAACTAGATTGTTATTTGTAATTTTCTAAGTCTAATTACTGATTGTTTCGCTGTGAACAATCCTTAAAGGATAATTAGTAATTAAACTTAGATAATTACAAATAATAATCTAGTTTGTATTATGACAAGCAATGTTAGCATTCCAAGCAACACAATTTATGTTAAATGTTGTTGCTGTGACCGTTAACCTTGTATGTCATACAACAAACTGGAATTATTACTTATAATTTCTACACATAATTACTGATTGTTTCGCTGTGAACAATCCTTTATGGGACTACTACTTTAGGCCGACATTCTCTTAAGTGTTAAGTTGTTGAAAATTTGAAAAATCTGAAAGTGACAATTTTAAACAGCTTCAATATAATGTCGGATATACATTGATCTTCTCTGAATCGAATGTGACTTTTTCGGAATGACGTCTGTCTGTCTGTGTGTGTGTGTGTGTCTGTGAACGCTCTAGAGCCAAAACTGTCAAACGTAAAATTATGAAACTTCAAACTTAAGACTTGTATATACCCTAAATGTGCACCTCCTATTTTTGAAAAGAATATTCAAACCGGAAGTGCATGTTTACTATATAAATTTTTTGTTATATCTCCAATATCACTAGAACGGCTACATTTACGGCAAAAATAGTTATGTTCATAATGAAAGATATTAATATTTCGCACAACTTTTGTTTGAAACATTTCTTCAAAAAATGTACCAGTTGCGAGAAAAATGCTACGAAACATTATAAATATTTGGTTTACGTTGCCATGGATTCGCATGTAGCTTATAAAATCGGATCATCTGCTATTTTGACAGGAAAATAAAATAGACCCTATTAGATAAATGACATTTCAGAATATTTCTGAAGAGTATTGGTTAGTTTGATAGCTGGTTTTGGTTATATATATATATATATATATATATATATATATATATATATATATATATATATATATATATATATATATCTAGTGAAAACTGCCCAAAAGGAAGTCGAGTACAGGCCACTCCAGATATTTTATTTCATAACGGTGAAAATTTTGTTTGAATATTGCCACCCAATGCCACCCATTTTAGCTACGCCACTGAGCGTATTTGAAAGTTGTTCCGCAAGACAGCTGATATAGGTATAGGTCGTACCCGCACTGTATTACTAAAATTATTGTAAATGTCATTTATTTTAAAAAAGACAAATACACGATTTATTTTACAATCGTGCATATTTATTTAAAATGGTTTTAACTAAAGAATACAGAATATGTATGCCATTGACTGTTGAAGAGGTATACTATAGTTAATATATTATTATGTAGTTTTATCGATTTCGCATTTTTAGTATCGTATCGGACAATTGTATATGATAGCTCGTCACAGTTTAGAACAATCAGACCGAGGAGAAGGTGTAGAAGTGATTGAAAATAGAGAGTGTTTAGATCCAGTGCATGGCAAGGGTCAGTTTACCGAAAAGCGAATCCATCTTTCTAGGTTAGTTGACCGCTAAAATAAATTAAATGCGTATCTTATGATTTTTTTTATTTGCAGCCGATTACCATATTGGGTGCAAGCATTAATTCCGAAAATATTCTACGTCACAGAGAAAGCATGGAACTATTATCCGTACACAATCACAGAATATACAGTAAGCATTTTTATCCTTTGCTATTTAATTTTCTTTTCAACACTAATTATTTTTTTTAAATATTATTTCGGCTAAGAAGTCCATTTAATAATATCTTCAGTCAAAATAAACTAATTTTTATAATCGTTTATTTTTACTTTCTTACACGAATGTATTTTGAAAAGTATTGCAATCACTAATAATGTATCCACAAATTATATTTTTATGTCTATAAAAATTAAATACCAGTAATAGTTTGTAGTTTTTTAAAAAATGGTACAGTTTAGGAGAATAATTTGAAATAAAAGTTGTTTAAAATTAAAATATCTTGCGTTTTACGTACGAAGTACCGAAGAAGATAAAGCAATCGGTTGTGTGTCTGTAGCATTCTCGGATTAAAAAAATTCCTTAACAAAAAATGTTTGTTTCGTCGTTCTGAATCCAAAAAAATATATAACTTATATACTTGGATGTTAGTCGTCGCTTGTAAGACCAAATTTGTGTTCCTTCTACTCGTCTGAAGGTACCGGAGCGATTCAACCAAATTTGGTGCCCCATTTGAATCCGCTCGCCGTTTAAATCCAATCGCCCGTGTACTTCCCGAGTTATAGGGCCCCAAAATTACTTAATACTGCCCTTATACACATAATTAAAACCCCCAAAAATTCTACTAATAATCCTAAGATATTTTATGTCTACAAGATTTTTTCATATTGTTAACCCAAAGGCCATAAAATATTATTAAATATTATAATTTTTAAATTTAACATTAACAAAATAATTTGCAAAAAATTGTAAGACTTTTTATATCTATAACATTTCTTCAAATTGTTTCAAATTTGGTGCCCCATTTGAATCCGCTCGCCGTTTAAATCCAATCGCCCGTATACTTCCCAAGTTATAGGCCCCCAAAATTACTTAATACTGCCCTTATACACATAATTAAAACACCCAAAAATTCTACTAATAATCCTAAGATATTTTATGTCTATAAGATTTTTTCATATTGTTAACCAAAGGCCATTAAATATTATAATTTTTAAATTTGAAATTAACAAAATAATGTGCAAAAAATTGTAAGACTTTTTATACCTATAACATTATTTCAAATTGTTTCAAATTTGGTGCCCCATTTGAATCCGCTCGCCGTTTAAATCCAATCGCCCGTATACTTCCCGAGTTATAGGGCCCCAAAATTACTTAATACTGCCCTTATACAAATAATTAAAACCCCCAAAAATTCAACTAAAAATCCTAAGATATTTTATGTCTACAAGATTTTTTCATATTGTTAACCCAAAGGCCATAAAATATTAATAAATATTATAATTTTGAATTTTAAAATTATCAAAATAATTTGCAAAAAATTGTAAGACCTTTTATATCTATAATATTTTTTCAAATTGTTAACCAAAGGGCCATAATAATTAAAAACCGCTACTTGTATCTCATATATTACTTATAAGGCGAGCTGGATGCATTGGTGCATTGTACATTCCGAATCTTGTTAGACTCTATTAGATAAATGACATTTCAGAATATTTCTGTAGAGTATTGGTTAGTTTAATAGCTGGTTTTGGTTATATATATATATATATATATATATATATATATATATATATATATATATATATATAACCAAAACAAGCAGTCAAACTAACCAATACTCTACAGTTTTTCTGTAATGCAACAATTGTCAAAATAGTTAAAATATGACACAAGTAAACGAACTTCCGGTTGAAATATCCTTATCAAAATAGGAGGTTTTCTATTCTGGGGTACACAAATTTTAAATTCTTAACATCATATTTTTACGTTGAACGGTTTAGGCTATAGAGCGTTCAGACACACACACACACACACACACAGATATTGATTAAATAGTCAAAATGGAATCAGGACCCTCAAAATCGATATGTTCATTAAAATCTCGAGGTCGATTTCTTTAGTGATCCCTGTACTTATTACTTCGTAAAAGAAAGTAATCAGATATCCCATAACATGATTCCTCACTAATAAAACTATTTCTGTATTTTAATTTGATTGAAAGCATTAATAATAGGAAGTGTGACAAATTTCAAATGCGAATTTAACATTTTACGTAAACGTTTTTACGTTGTATACTAATAATAATTGTACAAAATAATTATGTACGCAATATGTATATGTTTTTTTTCCGCTATAGTAACAGTAAGCAAACCCCCAATTATGCATGCAATTTTTTTTAACACCACCTTTTATTTACAGTGGTCCTTCGTATCAAAGTCACGTCGTATGGTAATTGCCTACATCCATTTTTGTAAATGTACATCTTCTATTAAAAACAATGTCTGTAATTTCATTTCTTTTCAATAGTGTTCCTTCATACCCAAGTTCAATATTCATATCCAAACGCGTTACGAAAATAATAATGGAAGCACAGAAAATGTAAGTTGTTTTATTTTAGGCAAAAAATTCACACTAGTTTTAATGTATTTCTTTAGTGTCTTGATTTAACGGCAGAACAATTAGCAGAACGAATTGTTGACCATATCGATATTGCATACGACGATTTAAGTCCAAAACATTACAAAGAAGAAGAAGATCCGAAATATTTCCAATCGCAACGAACAAATCGGGGGCCGCTAATTGAAGGGTGGCGCAGTAATTTTCAACCTATCATGTGTTCCTATAAATTAGTTAATTCGTCATTTGAAGTATGGGGATTGCAGACGCGCGTAGAAGAATTTATACACAGTGTAAGATTAAAAATCACTGAATACATTAATTTTAATTAATTCGAATTTATTTAATTGTAGTGTATAAGAGAAGTACTTCTCTTGGGTCATCGTCAAGCCTTCGCCTGGATCGACGAATGGGTCGAAATGGGCCTGGACGATGTTCGAACGTATGAGTCAACGTTACAAAATCAAACCAATTCGTTGGTGCAACAAGCCCAAGCCCAAGCCAACAACAGTTCCGTTTCAATTGAAGCAGATGACGGTGTGAAAGCATTAGAATCAAATACAGAACTTAAGACACCGCAAACCCCAACTAGCCCAAAATCGCCAGACTCCCAAAAAAAGGGACTGTTCTCTTCGTGGTTTTAAAGTATTATTTTAGTATTGGAGCGGAAATATGGTGGGAGGTTTTGTTGAAATTTCAAATGCTTTATATATGTAATAAATGAATTGTATTATTTGTTACAGGTAGAACTATTTTCTATATGTTTCTTTACGTAAATGTAAATGAGAATTATTTACATCATTTAATTTTCTATTCTTAGTATTTATTTTCATTACTGTGTTCTTAATGTATTATCATATATTGTGATTTGAATTTCATTTGCAATAAATACATTATTCTATGTATGTATACTTGATAATTCGATATCATATTTAATATAATTTACTTAGCAAAATATTTAGTTGAAAAATAATTCAACATGCATTAAATTAAAATTAACACTTTCGTGGACAGTGACTGCATATGCAATCATTTCGACTATAATCTAAGTAACTGAAATCCAGTTACTATCCGCGAAAGTGTTAATATTGTAAGTATCCAATCATGATTTTTGATGGCCATGGATCAAATGTACAAGTGTGTTAGATGGTAAGTCTAAAGGATATACACGTTTTGATCTTCCCTGAATCGATTGTGAATATTTTCGGAATGGCTGTCTGTGAACGCTCTTGAGCAAATACTGTCAAACGTTAAATTGTGAAACTTCAAACTTAAGAAACCGGATGTGCATGTTTACTCTGCATTTTTTGTTCTAATATCACTAGAACGGCTGCACTTATGGCAAAATTAGTTATATTCATAATGATAGATATTTATATTTCACACAATTTTTGTTTTAAATGTTTCTTCAAAAAAGGTACCAGTTACTAGAAAACTGCTACGGAAAATCTTAAATATCATTTATGTTGCACATAGTTTAATCAATCATATTATGATTAATGCCTGTCAATATTTTGATATTTTCTAGTAAATACTATGTAAAAGAAAGTCGAGTGCATGCCACCCCTGCTTTTTTAATACACTCTTAATTAAAATATGTATAACTCTTTTATTTATTTAACCAATTGCCTGAAATTTGTTAACACAAGGTTTTTGGGGTCGTAGAGTACGAATCTGGCCTCAAATTCGGTCTAAAAACAAAATGGCGTCTACAAAATGAATATTTTATTCACTTTTTATCTTATTTTAGTCACTTATTAGTCACTATTTCACGTTTTTGTATACAAAATTGCTGTGGAAGCCCTGGTTTTCTAATAGATAAGATTTCTCCAAACGTTACAGTATATGAAGTTACATATATTACAGGCGAATCTAGTCAAGAGTTCAAATAATATAGCATTGCATAAGTAATATTTCTTACAATTATTCTGCTACAAAAACACTTTCACTTGAATTCAAATTCATATTGGAGTTTTACATGTAGTTTATTGTCACAATATGTTTTATATTTCAAATTGAATTGTGAATTAGAATCATGGCCCAGTACGTGCGCGATCTGGATATCCATAGTCGTCAGCAGAGTTTATGACGAAAATGATAAATTATTATTCAAAAAATCAAAACAATTGGTTATAACATTTCTTGTCATTTAACACTAGTGTAAAATGGAAACTAAGTAAAATATATTAATTACGAATAATTTCTGTATTAGTCTGTAACTTTGTATCCTGCCGGCAAAATTAGGTGTAGAGGTACCCCGATTTTCTCAAATTTAGTATTTTTGTCATTATCTTGGGGTTTCCAAAAAGCTTAATTCCGTATTTCAACCTAACTTGACGGAAGTGCGAATTCCCAAATAGGGCATTATTTTGGGGCATCCAAGAAACCTAATTCCGAATTTCAAACATCTAACTCACCGAAAGTGCAAAAAATGGGAGAGGGAGCTAGTGAACTCCCCGATTTTCTCTGGTTTAGTATGTTTCTCATCATTCTGGGGTTCTTAAACAACTTCAATACGAATTTCAACCTTGCAGCTCACCGGAAAGTGTGAAAATCCCTTCTGGAAGGAATCACAGACAACCAACTAATAACTTTTATTATATATATATATATATATTCATTTGGTCAAATGCGATAATTTGAAACACTTCAATTACCATTGTTTTTGAAATTTAGGTCGGCCCGCAACATTAATGTGTAACTTAAGTTGCGTGTCGACAAGAAATGTTGTTACAAGAAAAGCCATTGATTATAAAAAAAGTAATTATGATATTTATGCAGGCAGCACGTCAGTTTGACATGAATTTACATGGCTCTTTTATTTTATTTTCCACTAAACATACATCATGCTGTTGCTAATATGTGTACCGCACAATATATTATACACACAATATATACAAGTCATTCCCGAACAAGTTGTCCGCAGAGATGCGATCTTTCCGGAAACAGTTTGTACCTGTACTATTTCCTATCTGTTGACTGATGTGTTGAGTTACCATCTTCTTAGGGCTGGTTTCTGGAATCTTCGCCGGTTATCTGATCACCGCACAATATTGTCCTACTACACACGCTTATGTTTACCTAACTTTTATTTCGGTATTGTTTTTCTCTATTTTAAAAAGAATTTGGTTAAAGGATTATTCTTTATACGTTAACAATTTTTTCTGTAATATATATTAAATATAATCTCATACAAATTGGCCTTATTACCTATAATATTAAAAAAAGATTCAGGGATCCATTCAAATTTAGACGTTGTTTTATTTTTGTATTCACAATGCTTTCTTTTATACATAACGCATAAGAAATTAAAAATCGGTGGCTATAGAAACATTTTTTTCTAAAATTATTAAATTTGGTTATCCATGAAACTGATTATACGGACAACTGAAGGCATTGGCGCCGGTATCTATGTTTGTATGATTAACCAATATATAATAAAATAAATTAATTTCTGGTAGAATCCATTAACCCTACACTGAAAATATCTGGAGTTCATTTACGCAATTTTCACTTATTATTGATTATAAAAATATAAAATTAGAAAATAATAATCCAACAGAAACTTATATAAATGAATGGGTGGAAAATGATACAAATACCAATTTGTAATGGTTTTGAAGTACTAGCTATCAAAACTAACCAATACTCTACAGAAATATTCTAAAATGTCCTTTATCTAATTGGGTATATTTTGTTTTCCTGTCAAAATAGCAGATGATCCGATTTTATAAGCTACATGCGAATCCATGGCAACGTAAACAACATATTTATAATGTTTCGTAGCATATTTCGCGCAACTGGTACATTTTTTGAAGAAATGTTTCAAACAAAAATTGTGCGAATTATTAATCTCATTCATTATGAACATAACTATTTTTGCCGTAAGTGTGGCCGTTCTAGTGATATAGGAGATAGAACAAAAAATGTATAGTGGAAACATGCACTACCGGTTTGAATATTCTTTTCAAAAATAGGAGGTGCACATCTAGGGCATATACAAGTCTTAAGTTTGAAGTTTCATAATTTTACGTTCGACAGTTTTGACCCTAGAGCGTTCACAGACACACACACAGACAGACAGACGTCATTCCGAAAATAGTCACATTCGATGCAGGGAAGGTCAAAACATGTATATCCGTTGAAATCTCGAGTTAAATTTTTTTCTTGATTACAATACTTACTTATTACTCTGTAAAAGAAAGGAAAAAGAACTTGTCTTTATAGTACTAAATTTTAATTGAGCACTTCTTCGGAAATATTTCTAATTTCATAATTTATATTCTATACAGTCTTAATTCACCAAGGATGATGATAAACCAATATTTATCTGTTATCTAATGTTGAATTTTACTACATCTTAAATTGTTAAGCCTAATCTACCTAAATCAAACAATATATGGGAACCGTTGTAACAATAAAGGAGTAAAGTACGAGCATAGTTTGCTTTGGTTCAACTCCGACGTTAACATATGTAGGCCCTGTGTGGCCTCTTACAGTGTTTGTGGATGTTAGCTTAGGACTGCGGACTGTCCAGTGTCACACACATATTGCTATCAAAAAGGACATTACGGATATGGCGATACCAAGTTTTAGACCCTAAAGTAAACTTATAGAAACCAGTTAAAGCTAACACAGAATCGGATAAGACAAATTTGTGCGTTTCAATATGACTTGCTTGACCTATACAAGAATCAATACTTTTAATGAAATACAGAGGATCTTCTTGCTTTAGATGAAAACAATTAATTAAATTGATTATTTCTATATCAGCTGCGCACACCGGTACTTGCATTAACAGTGGAATCATGATTTAAAGAATTATTTCGGGGTTGTTCACTTTTTCGACGTTAGGAAATTAATTACGGAGTATGGAAATGAAAGTTGATGAATTTTAAAGTAACGTAATACAAATTGTACCATTACAACTGATAATTACAAATAAAAATTGAAACTTTTCATTTTATCTTTAATTTAATCTTCGTTTTGGGGGGTTAACTCCAGATGGTGTTTACTATGCGCTACTTCACTGTACTAATATTACTGAGATTAGTATTTTATACACAGCTTATATGATAAACCTTAATACACTCAAGGCGATTTAAGATATTTGATTAATTCTTAAGTAAACTTACTTTAGGGTTGGATTCATTCATTTTCTTAAAGCTGACTTCAAAAAATGGACTTTACAGTAACTAAAATATAGATAGCCATATGTAATAATAAACTAGAGCGGCCTTCAGTCGACTTTCTTGTACTTTTACTATATCATTAATATAATAACCCAGAAATGTTTGTATGAGAGTGTGTATGTGAGTGAGTGTGTATGTGAGTGAGTGTGTATGTGAGTGAGTGTGTATGTGTGGAACGCTATTTTGTAAAAATGCAGATTGGCATAGACGGGGATCGAACTCACGACCTCCAGAGTGAAAGGCATGACACTTAGCCACTGCACCATGGCGACTGTTAATAATGTTATAAAAAATAATCAAATAGTTTATACTGAAATAAAACAATCACTACGATTCTGAAGTTCAGTCTGCTTTGAAATAGACAAAAACGAATCAAACGTCAGAATGAAATGTCAAAAAAGTTTTTGTGATCAATCTTCAATTCAAAGTTTAATCTTAAGTTTAAGGGGAGTAGCATGCTATAATTTCAATTTTTAAGTATATAATATGAAATAAGTGCATATTATTGCCTAATTATCATATATTTTTAGCAAATACGTGTTTCTGTACATTTATTTTAATTCATAGTTAATATTTTTCACTTCAAAATTGCCAAGAAGCAGTGATTTTTGAAAATATGAGTTGCGGTAAGATTTTATAGTTCGTCAAATTATAATAACTGCAAGTAAGTAAATTTATAATTCTGATTATTAGAGAAATAAAATCTTGAAGATATAATTCAAACATATTTAGAAACATGTTTGGTTGGCAATTTTATTCTTTTATTTTTGATGGCAGATTCCATTGTATTTTAGCATATAACTAATTATCATTACTTTTAAAACTGCCGTTGTGACACTGCATCAGATTAATACTGCAAAATTCAGAATCTAGCCTGATTATTTAATTCAAAAACAATAATGAATTAAATGTCAAATCATTAAAAATGTTGTGTAAAAAGGATTTGTAATACATATTATTTGAATAATCGATTCAAATAATAAACAGCAATCGTAAATAAATTTATAATCCTGTTTTTTATATACAATCATAGAAACTGTCTAAATGATACAACACATATGCACCATACAAGATTAAAATCAAAGTTAAACAAAATTTTGTTTGAATTTATCGGATGTTACACAGTGCATGATAAGCGATCGATTAATTAATCTCAGCATAGTGATCTAAGAACAAAATAGCGTTCAAAGAAAGAACTCGATTTTTTCTTTATTATTATTTGCGATGTGGAAATTTGTATTACTATTATAGTCAAACGATACAAAATGAAGAAAAACCGTGTTATTATTATTAAATTACATGAAAATTCGCCATCAGTCAAAACTGACCTATGTTCTGTATACCATATGGGCACATGGTGCCCACGGGTGACCCTAGTTTATAATAATACTTAATTTAGTTTAAATTTACAATAGTTATGAAACAAAAGTAATATGTATTGTAAATAGGAAACTGTAAATATAAAATAATCAATAACAAAGGCAATTTTCCAGTAAATGATACATTTATCAAAAAACAAGAACTAGTGCAACCACCAGTGCTTCCAGCTCGCCGTACCGGCGAATTCAATCGCAATAAGTACAATACTAAAAGCGATTGCAATTGTTAGAAACTCTAACAATTACAATCGCTTTTAGTATTGTACTCTAACTTAAGGATTGTTCACAGCTAAAGAATTAGTAATTAAGCTTCGAAGTTATAAGTAATAATTCCAGTTTGTTGTATGACATACAAGGTTAACGTTCACAGCAACAAAATTTATCATAAATTATGTTGCTTGGAATGTTAACATTGCTTGTCATAATACAAACTAGATTATTATTTGTAATTTTCTAAGCTTAATTACTAGTTCTTTCGCTGTGAACAATCTTTTAGAGTACAAAATTTATTGTTGCAATCATCCAACAATCTATCAACAGCATTTTAAATTATTATAATTATTAATTATTTTTTGACCTTCAGGTTCACAATCTGTAGAAACATTATAAGTATAAAATGTTGATTTTTTTGAAAAAAGAAAACGATTTTTATTTATCTTTATTATTTTTTTATAGCCCCGGGGCTCACAATTTGGAAAAACTTTATCGAATTATCTTAGAATTTATAGTTAAAAATTCTAAAAAAAATTAAAAGTTGACTAGGGCAGTATCTAGGAGGGCTCCAAATTTTGGGGGCCTATTACTCCGGACCTGTGCAGACGATTGGATTTAAAATGCGAGCAGAAATTTACGGGGACGGAAATTATATGTATATTAAATTTCATTAAAATCAGTTCGGTATCTTCAAAGGAGATAGGTCCACAATTTTTTTTAATCCGAGAATGTTACAGACACATGACCAAACACTATAGCTGTTTTGTAATATCGTACGACGAGCTAAAAGCATCTCAATAAAAAAAAAATTCTCTAACTCGTTTGGTATCTGAGATATGCCAAAAAGCAGCTTGAATAAACTATTACTTCCTGTTTGCATATACATATATTTAAAAATTCATAATTTCTCCTTTAACAGGCTTTGCACACATACACACACACACACACACACAGAGACATCAATTCAAATCGAAAATAGTTAAATTCGATTTATGGATGGTCAAAATGTGCAATTCTGTTTAAATCTTGAGATCGACATTTTTCATGAAAGCAATTCTTCCAAAGAAAGTAAAAATGCAACTAAAGAAATTTTAAGGTAAAGATGCCCTTAAAAATATTATGAAAACAGTAGCAAATTCCCAAAATACAACAAATAATAAACTTCGCGTTAACGTTCAAGCCCAATTCCTAACACACGACAGAATTCGGAAAATAAGAAATGTTCAGTCTCGAGAATTTAAAATTTATTACCATTTCGGAATTGTTCGGGATTCTTTTTGTCTGTGACATAACTTGTTAGGGAGTCGTTTCGGTAATTACTCGTTCAATTAGGACTTGCATGTCCGCCCCGTGTATACATTTATTATTTAAATGAACATGTATATGCCATCTAATTTTCAATGTTCACATGTGTTCTGTTATCTCAGGTAAATAAGAAATAATTATTTAATCCATAGCTATTTAAGTATAAATGATTGTCATGTTTAACACGTTGTTCAACAATTAAGATAAGATATGTTTTCTTTTTTTATTGTTATTATTTGATGAGGAAATTATAAACATAATTACAGTAATATAGCTGTGAAAAACTTTGTTTAATAGTACTATATCATAGAAACTATTTTCTTTTATAATTGTTTGACATGAATTAATGCAAGTAAAACGAATATCTGTAAAAAACAAGCGTTGGTGCAGCTCATAATCAATCTCGATAAAGCTTCAAATTTAAAATTATACAATACAAATATATTCACGCGCTTTTCCTAATTACGCGAGTTGTGAGATTCGGTAGTTTGATATATAAGATATGTATAAATGTTGCTCTATGCCCTTTGAGTTCAATTTAAAGAAACTGTATACATATAAAAAATGTGGAGGGACCTGCACTCAACTTTCTTATACGTAGTTTTCACTAGAAAAATAAACTGTCAACTCAACCAATATTAGTATATATAACAGCTGTTTCTTCAAAATTAAATATAATTTCTTTCTTTAATATGAGAACCGAAAACCGGAATAAACCGTAATTTTTGCTGGAACGAAAACCATAATATACAAGTCTTACGTTTCACAATTTTACGTTCGACAGATTTGGCTCTAGAGCGTTCACAGACAGACAGACACGCAGATGTTATTTAGAAAATAGTTACTATCGATTCTGGCGATGTAAAACGTGTATATCCGTTGAAATTATTCATGATTACAAGACTTACTTATTACTGCATATAAGAAAATAAAAATTTCATACCTTACACAGAAGTTCTCAGCAAATCGTAGCGATAAGTTCATTGGAAAAAATCACTACACACTTATTTTAAAGATGTTAAAAACAATTTTATTATTAGAATCTTTACAAAACTATCAAAACAATTTTAATATAAACTAACTAAATTTGAAAACTAAAATTGAACACATGGGAGTCACGAAATGTACGAAAATGATTACAAACCTCGTCACACTACATACAAATATAAACTGAACATGTTTTGACCGTTGAAATACATTTTCCTTTAAAATTAAATTGAACTATTTACAAGTTATTTCTTGTGTCGTTAATTTATTCAAACCTGGCAAGGTCATGTTTTCAATGCCCAGTACTAATTTCGTCTTAATATGCTTTGCTATAAGGGTGTTTTTCTATTTTGTATGTATTCAACACGCTTCAACCAAAATATCTAATAACATCGGCAGTTTCATATCGTTTTACTGAACGTGAGGTGATGTTTTGTGACTTATTCGGGGTTTTGAGTGTTTTCTCAAGATTTTACAGTGATTTTCATGGATATTAAATAATTTCTAGTGTATTGTGGATGAAGGTGTCCATTTGGAATGAAAATTTACCTGCAAATGTTTAAGGTATGATTTATAATGTATTTTGCTTTGCTGTATTGGACTCTAATGCATATTGCGATTTAAAGAAAATAATTTATTTATTTCTTCGTACGATTTTATACCAATCTATTTGTAATAATCAACTTTGTGGTGACGTTAATGTTGCTAGAGCGTCCTACTGAAATACAAAAGAGCTATAGTGTTTGGTAGTGTATTTGTAACATTGGCGATTTAAAACAAGATTAGGTACAGGCACCTATGCCTACAGCTCGCCTTATAGGAAATAAATGTGATGCGAGTAGCAGATTCCACCTTCCCACTTCGCGTTTGCGCATGAAATTTTAAATTTAATACAATTATTTTTAATTATTATGGCATTTGGGTTCACAATTTGATAATATGTGGAGTGACCTGCACTCGATTTCCTTTTACGTAATACTCATTACAATTATATAAGTCAGAAATACCAAGACTACATCAGTAATACCCTGAAATTGTACCATTTAGCTGATTATTTTATTACGTTATCAAATACTGTTTCTTCAATATAAAATATAGATTGTTATTATTTTTATATTCACCTTATCAATATATTCAAATATATGTTTTAATATGTACTGTTTCAATTTATTTCAATATTTATCTGCACTGAAACACGTTCTCAGACGATCTATTTAATTTAAACCGGTAGAAAATGACAAATATGAATTATTTCAGTATATTTTGTTTCTCTGTCTAAATATTTTCTGCATATATCAGTATTTATAGAAACATAAATAATATATTTCAGATTTCACGTAGTAGATTATGTAACTGGTACATTTTTCAAAAATAGTTACGTTCATAAAATGAAAGATATTCATATTTTACACAACTTTTGTTTGAAATGTTTCTTCAAAAAATGTACCAGTTACGAGAAAAATGCTACTTAAAATCTAAAAATTCTTATTTATATTTTGCATAGATACGCAAGTATGGGGATTATATTTAATTAATCGAATGAAGTATGCCTAATAACATTTAGACTGAAACACAAATTAGCCTCAAATAATTTGATATTTGTCATTTTATATCAGTTATAGTAAACCTACCATACGTAGGTATAAGAATGTTTTGTGCTGACTACAGCCAAATAGGCCATAATAATTAAAAATAATTATATTTGAATTTAAAATATTATATACGCGTCGCTGCCATTACGGGCAGTGTAGTGCTCTGCGCAGTTTGCATTTATTCGGTGAGCTGAAGGCATAGGAGCCTGTACCTAAGCATGTTTTATTCTGAGAATGTTACAGACATATTATTGACTACCATAGATCTTTTGTACATACTGGGTGAGCTAAATTTTGAGTAACAGACAACCGAAAAAAGAAATACTGTTTTAAAAATATTTAAAAAGATCTTGCAAAATTTAATAAAAAAACCGAAGAGAATTAGCGTTAATACTATTTATATTAATTAACTAGGTAGTTATTTATATAAAATAATTTAAATATGATTACTGTTTGGAAATTTTAATTATTTTTTAAATGAACTTTACAAAATGCTGATGTTGTCATTGGCCGTTAGCAAAAACGTAATTTAATTTAAATTTAATTTCCTGCAAAATTAAAAGGTACATATACAACAAAATGACCTACCTACACTGTAAAAAATGTTTTGGACAATTATTTAAAAACATGATTAAACAACTGGAATGGCCTTCACTCGACATTCTTATACTTTAATTATATATAATATTGCTTTATTGTGTAGGCAATGTTGTAATTTTCAAAGAATGATAACATTTTTAATATTTTTAAATATTATAAAATTCACCAATTCTCAAACTCATGTCCATTTCGATACATACAAAAAATGACACGAGTAAACAATTACTTCTGGTTAAAGTATTCATTTCAAAAATATGAAGCTTTCATTCCAGGGATATTCAAATCTTAGAATTAGATTCAAAACGTTATATTGATGCTCTATGATAATTTATTATTTGTGGTAATATTTAAGATTTCTACCTCAATGTCTATTCCTCCCACAGGGGCGCCCCAATAGATATTAAAAGAAAAAAATTGCATAAATGATTTAACTTTCTTAATTGATAATTATACATTTATTTATTTATGTATATTATTGAATAGATCTCACACAAAATAATTAAACTATTTAAAAAATAGCATGACGTCATTGTGGTACTACTTATTGTAAACATATGTAGGTAAAATATTTATGAAACTATAATAACGAAATTAATTACTGTTTCCATAACAATCGAATTAAATATTTAATATGTATAGCATTGTCGGATCAAAAAATTTCCTTAACAAAAAGTGTTTGTCTCGTCGCTCTAGATCCAAAAATATATATAACTTATATATACGAGTACATACTTGGATGTTAGTCGTCGCTCGTTCACTAGGTCGCTCGTAAGACCAAATTTGTGCCCTCTACTCCTCTGTAGATACCAGAGCGATTCATACCAAATTTGCTACATATATTATTTGGCATCCCATTTGAATCTGCTAGCAATTTAAATTTAATCGCCCGTATACTTCCTGAGTTATAGGGCCCCAAAATTTAAAGCCCCCCTTAATACTGCCCTTATAAAAATAATTAAAACACCAAAAAAAATTACTTGAAATTCTAAGATATTTTATGTCTAGAAGATTTTTGCATATTGTTAACCCAAAGGCCGTAAAAAATTATTAAATATATTTGAATTTTAAAATATGCATTAAATTTTTTTTACCAAAATAATCTACAAAAAATTGTAAGACTTATTATATCTATAACATTTCTTTCAAATTATCAACTAAAAAGCCATAATCTTTAAAAACCACTACTCGCAACGCATACGAGCTCTACGCATTGGTGCGTTTTACGCGTACCAAATCTTGTTTTTTTATTATAACTGTCATTCATTGAATATTTTTATATTTTTACAACATGTATTGGTATTAAAAATCGAATAATGTTTTCTTTTCTATTATAATGCCTAATTTGGCACACAAAAATTATATTCACCTAGGAAATATTTTTTATGAAAATTATTCAATGAATAAAGCAATATGCTGTTGAGAAAATGCGAGGCCACAAAGATTTTTAATGAAATTGACATATTTAATTTATTAAATAAGTGTTGTACTAAATGTATTCAATCAATGAAATTAAAATTAATCGACGCAGCTTAAAATAATTAACAAGTTTTGTAATCACTCTTTGTCTGTAAAATGTACTGGGGAGATAATATTTGCATATGTTAAGTCAATATGGTTTGTTTTATTTTTTTATAAGTATAAAAACGCTCCACCCAAACCACAGTTACACCAGAACATTCAGAACGAAAAAAAATTTTTTGTAACGCGTTATTATTTCGGCACACTCCCTTGAACATTAATCTTTTATTTAATTATGTAAAATTAATTCGATTAAATTATGTAATGCGCCTGAGCGCGATTTATTATATACCAACACGCATTTTTGATAAAATAAGCATAACTACAATTTTTGCTTTATTAGACCGGTTATAATTGCACCAAATATCAAAATTGAAATATGAAATTCAGTATTGCTATTGACTAATGTTGACATGAATTAATCTAATTATTAAAGTATCAATTGATAAATTGATAAAATGTGCATACGAATATTATTATGATAAAAATCCATATTTAGCGGTGTTAGTGACGCAGGCGCGCTAACTTCACACCGAAGTTGAACCGGCACAGAGGGGAAGACAGACGGATTCGGTATTCGGTTCTGTTTTGTTGCTATTCGTTCACTGGCATCGCGACACCGCGAGCAAGTTCAGTTCAGTCGGTTGCGGTCAGTGCAGCGCTGGTGTTTGTGTTGGTTGTGTGCATCATCGTATCGCACGTCGGCAACGAACACTTTTTTGACAAGTGAACTGTGTTGTGTGTTTATGTTCGTCACTGAAATACAAAACGCGCCGACTTACGGAAGCAGTTAATTTTAAGGTACATACAATATTTATGTTATAGACATATTTGCACTTATTATTAATTCTTTTGACAATACTTGTATTCCTTAATTTATAAACAATAGATCAGCACTTACTTACCTACAAAATAAAACTTACATAATTAGGGGTAGTTTATCTCATGATTTCCCGCTAAACTGCCACCATCATCCATTGTTTACTTTTATTGTTTTATGCATTGGCACCGGTATTTCCGAATGACTAATCTTATACACATTATTATAACTAAAATTTTGTTTGTTTTCTACATAAATTAACTCATTTAGTGGATATACCAACTTATACTTTCAAATTTTGGAAGTATTTAAATATCTAGAGTAATTTGACGGCTGTCTTACTTTGGGGTTACCCTACATAAATAGGTAATCTTTAAATAGTTTTAGGACCATTATTTCCTATTTAAGTCAGTTTCACCAACTTCACTTTACGTTAAGCGTGGCTTAAATTATTTTAATTTCCTATGTAGTTGCGAACCAAAACTATAAATTGAATTAAAATAGTTTACCGATTTAAACTAATTTTAATCATATATCAACAAAAAATATTTTATTGCCTAAACACAACGAAAGCTAAGCTCATCTTAAACTTAAGTGCTAGTGGTGCAACTGTGCATAAATGTACCAATGCCCATTACTCGGTAATTCTTAATATTAATTGCACTTATGTTACAATAAAATGGCTAATTATTATATATAAAACTGGAGTGGCCTTCACTCGACTTTCTTATATTCTACTCTATAATGTAAAATGGCAATATTTTAAGGCGACTGTTCAGTAAATGGTACATTTTTCATAAAAACTTTTCTAATAAAAGCTACTAGAAATTTTAATATCTTTATCTTTTATGAAATTCGTTTTTCCTTTAACTCATATAAACAAGTACTTACAGTTGAAATACATATTTATTTCCAGAGATGTACAAATCTTAAATTCAAAACGTCTTTCATTCATTTCTCTGTGATATACTTTCCTTTATACATAACATATAAGAAAGTAATAACAATCTGCAATACAATAACTCTGATCACTTTTTATCACCATATAGTATAATTTTAATTTTTACGTTAAGCGTGGCTGATTATTTAACAATGTTATTTATAAACAATATTGCTAGAAAACCGTTTAATATTACAAGCAATATTTTATTTCAAACATCCTAACAATTTATTGAATGATTTATTTATATTAAATACTGTTTTATTCGTCACCATTAAATAGATTTTAAACCAATACATTTACTTGTTACAAAAAAGTTTTAATTATATCGTCTTCTTGGTTCATGCGATAAGATCTCCGATTTCCGGATGTACTATCTATATCTTTAATTAATCTGCAATCGTATATTTCTTTTTAAATCGTTCATTTTTCCAATTGTTACATATTTCAAACTGCGTTTGGTGTATCCATATTTAAATATATATTTTTCTTTATGCGATACCGTGTAGATTATATTCATTCAAGGTCATATTCGAGTTAAAATCAGACCAGAAAGGCGAGTGAGGACTACTCCAGTTTTTTATTTATTTTTTAATATGTCTAAATCGAGCAATAAAAAAAAAATTAAATTAGTTTAAAATATACCTAGGTGTATTAAGGTATTAAAATAAGATAGGTAAAGGGCAGCGTTAAATGCGATATCTATTTAGGTTAATTAGATCGTTGTACGAAGTACCGAAGAAGCTAAAGCACTCGGTCGTGTGTCTGTAGCATTCTCGGATCAAAATATTTCATTGTCTCGTCGCCCTAAATCCAAAAATATATATAACTTATATATTTGGATGTTAGTCGTCGCTCGCTCGTAACACCAAATTATAAAAATAATTAAAGCACCCAAAAATTCTACTAAAAATCCTAAGATATTTTATGTCTCTTAGAAGTGCATGTTTACTCAATACAATTTTTGTTCTATCTCCAATATCACTAGAACGGCTACAATTACGGCAAATATAGTTATGTTCATAATGAAAGAAATTAATATTCCGCACAACTTTTGTTTGAAACATTTCTTCAAAAAATTTACCAGTTGCGAGAAAAATGCTACGAAACATTATAAATATGTTGTTTACGTTGCCATGGATTCGCATGTAGCTTATAAAATCGGATCATCTGTTATTTTAACAGGAAAACCAAATAGACTCTATTAGATAAATAACATTTCAGAATATTTCTGTAGAGTATTGGTTAGTTTGACAGCAGGTTTTGGATATATATATATATATATATATATATATATATATATATATATATATATATATATATTTATATATATATATATATATATATATATATATATATATATATATATATATATATATATATCTATATCTAGTGAAAACTGCGTAAAAGAAAGTTGAGTGCAGGCCACTCCAGGCATTTTCAAATTGTTAACCAAAAGGCCATTATAATTTAAAACCACTACTCGTATCGTACCTAAAGGCGAGCTGGACGCTTCGGTGCGTTTGTACGTACTTTAAATATTGTTTTATACTCATACAAAGAAGTATATTAAATAATAGAAATTACCACCCAAACTGCGGAAGTGGGTAATTTGTTGTTGGAGATATTTCCGATTTTAATTTTACTATTATCAACATTCTTTTTATGTATATTTTTATAAATAAAATATACAATTCTTGGTTTCTTTTATCATCAGAAACCACAATTTATTATTTAGGCAATGTATACTTCTATAGACCAAGTCAAAAAGGAAGTATGATGAAATATTTCAGATTAAACCCAAAAGGTAATAAAAACAAAATGAAATAACCATAACATATGATAGAGGTAGCCGTTATACTTGTTTCATTCCGAATTTTGATGTCATCCCAATGGAATACGTTTAAAATGTTATGCCGACTGCATATGCATATTCTATTACATTTAAAACATTTACGTAAGCGAATATTTTATGTGCGATGTTAGTGAACTGACGCGTTCGAGTTGTGTTGTTTTGGCGTGTTCAGTTCAGTTCAGTTCGGTACTGTCTTGGCCAGGTATTTTAATGGCAAATAACCACGTGTGACTCTGACCTTAAAGTTGCCATGCCAACGGCTGTATATTATCGATAGTACGTAAGATAGTGTTTTTTACCTGTTCCCTATACCCGGTTCCACTTTTCTTCATCGCCATTACTACAGGTATAACACATACATTTATTTGAAGATTTCAATATATAAATTGGGTTGGGTCTCACAGACCCACTCTGCTCTTTAAATGCTTCTAAAATGTGAACACGAATAGTTGCGGGATTCAACGACCAGATACCTACAAGTAATTAATCTGCATGCGTCAGTGCAGTCTTGAATTGTTTTATTCTGTGAGACTCAGTGCGTTCACTGCAAGATTAAAGTTTGGTTGAGAAGTTTGCTCAAAAAGTATACCATTTGTAAGAATAAAGAAACAACGGAATACTATAGCTGTGGCACGCTAAAATCGCAACTGTAATTTTGTAAATGATGCAAAGAGTTCAAAGTTTGTGTGATTAGTAATTAAAGAAGAATTGCAGTATTAGAGTTGGAGATAGTTTTCAACAATTTTAATTAGTATAGGCTATGATCTATGGTTCAGTTCAGTATTGGTAATACCGGTCTATTTCTATTATATCCGTTACCCAAAGTAGTTCACTATGCAGTTGTTTCACTGTATAGCATATACACGTTCTATACACCTATAAAGGCTCAAAGTTGGCAATATGAACGGTTCTAATTAAGTGGAAAAGTGTACAAACTTTGTAGGCATTCAGTCAACATAAAGTTTTAAACGTTTATTTATTACATTTCTGTCTACTTCATTAAACAAATCACAATTTAAACAAGTAGACTTTTATAATTTGCTATTATCTTCCTTCGATTCATTGTCAAATCTACATTAGTTCTGTCGGTTTTAGACATTTGGGATTTCGATAGGATAGAAATTAAAATTAATTGTGAATCAGCCTTCTTTATTTTCGAGACAAGTAGTATTGTTTGAAGCTCTAATAATACGTATAGATTTAAATACTTATTGTCTTTTTCAATCTCATCGCTTCAATAAAAAAGCTGTATTCTGTAAAATGAACGTACCAAATACAATGTGGAATTGAGTATGACTATGCAAAAACATTGGCATGTTCGCTATCAGCTACGTCACGATATTTACTTCGTAATAAGGGTATATGCGTTTTTTATAGGACGAATTTTTCGGAACCAGTTCACTGTATTATGATTTTACTTTTTATAATCGTGTTTGTGCTGAATTCTTCACGATAATCATTTTATATAATATAAATTCTAATAAATTATTCGCAAACTAAGGTCATTGCGTTTCTCTTGAACCATGACCCAATAGTCGAATATGGATTCCTAACTTTTAGCTCGCCGTACGAAATACAGAAGAGTAAAGGTGCATTTATAATCGCCTTGCTTCACGTCACTTTACGTCATGTTGGTGTAAAAATTGACTATCTCTATCTCACACACCACAATGGATAAGCTGACTCCCACCAAGTTTAGTGTGCAAGCAGGATGGATGTAATTCGTGTGCGCTAGATAAAGATAGCTATTTTACCCTTACGCGCCTTGTAGTGCCGTGGTTAATTTTTTATTATAAATGCATTCGGTTGTGTGTTTGTAATTTTAGGTATATTCGTATAGTTGCAAGGGATGGTTTACTCTTATTGGTTTTCCTGTATTTCATAAAAAGCTGCACTTACAGTAAAATACTGTGGTACCTCGGGTTACGAACTTAATTCGTTCTTTGACTCCGTTCGCGAGCCGAAACAGTAATAATATGTTATAAGTAAATATTTACATATGTATTTAAAGCATGTTTTATTTTAAAATTTGTATGTTATGTCAGTTTGGTAAGTCCAATGCTGGGAATTCAAGTTGGAATTAAGTATAGACAAATCGTAATGCGTTTGCGGTGATATTGGGTGTAGTAAAACAAGTGTTTTGGGGTGAATATTTTATGATGAACTGTTGCACTTCTGTATTTTTTGTTATGGTTGGTAGGGTGCGTTGACATTCGTTCTTTTGTTTGCATTTTTTTTTGTCTGTCCTGTCAATTGTTATGCGCGAAATTATATGTTTGCTGATTTCATATGCTGTTGCGTTCGAAATTGTATATGTTATAAAGTGTAATGAATAAATAAATAAAAATAAGTTTTTACTCGCGTAATAATCTATATTTCTGTTTGAAGTCGTGTCATGTGAAACGAACTCTATTCTTAGAAGTTTGATGTTCATTTTATTTTATTGCTGAGAAGAATTTTAAGTTGGTACAAATAGCAGGGAATCATTTGTAATATTCTGTCTCTGATGACTTCATATTTCTAATTGCGACAGTTTAAATGAGATTTTTTTAGTTTTACTTTCCTTGACGTATTTATATTATATTTCTTAGATTGTAATTATGAAAAATAACGAACTCCAATTTTAACAGAAATACACGTTTTGTGCTGCTCTAAATTAATAAGAACTATTTTCGAAATGGCGTCTGTGTGCGTGTATGTGTGCCTGAGAGCACTCTACAACAAAAAGTGGTGACAATAAATTACATACCATTCTTTTTTATTTATTCCAGAATGATTTAATTATATATATTTTACGAATTGATTAGAGAGTTATGTAAATATTTTTATAAATTAGTAACATATTTTTCTATTACGTTGGTACTAGGTACATTTATATTAGTTTTGCGATATTGTTAATATCGATTTGACATTTGATTTTAATTTGTGTTATTGTTTGTTTCGTTTATTGTTAAAATGACCTCAAATGTATATCTCATGTCAATTATGAATTTTTAAAATAAAATGTTAAATTCTCTCACTATACAAATATACTGGACTGGCTTAATCTCAATTTTACGTTATAATAAAAAAAGAACATTGTTCCATAGCCTTCATTAACATAATTTGATTTTAATAAATATGTTAACTACGTAAATATAACATTGGGAGTCCTTAATTTCAAAAGTAATTAAATAGCCTTAGGATACGAGTGCCTATATTAAAAACAAACACCAATACTTCCAGCTTGCCTGAGGGAAAAATATGTTCATTTTCAGCGAAAAATAAGCTTTATTAATTTTATGAACGAAACATCTTTTGGGGTCCTGTTATTCTGGTCACCGAAATAAATTGTAAATGCGAAATGTGCACTACACGACCGAATGCTGTACTCTTTTGTACTTCGTATGGCGAGCTAAAAACCAATAACACATTTGGTCTAGAATTGACGACGGATTGATGTAATATTATGTGTGTCGTTATTACGTTATTAGAAAAGGAAAATAATTGAAATTGCATTTTGATCACAGTTGGCCATTTTTAATAACACCGCAAAGCATGTCAAGCTTTGCTTTGATCACTAATTTTTTACGAAACATCAGGCGTGATATTAGTTTGCGAGAAGTTTACAAAGAATGATCGAACAACATATTGGCGGCTTGTATATATCTATATATATATATATATATGACATATATATTTTGTTGTTTTTCTTCTTCGGATTTATTTTGCGTGTTGCTCAGCATGTGTAGAATAGTAATTTGTTGTGTGAAATATTAAAACTGGGACCTTTTATTTCGTAATAAAACCTTTCAAACGTACAGATGAGAAAAACTTTGTTCGACATATTACTTGAACCTTGTAATATTTGAAAAATTTTACGCTACGAAACTAATAACTCACATTTCAATATATATTCTTTTCTTATGCGTAGCAAATAATAAATAAGACTTTTCATAACCGTGAACATCGAGATATTAAAGGAAACACATGTATTGAGCTTCCTTAAATAAATATAATCAATTTTCTAGTCAGTAAACAATGTTTTTCTCTTTATAAAAATCAGGTTTTAGTTGTATTTGTTATTGTCATTTATTTAAGATTACTAAGGTAACAATTAACAGGTATGTATTACAATTAAAATAAGTACGATTTTGGAAGCAGAATAGTACGATTCATAAGATTAGTTTCGTAAAAGGTATATTTTACATCGTCTTATGAAGTGGTTTTATACACGTAATGAGAAGATAAGATAAAACAGCAAACTATAGACACAAATATTCATGATTAATAAATTATATAAATAATTTCTTAGGTAGTACGATTTTAGCAACTGCCCTCTGTATGATAAAAATGCACTATTAAAATAAATATATCATATTGGATACTTCCGTTGATTCCTGAATATGGTTAAACCACATATTTGATACTTTAATTTATAAAAAGCAATATTCGTTTCCGTCACAAATCTATATCAAGTGAACCAAATACTGACGATTGTTATTAAAAGGATAGAATTTATAAAATGATGTAATTACCTCCAATTTACTGCAACAAAATAGCGGTAAAATGTGCACGTGATGATGGCAAACAGCAAAAACTAACTGTTAATTGATTCGCCATACTCTGTGCAACTCAACAAACAAAACAAAATGAAATTACATCCTTTACACTTAAACTAAATTGCTTTTTCAATACAAATAATAAATAAAATGCACATATAAAATCCCATTCACGATGTATAAATATATATATTTTTATAGCACTATAACACTTGCAGAATATAATACCTTTAAAGGCTGCATTACCGTCGATCATTATATAAACTATAAAACAATAATTTTAATTGCAGAATTACACTTGTGATATTTTCCATAGCTTTTATTTTCGAATATTCTCACTAAATTTAAATTATTATTAATACGACTATTTAATAAGTATAACTAATGTAACTAAACACCATAACTTAAATTTTTATGAATATTTTAAAGAATAAATGTGACATAAGTAAAACGAAAGCGAAAACCAACTAAAAACTAACAGAAACTAATTATAGTAATTTTTTTCAACGCTCATAAATAATACGTTTAGTTATGGATACTAATTAAATTTAGGTTATATTTAAATGGTGCAAATATATTTAAAAACTGCAATATTTTTTTAAATATATAGAATTCGATTTACTTTAGCTTCCAGTTCGAAGTACAGTTAAGCTAAAGTATTCAATGAGGTGTCTGTTGCATTCTCGCATCAACATATTATATATATATATATATATAGCAAACAATCTTTTGCGAAATATTGATTCTAAAAATTAAAGAGTCATAAATAGTTTATGGAGTTTCTTTTCCCATAAACTATCTCCCAAGACACCGCACATCCGTGATCTTTCTTACATTTCAACTAGTCGGTGGTGACTACCCTTCAACTATATATATATATATATATATATATATATATATATATATATATATATATATATATATATATATATATATATATATATATATATATATATAACTTTTATACTTGAATATTAGACCAAATTTGTGTCTTTACCCCTATAAGGGTTTCAAAACGATTAGGACCAAATTAGCTATACATATTTTTAGGTTTACCATTTGAGACATTCAGTTTCGGAATCTGTTTTTTATAAATTCCTAGAATGTTACAGACAGACAACCGATTACTATTCCTATTTGGGCATACTGTACGACGAACAAAAAACAAAGGAGACACTTAATTTTGGAAGGTTTTCTTCAATTTACGTCTTTAGGAGTCTTCAGATTCAAATTCGAAATAATTAAAATATTTGGTTTATTAAAATTGAAGTGAACAAAGTGTCTAAATGAGATGGTACGCGAATTCCACGAATTTCATGAGGAATTTATTGCTCTTGAGCAATTCTGTATCCGCGAACGCAAGTAGTTTAATTCAAGTCGAGTTTAATGACGCAACTGGTGTAATAAAACGGTAATAAACGTCTAGTTCGGTTTCAATTAGCATACGTTCACCTACACCACCCTACGCTACCCCTATTCACATGTCGTGCGAATTGAACAAATGTGATATAATAATATAATCTAGTGATGAAGCACATCTTTAGAAAACAATAAAAGAATCGGAATATCATTAAAGATGCGTAAAACTTAATTATATTTGATAAAAATGTTCGAATAAAATTATTATAATAAAAATAATTAAATCTGTCTTCAGTAGGTGCGCTGAAAAATATTCGTTTGTACTAATATAAAATTTGTTGAATTAATAAAATACATTTGTTCTAATTAAAAAAAATTATTGTTTTTATCTTAAATTAAAAAAAATATTTTTTTTATTTGGTTAAAAATACTATTCCTACAACAAACAATGCATTAGTAGTAAATTTAATCACGTCAACTTTTAGTTTGCAGAATAACCAAATGATTAACGAATGAGGGATTTACATAAGTCGCACAATTTTTTAGTTACTGTGAATAAATTTAGAAAAACCTTTCGACGAGGTAATTTAACGGTATGAGATACGATCAAGTGGAAAACCATCACCGCTCGGAGCGGTTTTAAAACATCTCGGTAATTTTTAATTAAAATATAAACAGTTAAAAATTGGCGTCCTTATTTAGAATTCATTCTAGCTAATATAATAATATATTTACTTTCTTTCTATATAATGTTTACTTCCTTATGTATGAATGAAAACATTTTGATTATAAGAAAAAAACAACCTCAAAAATGAAATGCAAAAAATCACTTTGAGGATCTCTAAATTCATTTGACTATTTTCTCGATGATGTCTGTGTATTTGTGTTTAATTTTAATTTAAGATTTGTACAACTTGTAAAAGCAAAGCGGGTCTATTTTTGAAAAGGATATTTCAACTAGAAGTGCTTGTTTACTTGTGTCATTTATTACTCTACTCTAAAAACGACGCAAGTTAGAGAAAAAGTTGATGATTTTGAAGTTAAAGATATTAAAGGTTTTTTGAAAAGCTTTTTCGAAAAATGTACCATTACAAATGTACCCACACATATTGATATTGTCTCATGGTAATAGTAGGATGATTTTAAAACACAATAAAGTAATATAAAAATTATAATTGTGACAATATGCGTAACCTTGAACATCGGAGAATATTTTTAATAAGGTGTTATTTCAAATAGAAAATGTTCCTAAATTGTTTGGTCTAATCGATGCTTACATCTGTTATTGGTCAATTTTCGTTGTTTGTTGTTGATTTCATATTTCGCGGGCTGAAATTAGCGGAAATGACATAGCCACGTTTGAGTCTATTTGCATATTATAATTTAATGTTTGTAACGTCAATGCTTCAAAATAATTGTATTCAGTGCATAGATTTACACAGTATACATTAGTCTGAACTAAAATTAATTTATATTTACCTATTGACTAGATTCAATATGCTATAATGTGTTATAGAGAAGTATAGGACCATAATGTTAATATTTGTATAAATTCAATCTACCTGGATTTGCTTGTCAAATTCAATCCTATGCTTTGAGGTTTGTGTAACGTAGAAAATATATTTTGATATTGCAGTGAAATGTAATATTATGTATTTCAGTTAATTGACATGTATTTTTCGAATTGTAATCCGTATCCTTGATTAAGGTTCTTTTTGAAGTACTTTTTGTGTTCGTTGTAATTATTTTTTGAATAAATAGCTCTGAGGAAGGCCAAAAATTATGGCCGAAACGTTAGCTTCATGGAAATAGTATACAATTTATTTCCATCTTTGAGTATACACATTTTGGATTTTAACATCTTTTGTATGAAAAGTTTTCTCAAAATGTATACAATTTGAGAGAAAGGCGTATTTGAAATTCATAGACTTTATCTTAGGTAACATAAACATATGTAATTTATCAGTTTTCATAAGGAAGTCATAATAAATATTTTACAACGTATTCATAGGTGCTAAAACCTACCATTAACAATTTAAGAAATATATGAAAGTGCTATCTAAAATTTTATACATCAATAATAATATATATTTTCTAATTTTGACATGTAAAGTGCCACTTTCCACAATTTACTTGTATATGGCCTAGATGTTCACCTCGTATTTTTGAAAAGAATTTCAAACTGGAAATGCATGTTTACTCTATGCATTTTTTGTTCTATCTCCAATAACACTAGAACGGTTGCACTTATGACAAAAATAGTTATGTTCATAATGAAAGATATTAATATTTCGCACAACTTTTGTTTGAAAAGTTTCTTCAAGAAATGTACCAATTACAAGGAAACTGCTACGGAAAATCTTAAATATCTTATTTATGTTGCCATAGATTTGCATATAGTTCAATCTATTATATGTTCTGCGCCTATTATTTTGACAGGGAAACAAAATAGAATCAATTAGATAAATGACATTTCGGAGTTTACTTGCGAAGTATTGGTTGGTTTGGCAGTATGTTTGGGATATATATATAAATATAAATAATAAAATTTCATTGGTTAAAAGCATTTAAATAACAAAATTAGAAAAAATGTTGCATAATACACGTCAGGAATACGATTTTATGTAATTATTTTGTAACACAAAATGAGGCACATTCTAACTGGATAAATAAATACCTATTTATTCAAGAATTACCGAAATTATTATGTTTTATGCATATCCATTACGTTTCTCAAACTTTTTGTCGCGCGACTCAACATTATGGCCCAATTTCAGCATTTCGCGACCCATTCGGAGTTTTACGCGAACCAATGGTTGAGAAACGCGCTGCAATACAATATGTAGGTACATTCTTTTAAAAATAAATTATGAACATTAGGTATCTGTAATGTCTTCATTTTGCCCTGCGCTCGCTCGGTCAGACTTAAAATATCAAAACTAAGAAGAATCTCAATTTCAACTGCAACCTATAAAATATGTGAATCAAAAACTTTTACCCATTTCTTCATCATTAAAGCTGCATTTTTCTTAGAGGAGAGGATAGAATATTTCATAAACTTCTTTAAAACTAGAAAACTTTTATATAAATCTGTCTACGTAGTTTATAAAAGCCGAATTCTTTACTAGAACAAAAAACTGCTGCAGGAATCTATAGCATGTTTTAATGAAGCCATCGGTGTTCAGAATAGAAAATTAGTTAGTTACAAAAAAAAAAGAAATGTTAGTAAAAAGTTATAAAATAATCCAGTGACCAAGAAAAGCTTAAATAATTATAATTATTTCTGTTTCAAATAGTTATTACATAGGTAAACACGCAAATGTAGGTTATAAAAAAAAGTTGATCCCAAAATACTACATTAGAATTTTTTTTAAAGGTTATTTGGTCATCAGTTCATTCGGCCTTCACATAGTGAACTCTATTTGTTGTAATTTTAGGTTATCCTATAAATAAGAACACATTTAGAACCAGTGGTCCAAAAGGGTAAACATTAAAAAAATTAACTCGCCATTGTAACGGAAATACATGTTTCGAGCTTCCCTGAGTTGGTATTGGCTATTTTCAAACCTCTTAAGTACGCATGACCTTTTTATAAATAAAAGAAAAATTGAGGTTAAAGGTTACACAATTTCACACATAAAACAATACTATAATACATCGTGGCTAGTACAAAAGAACCAGCACAATAACTAAACAATTATATAGTGGTTTATCGGAACGACCATTTCTATAAAAATATCAAGAGTTGAAACCGCACAGCGAAGTGCAAATGAAAATATTAATTAAAAACCAGCAGGTATGCACTCTACAGTACCAGGGCCGGATTTAGATATTGTGGGGCCCGTAGCTACGGTGCAAGTATTCTTGTGCGACAGAAACGTAATTATGAGCACAGTGACATACCCAACGTTATTTAAGATAATTTAAATAGAAATATTTTAAGGACAAAATGCAAATTTATGCTCTAACGAGTCTAGCTATAGAGCACATTTATAATATGTCCATATTGTATAAAGGCTTCATTTTAAATTAATTTATTTAGTATTGTAATCATGAACTTTTTCGAACTCGAGATTTTAACGGAAATATGCATTATGATCATTCCTGAATCGAATTTGACTTTTTCGAAATTATATCTGTGTGTGTGTGAACGCTCTTGAACTAAAATTGTCTGTCTGTGTGTGTATGTACATATGCGTGCGTGTGTGCGCGCTCTAAAGCTAAATTTGTTGCAGGCAAAATTATGAATTTTTAAACTTAAGATTCTAAAAACTCATATAACTAGGAAGATAACCTATTTCTGAATACAATACTTTAACATCTCAATAACCGGAAGTAATGGTCTACTCTTGATACTATTTGCATACCTTCAAAGAGGATCTTGTAAAAGTTATAGGTTTTAAAATTACTAGATATTTTTATTTAAACAGTTTTTTGACAAATGTATCATATATCATATACTCAATAATCACCTTTGAAAATGATAATTTTATATTTACGTTTTGTTTACAATAAATATTTAAATTGTTTCATAGCTATCGAAGGGTGAATTTAAAACAAAATAAGGCAATATTATAAATATAGATAAAGTACAAGAAGGGCGAGTGAAGGGCACTCCAGCTTTTTGTATTTTGTATTTTATTTTATTTAGTAAGAGCTCAAAGATTATTTAATATATATATATATATATATATATATATATATATATATATATATATATATATATATATATATTTTAATTCAATAAACAAGAGTGCTTATTTTTATAAATTGAACCTTTATTAAGCCGACCGGAGAACTTGAAGCTAAAGTTGGAGTACGGAGAAATTATTGATAAAACCGGAGACTCCGGTCCAAAGATACTGGTTTTCTATCCTGAGCAGATGAGACGAGTGTGATTAAAAATGAAATATTTTTCATTTTACTTCTTTTAATAATACTGACATGCCATTAAAATAACGAAGACAACATACACATTCTTGTTTATTTCATAATGCAAGATGCATAGGTATGTACAGTCACAGGCATTCGTTATTGAAGGATAATATAATCGTTCCATGCAAACTACAGAACTACAAAATAACTAATATTTAGTAGTTTATATATATATATATATATATATATATATATATATATATATATATATTAGTAATTTTCAATAATTAATGCCGTGACTGTACACGTACAGCATAATTAATTACGAGTCACAAATGTATTCTTCACATATAAATAACTCAACGTTGTAGGTTAGGTACCCTTCAACCAACGAAAGGTGACTTGATACTTGATGAAGTTCAACTTTTAATTTCATGGTGTAATAAATTACATAAAAATATCATCATTTATAGCTACAATCGTTCAGTTAAGTCTATGCTATAAATCACTATTTTATGACTACCGAACTAAATCAATTATCATTTACTAGTAAAAGCAATTGTTTTTTAAACCAACTTAGAAAAACTATTACTTTCCTGGATGAAGTCTTAAAAGAAGTATTGAAATCATGGAAAATTTCGAACTCGAGATTTTAACGAACATACATATTTTTAGTTACCCTAAAATTATACAATCTATTTATGAAATTACAGCTGTGTCTCTTTGTATGTTACATTCTTAAAAAATTATACTTTTGCAGGAGATAATTCCTTTCTTGGCGTTTAAAAAGTAAAAATTTTAAGGAATAATACGTTTTAAACCATCAATAAAATTTATTTATTACATTATTTAATTAAATTTTTGATTTCAACATTATTGATAATTAATTACAGTTAATAATTAAATTCAAATCATTCATTTGGGAAAGTAATAATCATTAATTCGGCAATCACATCTCCACAAGTTTCATGCACCCATATTTTACAATCAAAGCATTGAATCATATTTTCTATGCGTGGTTCTATAGTGGTACGATTTAAGATACTATTACACTTGTTAAAATATCAAACTTACCTAGACAGTAGGTACAAAATGCACATTAAATTAATGTTAATAAATAATACAATAATGTCTGTGTTACAAAGAAATATAAATATAAAAAAATACTTTGCAATTAATGTCAGGTAAAGAAACTTACAACAACCTATTTTTTTTACCTATTTGTATCTCTGCTAGATTTGGTTTTTGGAAGAATTGTACTGAAAGGTTCTAACAATATTATTGCGCAATGGCTTCCTTTCTATGTTCTACTCGACCTTTAGTCTATTTTCTAGACTAATCTAATATATTCCGTTACATGGCCGGTCGTGATACACCTTTGATTTTAAAGTTGTAGTCCGTTTTACTTCCATGACAGTACATTTATTTAGCAAGTGAATGTAAGAGTGTGCAACGGCCGAGATACCTTAGAACAACGAATATAGTGAAAAGCTTCTGAAATTCATAGCCTCTTGGGAGGACACAAGCTTTCAAAGGACACCTACACATCGGTGCGGCACCAGACTATAAAATAACCAACGGGACGCAGGCTCGGACTAGATGGAAATTGTAACCGACTCGTCGTTGGTCACTCACTGCGCGATTAATAAATTATACATACAGCAGAGTGAGCCTCTAAAAACAGAGGAAGACAAATGAACAAGACCCACGCGACTTGAGACCAGTCTTTTTCTATTTATTTCTAATGAGGTAATCGACACAGTTGATACGTTAAATTACTTTATTTAAAAGCAAAAATAGACAAGTTTACGACACGAATGGAATGGAATTCAAGTTTTAACAGGCATATGAAAATAAGTCGAGCATGAAAAGGTAACAAACGTGTCTAAAGAATATTAAAGGAATTATTCGTAAATAAACGAAGCATTATGGTTTTGTTTCCTTTGCAATTTAATAAGATATGCCCTACATTCCTGACAAAATGCTTAATAAGTTTCATTTGTTTACTTTTAATTAACGGCAACATACGTTTTGTGCATCGTAATATTGATATTGACTTGTGTATGTGTGTGTGTGTCAAGTCGTTTGTCTGTGTGTTTTATAGCAAAAATACTTGAAAATATGAATGAAGAAAACCTATTTTTCTAATTTATCTAAACAGGTAGTAATGTTTATTTTTGATACTTTATTGCAATCTCAAAAATGTGGTGCCCCCTTAATACTGCCCTTAATTTTTTCTTTTATGAAAATATCATAAATTATACAATAAATTCGAAGATACTTCTAGTTTAGCAAATTTCTTAGCATATCATAAACTATGAACCTGAGAAATAAAATATCTGGAGTGGCCTGCACTCAACTTTCTTTTACGTAGTTTTCAATAGATAGATATTAATATATAATGAAAATAACTGGATAATTATACTAATTTATAATGGATCTGAATTTGAAGTACTTATCGTATTCACTCTTAAACAGTCAAATTTCACAGTTAAACTCTGAAATTGTTAATTAATTATGTCAGCAAATATATAATATAAATTGATTCTATAATAATTTACCTGATACAATGTATTCTAATAAGAAATCAATATTTTAAATATTAATTCATACAGATAACTGTCAAAGGAATGCTTGTTTGTTCTCAATAAACAAGAAACAAATGATGTAACTCATGGTTGATTCGTTTTAAAAATAATAAAATTAGTCACAATTGTAGGTATCACCATGGCAACGTAAATAAGATATTTGAGTTTTTTCGTAGCAGTTTTCTCATAACTGGTACAATTTATGAAGAAACTTTTCAAACAAAAGTTGTGCGAAATATTAATATCTTTCATTATGAATATTGCTATTTTTGCCGTAAGTGTAGCCGTTCTAGTGATATTGGAGATAGAACAAAAAATGTATAGAGTAAACATGAACTACCGGTTTGAATATTCTTTTCAAAAATAGGAGGTGCACATCTAGGGTATATACAAGTCTTAAGTTTGAAGTTTCATAATTTTTCGTTCGACAGTTTTGGCCCTAGAGCGTTCACAGACACACACACACACACACACACACACACACACACACACACACACACACACACACACACACACACACACACACACACACACACACACACACACACACACACACACACACACACACACACACACACACACACACACACACACACACACACACACACACACACACACACACACACACACACACACACACACACACACACACACACACACACACACACACACACACACACACACACACACACACACACACACACACACACACACACACACACACACACACACACACACACACACACACACACACACACACACACACACACACACACACACACACACACACACACACACACACACACACACACACACACACACACACACACACACACACACACACACACACAGACGTCATTCCGAAAATAGTCACATTCGATTCAGGGAAGGTCAAAACATGTATATCCGTTGAAATCTCGAGTTCGAAATTTTTCATGATTACAATACTTACTTATTACTCTGTAAAAGAAAGTAAAAATTATAAATGATCATAATTTTGAATATAAAAAGATTGTTCATATTTTTCTTCAAAACTGTTAGACTTTTTGTATTTATAACCGTTATTCAGAATGTGCATTTTAAAATAATTATTAGTTTAATCATTTTAAAATTTAAGATCAAGCGTTGACTGGCTATTGTTGCAATCACTCAATAACAATGTTTGCCTTATAATTTCTCTCTCTTTAATATTCGGTGGTTATAATAGGTTTTCTTCTTTTAAAACATGGTACATAAAATGTTTTCTATATAGATAAAGAATTCACTAAACAGATTATACGGCGAGCTGAAGGTATTGGTGTCTCTATCTATGCATTTTATTATTACTTTTAGATATTTTCTTTAATTCCTTAGCATATCAAGAAATATATAAAACATTGGTTGTGGCCAACACAGAACTTTCATCCTAAAATTAATCATATTGAATAATGGCCGATTCATAAACATATAATTTTTGTGATTTAACGAAATTTCTTGTGTTTTCGTTGCATTATTCAAATTTAGCATCTAGAAATTTTAAAACTATTCTTATATATGTATTCGTTATAGTGTAATTTGAAAAAATTAACCTAGTTTTATATTGCTTACATGTTATTTAGGAAAATAAATCCATAATTCAATATCTATATTTTTATGTCAATTGTAAACGTTAAAGCAATTTATTATCAATAATAGATAACTTCGATTAATATCAAAAATTAATTATTTAAATAGCATTTTTTTAGAGAATGGTACTACTGTTTAGGAGAAAACGTTTGAAATAAAAGTTGTTTAAAATTAGTATATCTTGAGTTTTTATACCTATATTTTTTTTTAAATGTATATATTGCCAAGATGGTTAAAAAATGACAGGAGTAAACAAGTATTTCCGGTTATAATGTTCTTTTCAAAATAGGAGGTTTTCTATTCTGGGGTACACAAATTTTAAATTCAAAACTTCATATTTTTATGGTATAGGCTGTAGGACGTTCACTCACACACCGACATTATTGAGAAAATAGTCAAAATGGGTCAATACAATGCTATTTTACCCAAGTTGGAGAACCACAAGTGTATGTGGTTAAGTATAACACAACCATATCCATATTTTATGTTATTTTGTTGTGTAATGTTGGAATGTACCAGCGTAATAGGTGTTAAGCGATTATCTTCTGGGAAATTTTGAGTTTGCGTTGAATTTATTGGTTTAGAAGTAAGCTCAAAGCTCTTGTGAAAGCCACAAGGGATGGGATGCCGGAACGCTTTCAAGGGGTAGCTTTCGATACAACAAGCTGCGTACAAAAGTGACTTCCTTTCGCTACTTTCTCCACCGCGGCGGATTTTCTTTTTTGTTCAACCACAAAATGGCAGTGTTTAGTAGACAAACTTTTGCGCGAAACTTTGCTACTGTCAAACAATGGGTTTGTTGTAAATTAAATTAAATTCTTTAGTAAATTTATTAAACAGCTATATTTCAAGGTAATTTCGGCAGAAAGGGTTATGAAATATTAAATTTTCCACGGTTACCCAATTCTTTTTTCATTGTTCGGGATATGCTTTATTGTTTGCGTTTCGATTACACAGAAAACAAACAGATTAGAGCAATCAACCTAAGTATTAATTAATATTCAGCCTTCTAATTCATTCGGATGAAGTTATTCATATTTTAGATATTTTGAAAATAGAACTAGTTATTTGATCTAAATTTTCGAGGATTTGGTTAAAAAATGGTACATTTTTTGTAAAAGAATTCTAAACAAAAGTTGCTAGAAATTTTAATATCTTAAATTTTTTTAAGGTTCACCTTTTCTCCGATTTATGCCGTTTCCGAGAAAGTCTTAAATTTAAAGTTATATAATTTTTCCTTCACCAGTTTTGACAAACTCACGCCCTCGCTCAAATTGAAATACATGTTTTTGATATTCTAAATTGCTGACATTAAAGCCCAAAACATCTTGCAAATATTAGGTTTTCTTAAATCCAGATATACATTAAACAAAAAATAAACAAATAATGATGCCATGTAGCACTTTGCACATTCAAAGGGATGAAATGACAGGGCAGAAAAGATGTTACGAATATTAGCTCAGACATGTATGTCTACTGGTAATTGGGGGCCACGGCACGTGTATGTACTGTCAAGATAAAAATGACATACAAGTATTTCTGCATGGGGAGAAAATTGTCATTTTGAATAGTCTCCGTAGAGTAAGTACGTTGTCATTACGTACGGTGGCGTTACTGCAGCGGTAGGTATGACAACTGAGTATTCACAAAGCGCACGTTTTAAAATAAAAACGGCATTCTCGTCCCGTTGAGAGGATGTTGTGTGAATACGTGAAAAGACGCCAATGCTTTCACACACACACACACACGCACACACTTATATCGTTTTGATATTTTACCTCTTTACCGAAAGAAGATATCTTTTATTACAGTTATAAACTAAATTGAAGGCTGAATTTCAAGGTTGACACACTTTAATTTACGGAAAGCAACAATTGCAGAAGCATTAATGCTTTCAGTTATCATTATTTACTATAAAATAATTTGAAAATATCAATGGAATGCATAAAAAATAAAAATATTTGTTTTTAATGAATATAATGGTTTGTCACAAAGACCTTTTCGGGCTCTATACACAAAAAATATATCTTATATGTTAATGAATTAAAAACAAGTGCCAACCACACAAACTATTGATATTATATCTTATATGGGTATGGCCAAATTGAGTATATCCGTTAAATCTCAATTTCGAACATTATTGTGATTACAAATTTTCCTATATACATTCGTATAAGAGAGCAAAAAAAAAGAAAAGATTTATTTGCCGCTGACATTGATTAACAGCTTGCATATGGTGAACTGAGAGAATGTTGGTATGTGTATAAAAATGTAACATTGTTAAAAAAATTAACAGTTTTAGTTTATAGAATAATAAATAACTTCATTTGAATTTTCTTTACAAAACATTAACCGGGAAGAATGTTTATTTAAAGAACATTATTTATTAGTTGGTAACATAATACTTAAAACCCAGAATATATTATCATAAAAATTTCATGAATACCTTTTTCACCGGAAGTTCGAGGTATACATAGCTATATAGTAAGCAATCGCCATTAAAATTCAGTTCACGTTGATGGGAAGTCGTAATATTTTTTGTTTCTCACTTTTTGCATTGTGATAGATTAGAAGTGTTTACGTATTCATAACATCTATTTTTTTGTTTTGATTACATTATGTCAACGAATAAAGAAACATCTGGAGTGCTCTACATTTGATTTTCTCGTACTTAGTTTTCACTATATCGAAACAGATATTTTCAATAAAAAATTGAGGTCGATTTTCGTATTGTTCACAATACTTTCTTTTATACATTGCGTATAAGTATGTAATAAACCAAACGAATTAATATCTACATAAATCTTTTATTGCAATCAACACAATGATCAATTTCTTCCTCTATACTTGTTGTTTTGCCCTAGGCAAATTAATGCTATAAGTACCGGAAAGGGCTAATATCTTCAGAGGTTAATATCTTGCGACAAAATAATTCTGTACATCGCGCACGATTGAGTTATATAGGAAAGAAAACCTTACATATAAATCGACGTCCTGTTACAATGTTTTTCTCAACTAGATACTTCATCTATATAATCAACAGAAATAACAAGTTTTTCTGAAGGAACCCCGCGGCTCATAAACTTGTCCACGTGCTCTGCTTCATAGAAGAGAAAACGTATAGGAAGAGACAATTATTCTTTATCACATATTATTAATACCTCAATAGCTCAATGGTCGATCATATAAACATAAGACTAAATTCTGGATAGTTACTATGCAACTAAATTTACTTAAATACTTATACAAGTAATAGTGACATTCACTCGACTTTTTGTCCTTTCACTATCTGTATGTACGAAATAATATTTTATTTTGTTTTAAATTACCAAATAAATATATATTGTAACTAGGGAAACGTAAATATTACAGTATTATTTTTTCAAAGCGATTTTTTGTGTGTGTTTTCATGGATTAGCGCCGACTCGGTGGCCGAAGCGGCTGCTGAGTCAGCACAAACCACCGTGTGTGTCGTCAGTCTAAAAATAAGAGCATTCACACACACAGTTTCAATTCATTTCAGGGATGGTCATTATATGTATTCCCGTAAAAATACCGAGTTCTAAAATTTTCATGACTATAATACTTGCGTTTTGACTTCGTCTATTTGTAAGATAGTAAAAATTAAAAATATATATTTGTAACTACCGACTTTTTAATGAAAATAGATTACATTGTTACTAATTTTTAAAGAGATAATTTGAACACTTTTTTTTACACTTTATAAAAAAATATTATTTATATTTGGCTGTCGGGGTAATTCTGAATTAACCTCTTATAATTTTAAGGGTGGCTACGCTTCTAAGAGCCCTATAACTCCGGAAGTATAAGAGCTACCTAGATTTAAAGTGCGAACTGCATGAACAACGTAGGCACTCATATTAAATGTGTACCAAATTTGTTTCAAATCCTTCCAGTTCTTCCGGAGCAGAAGAGGCCACTTTGGTCTTATGAACGAGTGAGCGAGCGAGCAACATACATTTTGGGAATCAGCATTTTTGTGCAAAATAATATAAATTTCAGGAATGATACAGACACGCGACCGAACATTAATGCTCCGTCGTACGATAAGTCATATATCGTGATATACGCAAATCTGCCATTTTATTATCTTATGAATTATTTGAATATTTTCCTTCAAAACTTATTTGTAGATTACGTAAAAATAGCTCAATTAATTTAGTTAGTTTTGGTATTAAGATCGGGTTTGAATCTTTGTCGTCTTTTACATTAATTGGCAATAGCGACAGTCATTCAACAACAGAGTCCCAGTGGTCTTGAAATTCGCAATCTTTCTTGGGACAATTTCAGCTGAATCTCCTGTGCGAGGTTTCTTGTTATCTCTGCGCACATTGTCAACAATCCAAGGTTTCTTTCACTGCAATAAAACTCGCTGCACACAGAATATTTAACTTTTTTACTGTCACTGTTTATGCACTTATCACTCCACTCCGTGATCGTAGTCGTAGTCGTACCGGCTGCGAACACTCGAAGTATGCAAATAATTTAATCGTAATCTCGGCCACAAGGACATATATACCCTATCTCTCTTTTGTTATAAATTGCACAGCCATCTTGGGTATGCTGTTGCATTTTTTACAATCATAAAATACGATTGCCATTTCTAGTTAATTGACTCAGGTTAATATTCGATACGATTATTTATCATTTGGTATTTGAATGTCGAGGAATCACGAAAAATGTGGTTCACATTTTTAGCTCGGTTTACAACACAGTTATTGTGTTTGTTTTATATATTATTTAAAAAATTATCTTTGATTATTATTAATAGCCATTGGGTTCACAATTTTAATATATTTACGAGCAATACATATTTTTGGATACAGGGCACTCATTTATAATCTTGTTGAGATTTGTTTTTAATCATTAATAATTTCTTTCATTTGTTACAGGTAAGCAGTTCAAATTCTCATAAATATTAAATTATGAAAGTAATTGGTAAGTACCATCTATTGATGACAAAACATAAATTTATGAAATGATATCATAATTATCTTAAAATATCTCAAATCTAAATTAAGCATTTAATAAATTATCTAAAACGTCAGATGAAACAAAACGTTCTGTTTACTTTCTTTGAAAGAGTCTAAAAAGATATCTTGTAATTTTATAGATAATTATTTACAATAATCTTGTCGAAATATTCGTTCACACTCTTGTTGTAATTCAATAATATAAATATATCACAAAATATTAATAAACATTCTTTGAATCTACAAGAAAGTCTAGTGTAGGCCAGATTTTTTGGGTTAGGTGTAGTGTGACAATGCATACAAAATGAAGTATTTGGTTGAGAGTCTGTAACATGCTCGGAATATGTCGAAAGTGATTTGCTTAATTAGGAATAATGTCATGAATTCAAAATTTTTGTAGGCTTTTTGTTGGTTAGCAGAACATCTCCTTAATTTATGGAATTACAATTTGCAAATTGAATATATTCAGACGTAGGTGAATGTTTATCTGATAATTCGCGATGGAAATTAAAGTAATTACGCCGAGTTAATTAATTTTAGGGTTTTTGTTTGTAAGTTCACATTTGATGGGTTTCTCATTTTCTTGGGTGCGTAGGTTAGGTATGTAATGTAATGATGTTTGCTCAGAATTTACATATTATTTTGAAAGCAGAGCGTCTGTGGACAACACAGTTCAAGTACATGAGGGTTGCTTGAAATAAATTATATATTCGGCGTGGCAAACGATCATGAATAAGAAATTTTCTTCCTGCTGGTAATTGTTTGAAAATGGTGTTTATTTTCCGTCTATTTTAAAAGCAAATAGATTTTATGTAAATATTGCATAATTTTATTATTTTTCCATCTAATAATACATAAAACGAAATCTACTATGCCAACAACACTGTCAATACAGCTGCATTCAGAGCGAGCCAATTTCTAATAAAGATTAGAAATTACAAATAATAATCCTGTTTGTTTAATGATAAACAATGCATTCATAGCAACAAAATGTTGCTGTGAACGCTAGCATTGTTTTCTTTTTAATAAAACAAACTGTTGTAGATTATTAATTGTAATTTCTATTCTTAATTACTGATTGGCTCATTGTGAATAAACTTTACGGTTTGTATAAATGCACGAACTGCTGGATTTATCATCATCCGATGATCCATCATTCTTTAGAAAAATAGTATTGAAATTTAAACCATTGTAGCGGTCACATTAACAGACTGGCTATTGTTGCAATCAATCAGTTACAATGCCACTATTATCTTTTACAGTTTATCTTTTCAAATTTCACTGATTATAAATAGATGTTCTACTTTAATAATCTGTTTTATATTTAAATCATCCACTGAATAGCTAAAGGTGTTGGTGCCTGTTTTATTCCATAATGGCCATGCTAACTTCTCTCTCATTATGTGTAAGGCCTTAAGATATTCTTATTTGATTCATTTTTGTAGCATACTAAAAGTTGCGTATTGTCACTTATATTTTATTTTTTTGCCGTAAATAAAAGATGTGGATAATTTTGTGTTTGTATTAATTATACTTTTAATTTTGAACAATATTTCTACTTCAGTATTTAATGCAAAATCAATAAGGTACAGAATATGTCAAGAATTACATATTATATATTGCAGAAAATGATTCTACGCCTGGTGTAATATAATATTTTATTTATTTCAAAATTGGCCATGCCTACATAATTAATAATGAGGATATTTTAGGCGGACAGGACAGACGTCCAGTGATTTATCTTGGTAGGTGTAGTAGGGATGTACCAGTCCTTAACTTTTTCAAAAGTAGATTAGTAATTTTTCATTTAATTGTTTTTTTTTTTATTGTGTATGGAACGAAATGGTATGGATTTCGCAACAGTAAATAATACCTGTAAAGTAAATGGGCATTCATGATTTACGTATTTCTTCTAATCTAATGATTAAACGTGACCCTGGATAGCAAAACAAACAACATAAATGCGAATATACGCAGCAGAGACAACATACGTTATATTTGTTACGCAAAGTCTAAACCACTTACACTCGACATACATAGGTATAAGAAGGGTAGATTTCACCGTAGCGTAGGTATTATGATGTTTTCGTGTAGGTTACACCTAATGTTTGTTATGTTTTGCGATAAGCACATGTCTTGGTTGAAGTGGTGAATATTAATAGTATTCTCGTTCAGAGATAATGCAGTGAAATACATTGCTGCTGACACGGTACCAACATGCAAACTTATACGTCTACTTATACAGGGTGCATCATTATTGACAAATATCTAATTCGAATATTTTGCAATATTGAACCTTGAAATCTTCCACTATTACCGCCATTTTCACTCTCATTTTGCGTACAGCTCATATTCACTTATACTCTACAAATCTCGAGGACTGCAATTTTCCGGTAATTGATATGAGTTATGAGAAAATTTGTCAAACAATGGTTATCAGATATTTCAGTACCTTCAACATTTATATGAGACAATTGAAAACGTAGCAAAAATAAGTCGTTATTGCCACTTAATATATAATATTTTTAAAATAAGGGGTGTACGTTTTGGCCATGCATAAGTCTAATGCTTCCTATTAGCACTAGAGCGTTCAGACACACACACATCCAGTAAAAAATTAAATATTTCTCATTAGCCTGCTCCAAATTAATAATTACCGGGCTTGGAGGTAATCATCCCATATTGAGAACCACTGGCTGTGTACTAGATAGAGCCTATAGCAATAAGTCATCCATCTACAAATTAATCAGTCAATTTCACGTGCTAGTTTCGCACCAATATCAAATCGTGTGATGTGATGAATTTATTTCAGCATCTCAATTTAATGTATAAATGTTTCATTTGTAACTCGGACAGCCTGTATCGCACATGTACGATGAATATTCGCTCAGCCATCCTAAATACTCGCATGCACACACAGGCACGTAGGTGCATCCATATGTATGTATGTATGTACATCCATAAGTTATTGACTGACACAGATCTCCTTTCTAAAGTGCTTCTAATGCACGTGGTTTCTGTGAAGTGCTCTGCTCTGCTCTGCTCTGCTCCACTAGTGGCCACTGGACTCTTCCACAACTACATTCTTCATTCAATAGATACCAACATGTTTGTACTTGCACATAACCGTTAATGGATACACTTACCAACTGGCTGATTCCACACGATATTGCTCATTGGATGCGCCATTAAAATTTGATAGCTACAAGTTTTATTAAAATGAATTTTTGAAAACTATTCTTATTTATGGACGAACATGTGCACCTCCCTAATGAGTAGAAATATCAGATTTAGATTATACAGAAGTGATCTTTTACAGAGAGAATTTTAAACCAAGCATGTCGATACAACTGAATGGTAGAAATCAAAGAATGATATTGTTTCATTGAATATTTATATTTCAGAACCATAATAAATACTTATATATAGGTATACTAATAGGTTTCTTTGTATTTTTTATCCATCGGCGAATTGTTTTATGACGATCCCTTGAGTTCTCGTGAGGTTGACTATGTTTGTATAGTCTTTGGGTAAATACATAATACAAATAATCGACCTGATATTTTCGGAGGTGATGTGGCCACAAAGTTGGTCTTACAAACGAGGGACGCAATTTAGTTTATATACATTTTCGAAATCAGGAAGATGTGAAACGATATTCTTTTTTGTAGTACATAAACGCTCTTCATATAGTACGGATAATCTAAAAACGTGCCGACAAATGGAAGTTTTATTGAATTTTGAACTTATAGAAGTTATATATCTAACTAAATCTTATACATATACATAAGAAGAGACCACGTTTTTAAAAATAGAAATATATATTATGAACCAAAATGAAATACATATAATAACGAAATATAAATATTGTAAGGCATCAATCATAGAAATACGTCTCATTTGTTTTCCGCGGAAACCCACGCACACACACACACACACACACCATAAACATAAGAAATGCACGTATAAATTTTGTATCATTTCCATTACAGATCAAGCAGGGCTGCCACCATTAAATCATCATAAAACTTTCGCCATTTTTCATTTCCATTGTGCATTTGTCCAATTTGTTTCAGTGTGTCGGACCGAGACAGAGGCAGTTGTAGAAAAAGACAATGATGATGAAGAAGCAGAGGTACAGTGCATATTTTATGGTGCAGAGAATATAAGTGAGGTGTCATTATTTGTGGTGGCCGCTCTTATTTTATTGCATTACAAGGTGTGTAATTTTCATGTATGCCACGCAGAATATCCAGCACGCCCGCAGCCACTCAAATGAATGTAATTTGCGTTTATTTTTCTTTGTTCGGTTGGTGTTTATATTATTTTTTGTAAGACAACTTATTACTGGCAAGAATGATGATGTCCTTATTAATGCAGTCAACGTCGATACATAACTTGTCAAATTGTTATTGGTAGCGGTGTACACTCCCAGCTACGAGCACATTAAGATATATTAACAAATCGGGTTTTCACTCGTTGGCCTATAATTATTTGTGAATATTTGAACGAAAGGCCAGTCGTGAGCAAGCGGAATAAAAGACCATTCATGAACGGTATATAATCATATAGGTACGTCGATATTAATGTGAAGTGCGTAAAGATACCATTAAGTAGAGAAAGATTTAATAAATGTGACTGCAACAAACCAAATATTTAAAATTAATTTTCGCATTATAATTTCAATCAGGGGAATTTCCCCCAAATTTTTAAATTGGTGAAAACAATTATAAATTATGTTGCTATAGGAGGTTATCATTTTATTTTTTGCAAGACTAATTTTTAATATGAATTTAATTTTAAGATTACTATAAGTCCGAAACGATTCGCGTTAGCAATTTTATTTACTATTTAAAATAGATTAATAATACACCATTTGCTAATAAAATAAATAATTTTTGCATACTCAATGTTTAACATCAATTTTCACCCAGTTAAAGGCTCATATTTCTTAAACTGAAATATTTACGAAAATTTTGCGCATAGATTTGAGATCAACATATTCAAATTTATTTCATAAAATACATAATTTGGAGTTTCCATTTGATAGCTACAAACGTACCGTATATATATATATCGTACATATAGAATGTTGTAAACGCAGTGTTTTGAAATATTATAGTAAATTTGTAAAACATCAGAGTAGCTCATATTACACAACCACATCGACGGAAGCTGCGGTAGCGCGTTGATGATGCGGTGCGGCGGCGGTGCGGTGCGGCATCAACGATAAATATGAATTGCTTGGTGTGTGTGTGTGTGTAAAGTTTTTCCGTGTACCGATAAGCGACCGAGATTTACATATTATTCACCGCATACTACAGACTGTGAACGCCTGCTCCGCACCGCACCGCACCGCACCACTAATATTTCTAGAAATATGGCCGCGTCTTGTAATCGTTTGTTAGACGTGCTTTTTATGCCGTTCCTCTTCTTCTTTTTTACTCTTGCGGATTACGGTAATACATAAAAGCCTAAGATAGAATCTTTAGTATGATGGATCATGAAACTTTCACGGCTGTTTACGAAAATTACAAGGATTATTTTTCATATTTTGGAAGGAAGTCAAAACACTTTGGATGTACTCAATCCTTCCAAGTAGGAGCGCTAAACAATCAGTTCATAAATATGATTTACTGTAAACTTGGAGGTAAAATAGCTGTAAAATTTACGCTATACCTAAATTTCGTAATTACTGCTATGTGTATATTTTCTAACTATACGCATACTATAAAATTAATTATCGGTATGGTGTATTTGTAGTTCTTCTGTTGCCTACAATTTTTTGAACCGCTAACCCAATGCCCATGCAGAAATAAATAAAAAAAATAATATGTTATAATTTTTACATATAGTGTTACTTTTCAAAATTGACTGAAATTGTGAAACATTTTTTTGCACTACTAAGTGAAGAGAAAAAAAAAAAGAAAACAATAGTTATATTTTGCTTTTGATTATTTCAAAATCACGGATGATAAGTGTATTTTGTGATGGCACTTCGTATATATATATATATATATATATATATATATATATATATATATATATATATATATATATATATATATATATATATATATATATATATATATATATATATATATATATATATATATATATATATATATATATATATATATATATATATATATATATATATATATATATATATATATATATATATATATATATATATATATATATATATATATATATATATATATATATATATATATATATATATATATATATATATATATATATATATATATATATATATATATATATATATATATATATATATATATATATATATATATATATATATATATATATATATATATATATATATATATATATATATATATATATATATATATATATATATATATATATATATATATGTATATATATATATATATATATATATATATATATATATATATATATATATATATATATAAACTTGAATCAGATATTTTTCGAATATTTTCAGCTCTGACCAAAATCAAGTCATACGATTGTGACTTTGACCTTTTTGTACTTCAAACTAAAAAGAGTACATACATGATTTTTAAAACAAATCATGAAATTAATAAACGTTTTATTTTAACAAAAAAGTCTCATTAGAAAATGCGATTTTGTGTAACTCATGCGGTGTTACGAGATCGCGCTTCGCATCCCACTCGATACAAAAAATGAAGCATTTCCTAACTGCTTACATACTAAATGCATTTTGACACATGTCATATAATCAATTTCTAATAATTTCAAAGAACTAATACAAAGATATTGAGGTGAACAAACTGCGTCGACAATATTTTCAATTTTGTATCAATATTTACACAACGGTAACATTTCCAATTGATAAATAGCACATGACTAATGTGCTACTGCATCAATATTATAGTGTTACAGGTAGAGATACATTGCTAACATGAGGGCTAAAGTAGATATTACACCTATGAGCAAACCACAAAATGAAAATGAAAACAACGTTCTATATTCTAGAGATAATTTGTTATTATAGAACTCGACAAAGAGAGTATACATTTATTATCTTTATTAGTTCAGAGAAATATAACTAATTTTAAGTATTAATTTGATATCTAACACAGGTAATTGATATTGGCTAGTTTCAAGTTGTGCAAAAATTATAAAAATACGAATAATTCACGTATTTTAAATACGTGATTTATATTATATATATATACAGTGACTCCCACTAATATTCGGGCAAAAGTAATTTAATCAGAAAACGTGTATGAACCCGTTTTAGGAAAACACAATGTCATAATTTTATATATATATATATATATATATATATATATATATATATATATATATATATATATATATATATATATATAAATCGTTATATATATATATATATATATATATATAAATCGTTATATATATATATATATATATATATAAATCGTTATATATATATATATATATATATATATATATATATATATATATATATATATATATATATATAACGATTTATATATATATATATATATGAAGGTTTTTTTTTTAAATTATTTCAGAATATGTTGCTTTATTTTATATGAGATAACAAAAACTAATTACTTTTTGATTCGTCCAGTAAGGAATTGATTATCTAGGCAGAAATATTGTAAAGAATGTATATAGAATGTCTAACAACTATACATATATAGTACAATCATGCATTAAAAGTGAGTTCGTCTTCGGTAGGTCTATAATCAAATATCCAATTCCATGAAATATCCAAATTGCCAATAGCTTTTTCCGTAATGGCGCAGCAGCAGCACATTGTAATTGAATATGAGTCGATGGTTGTGTTAAGGCCTGCCTGGTGCTGCTGCAACATATGTTTACTCTTTCTCCACCTGTGGCAATGCAGCGCCACTAGTGCAATTCATCTAGTATTACACAAGACTACGCGACTCGGTTGAAGGTAGTAATTAAATTAAATTGTAGAGGCTCTACAGTCTACACACAGAGTACATCACGTATAAAGGCTACATGCTAGTTTGATTACAACTGCATAGAAGTGATACTATCCAGCCTGACACAATGGTGCTAATAGTCAGAGAGTACCTTATTAATTGTAATTTAAACATTATATGGACCTGCTGCTGTGAAACCTTATAATATTGCATGTTCAGCTATATTCAGAACAATCGTTTGACTTATAATCTATAGCAGACAAGCCTGCACAATGTTGCTGTTCTATTGCCAAAATTAGGGCTGTGGATTACTCGGTGAAAGCTTACTGCTATTGGGTCGCTAATCAGTACAGAGGTAGATTACTACTTCATTTTTACTTTCTTGGGAATATTACAAAATATTCACCAATACACGTTTTGAGCATTACTGAATTAATTAAACCATTATGGTTCTGATGAATATGATTGAGAATGCGACCAAGAACATTTAAATGCTGTCCATTGTGGTGTATCAAGAAGACAATAAGATATACATGGATGTATGAGGAGACATTAAGGGTAATGTCGTACGTAGAGATGAGATGGACAGATTAGGTCATGTATCATACACTAGACTTTTTATACCTAGTTTTCATTGTAATATATATTTTAAATTTTATGTGTCTATTTATTTATAATATTGCTTTATTTGTATATCTCTATACAACCAGGGAGACATAAATATTTTCAAAAACAATGTATCAGTTATTGGTACAGAAAAATAAGTTCGATAGAAATTTCAATACTTTTACCTTTTATAAGAATCACTTTTAAATTTAACTCCTGATGAATACAGGAAAAAATCCGAAACGTCGTGAATTAAAGAGATATCATCTGTACAGCTTTCTGTTTTACAAATTTTGAAGAATTACAATTATATTTTTTGCTAGGGCTTCCTTTAGATGAAAGTCGATCGTAGGTCCAAATAAATTTAGAATGTGTCTTTAAATAGTTAATTCGTTTTAAAATTCCTACAGGTACACTCATATCAACTATACATAACTATTGACATTTATTGTCTGCGCAATATATCAAGTATTAATAATTTAAAATAGGATATTTAAGATGGCACTGTCATATTTCAATGATACTTGAAGCCATTTTGACTTTTTTCGCAATGACCTTTGTGTGTATGTGTATGTATGAATGCTCTACATAAATGTTGTTTTGAATTTTTGATTTATATATCGCAGGAATGAAACTCTCCTATTTCAAAAAATAATATGTACTCGGGAAGTAACGGTTTACTGCTTGATGCACATTTTGATATTGGATTGTAATAGAGAATAGATGAATCTTATGAAAGATGATATTATAATTTCTAGCAACTTTTGTTTTAAAAAGATTTTTCTAGAAATGTACCATTTACTGAAGAATCTCCTTTGAAAATAACCAACCAACAGATTAAAATCAAATGAAAAAGCAACAAAATAATTATATGTAAAATGTGAAGAGATTCAATAATAATCTATAACTTTTCCTGTCCTGACAAGTGACAAATGCGACCTATGTAGATTCTCATTTATTACGACCAGCTTACGACGTCGCCAAACATACTTATTGTATACTGTGTCGCAATGCAGACGTAACATTATGACATTCTTGTTATAACATTGTGATATTTCAAATGTTTTACCTGTTTTTAATGTTATATTATGAACAAAATAATTTTGCTTTAAAATAATGAATGTTACAAGTACAACCGAGGTTATACAACTGAACCACTAACCCAAACAAAGTAGTTTTAATATGTAGACTTGTTTCAAAATTCAGAAACCAGTCTACAAGGTGGTATTCTGGTTTCTATTCATTTTTAGTCTTCCTCAAAATGCTGTGCAGAAGTGCTATAGTATACAGTCTTCATGTAATATTCTCAGAATCGAAAATATTTTAAGTAAACTTCCATTTCACGTGCCTTTGATTCTAAAATTAATCTAAATCGTATAATTGTATTTCGTTTATTGCTAAGGCTAGGGATCGGAAGCAAGTTTAACCAATACGAGTGTCCAATCGCATTTTTAATCAAATAGCCACATTTCCGAAGTTTGCAAGTTTTTATAATTTTGGTATAATTTAAATTTTGGTTCAAGAATTTATTAAACTGTGAAGAAAAACAGTCATTGTTTAATTTTATGTGCAACTTCATCTATTTGGGCTAGCCGTTTATTAGGGCCAAAATGTTTTAGTTCTATTGTGTACCGGTTGCGCGATATCGACTGTATATCAAGAATCTTCAAAAGCCACAATGAATAATTTGTATTTTTGCCAAACTGGAGGCATTCGTGCTTGCACCATTTAACTAACGAAATAATTTAGCATATACGATAACCATGAATACAACATATAAATATGTTTATTTGATTGATATCATATAATTTAACGTTCCAAATCAAAATATCCACACGAAAATAATGTTCAAATATTATGTAGATCCGGGAGATTACACGTTACCACTGAATGGGCAATAAAAAGGTGAATTCAATGTGTTTATTCGAGCATTGGTACTCAACCTTTTCGTTTAGTAATACTATGCTGTCCAAACAATAACAAAATTGACCATGAACTTTAAATACTTTCTCTAAATTGCTCTATGAAGTGTTTACTAGGTCAGGCAAGTCACAGTAGACTTGATCGGAGGTATGTTTGTATGTGATTATAGACAGTTTTATGTCATTTTTATTTGGCAATTATGTATTGTTATTTTCTTTAAATAGACAGCTTGTCATAAGCAATGCAAGCGTATATATTGTGCTTTTAGAGAAAGTTTCGGTAGCAGTTGGTAACAGGGAACAGTTGTAGCCGTTTCGAGAATTCCTGAACATGATTTGTTTTTTCTTTATCAATGATGTCTGTCTGTGTCATGGACTTACGGTTTGAATATTCTTTCAAAAATAGAAGGTGCACATTTAGAGCAAATACAAGTCTTAAGTTTGAAGTTTCACAATTTTACGACAGTTTTGGCTCTGGAGCGTTCCCACACATACACGCTCACACACATACACGCTCACACACATACACGCTCACACACATACACGCTCACACAAATACACGCTCACACAAATACACGCTCACACAAATACACGCTCACACACATACACACACACATACATACACACACACATATGTCACTCCGAAAATAGTCACATTTGATTCAGGAAAGGTCAAAAACTTGTATATCCGTTGAAATATCGAGTTTGGAATTTTTGGTAATCCTTATATTTACTTATTACTTTGTAAAAGAAAGTAAAAATTAAACTCAATATGAAAAAACAACTTTTGTATAAATCGTTATTCCAAAAGTGTACTTTTTTTTAAGAAAACGCATTTGTAATTCATAGACTTTTCCATATAAACCATATACGTATTTTATCAGTTATCAGTAGGAAAATCTTGTTTTGGCGACAACTAATTAATTTATTTTTTCGAAAAGTAATCAATTCTATCTTAACTTAATTTATAGCATACATAATATGCTTAGGGAATAAAGAAATTGGATATTAAGCTCATAAGACTACTATAAACAACTTTTCCTAAAACAAAATACCTTTCTTATATGCTGGTCATTTATTTTGTTTTAAAATCCTGCAACGATTGCTAAAATAAAATATCCATATATCAGTAAAACAGTTGTATTCAAAAGCAATTTTTTTTTTAGTAAATATAACATTTTCTTCGAGATATGCAAAAAAGTAGGAAGATAAAACCATTACTTCCGGTTAAAATATTGTTTCCAAAATGTCTTTAGATTAGGTCACGTGTAAATATTTAAATTCTAGTCAGCGATGTTTAAAATATCGAAATCGAAAATGTTCGTAATTAAAATACTTCCTTTTATTTATGCGTATCAGAGAGTAAAATATATGAACATAATAAAGTGTCTGATTTCAGTTGAATACGCATACACTGGCCTGTCATGACCAGCTAACATTTTTATCCGAATAAACTAAAGGATCTGGACCAGGCAGTTATTTATTTATGATCTTTTTCCTAGTCCCAACAGGTTTGCTCCGGAATTCCAAATAGTGTCTCTACCAATACTACTAACCCCCTGCAAATGTTTCTCGGTTAACATCGGAAATGTTCGGTGTATCATTAATTTCCAGCTCACTTTACTCAGCCCCACTTACTAATTCTCTTGTGCCTGCGTCCACGTGACTCGTCCCAAGGCACGGACGACATGTCCAAATAGGTGCAGAAGGATATCGCATTGTCTCTCTCTACCCTTTTCTTTATCTTCCGTATTACATCGATGAACCCTTGCACCCCAATTCGAGAAGCAATAAGGGCGTTGCGCGCCCTATCCGTAACTCTGAGCAGACACATGCTATCGAGCAAGAAAATGTAGCTGTCTTGCGAAATATTTTTTGTATGAAATATTTTAAAAGGTATCTGGTTTGTGTTTGGATTTTGAGTATTTGGTATTCAAATATTTTGGTAACCATGTGGCCAACTTTGAATTTCGCTATTTATTCATGTTTTACATTTAGTTTAATGCATAGGATGTGTAAAAGATCGTTAGTATTCGGTCCTGTGTCATTTAAGAATTAAATATTTTTGGATACAAATTAGTTTTATGTCTTCCTGTTTCCGAAAGTAAGAATAGCTCATATATTTGAATATATGTTTCTCGAACGCTCTCTCGAAATTTCAATTGTTCTTGAATCTCCTTATTATTTTTCTCTCTTGAACGAAGTCCAAAAGGAAGATTGTTTTCGAGATGACGTGCGTGTGTGGGTCTGTGTCTGTGTGTCTGTCAGCGCTTTACAGCAAACGCTGTTGAAGATACATCATATACTATACTGTAAAATAAATATAATCCAGAAGGAATCCTATTTTTGAAAACAAAATCCATTCAGTTAGTAAGGGGTTACTTCCTCTACCGACAAGAATAAAAAAAAGTGATTCTTATACAAGTTTAGCATAATTTTTTTTTTTAATGGTTTTCTCAAAAACATATCTTACTAAAATGTTTCATCACAAACGTAGTATCAAAATAAGTCAAAATTTAAAGCAAAATTACAATAGTATTATGAAAGTTGGAATATTAGCACTCTCTTTATTTTTTTCGTATCGGTTTCCGTTCCAGTTCAATATATATAAATATATATATATATATATATATATATATATATATATATATATATATATATATATATATATTTTATATAAGGAAGTAATTCAATCACGAAAAATTACCAACCCGAAATTTTAATGAAAATATATGTTTTGATCATCCCTGAATCGCTTATGACTATATTCAAAATGATGTGTGTGTGTCTGTGATAGGAAGTAAGAAAATTTAAAAGTGTGATGAATTTAAATTTAATCTTAAACAAATGTATGTGGTACAATACACATTTCTCTTTAATTTATAACTGATAATATTATATTAAAATATCTAGCAATTTTTTATCGAAAAATATTTTAGAAATATGAACAAAATAAAGTAATATTATTAATGTAAAAGTAGATTCATAAAATATAAAATTTATTACTGTTAATGAAACTTTACTTAAAAGGACATGTATTTGCAATTATTTTTGCTTGTAATTGGATACTTTACTGTAAGGTAAAGTTGTATATAAATAAATACCACTACAAATTTATGCATATTGTAAATATGTACAGGAGATTCGAGTGTAGGGCACTGCAGAATAATATAGCTCTTTTGTAAACATATATGTACTGTACGGCGAGCTACAACAAGCAGCGGAACAGGATTAGGTTTGGTACACTATTTATGGAAATATCGGCTGACAACATTGGCACAACAGAGAAGGGAATATTCCCTATAGCGGCGCATAAGTGAAACAAAGATTTCAATTGTATGATTATAAGCTTGGAATTACTACGGAACGCCCATATTTTTAGATGCTTCTTACAGTACAAAAAAGTCATTGTTTCATCTCATTCTGGCATCCAAAGAAATGCTCTGTTCGCTTGACTGCATTACGGCTCCATCAATAATATGATGTAGGCTTCGCTTTTTTCCATTTGCGCGCATAACAATGCTTCCTGTATAGTGGGAGGGTGGGCTGGATCGGGTGGTGTTTCGAGATGATACAAAACACACCCACTTGTTACGAGCGAGCGCAACGCAGCGCTGTGAACGCCATCTGTTTTTAATTAATGTGCGAGTGTTTCATTTCTCTTGGGGGCCACTGCCACTGCCACCACCACCACCGTTGGCTTCTGGGAAATTCTCTCAATGCCCTCTCTATGTGTATCAACGTACGTCTGTTATTAATCACCCAATACGAACACATGTGTTATACTATTGTTTTACTAGTCCGTGTTTTGTATAGTATCTGGCTGCTTTTATTAAATTGAAAATTAATCATTTACAAACAGGTGGGTTGAATCATTTATTTTCTAATGACAAAGTGAATTCACACGCAATTTATTTGCTGTTATCTTATTGTATCTTACCGAATAAGCAAAAATCTCCTAGTATTACAATATGAAATAATGGTTAGACATATATATCGTGAAATGCTATTTTTATTGATTTTGGAACTCAAACAGCACCAGTAGCTCGGCGTACAATGTCAGTAACATTGACGCAGAATTCCTTTTCACGGCTTCCTGATTTCGAATATGTATATAAATCATATACTTTGATGTATATCGCTCGCTTGTTCAACTGGTCGTAAGCTCCGTATTTGTCACCATGTCTCCACTGAAGACGCACACACACACTCACACACAAACGACATTGCAAAAATTGTCTGATTCAATTCAGGGATGGTTAACATGTGTACTTCCGTTCGACATTTTTCATGGAAACAAGACTTCCTGTATACATTCGTATAAATAAATTAAAAAGTATATCTTTCGCCTTGCTTGTTTAACCCTTACCGGCCATACTTCAGTCACGTAACGTAGCGGTCACAGTGGGGTAACAAAACACCCCAACGATAAAACAATTCGCATAAAAGCGATGTATGAATATTAAGCGTCAAAAATATCATGAGCATACTAAAACACCTATTTTTTAAGATAAGGTGGTTTACTAACCATAGTTAAGAATCAAGAAACATTTTTTTTACTTTCTTTTACAAAGTAATTAGTAAGTATAGGGATCATTAGAAAAATTGAACTTGAAACTTCAACGGTTTTATACGTTTACACCTTCCCTGAAAAGAATCTAATAATTTTCGGAATGATGTCTGTGAACGCTTCAGAGCCGAAACTGTCGAACGTCATATTGTGAAACTTAAAAACTTAAGACTTGTATATGGTCTAGATGAGCACCTCTTATTTTTGAATTGAATATTTAAACCGGCCGTTAATATCACTTATGGCAAAAATAATTATGTTCATAATGAAAGATATTCATATTTTGCTTGAATAGTTTCTTTGGAATATGTACCAGTTACGAGAAAACCGCTATAGAAAATCTTAAAATTTCTTATTTATATTATCATAAAAATGCATTCGTGAGAAATTTCAATTTAAAATCATAAAACCTGTGAGTGAAATAATTTACTATTTGTCTATTTATTTTATTTTGCTAAATAAAAACAAACTATTAAATAGAAATTTTTCTAATTGAAAGATTTTAAAAATTGATTCAATATTTTAATACTTGATAAGGTAAATTATTATAGAATCAATCTATATTATATATTTGTTAACAAAATTAAATAACTAGCTAATTGGTACAATTTCAGAGCTTTACTGTTCAGTTTGATGATGTATTGATATTTTTTGTACAGTTTGTGTGGAATATATATATATTTCCAATGAAATCTACATAAAAGAAAGTTCTGGTTTGGCTCCAACCGATTTTTATAATTGGACTAGTGCTAGAGATGACACCTCATTTTTGATGTTTTAATTTTTAGATCTGAAACGCCTGAGCCTAGAGTAACCCGGTACCCCTAGTGACCGCTAAGGGTGAAAATAAATAATTTAAACATGTTTAATGTGTAATGTATCAATGTGCCCCAAGTCCCCCTATACTCTTAAAGTGTAAGTAGATCTGCAATCTGCATGATGTTCCACCGCTGGGCATCAAGATAGCTACGTGCTATTTGAGGACCATTAATATTAGCGTTTCACTGCAAATGTCATAAAAGGGAATGTGTACTTTGTGCTAAAACTTGATATAGCCACAATCATTTAAAATAATAATTAATTAAAAATAATGACTTGCAAATAAAGTTTCATCCTTCTGACAAACAGTGTCTAGAGACAATGAGAAGTATCATATTTCTCACTTTCAGGGTAAACATTCAGGGTACATTGGGTTCAGGTGTTGCCAGATTTCACCGCTCAATTAGTAGCCAGTAGCACAGACAGGACACAACTTGTCAACGTTTCCGCATGTTGTTGCATGGCGCTGTTGTCTTCAACGATTTAATCTCTTGACATTCTCGCATACTGACACGGTGGCCTCTGTATCCCCATACATATATACAGCAATTTAGATTTTAAGTAATTGCGCAATTAGAAATGATTAATTTTTCACGTTTAATTTGTACTTTTGATTTATTAGTGTCGCGCTGTGCACACCACTTCAAGTGCGCTCTAAACTCATTACAGGTTTTGATATATTGCTGAAATTTAGAAGTATGTCAATTCAATTATATTAGAAACACAGAAATAGTTTGCATAATTGTTTTATCTGATCGTATTCCAGCTGGTCGTAAATGACTCTGAATAAACGAATTATCTCTGGTAATATAAACGGAAATGCTATGCAACTAAATTCAATTTAAAAAACTGTTGTGGCCTGCACAAGCCGTTTATAAGAACAGATACCAATTCACTTGAATTATTAAGTTAAATATTATCATAAAATATCTATAATACAAATATGGTTACTATGGAAATGTGTATAAATTTCATTGCGTATTTTTAAAACTCGTTTTAATTTAAGCAATTTTTGCGCAAGAAATTGCAGCAATAATAGCAATGTGGCAAACCTTTATATATTTTTATTCGAAATGAAAACATATTTTAAACTATACATATTTTTTGTATTTCTGAAATCTTCATATTACAGAAGATACGAATTATTTAAGTTTCGCGCCTTATAGGCCTATGACGGTACTAAGCCTATAGGCTTATTAAGAGTGGGGGATAGGGCTATTACCATTAAGTTGGTAATAAATTTTAGTTGTTTTCATAAATAGATTCGGCAACGCTGTTAGTTGTCAGAGAAATGTTACCTAACGTCTTTTAGTCTTATGTTCTTTCAAATTCGCATGTGGCAAGCCTTTTGGTTATTTTTTTTTTCGATAGGTTAGTGGTTAAGTGAAAGCACAAACAGACAATTTGCCAAAAGTGGACATAGCCTCACTTACGAATTTCAAAATTGTTGTTGCATTACATGCAACATTGCTACTATAAAGTGGAGGGGATACAAAAATCTGATTCTGAAATTTGAAATTCTAGTTACAAATTTCAATATTGAATAACTATTGAAGTTGAGCGTTATTTAGTAAATTGATACCGGTTATAGTAATCAAATGGGTTCTAAATTAAGATGAATATGTTATTTTCCCCACAGCAAAATCTTGCCACATGCCTTGCCTTGCATCGTTTAAAAAAAATGCAGCCTTTATTTTGGTATATTTTTATTGCTAATAAATACATTTCATCGTTGAAAAATTGTGATAAATTAATAATGTTACAGTACTCACGAATGAAAATAAGAGAGTACTAAAACAGAATTATAATTAAATAGAATATGTTTTCGCATTTAGAAAAACAACATAGAATACACTTTGACTTCAGAAATTGCATGGGAATATAGGTTTCTAAAAATAACAATTTTAAATCGATATGTTGACAGCAATGTGAATTTTCAATAAACGCAATGTCATTTTCATGTTTTATTGTTAATTTGAACAACGATCTGAAATTAATTACCTTTCATGAAACAGGCTGCATTCATTAATAATTAAATACCAATTATCGACCAAACTAATAATCATACTGCAAGACAATGTTTATTTGTGGAATTTTACTCAGAGGTGGGCCCGCTCTCCCGCCCAGCACAAAGCATCCGAGGGCAGCGGACATATCACAACTCGACTGCGGCGTTGCGCTAAATTGGTACGCAAAAGTTAAAATATTCGTATACTTTTACAATTTATGTGACTACTATTCTCCTATCTGAACTAATAGTGCGATGATATATGCTAAGTCTTGCATATATACATATATTACAGAATTTAAAAAATACTGCATCGCAATCAGTTTAACGGTTCCATAGATCATTGGTAGCAAACAAACATACTGAAACATACACTTTTTGATTACTTATACTTTAGGTTCTTAAATTTTAATGGGTTGCGGAATATTTACGGTATTTGAAACTATATATTAAGTAATATGTAAAACTATATATATATAATAAACAAAATATCGCAATGTCAAAAAATTGGGTAAATTACATGAGAACTAAATTTGGTTTTTTATTAATTAACACAAGCTGCAATAATTAGCTTAGATTAGGAATAAGACAATGATGAGAATTGTCACTTTGCTCTAATTTATAATAACAATAATTAATTATTTAGGAATTTGTTTCACATTCCGCTCGTGTTGTCGCAAATGTTGCGTTTTACACGTTCTTTATAATGATAGGTGTAATAAATTTTCAAATGTAATTTATGTATTAGGAAAGTGATATAATAATAATAGACGACACACATTAAAATTAGCAAAATTCCTTTCATAATTACCAGAATATTTCATTGTTTATAATATTTCGGAAAATAATATTCTTAAAATTGCGACAACAATTAAATAAATTATTTAGTTTTTGTTTTCAAATATGCTGACATGGTTGTGTAAATGGAGTCATGAACGTGTTTGAAACTGTGAATTAATTTATCAATATATGTGCTGTCTATACTTATAGATCTATATTCGTGTTCGAGATATGAAATCGTATTTTGATCTCTTCTCAATGACATAATCACCACTATAAATACGTGATCGTTATAATATGCAATTATTTCATGTTTTTATTATGTCTGCAACTAGAACGAATGGATGAAGAAGCGTTTCGAAATAGCTTACATCCTTTTTAAATTTTATTTTGTTTCTTGCAGCGATGTTTAGTCAGGTTTAAAATTGGTTCATTACGATTTTATGTATGTTTTTTATTTGCTGATTATTTTAATTGCGTTTTTCACCGTGGTGCTTCATTTTACTATCGATAAATTAAAAATTTGTCAGCAGATATAAATAAAATTATTTACCTTTGTATTTTTGGTGCACATTGTTTTGTTTTTAATTAAAATTGTATTTATTGCAAGGTAATTTTGTTTTAAATGTTGCTATTGGTGCAATTATAATCAAACAATTTTATCGACATGAAGTGACCAGGGATGCAACATATACATTAATTAATATTAATTTCAAAAGTGGTTTTCCAATAAATGCGATACGTTTTTTTAGGAGACTTTCTATAGAAAAAGAATTAATATCGCCAACTTTTATATTATTAACTATTACTTTCTTATCAAATGATTATGCGGAAATATTGTAGTCGTGAAGAATTTTGTACTCGAGATATTGACGGAAATAAATGTTTTGACCATTTAACGTTTATGGCTATTTTGGAAATTATGTCTGTGATCGCTCTAGAGCAGCCGTTGAAAGTAAAATTATGAAATTTTTAACAAGAAATAGTTTCTTTTCGGCCTATATACAAACTTATTTTTAAATTATTGTAATTTTATCTTCAACAGTGTTTGCTGTAGAGCACTCACACATACACACACACATGTCAACCCGAATATAGTGAATATCAATTCAGTAAAGTGTATTTCCGAGTTCGTAAATGTATATTTTAGACTTCGCCGAAGTTACTAAAAAAGAGCAATATTATTTTATTGCGCGAGTGCAAGCAAGGACGCACGAGTAGGTACATGGCGTAAAAATTTCCCTCGTAAGATGCACCAGAAGTAATGAAAATAGTCAGAATTGAATCAGAGATATGTAAAATATGATTCTGTTAAACTTTATGTATGACTAAACTCATTTTATGCATACATTAGTCTAAAAAATATATACGTTTCCGTTGGAATCTTCAATTTTTTATATGTAATTAAAGTGTGTTTACTCTCTTTGAACGTAGTGCAAGAGGAAGTAGTCATGAAATATTGCGAAATCTAGATTTTAGCGCAAATACACACTTGAGTTTTCTATTATTGAAATTGACTATTTTTTCGGAGGAAAATTACAAGGTTTTAATTCCAATACTTCCATTATGACTTCGTCCAACAAAGGAAACATATTGGATATAACGTTTATTCTTTAGGCAATTTTCATATCAGTTGGGTTCTTTTTGTGGTCGTATTTAAGTACGATATATAGTTAAATATATCTTATCCAGTGAATTACACACATGTAGCATTGTTACCATAAACACATTCGCCGTTATTCATGTACCATGTTCTGATTACCTGTGTATAGTTCTCAAGGTCATTAATGCACAGTAAGGCCAATCAAAACATGGTTAGTTGACAACGGCGAACGCTCTTTTACGTTTGCCATTTAAAGCCTGATTATTACTGTCCAATATTTTATCATATATTTATTGAATTTAAATTATTTTATAAATGTTGTAAAGTTGCATAGTGTAGAATAGGAGTCCCCAAACTTTTCAAGAATAGGGTCATATTAGGGTATTATGAATGCTCAGTGGAACGGAACCCTACATAAGTTTAACAGTAATTAAAAAATTTAATCCCTAATAATTGGAATATATGACTAACTAATACAATTTTTATAATAATGACAATATTTTATAAACTATTCAAATAAAGATATTTTAATTCGCCAACGACAATGAAAACTATGATCTTATTTCTTTATTGCCAGAACTAGTTTATTACTATCGTATATTCTAACGTTATTTTTTGTAATAGAAATAAAAATTGTCATGAATTATATTTTAATATATTTTATGTGTGACATACATGGGTACTATATTTAAAAGCACTCGCAGATCGGAATAATCGTACTAGCGGGCTGTAGTTTGGGGACCCCTGGTGTCGAACATGATTTTCACATCATATATGTATGTTGAAGTGTTGAGTAGCATATATGATGAAAATAAAACTCATCCCATTTCCAAGGTTATTATGGATCCAAGAATACTCAAACGCACCTTTCGATTAGGTATAGCAGTATCATAAATAATCGTTCGACGTTAACGCCGTCACATGTATTGATTAGCAGTGTATTGTTCGGAAAATTATTGGACAGGACAGCCAATCAAAACATGGAAAGGTTTCGTCGAACGTTTCTACAGTGACAACGCTTCATGTAGAATTATCTTTAGTTAGTTTCCTTATTCAGTCATTTTGCACAAATAATTCATTAATAAATTAAAGATCAAATAACTGTTTCATTTTAGATTATTACATAAAATAAGTTTTATATATAAGATTATATATTTCTGTTGTGGAACACAATAATATTGGTAACACTTAATACTATTTATCATATAATTTAGTGTCTATGTTCATTTAATTTAATGCAAACTTCAACAATTTATGTCATGAAATCTAAAAATAAATATGTAATGTTATACTGGATTTTATTAAACAGGCTTAACTCAGCGTGTTGACAAGGCATAACTGAGTACCTTTATGTACTAGTAAAATCATATAATTTAAGTGCATATTTACCTATTTATATTACCTTCTTACATGTTCCGTAAAATATAATTTTATTTTTATTTAGAAAATACTTTAACAGCGTTTTAACGCAGCAATATACAAGTTTAAAAATAGAAAGGAAAAATCGTTATTTACCTAAATATAAAACAAATCCATTACGAAACTGCGTTTAATGTTCATCTGTAATGCATTTTTAAAATTATCAAATGACAGGTTTGCATGTCTCAACTTGTTCGTCGCTGGGAAGCTTTACTTTACCCATAGGTAGGTATTATATACGTAAATGGTTGCGCGTTTTGTTAAAAACAAGTTCATTAATATTACGCCTACTATGTATTATGTGCATCATTATCTTCAAAACTGTGATGTTTTTATCATGAAAATTAAACAGCAAAAACTTTTCACTTAAAAAACCGACCGTTTTTTTTTTTTCCTGGGTGCATAAATAATGTAGTTTATGAACGAGCTGGGTATAATTTTTAATACGTTAATTAAAGCTGTAAATAATTTTCGTTATTAAAATGTGTGTGTACCTGTTTTTCTTTTTTGCTTGTTTTTAGAAATAAAAAGCTTTTTTAACTATTTACATTCCTATGTTTTGAAGCTCACTACAAATATTTTTCATTTGCATCTTTGATCTTACAATGCTGTAGTTATGTAAATTCATACCAATATAAAAATTGAGTCAACAGAACTTTTTAATTAAATTGTTTAACCGTGGCATATTATTTATGAATATTTTAATTAAACTGTATGTGTTTAAAGTATAATCAGATTGACCCTAAAAGCCATAAAATAAATCATGTAAAATAATCACTGAAAAAAATTGCTGGTTCATGGTTTTCCGAATATCTTTTCAGAAGTTAGCGGGATGTAAATGTTTTTTAGAAAACAAGTACAGGCGCCAAAGCCTTCAACTCGCCGTGTTTGATGGATATTATTATGTAGAAAACATTTTAAGTCTTTTTAGCTCGTCGATAGTACAAGACAGCTATAGTGTTTGGTCATATGTCTGTAACATTTTCGGATCAAAAGAATTTCTTAACGAAATGTGTTTGTCTCGTCACCCGGTTCCCATTTTATATGTGTATTACAAATTTCGATAAAAGCGACCTGGTACCTTCAGAGGTCACAAAATTAGTTCTTACGATTGACCAAACGAGAGAGATATATAAAAGTATATGATTTATATTTAAATTTGGGTTCAGGGCGATGACGAACACTTTAATCCGAGAAAGTTACAGACATACGAGCAAACACTGTAGCTGTCCTGTACGACGAGCTAATTAGTAGTTATAAACATATATCTCTTCTTTAATATAATAACACGGTGTGCTGAGGCATTAGTGCACATATGCACATATATCTGATTAAAATTATGTTTGAATCTGAGAATGTTAGACACACGACCGGAAACTAAAGCTCTTTAGAACATACTGTACGACGAGCGAGAACATGGAAATCCATGCTGTAGTAAAGTTCTATAGTTTAGTATTGTTAAAATGTATGAGGTTGTAATTCGCGTAGCGTCCGGACCTGTCCGCTACGCCCCCGTATCCGACAGGTATTGTTGGCGCGAATTTCCCCGCGGGCCAGTTAACCACATTCGCACTTCGTTAACACCGGGCCACAATTTCGTATCATGAAATTTATTGAAGATTGAAGAAAACTACTGCAGCGGTGTCTGTCCTGTCCTGTCATTTACATTCGAACAGAATATTATGCTCACGTTGCAGTATTAACATTTTTGATAGTGGTGCAAAAGTTTTATTTGCTTACAACCGCCAATCTCTGCCAGTGTTTATACTATTATGAAATATATACACTTGAAAAGTTTGCAAGAAAAGTACTTTCTGTTTGATTGTGCCCGTATCGTTACTAAATATGCGTTTGCAAGTCTAAACTTTGTTGAGTATGCATTTTCTATACAAGTTTTCGAATACTGTATTGCTGACTCAAGTTGAATAAAAATAGAATTTATATCTGATTTTACTCTACAATACAATCCAGTTACAATTTTGTGTGACTTGGAATATATTTGTTATGTGAAATAAGCGTGTAAGAGGTCATTGCTCGATCCGAATACTTAATAATAATTACTTTTCAATTCACTATATAATACGTTGGGAAAGAATTAAAGTCATACCTATTCAATTTTGATTCTTAACTTAATGATCTGTAATATTTATTAAAGTGATACATCTTGAATGTATTGTGTGGATAGATTGAATAGTATTCTTGAGAAAGAGCTGACAAATGATTTTTTTTTTATACTGGAGTGGCCTTCACTTGATTCTTATTATTAGTTTTCATATTTTTTATCTCACTAATTCTAATACTCCTTCGCCTCATCGGACAATTTTCACGATGCGTGCCTAAATGACACTCTTTTCGCAAATAGTTGCCTAAATAGGTATTTTATTATCTGTGACGTAAAATATTTCATATCCTAACTAGTTGCGAAAAGAGTGATGCTTCGCAACTGAAGTCACTTATATATAGTCGAGATACTGAGGAGGCAACGGCCTTGCCTTCAAAAAGTACTAGATTGATGACGTCATGAGTGAAGACGTTTACATTAAAATCAATTCAAGGAGCAATATTGTACTTATGCTTATTTTTGTCATTTATCGCCCGCTGAAGATACGAATTGGACATTAATAAAATTTGGTATAAATATAATATGAGCGCCTATTATACTGTGTCAATCTAGTATAAATAAAAAAGTCCTATGCTGGAAAGGTTCTAAAAAAAATAACAAGAAAAAATTGATGAAATGTTCTCGAGCTTTGTAAAAAATCAACTTCAGTATATAAAACTACGCATATCTTGTTTGTCGTTCAATCATTCTGAAGCTTTGTGCAATTTATATACATAATACGGCCCAAGAAGTCGTTTACAACCGAGAGTAAAAATCTGAGGGAGCATATAGTACGTATATATGTAGCAAGCAAAGAAGACAAATCTTCATATAAAACAATGAAATGGGCGCGGAATGGAGTAAGAAAATTCAATTTGACATCGCACATCAGGAACGTACTAGGTATAGTATACGAGCGACGCATCCTCATGCTCGGATATAAAGTTCGGAGTACACGCGCACGTCTTTCATTTCAGTGCGTTTGTTTTTGTGCGTGAATCCGCGAATTGCGTGTGCGTGCGTTTTTTTGTGTGAACATATCAGTGTGCGAAGTTAACCACATTTACATTCCACCACGGATCACACAGTGTTTTTGTCGTTCCTCAATTCTATTCGATATCTTTTTGTTTTAGCACGCAAGCCACCGATCGGTGTGATCAAGAAACACCATACACAATAATTGCGATATTGACTTAAATTTAAATTCAAATTTTACTTTTACGAAAAATTATTCAAGTATATGCAGAAATATTTTCATAACAAAATGTTGAAAACTTTCGTAAGAATACACTGGGGTTCAATGGACCCCCTGTGACAGTTATGTTATTTATAGGCGGTATTTTAGTTAATTGTTAAAATACAATTTGTATTATAAGAATTATAGGATTCGAGCGGTACGAATATCTCCTATTATCATATGTGAATGACATGACTAAAGTTAGCGTTAGGAAAATTTATAAATCTGCCCTTAAGAGGAAAAAATCTGCTTCTGATTTTAATATCTCAACGCTAAAGAATTCATTAAAAGCCGCGGTATTTTATGTGGCATCTTAAATAATAGGTAGAAAAGAATGATAAATGTGACACGTGCGCTGGTTTTCAAGATTGCAATCTAACATTTTATCCCATATATTAATTCGCTAAATGTATTCCCGAATAAAACGAAACTTTATATTGGAGTTCAGAAGAAATAAATCTGCAGTGCTCTACACCAGACTTTATTTTACTTATTTCTAAGCATGTATTATTATTATTTTGTAATATAATTATTTGATTTAACAATTGTATTGCAGACATTGTAAGAAAATCGTTTATTTTAATAATTATATTGAAATTTATAATATTACGTACGCGTGCATAAAGGCAGCTTCCATGAATTATATTGTTGCATTCTATTCTGTATATTATCAACTGCTGCTATTTTGTATTTCAATAGATTATTCAAAGCACTTTAATAACTTCATCCTCCAATAATCACTTATATATATATATATATATATATATATATATATATATATATATATATATATATACATATATATATATATATATATATATATATATATATATATATATATATATATATATATATATATATATATATATATATATATATATATATATATATATATATATATATATATATATATATATATATATATATATATATATATATATATACATATATATATATATATATATATATATATATATATATATATATACACAAATTTACTCCGAAATATAAAAAAAAATTAATGCCGCTCACAAAGGATAAATTGAACCCACTACAACACGTTCATTTGTGAAAATGTAAGCAAATACAATAAAATAACAGTAAAGATTTTTCAGTACTAAAAAATTCGACTCTTTTATATTATAATAATAAAATGTATAACAGTACTTCAGCATTTACAAAATTCGTCCACGCAATAGTATTCATATATAAAATAAAATATAACAGTAAATTCATTAAATAATGTAAACAATTCTTATTGAAATAAACACCGCATGCATTTGTTTGTGTTTACATGCAAATATTATGCATGTTACTCTATCGTTGTTGCTTTTGTTAATACAACTGACAAAGTAATGGGATATGTTAAACAGTATGGTACGTTCACAGCACTCCGTGTAATTAAAGTGTATTGCCAGTGTATATTTTCAGCGCAAGAATAAAACCGATTTTATATTCGTACAGTACTACACTTCTATCTTCTTTAATTGCGAATTGTTATTGCTTTTTATCTCGTCTTACGGTACTACAACCGAACTATAATGTTTGCTATATATTAGGACAAAAAATGTTTGCACAGAAATTCGATGTTACTGCAATAGTAATTATATAAATTTATAAATAAAACCTTCTATTTTTGAAAATAATATCTTAACCTGAAGAAAAGGTTTACTTTTGTGATTTGATAATATTTCGACAACGACATAATTTATTAAAAAAAAATTATCATTTACTAAAGAAATCGGTTGTGGCCAACACAGAAGTTTCTTTTACGTTTTATTTTTTATCGTTTTGTGATTCCTTTTTACCCATCCTAAAATAAATCTTATTGATTAAAAACCAATTCATAAACCAATTATTTTTGAGCTTTAACGATATTTGGAGCATTGATATGCGGAATGTGTTTTCGAAATTTGCAGCAAAATTATATTATATAGATAATGAAAGCCGAGTGAAGGTAACTCCAGCTTTTTTATTATAGAACCAAAGCGACAACTCTTAATTGTTACTGTCGCCAAAAATCGTCCAAGTTACTACCTATACATCATAATTTTTGAAAAAAGGGCTGGCACGTACATAACATCGCTACATTAAGTTTTCCGAATAATATTTTACGTTGTATTTTCCAGGCAGTGGATCTTTTAAGAAACATGAAAATGCACTCGCATTATATAAAAATCACGTACGTAATTATGATGGATGACTAAACTGTCATTATAGAATATAAACAACAAAATTTTATAAAAAGTGATGGTATGGGCACAAAAGCGGCGGCCCCGGCGGCGTATAGCACAAACATTTTCCCAACTGTCTGTCATTATTATCATATTTTCATGTACAGAGAATGCAGTTTTCACAGCTATAAATTCAACGTTAGCTATGCACAATCGAGTCGTCTGGAACGGTTCCAGGAATTTATTGCATTCACTGCAAAACATCCAGAGAATTCACCTATAGCTGATATATTGGCTTTGATAGAATTTTACAAGATATTGTGCATGTCCTGTGCACTACCGAACTATTTCTATTGTTCTAGCTTAATTTCAATTATAGCAGGCAATGCGGTTGCCAAAACATTGCTGCATAACTTAGCATCTACAACAGTATTACAAAAAATAAGTTAATCTTTACAAAATCAAAGTCTGTAGCGCAAATGTAGTAAAAATTACATTTCTTTGTTCTTTGCTTAAATTTAACAAGTAGCGACAGTTATTGCCGGCGCTTTGATGTTGGTAACTGAAGATTTTAAAAGGGCGATCATTTTGCTGATTTATAATTATATGCAAATGGACAAGAAGTTGCGAACGTAGTATTGCTGTTTTGTTTTGTTTTGGCTTGTTTTTGATAACATATTTTTATTATAAATTGATACATGATTAAGGATAATTATTCTAATTGGAATTTACCACTGCACCAATTGGAAATAATACACTGAGATAAATTCGCAATTAACTTTAATTGAAGCTTTACATACGCTAAATAATATTCTCCATTGACTAGAGGTTCTATGTGGTGCCCCTAAAACATTGCTTTTTTGTAATTTTATATAAAAACACATAATAATATTATCCACTGGTTTTTCCCTCAATTAAAAATAAAACACAGATAAATGCGCAATTGACTTTATTTTCCATAGTTAATCCATAGAAATTAATATTGTTGTCTTATACAATATGAGCAACAAAAATAACTGATGCCTTAAAATCGAGATTTTACATTTGCTAAAAAATATGTATTTCATGTTATTCTTTGAATGTTGTAACTAAATTTCAATGTTTGCATCATCGTTCAGAATGCAAAAAAAAATTCTACATTATATTTTTAAATTGAAAAAAAGTAAACCAAACAAAGGACCCATGAAAACCAAGAGTAAACGTATTTACCCGGTGGTGATGCGGAATAAAAAATAGCATAGGTAGGTATATATGGTATAAGAGTCAGTCAACACGTCTAACTGTACAAGTCAAGTGTTCGATTTTTCTGAAACTGATCTGCGTGGTCAGTGAACTCCTGTGATTAACCGGTCCTCCGTCTCTGTCAGACACAGTCTATCCGCACACGAACATTCCATGAACTTGCTACGAAAACATGATATTGTGATCATATCGGATGGCCTTGAAAATGTATGCGAATTTTTAATTAGCAAACATATTTTTTACTTTAAATTGGGCGTGGTTTATACCAAAGTTAATATGTCCGAGTTTCGGGCCTCAAATATTCTAAGCAACTCAAAGAAATATAGTAGCTCAGTAAATTAACCAGGTTTAACTAAATTAACATATTCTGTCTATGTATCTATGTAATTAAACATGTACATTTAAAAACAGTTCACTGAATTAGTCTGTCTTTGTCCTTCAAATGTATATTTTACGATGTGTTATAACTATATCCGTTTATTAAAAAGGATATTATGTAAACACCAGTCTTCTATCTTTATTTGAGAACGTATACTAATTTACAGTCTATCTACCAGTGAAATAGGTCGTGTATTGAGAGTGATTTAGTTAGTGATGAAAGTGGTGTGTATTATTATTTGAGGTGAGGTTGTGAGCTAATCGTATATGATATTTGGATATTCTACTGTATTTGTATTGATGTTGATGTATTTGTCTGGATATGTATTATTAATAGGTCTGAATCAATGTGTGAAGTTATACTCATTTATTGAATTGTTATTCATATTAATATATGGACGATGGAACGAAGTGGATTGGTATTGAAGTATAATTATGGAGTAAAGTAAAGAATATGAGATACACCTATTAAATGAATTTTGAGATAATACTAAAGAGTTGATTATATATAATTTGAGTTGTATTGAACATGTGAGGACAATGACTATTGACATAGGTCTGGCTGGTGTGTCTGGGGGCCCAACGGTGACCTGGCTGGTGTGTCCGGAGGTCCCAACGGTGACCTGGCTGGTGTGTCCGGAGGTCCCAACGGTGGCCTGGCTGGTGTGTCCAAACGATACGCCACTGATTGATGTGATTTTCAGTAGGTGGTCCCATCGATGGTCGGAGTGAGGCGTGTGCCGCCCACGGAAGACCCTACATACGTAACCTTAACGCTTACGTATGAGGTCTGACTACTTGCCTTGGTTGAGAGTTAAATATGTGAGGTCATTATTATGACTGGCTCCTCATTGAGTTTATACTCAAACCAGTATTCTAATTTCATAGCCAAAATTAATGGATAGCCCGGATTCCGCGGGTTGTCACGTATAAATATTTATAATTGTAATTGTATGATAATATTATTGGTTTTAATGAAATACAGTGCCATGCAGTAATGGTAACAGTGTTTAAATATTGTCGATAAGCTTCCGACTACAACAAATCTACAAGTAAGAAAAGCCAAGTTTAACACATATAACGTGTAATTTGAATTATCGTAAAATTTACCATATAGTTAGTTACATTTCATGAGCATTATGCAGCATAATTCATAAAATCCTTATAGCAAGCTTGTCAAACAACCGAATGCACAATTATTAGCTATTATGCAAACACATTTTACAATTATAACGCTAAATAAACGCAAACCTATTGCACTGTTATGGTAATTCAAATTGAAAAAGTTGCAAGACATTTTTATTTTATTTTGTTGAAGTACACAAACAGCAAATATGAAGAGCTTCTATTTTTTTTTAAATAAACCTTGGTGCAAGCACCAATGCCTTCAGTTTGTCGTATATTCTATTAAGTGGTTTTCTTTATTTATGTAAAATTATTCTTTTTAACCAGTCATGTTTTTAAGGAAGCAAACTATAACCATTTGTTTTTGAAGAGATACAATGATAAATGACAATGATGAAAACGAAAGTAATTTTTTAAATACATAATTTATTGTTGCAATCATCCGAACAATGCACACAATAATTTAAATTTCAATATTATTATTTATAATTACTTTTTTCTAGCCTTCAGGTTCGTAAATCCGAAGATTTTTTTGAAATAATTGAAAAGAAATTGTTTTGTTTTCATTATTATTTTTAATTATTGTTCTTAGATATTGATTATCTGTATTTGTTTAAATATTCGCAATTGAAAATATCCTTGGTACCACTGATTCACGTTGTAAGAAGGGGTGCTGACAACTGTAGTTTGTAGGTTATATTTGACGCGAGTGTGTACTATGTTATTATAAACATAGCTTCTACTCGGACCGAACCGTGTGTGAATTTTTCGCCGTTAGATTACGAACAATTAATTTTGATTGCGAATTATTAGCAAGTGTCAGTCATCACTAATATTTATAATTCTTTTGTTTTTAAACAGAAATCAAACTATTTTCGTTTTTAATCCCAATTTACAACAATTTGGTTTTGAGAATGCTTTGCTATTAAAGGCTGTCGTTTACTTAGTTATAATTTCGATATGTAACTACTTCATTTTTATTTAATTATGTTTTGCAACATTTGCGAAATCGAAAAAATTACGTCGATACTTTCCACAATACAAATTGAGTAAATGAGAACTTAAAAAATATTAATCACGTTTCACTCTTCTGTTTACAGAGTGTATAAGATAGACTGCTATTTTAGTTTTGCATTAAATAATTGTCAGAATGATAGTAGAAATGTTAACACTTCAATTCACTCAACCAGGGATACTTCCTGTGTATCCTCTATTCTTGTTATTACAAATATTTGCATACATATATTGAAATATTCGCAAGTATACATTTGTAATATTTTTTATTAAACACACGAATAAACGTAATAATTCGCTGGTAAAATATCAATTGAACAAATATTTGCTCATATATGCGAGCTATATCTACAATTATAACGCTAAACAAATGGAAAATCATTTCACAACCGGAATAATTCAACTAGAAAAACATTCAAGAGACAAAATAAATAAACGTGCATTATTATTTTAAACGAATAATAAAAAAAATAACGTATTTTTGCAACGTTTTACAAAAGAGAATAAATAAAAGCAAATGCAATATTATAAAAAGTGCATTGCATTTGGTACGGCATTCAAAATGAAAATAGAACTCAACGCAGCGTTATGAAAGATATACGATAATTAGTGCAGGCGCCCGTGAAATATTGTTTTTGAATATTTATGGCGTTTAAAACAATAAATAATAGAATAATATACAGCTTGTTTTTGTATATGCATGAAAAATATAGCTATCAACGATACTGGTGTTTGCTTTTACTTTCTTATACGTAATGTATAAAAGGAAGAATTGGATCGATCTGTTTTCCAAACAATTTTAGTTGTCATAGATCATAGAATATTGCACAAATGTATTTAAATTATTTAAACGTTTGCAAACCTGGCGGGGGATTTTTTTTTACGTCTACATGAAAACAAGTCATGCAAATTAAAATTTGGTTTGGTAATCCATCATTGAAAGCTACTTTTGTAAATTCCAAGTATCGCCCACGTGCCAAATCAAAGATACAATATAGTACCAAAGTGTATGTATGCAAATGTTTATATCTCATTAACCTTACAACAGCTTTTCGCACGCCTCCTCATAAACGTAATGAGACGTATCTCGCAGCTATGATTGCTATCGCACACACACACACACACACACACACACACACACACACACATTCTTAATGCACAACAACGCATACTCATAAAACACGCATCATCTGAGATGAATATATATATATATATATATAACAGAGTCACGGTTTTCAAAGCGTTATGCATTGATTTCATGGTCAACTACCACAACGGAAATTATTGTTCGGCTACTAACTTACCAATTCCGAGGGATAAGCCACTAGTAAACTTGTGCTCACTAGACTGTAAATCATTTACTACTTTAAAATATTGTCATTATCAATTGTTAATCCCTTCGTCCTCAACAATGTATGTTTAATATTTTATTTTTGGATAGTGTTTTCTTTATTCATTCCAATTATCAGATATTGGTGTATTGCTCATATTGCATTCAAAGATAAACAATGGCAAGTATTAATTTAAATGCATGTTTATTTGGTACCAACCAGGGTTACTTGGAGGTTGAATCTAATGGTACTAAATAAATACGGCCTTTGTATGTTGACTGTATTTGACTGCACTAGAGACTGTCAACTATATGTACACCTGATTGTAAGAGTAGTTTAATTTAATATCCAAGAGGATAATCTCGATAAAAATCTTGTGTACATTAACCTATCATCAGAAATCACCAAAATTCTTTAGAAATTGTAGAAAATTAATAAAATTTAGCAGAATTCTCTAGCAATCTATAGAAATCTTTAGAATGTTTTAAAAATCTTGTTGTACGTTTTGAGGAAGCTCTCAAAAATCTATTGTGGCTGTTCGATGTATAAAATAACAAATCGATAATGCATATCGTTATATCGATGTATTCATAGTAGAAATGAAGTGGCTGTGTAAATGGGCATAAATGGCTAGTTTGTGTAACGTGCAGTAATCGTTATGCTACTGTTTATAGTTTTCTGCTCGTTAGTAGTATTGCTATTACAGCGCTTAACTGCAACACACTATGAATTAAAGGCTATGTGCCGTAAGTGACAGGTAGATATTATACATTTAATTTGTTATGATTGAATTTTTTGTTTTTCGTTTTGAGAAACTGGTTTGTTTTTGCAATTAACCTGTTGAATGTTTTCATTTAAACTTGTCGAACATAGTTAATACTTTTCAATAACTAATCGACAAATGATTAATCAAATGGAGCATGATAAAAGATTTTTGTAAAGAAATCACTTGTTACTTTGGTAACATCAATTAAAGCAGTGCATTAAATGCGAGTGAGAGAGAAGGAGAGAGATAACTATATAACAATTAGCTTTTCTTATGATAGTAATAACACAGAATGCAGTCAATACCAGGTTATTAAGAATTATTAAAACAATGCAATGTAATTATAAAAATGTTTTATAGTAAAAATGAATAATATTATTATTACGTTGGCCAATAAGTTCATGCGGTTGTTTCATTTATGCTAAATATTTAATAGCCAGTCTTGTTGAAAATTTATTTTTAGATAATCAATAGTTCAGTTTTCTATCACTAAGAGAGAAGTTCTTATCTATATTAGTTTTTGAAGAAATAATTTTAAAACTCGATAAATATGTTTCTAATTTTTTTCTTGTCTAAAGGTTGATTTTTTTTCATACCTCAAAAAAACTTTGCTGTAATATAATTAATAGAAAATGAAAAGCGCGCTCTAGTTCTTTAAAAATTTAATTAGGTTTTGAAAAATTGAAGTTTGTTATATTAAAAAATTGATCGCAATAACTTTTGAGAACCAAGAAATAAATCAATAAACTTAATCAATTTGGTTATGAAACGAAATAATATTAATGTGGTTAAGATATTATTTGAAACAAATAACCGTAAACTGGAGTTGGCATGGAGTAACATAATCGATTTTAATAATTTGTGGATCACATTTTTATAGTCCAAACAAAAAGCAATAGAAATAAACAATTTCCCGTCATCATTTGTTATTGTATTAAGAATGTAACGTGCCGTATGGCAATTAATTTAGCCAATATGTGTCGAAATGCTGAATGTAGCATTACATTAATTAAAAACGGATTGAATTTGTAATTGTTTGAACAGTATGCGGTAAATATTGGTTCGTTCACAACAAAATGTAATAGGTTGTTGTTATAATATACGGTGCATCGTTCGTTACCTACATATTATGTGTTTGTGTATTACGTTAACTCGAATGTATGTATGTACGAGTTGTAATGGTTTATGCGCACATTTGTTAAGTTATCACTTAACGCTTTACTGCATATATGTAGCGTAACTTTGTGAAATGCATATTTATGTACACCAGGGGTTACGCAAATGTGCACATCACCTGCTCTGACTAAATATGAAATATGCATCCCTCAACTCTCGCCTTAATACTTTTGCAACATTACTTTTCATTACCTGCCGCTGATTGCAAGAGTTATACACTTATACCATTCATTATGTCCTTCAATGTTTCACCCATTAGCTCTGTCGGTTGCCCAACTTGTATTTCCATAAAGTAACGACTTTGTTTTTTTAAATATATCTATTCATTGGTTATAAACTATTTGTAAGTACAGCAAGCTGATGGTTCCTGCATCTTTGCTTGTTTCTCTCAATTTTTACCAACAATATTGCAAAAGTATATATCTGCAGGTATCGAGTCAATATTAACGAAATATGATATAAATGAATTATAAAATATTATAATTATAAAATTGAAAATATTTTTTTTATACTTTTAATATTTTCTATTTTTTAACTCGTTGTCATATAGCAAATCCCTAGGCAAGAAAAATTAAATTAAACATTGTTGCGATCGCATGCTATTATTGGAATCAATCAGTAACTTTTATTTTTTTTAAATTCATAAGTATACTTCTTTATACATCAGTGATAAAAAATATGTTTTCTATATAAATAAAATAATTAAATCATCCACTGAATAGATAATACGGAGAGCAAAATGCATTGGTGCCTGCACCTATGCTTGTTTGATGCTAAATATGTTGTACACACACGACCGAACACTTTATGGCTATAGGGCCCAAACGATTTTTATCTTTTTCTTTGGAAAATTGATTCAAGAAATTATTTGCAATATTTTGAACAATATAATTTTTTTTATGTGATCTAAATTTTAAAATGTTTATCTGGCGGTTAGGGTTCGAATCCCAGCTCCGATGATACGGCATGGACGTTTGTAAATGTTTCTCACCTTCACCTGTGGCATATGACCACAGCAGTCGGTCCACTGTGTGTAAATCATCCCCTTCCCAAAAAAAAAAATATATATCAAACGTTTTGGTTAACGATATTTTTCAATCCTGAAAATCGTTTTACAAAATCGATTTAGTTTTGAGTAATTAAATACCGATTGTCGTTTTGATATTTTCAATTTTAAATATTTCAATTTTCAAATTTTCGTAAAAATTCAATTAGTCACACATCTATAAATATTTTTTACGACAATTTTGCGAACAGATTTGAGATCAACATATTCCATAATCTGAAAATAAAAATATCACTAATTTTACACTTGTTCGTGGTATCTGGCACTACGGCCGCAGTAGATTTTAGCGACAACAAATTTTTATCGTTTTTTTGAAATATTCTTGGCTCATATTTCAAGAAAAATCTAGTAAATTATAAACTATTACGCGATTAGTTTTAAATTTTTAAATTAGTTTTAACTAAATTGAAAATTTTGTGAAAACATATTTTTTACTTAAAGCGCCTCATTAATTATTGGTATATGGGTTCGAAACGACGAAATACGAGCCTGAACGTGGGTAACGGCTGTAATTTACCTTGTAAATTGGTGGCAGCTACAACTTTCAGCTTAGAGTTATATAGGTAACACAAATCTAGAATAATAAATTAGATGTTTCCTGCATTTTAAAATATGTGATATATGTAGGTAGGTGACTACTGAAAAATTCAGATTTTCCCTTCTGGTTTTACGTTTCGTCTGCAATTCAAAAGGGTTCTCCAGCATATGCGAACGTGACATAAATATTTCTAGAAGAGCTAGATTTTATCCATTCTTGTGCATGGAATAACATATATGCACGCGCTATCTGTCTTTATATACCGAGACAGCAATACTAGAAATAGTGTTTGTGATAAGTATTCTGAATAAAACCGAACTAGAAATAAATAGAAGGTTAACAACAATAATCACGTAAATAATAATGAAATAACCATTCGTCAATAAGAGTTTGTATAAATATGAAACCTTTTTCCTCACTTCTCTCGTCATTGTCAGCACAAATTTTGAGGTTTTAACACTGGTGAAACCTTGTTTTCCCCACCAGAGAAATCAGTGGTTTGAAATCGACCGTTTTATTTGATTTGTGGATATCCAGTCTCGTCTCAAGTTACTTTAAGTATACCTCAACTCAGTTTAAGATTAACTCGGGTGTAATTTGTGGTTAAACGAACGTTACTTATTATTATTTTTAACCAAGTAGAGATCAACAACCTTGAATGCAATAGATATATCAATTTTGGACTTAATTAATGTAAATTGTGTTAAGCACTGTGATTCACAAATGCCCAATTATGAAATGTATTTTCTGTACCCCAATTTTATCGAAAGCAATTCTGTATTTATGTGATTGAGAAAAGTTTGAGATCGGCACGTTTTGACTATAGTTATAAAGTGGGAATGATGCACGAAAGCAGGTCAGAATTTACATATATGCATTATACAAACAAACAAACAAACACACGAATACCAATATACACGCATACATTTGCAAAACACTTGTAAAATACGTTTAACGAACCGATCATCGTCTTTTACTATATTGTGAAGATATTTACGTTTTTTTTTTGGGGATCACAATACTTTCATTTATATACTACGTATAAGATAGTAAAAAAAAAACTTTTTACCATAGATTATACGGCGAGCTGAAGCCTGTACCTATGCTTGTTCTTACAGATTACCACTTATAAACACGAATAATTGTATTGCCACGATTAATATTGGCAGTTATATTTGATGAATTCTATTTATAGTTCACCTTCCTCTTTGTACTGCGTACCTACGGATTACAATTATTATTATATATTCGATATGTTCGTGAGGCGACGCTCATATTTGTATTTTGTTCGTGTCTTAAATGAAATGTTTAGGACAAGTTAATTATGCACGATGTCGATTATTTTGATGTGTATTTCTTCGTTATAGCGTTAAAGTTGTTCCACTTAGGGCGTAGATATAATATGTATGCATTGTTTATGAGCTTGTGACTGAAGTGTACATTTGAACTTCGTAGAAGCGTATACATTTTTAAACAATTTGTATTGAATTCAGTCGTTACCACATATTCATATTTAGACATATATTTATTATTCAAAGAAACATGTTTATGAGTTAACAAAACCTTAAGTTTCTAAGGTCAAGATTATTGCATTATATCAACTTCACGTAGAATATTCGGATATGACAAATAGGAAAGAAGTTATGTTATTCTCTATTACAGCGATTCGTAGCTAACATATTGTCTATGCATAATTCTTCATATAGATTCCTTATCGAAAAAAATTTTTTGGCCCGAAAAAGAGTAAAAAAAAAATTGCTTAAATTTACTTAAAAATAAATGAATATGGAAAGCTACTTCAATTATGTCCCATATTCTGTTTGTCAAATTCCTTTAAGGGGTCTTTCTACCTTGAGATTGAATTTGTTTTTTTTAAACTTTTTTTTTTACAGAAGGAATCAAGATATTGAATTTTTTCAGGTATATTTATTCACAATTAACGAGTACAAAAATATTTTTTTTGGATTTTTACATTAGTTCTTTTGGCCACACGATTTTTTTCAAAAATACACCTTAAAATGAGGGTTGAAATGATTTCGGCCGTCTGGAACATCTGAAAAAAAGGGTAAATTATTAAGCGTTAAAGTCGCTATAGCCCGGACTAAAAGGAACTTTTTTCATCGAATTATAATAAAATCAGACATCATTGTGAAAACAGACCTTAAAGCAAGCATATCCATAAAAATCTAGTAATCGATTTTTTCTAGATCCATACACTTTCTAAATTATAAAGTATAAAGCAAACTGGTATATAAGACGATTTTAATAATAACCTTCCTTCATCCATCAAGAAATAAAATCTATTATTTAAATTCTAACACAACCGGAAAACAATATTAAAATAATACTCATTATACATATCTGTAATTATCATTGCGCAATGGTAGGTTCCGCGAAACTGGCAGTGAATGCTTAAAATAAGATAGGAATCGCAGTTTTTGAGCAATATTGATCAAAGTGATGGTGTCCATGGACAGGTAAACAGTTGCTGTTCGAGTGCAATTACCGTACCCAAGAGAGAACACCTGTGAATCGAAACTAAATTACGGTCGTTGTTGAAATGTAGAGCGCAGAAAGACCGAGAGTCCGTCCGTCCGTCCGTCCGATCGACCAACCGTATGTGGTTCATTTTGCTTGCACCGAACTAATCACAATTTCTACATCATTTAGCAGGACGTTGCGAATTACCATAAAGTTGAATTTGTTCATGCTAGTTGCCTATCCTACCCACTGCTGGAAAGTTTGTTGGCAAAATGTTCTGCTATGCAATTAGTTCGATCTGTTTATTTCCGATCACTCACTCGGATACGGAAAAACACGTGTTATTGTATCAGCAAGCATACACGTGTTGGTAGTTCAGAGAAATATATACTATCTCGGCGTATACTAAACCTTTATTATTGGCACCGTTGACCTGATATTTTTGGGTCACCTTAGAGGATGACTGAGTATTTCAATTTATGTTTTTACTGTCTTGTAGAAACTGCCAATAATATTTTTAACCAATTATTCACCTTAGTACGAATATTTGCTTTTAATTTGGGTAGTGGTGACCATTATGTAATTCATGGTAGAGAAACAGTGATTTATTAGACAGAGACGCTAGACTCGTTCAGATTTCAAGATAAGATATTTCTCTCACCAGCCTTCTGCGATGTGTAAACATACAGAAAATGAATGTACCACCACGCCTATTAAATGTGTAAAGGCTTTTAAAGAAGGAATTAGCAATTTTCTAATGTTTTCGCAGTTTCCTGCTAATGTTAATTAATTAAAATTTCATCAAGTGATAAGTTTTAATTAGACAAATAACGTAGTCTGCAGATACTTATTTCCGTTAATCAGCGACCTGTTGACAGCATTACAAAATTGTTTTATTTTGATTACAATTCGTTCTGCTTCATGTCATCTCTGGCCAAATACCTAATCCAAGTTTTTCGTTATTTCTTTTTTTAACATATGTGTACGTGATCATTTCCTTATTACTTCAGAGGATATTCAAACTACGCCATACAATTGCTCGTATTTTGCAATATCATCAAATTAGTCGGAAAAGTAATTATACTACCAACACGTTGGTGGACAACTGATAAACCATACGAAAATCTACAACGTACTCGGGGACAAAATCGATTGTATTAGCCATGTGTTTTAGCCGAAAACCAATACAGTTTCTAAAACTTTTCCTGGATCCTGAATCGTGATATAGCTAAGGGGTTTAAAAACATCTATGGTTAGACTAATCACGAGAGTTTGCACGGACAACGACATTTTAATTTTACTTTTGGAATTAACAGAATTCGTATCTAAACAATTATGCTTTTTTTTTTTTTAGATTTTTCGCCTCCATTTACTCACATTTGCTCTATAATGTATTGTAAAGTTCTTATGCTGTAATTTTTGTGTTATTTATTGTAAAAATGAAATATGTTTTACAGTATTTATTTAATAGTAAAAATAGAAAATCATACCAATCATTTATGTAACATTTTTTCTATGGGACAATTTTATGTGATGCATCAGGATAGTCACGCATAAGGTTCCATTTAATTTATAAATGTAATAAAGTAATATTAAAACACTATTTTGCATAAAACTGAATGAAATAATGAACATAGTGTTATTTCTATATCATGTTACAATTTTTTCCTAATAAAATCTACACTGGAGAAATAATAAAACACTTAAAAATAATATAGCTTCTCAACAACTCGAAACCAACTATAAGATTACATTTATTGCCGGTATTTATTTTATTAAAAAAAAAATTCATCATCAGTTCCATACAATTCACTACGTAAAATATAACATCCATATATACATACACAAATATACGGGCTGGATTTACATCATCATTTCCATAATTGTTCTTCTGTTTTACTGGAAACTAGAACATCAACTGCATAAGCTAAAGAAGGAACAGTTATATCATCAACATATAAACCATCACTTCCAATTCACTTGGCATTGTTATCATTTCACTTAATTCTTCATTTGATTCACCAAACACAGCATCGTTTGTGGAACAGTTCTATCACCGCAACATAACAATAGTTATCAATTTTACATAATTTCTCTTCTAAGCAAAACTATAACATCATGTCTATTATCTTAAATAGAAACAGTTCTATCGCCAGCATTTACACAATCACTGACAATCACATTAAGGGGCAGCCATACATTCTCCGATACTCGGTATTTAACGAATATTGTTTACTTCACATTGTATAAGTCACGTTAGTTATGTGGTTAATTCTGCTTTGAAATACTGGATTCTGTGCTCATCAACACTGAAGATGGACACAGAAAAGTTTGTGATTTTTAGTAAAAATTCATTACGAAAAGACGATTTACCAAAAACGTCAATGTCGTATGTATAATTTAAAATCGGAACACATTAACATTCGTCACAATTTTCCGTACTTGATGTTCTGATTCATCAAAAACTATAACATTATTATCGCAAACTACATGTTCAATAGAAGCTTAAATGGGAATGCTCCAATTTGCAGCATTTCCACACAATGCCCTAAGTAGAAGAAAACATCAATATCTAATCATTCTAAAAATTGCATTTCCCGGAACATATTAATTCGCAAGCATAATAAATGGAATAATGTCTAAATGAGATTGCTTTGTTATCGTTCACAATCAGCACAGCATCAAATGATTAAAATGAAAACGAGTGTCGTGCAAAACGCTGTTAACCCTGAGTGATTAATAATTTGAATGGCGCTGTCCGTGTGTCTGCTTCATTAGTTAATAAGTTTGCCAGCATGAGTTTTATATTGATTGCTCCATCTGCATCACTAAAGAATTGAAGGAAACGCTAATACAAATGAGCAATTTTCACTTGGTTTTGTTATCATTTGTCCTAATTAGACTACGTAATAACAGCATGACATTTCATTTGATAGGTATTTGCGATTTTGTTTTAGATGTGAATCTTTTAACCATTAGGGGTCAGATTGCTAATCTAGTTCCTGTAATTAAATAAGATGAGTTTACAATTCATAAGACTGAACATAACATTCATTTTGGCATACGAGGTTACTTTTTTATCTTTTTCTACGTAATATGCAAAGAACTATTTTAATTGTAAGGATCTAAACCATTGGGTTAAAATCCTTATGTAAACAACTGTTTGGTAAGGTTTACAAAGTTATCCATTTTGAGTGTGATGTAAATTATAAATACAATTTAATTTAACTAAAAAATTAAAGTTAACACAAACAAAACATTAATTAAAATTCACAAAAACATGCATGTAGGACCAAAGAAACCATACAGCAGCGAAAATAAAACAAAATTTACACCCGTATTCGTGGAAACTCTGATAAATGTTAAAAGGTGAAAAGATGTATAATAAAATTACAATGGAAAACTAAATAATAAACAGAGATTGCCAATTATTACCATAGAAATAAAAATAGATTTGATTTAATAACCTAATGATAATATCTATGAATATGAATCTGAATGTTGCAAAAGATAAAACAAATTGTCGAAATTATGTTTTGTCATGGTTATTAGGAAGCTCAAAACGTATATTTGCGTGAAAATTTCAAGTTCTTTTGTATTTAGTCCGAAATAGTAAATACTGGTCAAGGAGTATAAATTGATGTTTTCAAATGATGTTTGCTAAACATATCGCAGATATCGTATCGCGAAATTATTCCTCACGGAATTTCCACTATAATCTTTCTTGCTAACAATAATTCTTTCCCGAAATCAATCAAACTGCATTTGATTACAGCACACGGTAAAGCTATCAATACGAACCAATTGAAGTCTCGTTAAATTTAACATAAGTACATATCATTTGATTATTTACCCAACATGGTCTCCTTTGCCGGTGGTCAAAGTGTACAAACTTCTTATTAGAATGCACGTTGGCATGCATCGACAAAGATAGCACATATACATACATACGTACGTACGTACACAACGCTAAGGTTACAAGAACCATGTTATATTATAAACACGCTTTTGATGTGCGCCCGAATACTATTTGCATATATTTAGAACTTGCAAGCCTTATTCGGATTGGCTGGTAAATGTGGGTTGTTTCGCCGCTTCAGGGGCTACAAACAATGTTTTGTTGTCTGCCTAAATTCTAAATTACGACACTGATGTATTTGCTATATATCCGGGTGCTACATAAGTTTTAGTGAATTTCGTCAAATTAGACAAAAAAGTTGACTATTTCTACATAAAGTTATTTCATAATGAACCCAAAGACCGTACAAAGGAATTACGCATATATCTGGAATGTGCTCGGTTTACTAAAAAGGTATTGGTCGAAGCTGCAATTATCCTCATACTATTTAGAAAATGGTAACAATGAAAATAACATTTAAATTCACGATTTTCCATTAAATTTAACGTTTTTACTCCCATGGACGAATTCCAATAAGGAAGTATTGTACACATACAAGTTTACTCAACATTAAAATAGAAAAACACGCAGAGTATTCCTGAATTGATTTGAAACGCTCTACAGCAAAATTTTGAAAGTGAAGTGAACAAAATCTAATTCTAATATATGCACTAAATGAGAATATCAAAAAAATCTACAAATAATTAAAAACAAGTATATTTAAATATACAATTTTATGCGCATGCGTGGAGTGAGAAGGTGGAGTTAGCTGCTCGTATCACATATATTTCCTATAAGGTGAGCTCATGGCATAGGTGCCTGTACCTAATCTTGTTTTTTTTTTCTAGAGAACTTTACTAACAAATATTATAGTAAATATTCTTCAGTTTTTTGTGCGATTTCCGAAATAATAACAAACATTATATTAATTGTTTTGACAATATGAAATAAAATAAAAAGAAATATGTAATATTGCAACAATTATTTACTTCTTTCGAATACCGTAGCTCCGAGCACATGCGGCGCAGCGAGATATAAATGTGAGCAACTGTCTTGACTGGGACTTAACCTCAATTCCTTTATCATTTAAATGTAACACTGCGCACAAGCCACCTGACTCCCCCAGGTCACAGTTGATTGCGTATCAAATACCATTTATTTTTCATTATTGCCCATCAAATGTACGGATTACAAACGAAATTAAACCTTTTCCTCGATAATTATTTTTAATTAAATGAAGTAGGCTTTCCTTGACTGAAGTTATTGATGATGAAAATGATTCTTAGGATTAAAGTCTTGTTTTTTAAATAATTTATTAATTCTCGCCGGTTCGACATTTGATATCTTGTGGAGTTAAAATAATTCGGATTTTAAAATGTTTCAACAGATTTATAAACTTATCACAGCAAGCTACTCGCACATTAAAAATTGTACAAAATGGTGTTTAGTTATTAAATAGTTTAAAAAAAAAAAACATTACTGTATTCCTAAACACGATTTTGATAATTTTTGGTTGTTTCACATATAACTGAAGTTGATTGAAATTGATATTTGAACTATAAATATGCATATAAAATGGAAAATTCTACGCTGGTAATAGAAAATGTAATGTAGGTATGAAACAAGCATTTTGATACTCGTTTTTCGTGCAAATGTTCATGAATATGCGCATATTATATCGTTAGTTGATTTACATGAAACAAGGTGATAAACTGTTTAAAAAACGTTGATTGAAAACCAGATTACTTGTTTGAAAAAATATTAATATATGGTAAAGTTTTTTCTTTTGTTGCTTTTATTTCTCTTGTAAACTGCACTAGATTGTGTTCTGTAGATAAATTGGAAAAGAAACGAGTGGAATATAAAGCTGCCTTGGTGGGTGATGGGAAGATTGTGTCATTTTGCTGTGGTGTGTTAAGCCATTAAATTATTTAGTCGATATTCTAGAAAGTTGCCCAACATTTATGAACTTGACGGATTGATTTCAAGTTTAAAGAAGCTGGAGTAGCCTTTACTCAACATTCTTGCCCTTTCACTATCTGCATTTATAACAATACTTTATTTGGCCTTTAATTCACCCTACGCTTTTGAATTTAGCCATATTACAAATATATTTCCTTAGTTACCATACATATTGATTTTATTTCATACCAATAATGGTAGAGTAAATTAAAAACTTAATAAAGCGAATCGAGTGAAGGCAGTTTGTTTTGATAACTTACTAAACGATTAACTTGATGCAAAAACCTACTAATTCGTGACAAGAGGCTTGTATCGAATTTATTAAGTTGTAGACAAAGACAGATATTATCTTTATATACTTTATAATTTTAAAAATAACAATTTAAAAATAAAGACAAAACAAGTAGTGTCTTCTTAGATATGTGTTTTATACAAAATTTAATCTTATACAGTAGCAAAAATATTTACATATAAATTGAAATATCTATTGCAATCTGCAAGTGCTTCAACTATACTTTTATTTAAATTATATATTATATAAGCAAATCCTTGATAAACTAGGATTAGCGTTTACGACACTGCAACTAATAGGCTATTATTTGCATGACTATCACCTCGTATTTATCAAAATAGGAAGTGTTTCTTTGATAAAATCCTACAAACTTGAAATAACCATGGCTCCGTGCTGTATATATGAACATTGTGCATGTATTGCCGAAACAAATTAAATTAATTAAAGATTACCAATGATTGGTGTGCGCCTGTATCAAGTTACTTAATTTTGAAAATTACAGCTCTAGTTAATTAATGGCTACCAACTTGCTGAAATAGAAAATCTAAAAGGTCGAAACGTGGTTGTGTTTTTATTTTATTATTTGCTTGTAATGTCATTCGCATTGCTTTTGTTTGTTGTGTTTTAATTTCAATTAAAAAGTTTTATTACATTTTAATTATAATATGTAGATACGGATTTATCTATGTTATGTTTTGGATTATCTATTAATTTTTAACACCATTGTTAAATATATATTTTTTATACTCTCTTGCATGCTCTGCATATAGATACTCTTTAATTGTTACTTTCAGCAAATTGTTATATTGTTAAATAACTACTTAACTTTCTTATACGTTATGTATAATTTTTTTAATCATTGTTTTTGAATTCACAGTTTGATGAAATTTAATAAAAATAAAATAACTTATATTGATTTAGTTTTTTTAATTTTTCTTGTAAGGGTAGCATTAAATAGGGTTTCTAATTTTGGTTCGAAATTATTCATAATTACAATACTTCCTTTTAGTAATAATTAATAATATTCAAAATATGACCCTTATTAATTGAACGTAGTTAAAAATTATAACATATTTCAAACTGATATTGCGTCAGCAAAAATAGATGCATATAAAACAATATTTCTCATTTGTATATAGACCGGAAGACGGAAGTTAAACAGATTATTTCTTATTTTTATACTGCTTTAATGTTAGACTCTATAGAATGGCAGAGATAATTTATAAATTATTTATCAAGTAGAAATGAAACTTGCTCATAGAAGATATACATGAATCAAGTAACCATTACTACATGGTTGTCATGATAAACAACAATCCATCAAAACGAACCACATTCATAAATCTTGTATTTTCGCACGGGTGTTTAATTCAACGAGCGTGCATACATATGGAAGCCAAGGTGTTGCAATATTAGAAAAGTAATTTTTATTAGTGCTATTAATTAGTTTTATTGCCACAAAAACGTATGCTCACTACCCATAAATAGCGGAATAATAAATTTATAAGACAGCCAGAGAAACTTTTATTTTTATATTTTATTATTGTTTGGAATTTCTTTTCTATTTCAGTGCTTTATTTGCAGCTAAAGTTTTGCAGGAGTAAGTTGAAAGAATAGAAATGTAACGGGATTTGTGAATCCCTGAAGAGCGCCAACTTATATTCCCGCCACAAGTCCTCGGCTGCTATTTGTTATTCCACTTTCGAAATATAAAGTATATGTATATCCCACATAGACCCAAATTTACATTTTTAAGTAAACAATATGACTACTGGCTTTTAACGCATCTTTCTATATTACCGAATTTAGTGTCTTTGGATTCAATTCAATTAGAAATTTATTTTTAAAACATTTCTTAATTTCACAATTTTATCTCTTTGCTATACTGAGATTTCAATGTATTTTTAATATGTGTGATAACTAGGGAAACGTACATGTAATATGATTATTTTCAAATGCGACTTTTCACTAAATGGTACATTTTTTGAAAAAACCTTTTAAACAAAAGTTGCTACAAATATTAATAACTTTAACATTTATATGATTCATCTTTTCTCTAATTCATGTCCATTTCGAGACATACAGAAGAATTTCTTTCCCGGAATATAAATATCTTAAATTCGAAACATCATATTTTTATGTTCAATGAAGTTGGGTTTAGTAACACACAGACATCATTACCAAAATTGTCAGAGACTCTCGAAACAAATATTTCCATTTTTAGCTCGCTGTACGAAGTACCGAAGAAACTAAAGCATTCGGTCGTGTGTCTGTAGCATTCACGGATCAAAAAGCTCTCACATTCTGTTATCCAATCACAAAATTGGCATATATATTTCATTTTGTTTCCATCTCCAGATCCATGAATATGTATGAAATGAACCCATATCGCATTTTCGCAAATATTTATTACAAAACATCAACATTCATTTGAGTCAATAAAATGAGAAAAATATCATGAAAAATTGAAGCTTGTGAAATCACTAGTAACGCATGATATAAGGTATCAAATTATCGAACCATCCAATCTTATAATTGATTGAAAATGTATTTGAATTAAAATTTAAATATTTTTGTTTCGTTTTTGTTGGATTATGTCTTTACTAAGGCTGACGTTGACCTAAATTTAATTTTGGTAGTTTATTTCTATTTTTAGATACAATTTTGTAAATGTAGGACCAAATTAAGACTATTATTATATGTAAACATATATAGAATAATTGTTTAGACTTACTTTTGCAAAATTGTTCTTAAAAATAAAAATTTGTTACCTACCAAAATAAAAGTTTTGGTAAAGAATAAAATATGTTCTTCAACAGATGACTGAGGGTAGACTGATGACCCTAGTTTAAGGACTGCTGCTATATATTATTAAATCAAAAGATTACCATTTATGTGAATCAAGTTTGAACTGTAGGCAGTGTTGCAAACTTATGTAAATCTTCTAAGTTATCGTATTCTCCTATAAACGTCAACTGCTCTATCTTCGTATATTTCCATAATGAGTTTCGTTTGGATGACAAGTGAATGGTGGGTGACATGTGTATGTCACTTATGCGAACATATCGTAATTCAGTTGTTCTCGCCGGGGATTGATACATCAACTTCAGGGTCACATCAAGGCGCATCTCGTTATTATATACCTACACAGATACCGCTGTATCGGCAATGATGCTTTATTTACCCTTAGTGTAACACTCGACAGCTGATCGTTTTCTTTTTATTTCATTTATCTTCCTTTTGTGCAATATCTTTTTCTTTCATTTCTTTTTGCTCTTGGTTGTTTATTATTTATTTCTTGTTTTGCCATTAACGACACCGGCCTTTGTTTACAACGTAATAAGAAGATATGCAGATTCTATTTCTAGAGCTTCGAACATAAAAATAAAATGATTTTTTTTGTTGTGTAATAAAAGTTTATTTGTTGTAATTTGACATGCTTTAGTGCATTAGCTTGCAACTTTTTATCGGAATGCAAATAGTGTAATTTATATTTTACCCCTTTACTAGCGAATGTTTTGCTCTAGAAATAAAATAAAAGAAAACTAGCACATTGTACAGTTGAATTCATCTCAAGTTCCATTGCCTAATAACTTGACAATTTTTATTCCTTTTTAGTAGTTGCACTGTAACGGATGCCACTGTCAGGGAATAAAAATAAAGTTGGAGTGCTCTTCACTCAGCATTCTTATACTTTCACTACCTATTTAATATATAGTACTGGTTTATTTAATTTTAAATTCATGTTAGATTCCGTGTAACAAAATCAATATGTGTGGGTAACGTAAATGCAGTAGTACATTTTTCAAAAAATTTCATTTAATACTGCTATTTTTTTAATATTTTTAACTTTCATTGAATTAAAATTTAATTTAAATCGTGTCGTTTTCGAGTCGTAAGAGTATATTGTTACTTTCGGATGATTATTAGGTTTGCCATGTCGAATAATGTTCTTCCTTAAAATATATGTGACTCAGATGTTTTAGACATATTTTTGACAAAACCTATAAATAAATAATGTAAATCTGAACATTTGCACACACGTATTAGTTGATACCCTGAATATCCTATTTATATTCCCCTATTTTCCTGTGCCGTCGTCATTGATATATCAGAGCTAGAAGTGCGTAAGTCACATAAAATATCAAATCCTTGCATGTAAATCAGAAAATTTGCATATACATCCTACTAAATGTTTTAAACAACATATTTAATTTCCCCTGTCGTCCTTTACCGGAGTCATTGATATTTCAGAACTAGAAGTGCGTATTCACAATGCGATTATTATTGGTATTCAACAGATTTATTTGTCGTCGAGATTTATTTACAAATCGTTGTTAGGAGAGATTAATGTTTTGGTTCTTGTACCAAGCAAGCAATACTCTACACAGGGAGTGATCACGGATACACGCACAGACACACACAGTCATAATTTCGAAAATTGTTAGTATCGGTTCAAGGATAGTTAATATGTGTATTTCCGTTAAAATCTCGAGTTCAACAATTTTCGTGTTAACATACTTACGCATAAGAATGTAAAGACCATTATTAACTGGTAATGTTTATTTTTAAATTAGAGGTTTTAACAATACCATATAAAAGCATATGAAGTTATACTCAAAAACCATTTAGTTCAAAATTACACGCCGGGTGGTCAAAGCGACTCCGATTACCGGTATATTTTTTGATTTATTGCTGGTATATTTATCATAATAACAAATATCCGTGCAACAGATCATCCAATTTTCATTACAAAAAGGGAGATGGCGTTTCAAAGAATTGGTAATGCAACGAAGGTTAAGAATAATGGAATGATTGAAAAGAGTTGTCCGTTTCCGCAGTTTATGGAAAACATCATACGAGGTCTGTTCAGAAAATAGCCGAACTTTATTATTTTAAACTTTATGCAAAGAAAACAACGATGCAACGTAAAATTTTGCGTGAAACTGGGGATAACGTTCACAGAAACGTTGCAACATTTAAAACAAGCTTACGGACAAAACGTGAAATAATCCGCAAAAAGAGACCACAGTTGTGACGAGACAACTCATGGTTCTTGCACCACGACAATGCAACCGTACACTCAGCTTTGTCAATTTGACAATTTTGTGCCAAAAATCATATTACTGTCCTCCCTCAGCCTCCTTACTCGCCAGCCCTGGCTCCTTGCGATTTTTTCTTATTTTCGAAATTAAAGTCAGTTCTGAAAGGACGCCGTTTTCAGACTATTGATGACATCAAAGCAAAAACGTCACTCACATTTAAACACGTTGCACTCAAATAACAATATCATGAAAACTAAACGAGATATCAACAACCCAAGAACATGTGGTTACAGAGGAGGTTATGCGCAATGCAATTCTGTAAAATTAATAATATAGTTTACCGAAATAAAGTTCGTTTATTTTCTATATGATGCGAGAATAACCAAGAAAGGCATTTTTCTTTTGTTATCTGACAAATTTGTATTTACCTTATCTTTAACTACCTACAATCAATGAAACTTTCATATTAAAACTGATTTACTTTTGATTTATCAGAAAAACATTTTCACACTCAATAACTTCACACTTTCATATTTATTTTCGAATTTCACTTGAGTGATAGAAAACGAAAGTGTATACAAAACGAATGAAAAATTATGTAAAAAAGAGTAAAAGCCACAAGTCGGATTTGCAAGCTTCTTCGTTTTAAAACTTCAAAGACAGCTAGCTAGCACTACTGCTATACCGAATGCGAGTCTTCCCAGGGTAACTATTTACTTTTTCTTGTACAAAAAGAAACCGTCTAGTTCTTTCATATATCTGCGAGCGCTGTTTGTATTGTTGGGCAAATCATGCAAAAGAATTACATGAAATATCGACGTGTATAAATAGAACATAAGTACGCAGTTTGTGTACATGAATAACAAAATGTACTGCATGTACCAATATTGGGAATAATGTATCGTCTGTTACTTCAATAATAAATCACAACTTTTTACACTCTTGTGTATGTATATATAAAAATGGGGAGTGGCCTGCTCTCGATATATATATATATATATATATATATATATATATATATATATATATATATATATATATAAATATATATATATATATATATATATATATATATATATATATATATATATTTAGTGAAATAACGTATAATATATTTTTATAAAAGATGTAATTTTAGGAACCCTGTGTTCAATGCAACCCCGTTTGGTGGTTGACGGAAGTATAAACCTATTGCATGCGTTGCCCGCATCATGCCATAGATACCCTAAGATGGGCATAGCGGGTGAATAAATCATTCCATTAAGTAACTAAACACGTTTTTCCTTAGAAACATATTAAAGCACTTTAATACCGTATCGGTACAAAAAGAAATACTTATGGTGGTAATTCGCGATCAAGATTAATTGCTCGCTATATAGCGCAGAAAATAGAAACACAACCCGAATAGAAACCATGTTTGTGTGATGCCAGTTCTTGGCAATCAACGTAATAAATTTTAAATATGTCCTTTTCACCATGATTCAAAATATTTCATAACGTTGGGTGTCGAAATATGGTGTAAACAAATGTACACGTCCATAATAACACAATACACACTCGCGTCAATTATACCCTACAAACAGTTGTCAGCGTACGTATTATGGCGCGCATCAGCAACGATATTCACAATTGCGAATAGTAATTTGTGGTGACTAATTTTAAAAATATTGAGTTTCCAGCTTTACTCTATCGATTTTCCTATATTTACTAAAAAATTTATATATATAATTAATAGAATGAATCATGTAAAAATAACGAGTTACGAAGAGATAGATAAGTTATAAAATTCAACTGAGGGTATTTTGCTAAAAGGAATTCCACGTTAAAATAATGAGAATAAACTCATTTAGCGAACATTACAAACACATTTTACTGCATATAAAAATCCCATCTTTGCTGAGTTTTGTTTAACACCCTAATGGCATAATGTATGCTGGTTTTACTCCGTATTTATATAGCATGTTAAAGTAATAATCATATACCGAGAGATTTCTAGTTGACATTCCAGTCAGTGTGGCGCTGCGCGTTAAACCTAACCTTACCTTCTTTGCATGATCCATGAATCTCTCATGTTGTACGTTATTAGAACAATTATTTATTATATATCTTATGAATAATTGATTTATGCAAATAACAATTTAAATGGATAGCATTTATATATTATTAAACGTGATGTTTGACTTGATTTATTTGAAAATTGAATAATTGATATTATTTTATATAAAAGTAAATATTATCAAAATTTTAAGATTTATGCCATGCTGTAATATTATATAAATAAAAAAATTACCACAAAATACCTGCATATATTCTATGATTATATGTACAAGACCGTGGAATAGGGAACTGCAAATTTATATGTTCTGGGAGGAAGTCTAAGAGCAATTTTCTACGCGATTTTAACGGAAATACACTTTTCGAGATTTATTGATTTGGCTATTTGAAAAATGACAACTATGTCTGTGACTGGTAGTGTGTTTGTGAATGCTCCAAAGAAAAGAATTGGAAGATTAAACCATCTATTTTTGAAAACAAAATTTACACCGATGGTTTTAGTTTACTGCTAACATTTTACCCACTCGGTAATGGTACGATTTAAATCCATAAATATAATTGTGAAAGATATTAAAATATCTTACAAATATTGTTTCAAGGTATTTTTAAAAACCGTAATAATTAGTAAATCGCTTACAAATTAATAAATGTTCGTATTGTATCTATAAACATATTAATATAATGATGATCACAGTACCATCAAATATCAAAATTTACAAACAAAAGTATAACAATATTATAAGAGTTGGAATCGAAATATCCGTTGACCGTTGTAATGAAATATTTTAAATATGTAATATAAAATGCAATACATATTCTTTGGTTATACTACTATGATGTGCACATTCTATTTTTGGAACCAATATCTTAACCGAAAATACTCGGTTTACTCTTGCTACTTTTTCAATATTTCGAATAGTTAGAGAAAAAAATTGTAAAATAAAAGTTTTAAAATATCTAAAAGTTTTTGTTATAATTTAATGAAAAATCTCTTTTAGAAACAGTTTTGTTACATTTTCGTCTTTCTAGTTGCAATAAATATTGATATATTGTTGAAAAACAATCATAGGATGTTATTTAAACAGAATAAAGCATTATTAAAATTGATAGTGAAAATATAAGAAAATCGAATGAAAGCCACTCTAGTATTTTATATTGTGATTTGGTTGATAGTAAATATATAAAAATAAATTTAAGATTTTTTTCTTTATTCCTGCTAACATTGTTATCAAAACTTTATTGAATATTTTTGCGAGTATTTTCTTGTACGCCCTCGAAATAAGTTATATTTTATCTAGATTTGCCAGCACGTTCCTATATCGTACCACGAACAGGATATTCTAAAGAAATAAAGTTTATCATTTTAATTCACCTCCAAACCACATTAATAGTTGATGCACATTTGAATCAGACTAATTGATTTTCAATAAATCAAAAATGCAATAGCATCAGTGACATAATTGTATTACTTCGAAAATAGCATTACGCATTACGAATCACATTCGTTCTCTGCCTCCCACTCTCCTCCAAAAACAGAACTAAAAATCTGAAATCTATTTATGGCTATAGATTGATTACAAACGTAACAAATAATGCAATCGCTTGGGACTGAATTAAAATGCAAATGAAATACGAAATAGCATGCGTGAATAATTGTGGCGACAGAAGAACCTGGCCATGTAACAAACAGGGCCGGATTAACATATTACGGGGCCCTAAGCTACAATATGACAGACATTTACGCACAACGCAAATATGCATCAGGCTATAAGGGCGCAAAGGGGACAAATCCCACATTCTTATATAATACGTTAGAGCAGAAGCAGCTAGCCGCCGTGCTCTAGTAGCTCGAGTAACCAACCACTTACTCTACGCCTAAACAAACAAAACAAGTTCCAAAAGCGCGAGCGTTAATAAACATGGATATTTGTAAATGCATTCTCATTTTCCATCGAAAGGCTTAAAAAAATCTGAGTACCCTTTACCGGACTTTCATCTACATATAATTATAATATTGATATTTTGGTGGTTATAATATAACTACAAAAGAAAATGCAAATGTCCGATCTTCCAAATTATTTTGATATTTTGGTTTTTTATTTTAATTGTAGTTGTTAAAGCGATTATGAAAAAGAAATAGAGTAAAAGTGGTAATCATGGAAACAACGTACTAGTTTCAAGAGCGATTTTCCAGTAATTGTTAAGTTTTTTGACAAAACTTTTGAAATGTAAACTTATAAAAATATTAATATTAATTTGTATTATATAAATGTTTTTTTCTCAAAACGTATATTTGTACTAAATTCCAGAGATCCAAATGTGTTATAATTACAGAAATTCTTTTTAGACTTCGACCAAGAAAGTTACTACGTATTTTTCCTAACAAAATAATTATTCGCTCATTTTGTGGGTGGTTTGAATTCGCGGGGCTCAATGCTGCAGCCTTTTTACCCTAATGGTAAATCCGGCTCTGGTAACAAACAAGAAGAAAAAACAACAAAGGTTTTAAAAGACGAAAAACAAGCAACAAAACAACAAAATGTTGGTTTGATCTGCCCCACAAGACACACAAGTTCAGTTACCTTATACAGCTTGTAACGTCCTTCGGCGAGGTTGGTCATTTAACTTTCCATCGTGCAATTGTCGTTTATTTTTGCGGTCAGTCGCTGCGGACAGCAGATGAGACTGCTGAGACGGTATAACACTGAACGTGCACTATGTTACACATTTTTTCCTATTCCTTTTTCAGCGGTGTAATAATGTCTTGCACAGAATTTCATTTGTCATCGTATTGAAAAATTGTGAAGTGAATTATAAAGAAATTACCGTATAGCGTTTATTTTCAATTATGTTCTTTACTGATTTTTTTTACACAAAAAATTGAAATTTCACTTTCAATTGGTTCTGTGTAAAACATTGAAGGATATACGCTTTTTATTAGTGTCACGTGGTTTAATGGGAAGAGTACACTTTTAATTTTGATATAAAAACCAGCTGCATCAGCGGCGCCGGCGAAATGATTTATGGTGGAATTCATACCAAATTCTTTATTAAATATAGATAAGATATGATTTCAAATTAATGATGCATTAATCTCTACCCTTTAAGGTTGTTCGTACCGAAACTAAATATAAAATATTATCATACCGAAAAATAACCAAAATTGTTCAAAATTTGAAAACTCGTTTTAGAGGTAGGATGATAAAACACTTTCTAATTCGAATATATATTGCGATTGTTATGATCGATATAGAAAAATTATCCTCTAATTTCGTTCTCTGTCTATAATTATAAACATTTACTGTCTATTAGGCAATAATTATATATTTTCGTAAAATAACCATGGTGCTTTCACCAATGCTTGTTTTATATTTACGTTTTCCTAGGTTCAATTAATATTGATTTTATCTCATAGCAATCGTAAGGTAATTTTAAAACAAAATAAAACATTAAATATACCAATAGTCAAAGTAAAAGAAAGTTGATTCAAGCCCAGTCCAGATTTTTTTATTTCATAAGATATCCAGAGGAAGGAGAATATACTTTTAAAGATCGCAATTTTTTCCGATGAATGTTGAAAAGAATATTTTTCAATAGTTCATTTTTAGAAAAAATATGCAATTCTGTAAACAATTAATGCGAAATCAAAGACGCGGATTAGTTTTAAAAAGAATTCAATATGGTTTTGATAAATTAAATTTTTTGTATTACAGTGTATTAGTATTAGGAAAGGGTGCCTAATTAATAATTTACCAGGAGCTCAAAGTGACTAAGGACGGGCCTGCCCACAATAGTAATATCTTAAGTTCGGCATAAATAAAGATTTATTAACGCAACTCAACACAATGCCACAGTAAATAAATAAAGGTGAATCTTTTCTGCATATAGAGGCACGTCTTGTGCAATTTCGATTTACAGTGGTGAGGTTCATTTGTTATTTCATTATTTATTATTCACGATTGTCAGAAGTGATCATTGTTAGTAAGTTGGGTAATTTATTGTGGGCAGTTGGCCAGCGTGGACTGGTGCTTGAAGCTTGGGCTATGTGCGTGAACGTGAATCGTGGCTCGGTATGAGGGTGTTATTATAGCCGGCAGATAATTGATGAACATGGAACACCTTGCAATTTGCGACAATATATTAATCATAATCGGCCGCTCAATGAAGATAAATATCCGTGGGTATTATTCGGAAATAACATTAAGCGAAAAGTTTATTTCTATTTTTTATTTTCACCGCTTGATAAATGAGCCATGAATTCACTTATAATTATCGTAATAATATCATATTTATGGATGATATCATCAGCCAATTCACTTAAGATGTTCATGATTAAAAATAGTAAATGGTTCTTGACGTTCTTGTTTTAATGATTATTTTTATTATTATTTAGTAGATCTAAAAAATGTTTGCGGTTTCATTTTCTTTTTCACAATATTCACGTACTCATTTTAAATTACAATTATATAGGGGCAACTCTTCGTTTACGAACGAGTCTCGGTTGAGATGTTGTTCGTTATGTGTACACAAAAAAGACTGTTTAGAATAATCAACTAAAGTTTTTGTTGATTTTCAACCTTCTTGCACATTTTAAATTTTTATCAAATAACTATTCATATTTTAAAATATTAGTCGCTTCTTCCAAAGGAATTAGAAGATATTTAACTAAAACATCAGTTGATTACTTTTAATTTGTTGTATTTTTTTGTGTATATATGGACTTGTATAATATGTATCGTATAGGTTAGTAGTCATTTTAAAGAAATAAAACCACATATAATTTGTTTAAAGTCAATATTAGGAAAGGTCTCTATTTTCAAGCTCTCAAATTCAGGAATTATAAAAGCTTTTGATTATAAAGTGGGAGATGTGACTCAATATTATATAACTAATTTTGTTATTAAAATCGGAGCAATTGATCGAGCGATAGACACACTCAAATACTATAGATCCCTTGTACATAATAAATATTGACCTAAAAATATTCAAATCAAAAATTCTAACACAATTATGGTTTATATTTTGTATTTCCAGTTATTGACATTTATAACTTCATAAAATATATATAGTGTAGTTGGAAACATTGAAATTGCGATTACGGTCTATGAATATTTTAACAATCTAAAGTGCTTCCATCTTTTGAAAATTACAACGGCCAGCAAAGTTATCATCTAACTGTAAGTTTGCATAGTCGCTAAAAAATGTCAAAATGACAGTTGTAAAACTGGTTTCATTTATGATAACTGTCAAAGTGCGTGTTTTGGATCAATTGTGAGAAATTCGTTGAAATTTACAAAAAACATTGCTTTAATGTGAATTTTATACGAATTTGCTTAATACCTTCAATGCAAGTTTGGTTGCTCCGAGCATACGTTGGTCTTAAACTTTTTACAGACTATTTCGCTGTATAATTTGCATACTATTTACCTGATCTTGATTCAAAATAATGTTGTTATCACCGTAAAATCAGGAATAATAAATCAAGTGTAATCACTAGGTTTAGTGACGTCACACAGCATGTGTCATTTAGATTTTCGGGCGCGGCTCTCTTGATTTATGATGATATTATCGAGATGAATTGAGGGGTGAATTTCGCTGATGCTAGAATTATGTCTCCATTCATTCGGTTTGAAATTAGATTTTCAATTCATTTATTTTTTACACTTTATATTTGTATAGCTAGCCAATTAGTAATCACGAATAAAAATTACATATAATAATTCAGTTTGTTTTAAGACAAACAATACTATCGTTCACTGCGGCAAAATTAACGCATTAATTACTACACCTACCGTATAACACAATATCAATATGAGTGGTAACTGTGGGAAACGTAAATGTAACATGCCTATTTTCAAGAAAAAGCTATGCGAAACAGAAACAGGCGGCAGTTTAAAAATAGTCACATTCGATTCAGGAAGGGTCAAAACGTGTATTTCCCTTGAAATTTCGAGTTCTATTGTTTTTCATGAATTCAAAACTTATTTATTACTGCGTATGAGAAGTAAAAATATACATAAATTCTCTAAAATATCTAAAAGGAAATATTGTAATCATGAAACATATCGAACTCGAGATGTTAACGTAAATAGGTCGTAACTGTATAATTATCAGGAAGTTACACACACGCAAACGCAAAAAAAAAATCAACAAGATAGAAATGATAAATTCTAACAGCAGCAGACCAATATTCAATATTTTGATTCGATAATGCATTAGCAGCTACTGGTACGAAAATAATCAGTAGCGCTCGTCTGACGCGAGGGACACACGTCAAGAATAATAATATAGACGCGCCGTGAAGAAGTGACCATCAGATCAGCAGCGGTGTTCAGTGTGTGAGAGAGTGAGGTATGGGTGGGTGGGGAAGGGACGGTATGCCATTGTTGGTAATGGTGTCGTGCAGCGTGGGGCTTAACAGTGATGCGTTGAATGTAAGGAATCTTGTTTGATTCGCGCCCACAGTATATTATTAATCCTTTAAAGATGACACGATTTTCTTGTTACTTTACTTTTCTTGGGAACAGCGTATAAAATTATAGATTGTCTAAGACTGTGATGACCAACAAAAAACTATCTTTGTTTCCCTATATTTCATGCCGATATTATAGGAAAATTTAAGAGGTTAAAATGCTTGATATTATGTTAGCATTTATACTAATTTTAATTTTTAAGAAGTGAACCAACTTTAAACTTTTTGTTCACTTGTCTAAATGGTTAATCAGTCTGCGCAGCGCTGTGTGTACTTTCTGGTTTTCCTGTTCAGTTCCATGCTATGACAGATGACAGTAATGTATGTTATCATTGTGTTTTGCTTATTTATTATGTCTATTGCTATACGAATAATGGATTCCGAAGATGAATAAATGACATTGCAATTCTTGATAATACACGAGGAAATATACACGCATAGAAGAACTATGGTTATGGACAGTGAAACCAGTGTGACCAAATGAAAGAATCAAATATTCTTCTTACTAAAATAAATACTTCTCTTCCATGTAAATTCTTCGCCAGGCCAAATATTATAGGTTTATCTGCTTAAAATTCTTCTAAAAATTGCAATTTATTGAATAAAAATTATCTCTGTTAAATTCGCAATAAACAAAATATTTAAAATTAAGAAACTTCTGCACGACTAACAACAATGAATTATAATGGAACTAATAATAAAAATTATGTTGTATAAATTCGTTGTTTGGACTTAAAATTAAATTATATGAATTTATTTTCCCTATTATATAGGCAACAGTGGTTCAATATTTTTATTTTAGTTTAGATGTGATTTCCCATGAGACTATTGTATTATTTGGTAAATTTACTAATTAGTAAAGAGATGACGACAAAAACCAAGCCATTGAATTAATTCGATTCATTACAAGATTGATCTATTTGGATATCATTGTCATGTTAAATCAGATGTGACGAAGCACTTAGCAAGTCAATTTCAAAAGCGTTTTTATAGTAAAAATGAGGAGTAGTTTGCACTCACCTTTTAAGATTTCGTGTTCGAAAATAGGTGATTTTCTTTGGGGCTATAGACATGCTACACCATTTTAAAATGTTAAGCGTTTACACACACACACAAACATGTCACATCGAAATTAATCAATATGAATTCAGTAATGATCTATATATGTATTTCCGTTAAATCAAGAATTTCGAAAATGTTTATAATTACAAAACTTCCTTTAGACTAATTTTCGTTCAAGAAAGGAAAAATGAGTAATAATTGACGTTTTGTAACAAACTTAATGGGTCATTTAGAATGAACTACCAAACCGAAATACCCAACTAATGTCATCCGTCACAGTTACTGTAGCGCTGCAGTCAACGTGACAGACAGATACATATATATACATATGTATGTACATAAAAGTGTAAGTTCGAAATGTAGATAAGTTACTTGCAAAATGCATACAGTCATAACTTTGTAAATAAAATTATCCGAAATTCCATCCGGAGATTCTTACGAATTTTCAGATTCAGTTTGTAATAGTTACATGCATATATCTAACCTACCCGAATTCAAATGTGTTAAATAACAAATGTTAGTTTACAAGCGAGCGTATGACATAAAGTTAAATGTAAAGACGGCAAGTGGTCCGTGTCCGAGGCGTATGGCTGTTAAAATTCCGTGTCGCAGTCAGTACGTACATGCAACGTCACATGACATCAGCCATCAGGCACACCCTAGGTGCTGTGGTCAACCTTAACACACATGAAATGACACTCACGGAACCCGTTATTATTACCTATACCCCTACTCATGGCATGTCAAGTCGGTAATGCTAACTCGATCGGAGCATTTTAGTTTTATACAATTGGAGATAAACTTGATTGTCACATTACACACTAAATAAGGAACAGTATCAGATAATTTAACTATTTAGGATATTGATGTCGATAAAGTATATGATATATCCGAAAAGTTTGGTTTAATGGAGTTGTCAACTTTGACGTTGATCTAGCAATAGAATCTTTAAACTTTGACAGCTTGCTTGAACAATATAACAATATAAATGTCGAATTTTCCTGTTTAGTTTCTCAAATATTACTTCTTATTTATTCAGGGTGGTATTTCACAACAGTTATACCAAGTTTACGGAAGAATACTTCTTAAAAGAAAGTATTTGACATACATTTGCTCCTAGTATTAAATTTATTTATTTGGATTTATATAAAATTAGTTATCAGTAATTGAGTTCTATAAATAAATATGGGTATTAGAATTTTTACTTTCCTGAACAAAATCTAAAAAGCAATACTGTAATCATAGGAAGTCGAACTCCAGATTTGTATTTACACATACATTTTGAGTGTGTATGCCTATGGTGCAGAAAAAGCTGTAGAAGATAAAAGTATGAAACTTTAAATTTAAAATGTGTGTATAACTACTATAAACAAATTCTAAACAATTTTTGATACTCTATATCAGAAATAGCACGAATTAGAAAAATAGTACTTCTTATTAAAGTTAAACATAAGTATCTTATATATATACTTTCAAAAGTTTATTTAATAAACATATCATTTATTGAAATTAATATATTTATATATTATATACATGGTTACCACATTAATTAAATTGTTTGATGACAATCGCATAATCACTAATAACAAAACAAAAACATAACAATATTATAATAATTAATGCATATAATAAAGAAACTAAGCATATCATAAACTCTCAAACGGTAATTTACGCAGTTTATTGTGGAAATCCGGATGAATGTGACTATTTTGTTACAATGGATTAACAGAAAGCTAGAAGGTACTATTTAATTTTCAAATTATCGGTAATGAATATATTATGAAAAGGATTTTTCTCCGGAATTGATTATAAGCTTGCCGTTAGTTACAAGCTCCAAGGCTTGATCCATTAGAACCTTCGAAATTAAGTTAGGGGACGCCATATTCGCAACAGTTTCAACCATTTCTCGTATTATGCTCAATTATACTGTACAGTAAAGTGGTTATAATTGCTGCAAACTGCAGACCCTGCGGGTTGAAATCACTTTTACCCAACTCCAAATACAGTAATCCTAGAAATTCCGTGTGGAGTAAAGATATGACAGTTGGAATACCGCCATACAGCAAGTGTGCAACACTATCTTGTTGAGAGTAGGGTACATCAATCATAATTGTTGAATTACATATTGCATTGACTTGGAGTAATGCCGGTAGTGTCGCTACTGTAGTGTGAATAATTCCAGCTCCCCTTCACACTGTAGTCAGTCGAGTCGACACGATTGTTATTAACACCTCAGTGCGCCGACGTGCCAACTGCTTTGTTCTAAAAGCGACCATCAAACCTCAGAACGTTTCCATTTCAGATAATCCCAAAACACACACCCGCCATGAATTTGGGGATTTTCGTTTGATAAATATCACTGTGAAATATTTTTGATGATTTAGGTTGTTGGTACACTTGTGCTGGTTGATCACCAAGCGCTATTGTTTATAGTCTAATTGCAGAAGTTTCTTTATGCTTACTTAATTGCTTAATTAGAATTTTAATTATGTTTGTCTGGTGAGATTCGATTTAAATACCAGTATGTACAGGAACTCTCAACATGTTTTGGATTAGTTCATCATAATGCTATATTTCTCTTTTAGTTATTCGATTGTATATATTTATTTTTCAGATAGCCAATACTTTGCTCTGGGCTTCTCTAGTTTTCGATTTTCAATTTTTTGCTTAGATTTTTTTTTATATTGTTCTTTATTTACCCTATTTTCAAATGTCCATAGTTTTTATTGAAATGACAAATTTAAAATTTTAAAACTAGACAAGCGTACATTGACTATTTTTCTACCGGAATATTCTAAATGTTTTTTTCAAATAAATGTATTAGCAAGTATTTTCAGGATCAAACGAACGCTTCAACTGAGTAGTAAATAGCATTGGCTCTTTGGCGCTACGATATTCGTGCGCTTCCCCCTTTACACCGACCTGTAAGGACGGGCAACCATGGGGATTCCTCTTAAGTCACTTAAAAACTGCGAAAAGGCAGACCAGCAAAATATCGTATTTGATCTGTATTGAGATTAAGATTTGTTTATGATGAGCTGATTAGATTTTGAGAACAGTTGGAAGGATTTTTCAGTATCTCTAAGATACAAGTTAATTATTAGATTCAAAATGAATGATATTAAAGATTATTCCACAATTTAGGTATTAGTTTTTTAAATTTAATTATACTTGATAATCCAGTGAAGGTTACTGCTGATTTTTTATCTCAGTGAGAAAAAAGGGTAGTTGATTCAGAATCATTAATAATTTAAGGTTGCAATGTTATTTTCTCTTAAACTATAACTTGAATCAAAAGGAATTACTGATTATATGTACATGAATGTTTCATGTGTGCAGAGCTTGTATGCTACTAACGCCAAGTGTTTCATTAAATATGCATTTAAAAAAACATAGGTACTATCCCCAATGTCTTCTGCTCAACCTGTAATCTATTTGATGGATGGTGGAATGTATAATTTTTCTAATTTATGTAGAAAATATTTCGTGTAATGTTTTAATATCGAATTCCTTATTTATAACCAAGGAATTTTTAAATGATAAAGTATTTTCAATTTCAAATACATATATTATTATTATTATCATTTTTGCCTTTGGGTTCGCAATATGTAGATACTCTGTAGACATAACATATATTTGTTGGTCTTTCAATTTTTCTAATCGCTCCGGTATCTTCAGAACTGTAGAAACTATAAATTTGTCTTTATGAGTGAGCGTCGACTAAGATCCAAGTATATGATCGGAGAACGTTATTCACATACTTCGAACAGCGAGGTAAATATACTGTTTGTGAGAAAAATGTGTTAAATTATGTACACATAAAATTAAAAACTATGAGTGAACTGTAGAATCAATACTTTCTCAGCAATTTAGTTCATAGGTAATGATCTCTTTATCAAACAACATAAATACTAAATATATCATCGAATGCCAGATGGCGAATGAAAATATCAATATGCATTGCGCTCTGCTGCTCGAGCCGCAGCAACTGTTGCAGTAATGACCTAAATAAATTGCTGTACCACTTTCGACTGCAGAGCAACCGGCCAACATCGGCAGATAGCGCCAAAAGAAAGCAAAGAGAATGTTATGTGTGTGCGTGTGTGTGTGTGTGTTATATTGATTTATATATTTAACCTTAGGAACACATTATGTGTTTGGCATGCAAAAGCAGAAAATCGGTCCATTATTTCTTCAGTATTTTCGTTTTTATGCTGTGTTTCGGAAAACATGGTCGTCGCCAATGTGATTTATTACATTTAAATTCTAGGGTACAACTGCTTATTTTGCAGTAAGTCACAAATGGAATCGGTATATTTAGGTTAGGGGGGATATTATTTTCATTTTCGTTTGGATATTTGCTGATTGTTTATTATTTTCTTATATGCAATAATAAGTTATCAAAAAAAATTTAGGACTCGATATTTCAACGGAAATACACGTATTGATTCTCCTTGTATCGGAATGACACGCCTGTCTGTGAATTATCTAGAGCCAAAACTATTGAACCGAAAATCGTGAAACTTCAAAATTAAGACTTGTATATGTGGTCTACATGTGCACCTCCTATTTTCGTAAAGAATATTCAGATCGGCAGTGCATGTTTACTCAATGTATATTTTGTCCTTTCTCCAATAACACTAGAACGGTTGCACTTATGACAAAATTAGTTATGTTCATAATGAAAGGTATTAATATTTTGAACAATTTTTGTTTGAATAGTTTCTTCAAAAAATGTACCAGTTGCGAGAAAACTACTACGGAAAATCTTGAACATCTTATTTATGTTGTCATAGTCTGTAAATGGTACATTTTTTTCAAACAAAAGCTAGATATTTTAATATTTTTAACTTTTATAAGATTCACTTTTCCTCTAAGAACATTACACGAGTAATCAAGCACTTCCGGTAAAAATATCTATATTATTAAATATAATATATATATATATATATATATATATATATATATATATATATATATATATATATTTTATGTACAATGGTATTTGCAGTAGAGCGTTCATACAATGACGCCCACACACACAAACAGACATTTTGAATATAGTTAAAATGGATTCAGAAACCCGAAAACTGATATTTCGATTTAGATATCGAAATCAATTTATTTTCTAATCCCAATACTTTCTATTATTCATAACGTATAAAAAAGTAAAAGAAAAATCTCATTTTAAGATAACAAGCATAGATACAGGCATCTTGTCATGTCTTTAGCTCGCCTTATAAGAATTGTAAATGCGAACAAAACGCACTAAACTAAACAGACAAACGACGGCTTTAGCTCTTCTGTACTTCGTACGATATATTCGTTATTCAATAATTTCAAATGTTATTTTCCCGTAAATTGTACGATTTTATTTTCTTCTATAATATATGTATATATATATATATATATATATATATATATATATAAATATATAAATATATATAAATATATGTATATATATATATATATATATATATATATATATATATATATATATATATATATATATATATATATATATATATATATATATATATATAACTTTAAACTATAAACAATAATATTATTGCTGTAGAGCGTTCGCAGAAATACGCATACACATATTAACGTATACATGCGTAAAGTTCCATTCGGTGAACTTTTCAAACAAATTAATTACAAAATATTAATGTCTTTGTTAAGTTATTTTATATGTGTTACTTTAATGTTTCTTTTCTTTACAGGTAAACTTCAAGGATTCGTTTATCAAACACTCTGAATAATGACATTGTAAGTAAGTTCGCATATTACATGTTAAATTAATAATATTAATCACGGAAAGTGGAGTACTATCGTTTTGAAAATCACTATAAATGATTGCTAATAAATATATCCGATATCGCTATGATTATACTGGCTGCATAATAACCACATTTCTCTCAGTAAAGTTCAGGGTCAGTGTTGCATTGTCGTTCGAATTTAATTTCACCATTCATTTTGAATCACGATTTTCACATTTAGTTCATTCACAATATTCAACTCGTCATATCTTACCTTGCTGATGATCAAATCGTGCAATATTTTCTTTATTCAGTTTATATCTAAAGATAATTGACATATTTTTAAACAATACAGAAAATGTACCTAGATATTTAGAAAGGAGAAATTAGTTAAATAGCTTTTCATTTATTTTAGATTAGTGCAGCATTTGTGTAGTCGAGGTTTTAACGGAAATACATGTTTGGGGGTTTACTGTAACTGTATATAAAATATAAATCTATGTAAGGATGTATTGAAATCATGAAACACTTTGAACTTGAGATTTAAACGAAAATTACACGTTTTGATCCCTGAATCTAATCTAATTATTTTCCGAATGATATCTCTATGTGTGACTGTGTGTATGTACCAAAACTGTTAAAAGAAAATTATGAAACTTAAAATTTAAGACTTGTATAGGGCACGAGTGTTTTTGAAAACAATGCGTTTACCAATAACAGTTTACTTCTGCTATATATTCATTATCTCGGAAACGGCACGAGGTAGAGAGAAAGTGATACTTATAAAAGTTAAAGATATTCAAATTTCAAACAACTTTTGTTTGAAAAGATTTTTCGAAAAATGTACTATTTACTAAAAAAATTGCCTTCGAAAATAGGCATGTCACATTTACGTTACCACACATATTGATTTTGTTTTACGGTAATCTAGCATGAATTTAAAACAGAATAAAGCAATATTATATTAAATAGATAGTGGAAATATAAGAAAGTCCAGAGAAGGCCACTGCAACTATTATTTTACTAAATCGAAAACGGCACAATTTTGAGAAAAAGTTATAAATATAATTTTTTATTTTAATGGTATTTAGAATATTTTATTTGTATTTATGGGCGTTAGAGCTCTTCGTTTAATTTAAACCTAGAACAACTAAATAAAAGTCGTTTACTTTCGCTTTACTTTAGAATAATGGGACCTGGAAGTGTCCAATTAGGTGATGCTCTTTTAGTCAGGAAATTTCAATTTGTCATGCTTTTGATTCCGTTATATCACCTACATTATTTTGTATCATTTTTATTCCTGCTTGGTGCAATCCATTGTTTTAATATTTGTATTGTTAAATTGTGATTCAAATACATTTAAGTTAGATATTTCATCTAGTACTTACGTAATGATTTCCAATGAATGAATGAACACGCATGAAATATTTATTTTAGTGAGAGTAGAAACTATACTATAGTACTATCGCAGATTATTTACCACATTTCTTTTTTAAACAATATCAACTATTTATTTAACAATATAGTTTTTATATTTTGAAAATAAAATATCTAATTTATAAGTAGTATATAACTAAAATTTAATTAAAAATAATTTCATGTATTCATCTATAATTCATATAGGTACGCTTACAAATTCGTCCGAAAATTGTCACAATATTTTTTGTTGCGCGTATAATCTCTTGAAATTGGAATTTCATCAAGGTGATCTAAAAAACGGCATATTTAATGTGACACATAACGTCCATCATCGAATGTGTCATAAACGTACAACAATTGTCAAGGTTTTTCTTTTTTTCGGCACTAATACAAATACAATTCGTGGAACAAATTTATGACGGTGGTTGGACAATTTATGTCACATTCAGGCCTTAGATTTATTACCTACCAATGGTGACGTCGATATAAAACATCAGTGGCTGCAAAAAGTTTCAGAATAATCAGAGAGAAAGAAATCTCTTTTAGCTTGCCACCCTTTTTCTACGACATACACTATTCAGTTATGTAACTCAGCATAAAGCGTTAGCAATCGGCAAAAATCTTTAGGAAACATTAGATATCTCTTGATAACTTTTAAATCAGATATGTAGTATAAAAAACAAAATTATTTTATACACAAGTTGTTAGAAATTGCAATATCTTCTATAAACATTTATTGTTCTCTAACATGTACATTTTTTTAAATATGCAATAAGTAGCTTGAGTAACCAATTACATACTTTCAATTAAAATATTGTTTAATGGGAGGTTTTACTTCTTGAAAATATCGATTGCTAAATTGTAATAGATATATACTTTCTGAGATCCCTTGGGTACGATTTACCTATTTTCTCAATCATGTCTTGTCTGTCTGTGTGACGCATTACTTAAAAACTACTAGGTCCAGCCTAAGATATATTTGAGATGGGTTGATTAGATTTTGGGAACAGTTGGAAAAGGGTCTTTATTCTTGATGTTTTCTTCTTCGTCTTCTATTTAATTTATAAATTTTACTCAATAAGTTTACCAACATATGTAAGAAAAACGCATTTGAAATTCATATATGTTTTCATAGCAAGTAGATTTCAATTTACATGTTTTATGATAGTCTCATTTACAATGGGTATGTGTCTGTGAATGCTTTAGAACCAAACTTGTTGAAAGCAAAATAATGAAATTATTAAAATTGAAGATGTTATTATTTCTAGCAATTTTTGTTTAATTTATTATTTCTTACTCAGTTCATAATCTGTCCTTTTTCTTCATTATAAGTGTAAGAGAGGCAAATCATGAACTGAACAGTCAGTGCAGGACAAAGCTTATGATGTATCTCTTGCTTTTACACTATGTTCGCAGTGGGAATGATATTCAAATTGCAAAACTAATCAAATGTTTTTTTTTTTTGTTTTTTGACAAAAACTTATCTAGTAATTTCCATAACACATTATCCATTTCCTCTAATGGAACCATTGGCGAATGGTATAAAAATGGGTATTATGCAAATATTTCTATAATATGCAGATTATGATTAGCTTGTGTGTGTGTGTGTAACAATGCAGAGTCGTATTAACCTAGAAACACAACGGGCCAAACCAAATGCACACTATATATATATATGTATATCTATACACGTGTAAAGACTTGCATACACCTAAAGGGCTTTTATCTTTATGCAAATGAAGTTGGCTGTGGGTCTTCTCGAATATCATCGTCGTCCGCTTTCCATTTATATGGAGAGCACTGGAACGTGCTGCTAGCTAATCGCTATGCAACTTGGTGCCAACTTTACTCATTTTAAGGTGGACGAAAAGTGGAAGAGGAAAAAACGGTCGAGTGTGGCGAGCTGGCCAAAGCTGAGCTTGTGCTTTTGTGTTTTAAACAGCCTGTTAGAAGTTAGTTGTCTTTTGTGGTTACTTTGTCCCAAGGGTATTTGCTAATTACTATGTGTGAACGTGCGCACAAAAACGGATATTCAGAAAATGGAAACACTGTGTTTGTTTTGTGTTTAATGGCAAAAGGGTCCGGTTACGTTATTGTTAGATTGCAATTATTACATTAAACCGATAATCTGCAATGACCTACGCTAGACTTTTTTGCAAAATTAAAGAATTTATATAGATATACAATATTTTGTATTTTTATAGCGAAATTTTAATATTGTAGCTGTAAATATTGGAATATAGTTTTTTTTTTGGATTATACCAATTAACAGCTACAATAATAAAATTACGCTATAAAAAATAAAAGTGCACGGCTAATTTTAGTATGGTAGAAGACTAATTTGCTCCTCAATTTGGTATCTGTTACCGGATATAGCAATATCTGTCCATGGTTAATAAATTTACAAAATTGATTCATAACGATCGTTTGTCATCGAATGTCAAAATGTATTAAAATTTACATTATTATTACATGGATGAAGAATGGACTGTATGTCCAGGATTAACCTGGGATTCTTAAATATTGTAACCATGATACAAAATTTAAATTCAAATTCTGTTTCTAAATGGTAGGTTTCTTTTTTTTAATAATTTTAATAATGTCAACTTTGGAGTCGTTAATGCGGCTACAATTTTACGACTTACGAAATATATAAAATATATTGAAAATGTATCTGCAGGAATGATATGGAAATTGTTCAGTCGTACGTCACAAATCAGTAAATTCTGAATTAACTATAAATCATAATATTTGCTGGGCATGTAAACTGTAATATAAACGTCAACAATGTTATTAGGGAACCAAATGCATAATTTATTATATTAGTCCAACAACTGTCAATGATGAATATATACAAATTATGCAATAGTTAATTTATTACCAGTTCTGGTTATTTATTACGTACGATATTGGTCACATTGATATTTTCTCTAATTGTATATCTGTACTAGGATTTTTTTTTTATTTTAAATAATAGAAACATTGCAAACCATAAATATATATAGTATTTTTGGATTTTTGTAGTCTCCCTTATCTTTCTGTTACATTATGTATAAATAAAAATAAACAAGGCTTCAGCTCGCCGTATATTCTACTGTTTGGATATTAAAAGAATGTAGCACTACTAATGTTTTTAAGGAAAGAACCTAATTATAACTACATATTTTTAAAGAGATTACATGATAAAAGACAATAATGAAAACGATAGCAATTGTTTGAAAATTAATGTACATTTTATAAATGCCAATCTGAATACTTATGGGTACTATATATAACGTTAAGAAAATTACTATATTTATATTATTACTATTACTATATATTTTATATTAAGGACAAACATAATTATGTTTACCACAACTATACATTTCTCTCAGAGTAGTTACCACTCATTGATATTTATATACAACAAAGCTATATTATACAATGACTAAATCCAAGAAAATGTAAAAAAAAAATTATTTTTTTTTGTCGACATTTCGGAAATATATGATTCTTTCATCATATATTAACAGAAACTGATATAATCTAATGTAGAAATGCTAACCTTTCCAACGTTAAATTAGCCTTCTTTGTCCGGTTTTCCAAAAAAATAATCATCCGGCAGGACAATGTAATCTTTAAGAAAAAAATAAAAAAAGAAAATTAATCTACATTTTATAAATGCCAATCTGAATACTTATGGGTACTATATATAACGTTAAGAAAATTACTATATTTATATTATTACTATTACTATATATTTTATATTAAGGACAAACATAATTATGTTTACCACAACTATACATTTCTCTCAGAGTAGTTACCACTCATTGATATTTATATACAACAAAGCTATATTATACAATGACTAAATCCAAGAAAATGTAAAAAAAATTTTTTTTTTTTTTTTTTGTCGACATTTCGGAAATATATTATTCTTTCATCATATATTAACAGAAACTGATATAATCTAATGTAGAAATGCTAACCTTTCCAACGTTAAATTAGCCTTCTTTGCCCGGTTTTCCAAAAAAATAATCATCCGGCAGGACAATGTAATCTTTAAGAATAAACCAAATACTCAACTGTTGACCAAATGGCAATTAGGTTAACAGTTGATTATTTGTGCGCAACCGGGCATTAATATTATACACAAGTGACAGTGTTGCTATGGAAATGATGGTATTTGCCTAACAACAGTGTCACGTTAGAATAGAAACTAGCTCCTATAATATTTAGTCGTTGTTCGTGTTATCAACCAATAAGAATATCTGTAGAATATTTTGCTTATTGATTTCATTAATTAATCTTTATATTTGAATAAAACATGGATTTTCTAGGAACACTGTTACCAATATTATTTCCGGGGAAAATATAATTTCAGCATCATAAATATTGCAGTCGATGCAAAAAATAAACAATGTTGTTGTATATAAATAATACTGTATGTAATGCTGACAACTATATAATATTTATTTGATTTATATTAAAGGTTATTATTCATTTTAGTTTTCACATATTTTAATATAGGATCAGTTTTTACTATAATTTAATGATAACATATTGATAATGGGAATAACATAAAATATCACGTATAAAACTAAATTTTACAATAAGCAATTTGAACAATGTTTTAGCTCATCGTGCAATATTTAAACAACAGTTACACTGAACTGCCATTTTCATTTAAGCTGCTACTACAATTAGCGGACGTTTCTGAATGGTGAAGTATTAAATTACAGCTTTATTAATCACTAAACCATTGTTCAATTTGATTGAATTTTATACGCGCATAAGCGAATAACTTATGCACATTGTAAAGCAAGCTGGAGGTATAGGTGCGTACGCCAAACTTGTTTATATTTAATAACCAGCATATATGTATATTCTGTTTATAAAATCACAGACATTGTACAACGATTCACTGTACATGTTGAATAAATCACATCATGATGTGAAAAGCTCAGACACATGTATACACTTTTGTTATATCTCTGTCTCTTGTAAGAATGACGTTATATATGTTCACGTCTGACAAAACTGCAAATTTGATTCTGTTGTAGAAAATATTTTAAAAATTATTTGTTTATATCTACAAAATATGCGAATATTGTAAAGAAATCTTTACTATCTATTTAAATTTCAATATTAAGATTTTTTTTCCGGATAAATACAAACTTTATATTTAAAGTTTCATGATTCTATCTTCAACAGCTTTTGCTGTCTAGCGTTCATGGAATCATATATTCAATATTATTCGAGTATCGCTTAAAACGTGTATTTTTCTCTTTTGCTAATTTCTCGAACTCGTAAATAGTTATGATTTTAATATTTTCTTTAATACAGAACTTGTAAGATAGAAGAAACATTTCGAATTTACAAATCGCAAATAATCATGGCATATTCATCTTTTCTTCACTTGTTCCATATTTTATGTTATCACATTTTATATAAACGATTTTCTTTAAAAACTAAATGACATATTTCCTGTTAAAGCAATATAATATATATTTAAACTACACATACATAAAATGTTGATATATCCGCCAATAAAAATCATAACTGTTCACCCAACAGCTATATAAATTAGACAAGAAAGTTGTTGAAAAGTACGAGGTACGAGTAACAATATACGAAGCTACTTCGTGTTCGAAACAGACGCGTTTAGCAGCGGCGCGGCGTTGCCTGCCAATACGTGAGTGGCGTCTACACAAATTGAATTTGTTACAACTTGCTCAACTTTTGAATGTAATACACATTAAACAACATGTTGAAATTAGATATACTGTTCGTCCTTTTATTTTGTTTTTATTAACGGAAGTAAATAATATTGTTGCACAGTAGTGGCTACGTGTAAAAAGAACTACAACCATGATCAGAGCTGGGACAAGTACTCAAGAAAGGTACAAATTCCAGTAGTACTTAAAGTACTTAAATATTAAGTATAACTATATAAATTCCAAATTACCAAATTAACGGAGATATTCGTAGCTAAACAATCAAGTTTTAAATATCATGTTTTTCGTAATGAATATTTAGTGCCTAATTAGTGCTAATTGGTTTCCTAAAAACTAGATTCCAAATTAAAACAATTCCAGAAATATGTATTGTTTAAATATTGATAGCGTAAAGTTGACACCAAGTTAGCACTACTTTTATATTTTGATTTTATAAATGAATAATTATGTACTTAACGTACTAAATGTACTTAGTACCAAATGTACAATATGTACTTTAAGTACAAAATATACTTAAGAATTGTACTTAAAGTACAAGAAATACTTTAAGTATTTTTACTAAAAGTACTTCTCTGCTTTGGCCATAATGACATAGCAAGTTGGCGACCATAAAATAGGTATTTTAAAATATATGAATCGCATTCGAAAACAAAATTATAAGTTTTTCTTTGATTTACATATTTATTAAAAATATTTGTTGTGGTCAGCGTAAGATATTCTCATAAAAATTGATAATATTTTACATTGCACATATCGTCAATTAATTTCAAATTCATTTTTTTTACATGTGGTACACTTTTTGACAAATCTTTTCAAGCCAAAGTTGTAAAAATTATTTTTTTGTAAATGCAGCTATTTTGGAGGTACCGAATAAAACGAAATTTCTACCCTTAATAGTTTTTATTTACTTCTTCAGATGTATGTATTGTAAAAATGTCGAAGATTTTAACGGAAATAAACGTTTTGATCCTTGTACGATTTTAACTATATTCGAAATAATGTGTGTGTCTGTATAGAGCCCTTATTTGAAAGGAATGTCTCAACAGGAAATAGTGGGGTTTACTCTAAATTATTTTTTTATATATATTATGGTGCGCTTCTGAGTAATTCTGTAAATCTATTGAAATTTTATAATTGAATTGGAATTCAAACATTGATGATTTATCAATTATTCCAATAATAATTCTTTTCTATGCGATAATTATTAAATATATATTTTCTTTAAATAATTGCAGCCTTTTATGTTTTTCGGGTTTATAGACTCACATTTGCTTTATTAAGCTTTTCAAAACAGAAAAAGAAATTGTATGACTTTTTCCTATCTAAAATAACTGATAGATTTAACAAGGTTTAAAAGATGAACCTTGTTATATTTTACTCCAAAATATCGTTATTATAAAATAAAAAAGAAAAATCAAATTTCTTTCAGTGAATTGAGTTTGGATACCTCAAATTGCGTTCTATTCGTAAGATATAGTGTGCTATGACAAAAATCTAATATTCCCCTCTTATATAACGGAAACAAAAATCGAACATATTCCATTTGGAGTATTGGAACCTATGTTGTGCATGGGATAAAGCAGTGAGGGGTGAGGGTGGAAGTGGAACACACGTGTATATACACACACACACACCGCCTACCCGTACAGGTCTCGACATAAATCAGGCAACATGTGACACGATGTTTTATTAACAATTTGTGAACATATTTGTGAAATGAAAATTGAACTAACACGTTCACCGTTCATTTGGTATATCACCCCTCATGAACCAGCGAAAAAACACCTATCGAAAAATAGCCCGAAGCTGTTTAATGCAATCAAATTTAATTTTAAAATTGGACTATAGAAAAAATTATTTCTACACTTTAAAAAATGGTTGTTAATTTACACCACTTTTATTGTAAAACTACAACTAAAAATAACGTAATTTTACAGAAATTAGTAGATGTTCTTAAAATATAGAGAAATTTTTCTACTATCCTATAAAATAATATTGATGTGTTATTTTTTAAGTATCTCGGAAACGACAAGAATTAAAATAGCCAGTCGTTCAAACTGGAGTTCACTCAACTTTCTTGTCCTTTCTCTGTAAATATAATAATGCTATATTTTGATTTAAATTCCCCCTATGAGCTATGAAACAAAATCAATACGTAAATATAAAATAACAATTTTCAAAGGCGAACTATTATGATTTTCTATTTTACTTTCATTCATGCCGTTTCCGTGATAGTGAAAGAGTAAACCCATACTATTTGTTAAGATTGTCTTTTCAAAAACAAATTCTTCCGGACTATATATATTTTTTGCTCGCCGCGCCGTACGAAGTACCAAAGAAACTATAGCATTCGGTCGCGTGTCTGCAGCATTCTTGGATTAAAAAATTTCATGAATAAAAAATGTTTGTCTCATCGCCCTGAATCCAAAAAAATATATAACTTACATACTTGGATGTTAGTCGTCGCTCGCTCGTTAGACCAAATTTGTGCCCTCTACTCCTCTGAAGGTACTGAAGCGATTCACCCTAAATTTGCTACACATATTATTTGGCATCCCATTTGAATTCGTTCGCAGTTTAAATGCAATCGCCAGTATACTTCCGAAGTTATAGGGCCCCAAAATTTGGAGCCCCCCTTAATACTGCCCTTATAAAAAATAATTTAAAAAAACTCATATATTTTACAAATAATGCCAAGATATTTTATGTCTGCAAGATTTATGCACTAAAATACATATTTTTTTTATTATATCAAAATAATCTACAAAAAATGTAAGATTTTTTTAAAATTGTTAACCAAAAGACCATAATAATTAAAGACAATTATTCTTTAATTTGAAAAATCCGCTGCTCGCTTCGCATTTGTATAAGGCGAGCGCTACGCATAGGTGCGTTGTACCTGAGCTTGTTTTATCTTCAACCGTTATTGTAGAGCGCTCACACAGGCACACACAAATGAAGATATTGTTTGAATGTATGCTTTTGACTACATACATCGCTTATTCAGTGAAACAATATCTGGAAATTTGAATGCAGATATAAATACATGATATTGATAATTGGATTAATATCCAGAAACAGATTATATAGCTTATCATTATTGTGTTTATTGCCAGCCTCGACAGTCTAAAATAGTCGAAGCAAAAAGGAGCCGATCAATGAAGAGCAACGATGGCACATTTAATACAATACAATACAACAGACAACAGCAGCAGCATCTTATTCTCAAAGACACGTGTTTCTAGGTATGCAACAAGAGGAACGATCTTCACAGAAGATATTTGTCAAACTATACCATTATTACATTTTAGCTTATTTGACACGCTCGTATTATGCTGTAGGCTAGAAACTCGCTTACCTAGTTGTTAAATATAGATATTTTTAGTTTGGTTGGATATAATTGGCGAATATTAATTAAGAATTGATCACATCCAACACACACACACACACACACACAGACGCAAAAAATACTCCAAATATATACCATGAAAACTGCATAAAAGAAAGTCGAGTTTTAGAGGTAAATAAATTCACTTAGAAGTTGCAAGTCTTTTTTTAAAGTTATCCAAAGCAACTAATGAGTGCATCTTCAAGTAAATCCCATTATTTACTTGGAGAAAACAATTCAAGACAAAATTAACTATTATTGTGGTGTAAGCTTCTCCAGGCAATTTAGAAACTTACAGAGTAATTTCCGTGTTACATTTACGACCCTTACGAGAGGGACAAACTGCCCATTCCGTGTCAAATTTCAGTTATACGATAATTGAATGGGCTTACATTACCATAATTTGCATAAAAATAGAATAATTTAAACTTATTTTGAATGTAACACATACTATATGTATATATACATATATTATATAATACGGATGCATGTAGATAAATATACAAGGACGATAAAATTATCAACAACAAAATTCAATTCATTTTGTTAATCAGCTCGGTGTGGGTTACACGCACTGGAAGTTAATGTTGAACACGAGATTATAAATAATACAATAAATTGTATTTAACTAGTATTATTCAAAATTATATTTTTAGCTCGCCGTACGAAAAGCAGAAGAGCTAAATCATTCTGTCATGTGTCTGTAACATTCTCGAATCAAAAAGTTCTTGTCTCGCATCCAAAAATGATAGTCGTCGCTCGTAAGATCAGATTTGGCCTTCTTCTCCTCTGAATGTACCGATGTGATTAACACCAAATTTGCTACACATTCTGTAATTACTATTCTTTAATTTACCTGACTTGCTACAAACTATGTAAAAGTACGTGAATATTAAATAAAATTATGACTATCACCTTTGAAACCAATCGCGCTTATTAGTTAGAGATCCCCATAATTTGGAGCCTTCAAAAAATATAACAAAAAATTCTAAGGTATTTTATTTACCAAGTTTCTTCATATTTTTAACCCAAAAATCATTGACTTTTTAGTATTTTTACTATCTGTATTTATAATAATGCTATGAAACAAACTCAATATATATATTGTAACTAAGGAAACTTAAATATATAATAACCACTTTAAAAACCGATTTATCAAAAAATGGTACAATTTCCAGGAAAACTTTATGAACAAAAGTTACTTGAAGTTTTAATATCTTCAACATAGGAATCACTTTTTTCTACTTCGTGTCGTTTTCAAGATATACAAAAAAATAACAAGGGTAAACTGCTACATTCGGTTCAGATATTTTTTTCAAAAATAAGAGATGTACACATGTCTTAAGTGTTAGGTTTAATATGTTCTTCTTTAACACTTTTTGCTATAGAGCATTCACACACACACACAGACCTTATTTCGAAAAAAAATAGAATTTATGGATGACCAAAATGTGTATTTCCGTTAAAAACTCGAATTCGCAAAGGAGCCATATAAAAATACATTCTTATATACATTCGTATATAAGAAAGTAATAAAATGTATATAAAAAGTAATAATAGAAAATAATATTTGATTTCATTAATATTTGTCATTTTATTTCTTCGAAATACAGTGGTTTTCTTCAAATGACATGGTTCGTTATAGAAGTTTTTTTTTTACATGCATTTTAAAAATATATATTTCACCAAATAGATTATACGGCGAAGGACATAGGTCTTTGTATCCATGCTTTCTGTTGAACAGTCTCAGTCAAGATCATTCGACATTTCTAGTAATCACGAAATAACGTGTGTTATACAAGTAACAATGGGCAAACATTTAAGCCATTTAGGAAATGCATCCAAAATTCTATATAAATACGGTTGAATATACTTTGAACTACACTTTGATACATTTAAAAACATATTTTAAATTAAAACTGATAAAACCATTTATTTAACCTTTTCATAAGTATTGTATAAATATATAAAACATTACGTTTCCTATGGTAAAATATATTAATCTATAAAAAATACAAACATATAGTCCACCTTTAGATATCGACATAGTATATTTTTACTATAGTGCAAATTGTTGTTTTTCGGTACACAGCAAATGAAAAATGAACTCGTTACGTTGCATATACAATAACAAAGTTGATTTTGAATCAGCTGTAAAACTATTTACATTTATTCTACAATTCATATATTTTTTGTAATTGCATAAATCATGAAAATAATCCGTCGTCCGATATTTACAATGTTGTATCCACAAAATTATTCATATTACATATAATATTTTAAATAAAAGCATTCAAATGTTCGGCTAACCAGTATGCTATATCCTCCAAGCCAGTAATGTTGAAATGTATTAAATCGACGCGTTGAGGCAAGTGTCTTCGGTCGAGAGGCATCGTGTAGAATCTAAAATAGTCAAACATATATAGCCAATAGTTTTATGTTCTAATATACATAGAAAACATTACTTTTCATATCGTTCTCTTCTTGGCGTTCCATCTGCATTAAGCATGAATTCATGTAGGTCTAAAACTCGGCATGAATTTCCTGCAAATCAACTTTTGTTTTTTAAAAGATTCATTAACTTCAACAAATACTATTTATAAACAACAACAAAAGAAATAAAAATTGAAGATGATTAAATTTTCTTCGTATCTACTAGCCGAGGGCGTTTAACTAGAACTAAAATCAAGAATAATTTTCTTTCTAAATTATCTCTTTTAAATATGATAAGGCGGTTATTGTGTGGTTGTGTATAAAAGTATGGTAATTTAGTATTTTTAAGGATGAATAATTGTATAATAATCACAATTCTAAAGCTACCAATTTGAATATTTTAGTCAAATTGACCCATTAAATGTGAAAATTTTAAACATTTGTTAGTATATATTACCTTCTAATTTCTTTATTTCGCTATTAAAACGATCTGTTTTTACTGTTCTATTTGTATCGTCCCAATAAAAGACTAAAGGTGCAATCGTTAAGAACACAACATCTTTATCTTTTAGTAACTGCATTAGGCTTTGCAGCTGAGTTTTGAAATTCTCGAATGAGGTAAGCTAAAAAAATATATAAAATAACATTAGCCAAAGTTTCAATTCCGAATTTACAGTATTTGAACAATATTATTATAAATTATAGTATTATCAGATATCTTCATTAAAATATCAGTAGTTAAGAAGAAATAAAATGTATATATAATAAAAAACAATAAATAGGTTATATGGTGTGCTGAAGGCATTGGTGTCTGTGCATATGCTTGTTTTATTATTATTATGCAATGACTTTTTCTTACGTAACCTTAATAAAATAGTGATCTAACTAGTGCCTTACATGTGTAACATCATTTGTCCCAATGCTAATTAGAACTTTATTCCCAATTATGTCCTTGTTATGCTTCATGCGCATGGTCAAATCTTGAAGTTTTTGCCCCGAAACAGAACACCCAATTTGGGCGCTTCCAAATTCTATGAACAATTTCATTATTTAGAATAACATAAAATCATTTTATTTTTAAAAAATTACTATTTTTCGTAGACTTCAAGTTTAAAATATTCGTACAGAAGCGAACCATGTTACTGTCTCCAAAAAGTTGATACCCATAGAAATGCTAAAATGATAGTGGTCAGTTTACAAAATATTTAAATATAAAAATGTACTTACTGGTAATTCCATGTCCATCCTTGTAGATAATTTCTTTGCACCACTAGTATACAGATAGATATAAATCAGCCAGATTTCAACCCTTTTATACTAAAAATAAAATAAAGCTCATTATTCTCAGCCAATAATATTACGAAGGCGGAGTCACGGGTACTACACACAAATAAAGAGATTTTTGTGTATACTTAAATCAGATTTAGATGAACCTATATTTGTTGTAATTATTGTAGCAAATAGTGTACGTTTAAAAGAAGATTTGTCCTCACATTTAAGATGTGTGCACAAAATTATGATATACATAGAACGGGTTCTATTTTCAACAAAATTTACATAAAATTTGTCGTCTTCTCTAGTTTCCGAAAAAAGTGATTGCTGATGATGATATTCAAACTGAAAGGCGTTGATATTCCACTTTTTAAAAAATCGGTTGTGGCCACTACAAGACTTTCATATTATTAACAAATTTGTCTATTCTATTTAGTAATTGCAAGCATTTTAATTGAAAATGTATTGTAGACTCCTGAAGATGGCATAACGTAGGGTTGAATAAAATTAATTATTAAAAACTACTGCTTTTCTCAAGAAATTTATTTTTCCTTCATCACAAATCCAGTCAAGAAAATACACCAGTCCTGTTTATTTGAAATATTTGACATGAAATTTACCAGGATTATAGAAAAGATAATTTATCTAAATGCATACAAAACTAATTAGAATTAGCAAGTATTCTAAATAATTATATAGAATAACCAAGTGAGATTACAAGATTTCTTCAAATAGCATTATCTATGTAGTTTGAAGAAAACATAGATGATATTAAAATCTATAAAGAAATTAATTTCAAATGCGATTTTCTTAAAAATGATACCCTATTTAAACGAAAGATACTTAAGAAACGACAAGAATAATTAACAAAAATGTAATTAATAAATAACGTGTCCTGACGTTAAAAGATATTTTAGAAATATTTTATATTAAAACCCTTATTTCTAATACTGCAAAAAATCTCCCGAAATAAACTGCACTATCTGTTTGAATTAGTGTCACTCGCTTCCTCCATAATCCACCATGAATGCTAATGATCACAGTTGTCGCACGATGTGAGGGCGCTGCTGTAAAGCAGATAAATCACATCTCTACATGCTTCCGGTTAGGCCCTTTTGCCTTTCGCAACACGATGCCAGGGCCAAGTCCGTGCTCGCGCTCGGAGCTGATACCATTATTATATTATCAAATAGAATTATGATTAAATTTCACTTTCTGTCGACTTATATGTACGTGAGTTTGAAGCTGTTTTAAGTTGAGAGAGGAATTTTGAAATAGTGCACTCCATTAAAATCCGGTCATGATGAAAGCCATTCTTCTTAAATTTAAAATACATGAAATAGTTATTTATTACATCTCTGTTTGTATAATAATTATTTACTTATGTTTAAAAGGATATTATGTTTTGTTATGCTCAGACAATCAAGTGAAACTTAATGGAACATTAAATTTTATTTAAATGTTGTCGCCATTCTGTTTCGTATGTTTTAAATAGCTTAATAGCAACATTTAACTTTATTACATTATTAAATAACGAAATTATTACAACAACGTACGCAGATACCACTTATATTTTCTTATACGTATTGTATAAAAGAAAATATTGTGAGCACAAAAACAATCAACATCGACATTTTTATGGAAATATCCGTTTGGAAGGTTCCTGAATCTATTTTGACAATTTTTTCAATGACGTATGTGCGTGTGTCTGTGCGCTTTACAGCAATTAGAATAAAACATAAAATGTCTTGTTTTGCATTTTTTGTTTTGTATATCCACGGAAAGAAAATCTCCTGTATTTGAAAGCAGAAGTGCTTTTTGCATATCTCGAATACAACACAAGTTGTAATTGGTTTTAATCTTTTATTAAAAAATCGCCTGTGAAAATAGCCATTTTACATTTACGTTTCTCGGTTACCACTTATATTGATATTGTTTTTATGAAACATTTTCATTTTCAAAATTATTATATTTAATTTTTGATTCACTTAGAATTCAATCTGAAGAAATTTTATATACAACAAAAAAATCTTATAATTCTTGTAATTTATGTTTTGATATATTATTTTTCTATTTAGCTCGTATCTTTTTTAGACCCAATAGCTGGGGAAGCTTTAAGCTATTGGCTCCAAAGTTGGATAAAAACGAACAAGCGACATACTTTTAAGATGATTTTTCTGGAGTTGTTTATAAAAATTTCAAGAATTCGGGTTAAATCTATAGACTATTTAATTATAATACCCCGGTATGTACTTACAAGTAATGAAGTCAGAATCTTGGTTAACATTAAGTATTTAATTATCAACTAATTACATTTTGCTGTTCGAGGATTATAAGGAAGATACTGATTTTCATTGTCATTATATTAAAAAAAAAAACAATTTCATGGGAAATACAGTCGTTTTATAAAATTAATTTATTCTGCTCAACGTCATTGATTATCCATGTAAATCATGAAGATATTTAAAATTATTAACTATTCAAACGGTGAGCTGAACAAATCAATTTTATAAAACGATTGTCTATCCCAAGAAATTATTTTTTCCTTCCTCACACATCTAATCATAATAATACACCAGTCCAATTAGATAATATATTATTTAAATTAATTAATGTAAATCATGGTTACACCATATAAATAAAGCATTTTTCTTACACACACACACACACACACATATATATACAGTCCATAAAGAATGAAATGTTTAATTTTAATATTACATGTCTGCTACGACCTATGAAATTTATTTTTGTTTCTCTGAATCATTTTTAATGATACAGCAAATAATTTTATTACTATGAAAAAGGTACAACATCCTTTTTTGGTAAGAGGAAGTAGAGATAATTATCTATTGTCTGTATGACAGCTTACTATTAGATTATCTTCCAAACTATTTAATTCTTCACAGTTCATATTCATCAAACGTCTAATTATTCTACTGATGCGTTGAATCTAAAGAATATATAAATATACGGCCTTGAATTGAAAACAATATGTACTTATATATACTTATCTTGAAAGTGACAGTTCATGGAAGTAACTATTTCTATTTTAACTTTGTTTTGTTCAATTTATGTATATTTATCTCGTCGTGACAATTGCACAAAAGCGCTATAGTGTTTGGTTACGTCCTTAGACGATTTTCACAATAGCTCGAGCCATTAAAAATAATAATATTGTAAATTAAAAAATGTTTGCCCGCCAAACAAGTTTCTACAAATGTTTCAAATATCTATTCAAGATTGTAGGACAGTTTTCTTGATCACAATAAAAATCAACCTCAAACTTTTAATGAAAATATTCGTTATGAGGGTCCTTGAATCCTATTTGACTATTTTCTTAATAACGTCTATGTGTGTATGTGTGTGTGAACTCTAAAGCCAATAGCATTGAACCTAAAATTATGATGTTTAGAATTTAAAATTTGTATATTCCGGGAAAGATAACTTTTATTTTTGAAAAGATATTTCAAACGGAAGTGTTTGTTGACTCGTGTCATTTTTTGCATATCTCAAAAATGACACGAGTTACAAAGAAAATATATTTAATTAAAGTTAAAGATGTTAAAATGTCTAGCAACTTTTGTTTAAAAAGTTTTTTCGAAAAATGTACCATTTACTGAAAAATTGTTTTTGAAAATAGCGATATTACATTTACGTTTCCCTAGTTACCACATATCGATAGTTTCATAGTAATAGTAGAATGAAGTCCATGCATAGTGAAAATTAAGTATAAGAAAGTTAAGTGAAGGGCATTCCAGATTATTTGATTATACATACATTGAAAATCCAGTCTAGGGCACATCAGATATCCCGGAATATTGATCCCAAATGAAAAATATCGATGCTGATTTAGTATTGGCGTAAAGAAAATAAAGCGGTATATATTACAGTTGTTGAAATAATCTTTCGGCGAGCCGTTTATTTTAGTGATTCCGGTACGAGTGACATAGAAGCACAGTTTTCCGTATCCGTTTATATACTGTAGTATACAGAGAGCAGACCTACCGACCGGGTACGACGCCTTCGTTGGTTGTATAGTTCTTTTCATGAGTCGTGAGCGTTATGTCATATAACAATTTAAGAATTGCCCCTAATAAAATAACAATGCTACGTCCAATTCGCTGTATACCGCCTGGCGCGTGCCACCAATGCATAAGCGTACTGAATTTAAACAAAATTATGACTAGAAGCGGAATTTATTCTCTCAATTCAAAAGAATTGTTTATTATAAATTCACTATTGTTAGTTAAACAATTAAATTTTAACTTAATAGTATTTACATGAGCGACACAGTTCGTCCAAAGGTAAGATAAGGTAAGGTAACGGTAATAGGGATAAAATATTCATTAGTAGTTCTACTAATGAAAATATTATCCCACCATATTATTGCATATTAAATCCGATTGAATTAATTTGTGGCAATTTAAAAAGGAATATACGAAGAAAAAATGCCTCTCCTACAAGTAGTGATAGTGTATTAAATTTGATACGTGAAGAAGTTAACGGTTTATCTCCACAAATTTGGACAAACAGTGTCGCTCATATAAAAACTATTGAGGAAAAATTTAATTGTATAACAAACAATGGTGAATTCATAATAAACACTAATACCTCCAGTTCTTCTAAATTGAGCGAATAAAGCCCGTTCTACATTATACAAGTTTCATACTAGAAACTAGTACAAGTTTTAATACTAGAATCTACTATGAAATTTGGATACAAAATAGTAAAGTACAGTGTGATGTAAATAGAGATATTCGTGTTCTTTGTCTAAAACAGTTCTGCCAATGTTTACAACAAATTTGACATTGGTTAAGGGCAGATAATTAATTTTGTTGTGATAATCTGGCAAACTAACCGAAAATTACAAAATAACATAAATATATACATATTACTCTTATTTTTATAATAAGATTATACCTTATACAACACTGGTTGAATATCATATAGGTTAACTAACGTTTTGATAATTTCTTGTCACAACAAATATAAATTTTATTAAACATCAAAGCGTGTAATTTTTGTAGGAGAGGCATTTTTTCTTCGTATATTCCTTTTTAAATTGCCACAAATTAATTCAATCGGATTTAATATGCAATAATATGGTGGGATAATATTTTCATTAGTAGAACTACTAATGAATATTTTATCCCTATTACCGTTACCTTACCTTATCTTACCTTTGGACGAACTGTGTCGCTCATGTAAATACTATTAAGTTAAAATTTAATTGTTTAACCAACAATAGTGAATTTATAATAAACAATTCTTTTGAATTGAGAGAATAAATTCCGCTTCTTGTCATAATTTTGTTTAAATTCAGTACGCGTATGCATTGGTGGCACGCGCCAGGCGGTATACAGCGAATTGGACGTAGCATTGTTATTTTATTAGGGGCAATTCTTAAATTGTTATATGACATAACGCTCACGACTCATGAAAAGAACTATAATACAATGTTATTATTCTCGCTCTCGTGCGTGCGTTTGCTTGTGCGCACTCACTCTCTTGTCGGCCAGTTCTATCAAAGTAAACTGCCTGACTCGTTCTGCTCGTATTTTATCTTGGTTCCTTCTTCCGGTCCGGTTACCAGACTCATATCCCGCATTTTTATTTCATTTATTTGGTTGCATCGCACTGACCGCGTCCGCTCTTTGTGTACTCTCGTTATTGTTATTTAAATGATCCGCAACTTTTTGTAAATATTTGAATTGGTAAACGTGTTCCCTTAGGCCCGGTAGTCATGGTTTACTCAAATTTTGGTTGAAGATGTTGTTGTCAGTGCCCGTTGAATATGGTTGGTCGTTAAGATTATTCGACATTATTAATAATCACCGAATAACACACAATTAACTATAAATTCTGTTGCTGTGCACGTTAGTATTATATGTCATACAACAAACTGGAATTATTACTTGTTATTTCTAAGTGTTACGATGCGTTTTAAATGTATGTGTTATAACTATATCCGTTTATTAAATAGGATATTATGTGAACACCAGTCTTCTTTCTTTATTTCAGAACGTATAACCATTTACAGTCTATCTACCAGTGAAATCGGTCGTGTATTGAGAGTGATTTAGTTAGTGATAAAAGGGAAGTGAATTATTATTTGTGGTGAGGTTGATAGCTAATCTATAGCGTATTGATATTTGGGTATTTTACTATATGTATTGATGTTGGTGTATTTGTCTGAATATAAGTTGTGTTGAATATTTGCGGACGATGACTATTGACAATGGTCAGGGTCCAATGGTGACACCACTGATTGATGTGTATTCTTCAGGAGGTTGTCCCAACGACGGTCAGAGTGGACTTAGTGTCGCGCATGGAAGACCCCTCGTACGTAACCTTAACGCTTACGTATGAGGTTTGACTACTAACTTGCGTTGACGGCTGAGGGTTAAACATTTCTATTTGGTTTCTAAGAACAATATAGTTTTTCATTACAAATAATATTAAGGACTTGCTTGTCACTTATTATATGCACATTTTGAACTTGCTTAAGTTGTGGGTGAGATTTATGTATTCTGTATTTCATTATATATTAAATAATATCTCTATAACTCGAATTTTCTACATCTCGGAAGTTTTATGGTAGCACTTCTGGAGTTCGACTAATAAAAGGTTGCCTGTATGTCCAAACATTTCACGTTAATTTGTATCAGTTGTTATATAAATGTGATAGGTAAATTAATGTTTATACAAATTATTACCCACTCCTTAATATTTAACATTGAGTTGTGAATAATTATGAACTAATCAATTTTAATTCTTGATGTGTAAAGGCAATAATGATTGTTTGGCATGCTTTTTCTTACGTTCATGGCTATCATGATATCGTTGCAGCATCTTCACATAAAACAAGCAATTATTCAATTCATCGCTTTAATCACCTTCAACATATATTCTTTTTTAAAGATTAAAACAGTAATCTGAAGTGTCCATAACTCGACTTTCTTATACTTAGTTTTTATTATATATGTAATATAACTTTATTATATTTTAAAGTCATTCTAACAGTATTTCCAATAAATAATATCAATAAGTTTGTACTTAGATATTACATGATTATTTATTCAGTAAATGGCACATTTTTCAATCAAAAGTTGTTCAAAATTTGAATATCTTAACGTTTCATAGGGCTCACTTATTTTTAACTCATGCCCTTTTCGAGATGTGCAAAATATGAAACGAATAAACAAGCACATCCGGTTGAAGTATTCGTTTCAATAATAAAAGGTATTCTTTTCTGAAATATACAACGCTTAAAATCATATTTTTATGTTCAATGAGATATTCACAGAAACACAGACGTCATTACAATAATAACTAAAAGTAATTCAAGGACCCTCAAGACGGACATGTCTATTAAAATTTCGAGGTCAATTTTTTGTGATTTATTATGAATGTAAATCATATTCTTTTCTTTTCTATCCTGAGATGTCTATAAAATAATATACTACCGAACGATGTTACCCCTTTTTTGGGGGAAAAGAGTAAAGCTGTATTCACAGCGAACCAATAAGTAATTAAGATTAGAAATTACATATAATAATCATGTTTGTACTATGACAAACAATACTAGCAATCACCGCATCAAAATGAACACGATTATAAATTTTGTTGCTGTGAACGCTAGCACAGCATGTCATAAAACAAACTGAAATTATTACTTGTAAATTCTAAGCTTAATTACTAATTATTTTGGTGTGAATACGCCTTAATTATATTTATATTATAATTTACAATACATCCATTAGTACTACGTAAAATAGAGTAAAAATACTTCTTATAGGACTACGTCTAAGAAAGAAAACTGTTTATGTGAGACGAACTTTACAATTAAAATTAGATACTCTAGCCGTTTCTTGGGTTGGCTTAAAATATATTAAAAATATTTTTTAAGTGCTCCCTTATTGTCTGCAAATGTTCTTTTACTTATATAAAATATTGAAGTCGTAAAAACATCGCATTGTAGATATATATATAGGCATTCACATTTTTCATCGTAAATCCTAAACGAATTACACGGATAGCACATCGATTCATCCATTCATTTGTCATTTTGAGAATAGCGCTTCGCACGGTGCCAACTAAGCCGATCTCGTCCTTCGCACATGTAGCAAACGTAAAGTCGTGTATTGAGTATCTTCGTACCAATACTGACAAAAAGGACTCTAATACTAACCATTTGCGAGATACTATCGGCTTTCACAAAACCTTAAAATCGATCAAATACTCAAATGGATTTTAATGGAGGTGCTTTAATTCAATTATTGTCACTCATTTACGCTGGTCTTTTTAAACAGAGATAATAAAATGTCGTTTGTTCAATTTATAAGTGGAATGAATTTTCTTTACGATAAAACCCGAACAAAAGTTTGGATCAATACCTCAGGAGTGTGTTCAAATCATGGGACATTAAATCTGTTTGACACTGCCCAATATTTTATCATATATTTATTTAAATTTGTTTTATACGAAATATGATAAAGTTGCATTGAGTGGAAGATGATTTTCATATGTTGAAATGTTGAGCAGAATATTTAATGGACATATATGTGTCTAAAGCTGTATTCACAGCGAACTAATTAGCAATGAAGATTAGAAATTACAAATAATAATACAGTTCGTATTGTAACACGCAATAGCATTCACAGCAACAAAATTAACACAATTAATTATAAATTTTGTTACTGCACGCTTGTTTATCATAAAACAAACTGGATTTATTAATTGTAATTTATAAGCTTAATTACTAATTGTTTCCGCAGTGAATACACAATAACTTTGAACAGCACCTGCTAACGGATACCATGCATCTATAATGTTGAGTAGTCCTACTCTAGCTAGAGAGAAGGTCGCCGATTGTATGTGTGCGTGTGTTGATCGTAGTTAACTTAACCGTGAACCTGTGACGTAACCCGCATATATTATGGCAACCTGTTTGCCAAACGCTCGTTCAATAACAGTTTTCCACAATATTCCACCGCAGTTGTATGTGTATGTGCGTGTAGTATATTGGTTCTCATACCCTGTTTAATTATTTATACCAAAGTTGAATCCTTGGCCCTTATTCTATTCATGGTTTTAGATCAGACTTCAGTCGTGACTTGAATATTTGGAACGATCATAATGTTTGCGACGGCAATACTAATTATACACAAAACGCCGACCAATAATTTTCAGGTTTTGAATAATACATATACGAATATGTAGTCCAACAATTTATACACAAACTCATGTAGTAATAAAGTTTCTGAAAGTATTCGATTATGATTATTCTATACTAGATTACCCCGTGGGCACCATATGCTCATATCATATACAGAACACAGAATACAGTCCATTTCTCATTTAATAGACTATTTTTAGCTCACCGTACGAAGTACCGAAGAAGCTAAAGAATGTAGTCGTGTGTCTGTAGCATTCTCGCGTTGGTGCGTTTTACGCGTACCTAATCTTGTTATTATAATTTACATTATTATTATTTACACAACTCGATATGCAACAAACTGTAATAGTACATTTAAATGTACGCTCGGTTCAAATTGAACCACATCAAACAATAGAGAATTAAAATACTCGAACCTATATCCGGAATCTTCAAAATATGTATAAATTCTCCATAAAAAATTAGGGCAAGTTTAGAACATCAGGTGATGACACATGAATCAACACGTTTCAAATTTAATATGTAATAATTGGTGTTGTAAGAAGATAATCTGTAATACCTTAAATAATAGTAATTCCATAAGATGGATTGAAATTTGCATTGAAGATAACACCAACTTACATCTCTGATTTAATGAACTGCCAATTATATAAATTATTATTAATTCCGAGAACATGATTAAGCCACATATAAGCAACTTATTAACATATTTAATTTATCCTGTTGAAGACATCATATTCTGTGGGTTTGCGTACACGAAAATTGTATTTGTTTTCCATGCTGTTCAAATTGTCGAATTCTAAGTTTACAATACTTAATTATTTATAGCTTATCCCTCAGGCATTACAAATCCCCGGTAAATATAATTGTTTTGGGTAAATATTCGTTGTTTTATTTACCTATACGCTGATACATATTTACCCGTCACCCCTAACTGCACACAACATGAAATAAATCACGCTCCGATAGAATATGGCTGTGGTCAGAATAAAAAATCCATTGTGTTCAAACACACACACAATCAACACTTACTGGTCGAATGTGTTTATATACGGAATGCTGCAAAAAGTTGCGATCAACTTTTAAATCTCGTTTCATAGGAAATGGAACCACATAGTTGATAAAACTAGCTCGCTCGTAGGTCCTAATTTTGCATTCTACTCCTCGAAAGTACCGGAGCAATTTGAACCAAATTTGCTATAAGTACTCGATTTGAATCCGCTCGCAGTTTAAATTCAATCGCTTTTATAATGCCGTCATTGGGCGCCATAATTTTGAGCTCTTCTTAATACTGTCCACGGAAAATATTAATTTCTATAGCTAGCAAATATTTCATAAGAATTTGTATAAGTCTTGTGCTGGCTTCAACAGATGAAAAGCGAATTTAAGGTGACTAGAGAATCCATGGTGTAAAAATATGACGGCATAACCTACAGCAGGTATAACGTAGCGGTTATTTTGTAAACGGTTTGTGTGGTCTACGTTGCGGTTATCGCCGGTGACCGTTGGTTGGTCACGGTCTTTTTCTATTGGGATGATGGTCGCTGTTGGTTAGTGCTCGCTGCATTATGGATTGCAATCGATTTGCTGTGATTCAGAGATGACGGAAATGGTTGGCCGTGTTGGTAGTGGCGACTGGCGACGTGGCGAGCTGTGCAAGTGACTGGATTTACTGTTACCAACAACTGTTGTCGTAAATACACATCACATGTTATGTTTCATATACGTATTTATGCGCTGTCGTACTTATCGTTTATTTTATAAGTTTCTAGTGCAGAATGTAATTGGCGTCCTATGAATAAAATATTATTGAGCCACTTGGTTTGTGATGTTCTGCACTTAAAACGGTGAAGAGCTATTTGCAATCTCATATCTGTACTGCAATTTAACTAAACTGAATCTGCTTACTGTAGGAATTAAGATCATACGTAGTAGAATGTTGTAACAACTTGTGAATCTATGATACAATTTTTATTTTGTTATGCGTTATGTATAAATCAAAGTATTGTGGTCACAAATAAAAATCGACCTCGATATTTTAATGGATATATTCGTTATGAAAATCCCTGAATTAATTTGGACTATTTTCTTAATGACTCTTGTGTGTTTGTTGCGTTTATTCACAATATATTTTGTATGCGTAGATTATATATGTACAAGAACGCCAAGTGTAGGACACTGCAGATATATTTTCTGGTGAATTGTTATCCACGAAAATGGTAATAAGTGAATATAATACAGATAACAATGACAGGATTTATGCATTTATAAAGTTCATTCAGGTGTAAATAATATTAAAGTTCTGAAGGTGGGAGAACTATGCCAGTGTAAATAATATTAAAATTCTGAAGGTGGGAGTACTATGCCAGTGCAATAGTATTCGTAAAGTAATATCCGGGGAATTCGTCGCATTTCCAAATGTTTGAAACATTGTCAAATTCATTATCGTTGATTGTTCACAAAATTCGCATTTCAGTTCTAGTAAAATTTATTGGTTCGATTTTGCAGTTAGGTAGGCACTTGTATACGATGAAACTGTTACATTTCGCACTGCTGAAATGGAGTGTCCCAGTCCGAAGTAATGGCTATCAAACAAGCGATTGTTATTCCTAACAAAATGAATATCGACGTGTTCGTTTGTTTCTATTACCGACCATTTCGGACGATTCTAGTAATCAAATAATACGGAGTATCTCGAAATTAAATTATTGTTAGAGATATGCTATTGATATGCTAACCAAATTCATTATTTATAACCATAATATTAAACAGCATTACAGTTCGATTACAGAAAGCAATTAGAAGCAAATTATCTGGTTTTGTTTGTTGTAGTAGCTTTGAACGTATAGCAATAATTGAATTTATGGTATGAAATATCATCCACCTATATATATATATATATTTATTTTCAGAACCCAGTCATAATTAATTTTATGCTTGATTATGGTATGGTTTTTGAGAAAAAAATTCAAATAAAACTTATAAGGCATATATTTTTTACTTTGCTATGAGTAACTAATTCTCCAAAAGTACATTCTCGTATGAACTATGCCTGAAAATATGTTGACAGAGAAACACTATAATAATCATTTATGTTATTTTCCATCTGTTAACACAAATAAATCGACCCAGAATGTGTTTTAGCGTAATCTTTATTATCAATAAAAATTGAAATATATTTTGAAAAACAGTAGCTATAAAAAAATATATTTAAATATATTTAGAATTAGAATTTTAAAGAAACAATCTATATTTTATATTAAAGAAACAGTATTTGATTACGTAATAAAATAATTAACTTAATTGTACAATTTCAGGGTATTATTGTGGAGTATTGGTATTTTTTCACTGAATATATATTTCTAATTAATACTACATAAAAGAAAGTCGAGTGCAGGCCACTCCACATAAAAAAGAAAATATTAAAAATAAAAAATTTCAATATTATTATTTTTAGTAATTATTTCAGAGACGACCGAGCGAGATACATACGTACTATCGTATGACGAGCTAAAAACACAATCATAAATGAATGTAGAAAAGTTTATTTTATCAACAGCGAAAAATAAATAAATTTTATTTGATAAACATTTGTAATTATTAAACATTTATTCGTTGTGTGGATAAAATCAAGAGAGCAGTCCTGTATTTGAATATATTATTCCAATCATTATGCATATGCTATGTTGGCTTTGTCATTTAAAAACGTTATTTGTACAAAAGTTTTGTATTGTTTAGTTTGAAAAAGTACCTGAAGGATGTAAATTGTTAAAAATAACAGATGATAATCACAAAACCAACATCTTTATTATAGTAGTTAAGCAAGCTAAAAATGAGTTAACAATAGTTTGATATTTAGATATCGACATTTCTAACTTTCAATAAAGCGATTGTTGCGTGTCTTTAGACTTTCTATAAGAGCACATTAGTTCTACATACAATGCTCTACAAACCCCTAAAAAATCTAATCTTGAAACAATTTTTCGTTGAAAATGAAAGGGTAAAAAGCAACCCAACAAAAACAATCAGATAAAATCAAACACCAGACTTGTTTCAGGTCATCGGGCGTATCGGTGGGAACTAAGACACGATACCAATGCATTCTTGAAATGTTTGTATACTCATCGTTTGTTACAAATTGCACCGTTAGCCACATTCAGTCCGGGCTTTAGAAAAGTGAACTACATTTGTGCGGAACAATGATGATTTACTATGAGTTTACTGTAACGCAATTGCGGAATTCACAGATAACAAACTTATACGCCAAATTGTGTATTCTACAGATAGTTTACAAAAACATTGAATCTTGATCTTGCTTTGAACTTGACAAAAAGAAATCACTTTGACTGATTCGATTTCGTGAGGATTGTTTGCTATATATACGAAATTGATCACGATTTATCACAGATACGAATCTACAAATCATTAAGTGTACAAGTAAGGTATATATTGATAGTTTCCGGTATATATTTTAACCCAAATTTTGCATCCTGGTTGCAACAAGATATTAATAATCTAAACAAACCATTCTTTGCGACGAGCAATCAATCTCGGCGGGAAATTATTAGTCTAAAAAGAATTACATATCGTAATAATGAAATACTTCGTATTTAAGATTTTTACGGAAATATTCGAATGTTTACGTTTTGAGATTCACTTAGGTAGTCTGATATTGTATAGTTACATATTAAAACATGTAACATCGAATTAAATATGTTAGTTATTGTTTTTGGTAATTTTTGGACGGACAAAGTCAAATTATCGATGGGTAAAGGAAGGCTTTTTCTCTACATCATAAACTTTAAGGCCTGTTAAGAAATTGTATTAAAACATCTGAGGGGTACTCCAAAGTTGTTTAAATATTAAAAATATATATATTAAAGCAATAATAACTAAATTGAAGATGAGTGACTAGAGTTTAGTTTGAATGAATCAACCAAATATTTTTTCTCTGTGTATTTATGAAAATAGCAGCTAAATTAGTGGCATAATGTAATTTTTAATTGTGTATGCTAGAATGAAATACTTATTTTGCTTTACGCACCCAGGCATAACATTCATGCAAAGTTGGTTCATTTAATTTTGTGTATAAATAAGAATTCTCAAAACCTAATTTAAAACAATTCCAGAAAAAATTGTCAGTTTAATAAACATTAGTTTAGTAACCATCCGTAAGTAACTCAATTTTCAGTTCAAATGTACTGTTATTAAATAAAATCCTACAGCCGTAAATAATATATTTTTAAAAATGTCTTGTTCTTGTAAACGTAAAATAAATCATACTCTCTCGTGAAATGCAAGTTTAAATATGTGGTGGACTCTGTTTCACGTAAAAGGAATCAATTTAATAAGGAAAACTTTTGATGTATACTTCAAACGAAATAGGAAATTGTATTAAAATTCTTCTTTTGTCATTCGATTTTTCTCTTTGAGTCAGTTGACGATGCCATTGTGAAAGAATGTCTCAATCTTGTTCTATTGAATTTTGGGAGCGATACTCAATTTCATTTAGGGCGAAACCCTCTTTTTCGTTGTAATGCAAGGTGGAGAATTAAATTGTTTTGAATATAAAAATGTTTTAATTTTATTGCCTACTGTCTGTGTATAATTGAATTTAAATTAATATATATATATATATATATATATATATATATATATATATATATATATATATATATAAATATATATATATATATATATATATATATATATATATATATATATATATATATAAACTGTATTAACGCAACCCAGCTTAATCCTTTCTATGAACTGCAACTGCAATGTATTATAAATTGTATTTGTTTGAGAACTTTTTTCTGTTTTATTTATTCTGTGATTATTATTTGTATACCAATGGATCAAATCAAAAACTGATATGACATTTATTATTTGATTAAGGCTGGAAAATTACTTTATTTATTTTACTAACGCAATCTTAAAACAGTATAAAAATTTTCATAATGAAAACAATATCTTATATTAATATTTTCTGTTCTTTTTTACAGGTAAGCAGTCCAAATGCACATAAATATTAGGGTTATTGGTAAGTCATTTCAAGTTATTTAGTATGGGTATTTAGAAAGAATATCATTTAAGCAACTTGCAAGAACTCGTCCAAATATAAAAATTGATGTCTGTTCTGACAATGCACAAAACGTGCGAAAAGAATAACGAGTTGTTATAAACGAGACAAGTGATTAAACATTTATTCGTTGTCAATAGATGGTATTCAAGAAATTGCACTTTGTATAAATATTTAACTGGCCTATTTAGGTTTATTTCTGTCTACGGTCTCATTTCTATACATTTCTACGGTAGTATTAGATATTCAAGTGCTATTTTTGGAAAACTAGTTCGTTTCTGTCTAGTAGTTGAGTATGAATGACAGTCAATGCAAGATTCTTTAACATTTTATAAATGATTTATGAGTATTTAAAAGTGCTGAGTTTTAATACAATTTTTGTTTCAATTATTCTCATAATTTACCGAAATATTCTATCTCTATAGTATTCAATTATTTATATTATCTAGCAGTATAATCACTTAGTGGAAATGGGAAATTATATTTGATAATTTTTTACCACTCATTATTATATTTAGCATTGTTAAATATTATAATCAAATAAAATGAACATAGGCACTAAATTCCATGGTGAAATTATGTGAGAATATCATTATTGTTTTTTGTTAGCAGAAATTGCTAAACTATAAGTTATAAAAAACTTATTTTGTGCAATCATTTGAAATGAAAGGGACACGTGATCTTAAATATATTAATAAATTATTTACGCAAAATGACTTTAATTAAGCAATAAACACTAACTCACTATTAATCACTTTTAATATTCTTGGATCCAATATAATCTTAGAAATAGGTTATATATGAATGTACAATAAGTTATGTAATCATGAAAATTTTCGAATTCGAAATTTCTTACGCATACACACGTTTTGACTCTCCCTAAATCGATTCTGACTATTTTCGGAATGACGTCTGTGTGTGTCTGTCAAGTATTTTTTATTTAATTTCCTTTTACTGAAATATTGTTTTTGAAAATACCTATTTTAAATATACGTTTTCCTGGTTACTATACATATTAGACGTTACGTAGTTCGAAGCGCTCGGATCGATTTGTAGATATTCGTAAATGCAGTCCGATAGAGTTGCTGTCATATTTGGCACAAATTTCAAATAAGAGTTTAGCGTCATAACTTAAAGTTAAAATGAATAATTCTCACAAGTAGGAAGAGGAGGAATATTTATGTTCTATGAATAATTTAATAAGTATCAGATATATCCGATACGTGCCGTTATAGATTGAATCTGCTGAACCTATCCGATTTACTTTCGTATTCACCTATTGATATTTTTTCATTAGGATCATTCATGAATTAAAAACAAAATAAAGGAATAGTCTGCTTTTTATAAGGAAGTATTGTGCTGACCACCACAGATATTTTTCATATATTCTTCTTAACACTATCTAAGATTTTGAGAAACCTTCAACGAATAATAATTCCACTTCATCAAATTAACCATATAAAGCAACGGGTATAACAAAAGTGATAAGAAAACATGGCTGTATTAAGGCAACAGAAAAGGAAGTGAAAAATCATGGTAAAAAAAATAACAATGAATAAGATATATGGGAAGCTGTAATGCGAAAGCATATGTGTGAGTGGTGTGTTTTGTCGCGATAGAGAAATTGACAAATGAAATATGACCCGAGGATCGATCTCCTTTGTCAAGCGAACGACGAATATCAACCATATAAATATTTTATAGATCGATTTGCTCCCTTTTACTAAAAGCAACACGTATGGAAAATTGAAAAATGCCCGGACGTAACTTATATAAATATATAATAGCTACTTCTTTCCCATTATAAAATCATATTTTTATATAACATCTTCCTTCTTTATTCAACCTATATATTCAGTAGCTAAAAAAATATCTGCACTGGACTTCCTTGTAAGAAATATATGAATTGATATTTTGTGGTGTATTATTTTATTAGAATATGAGAGTGTGCCGATATTTCTCATAATATTATTTTATTTTTCTTTTACATATGAATATAGTGGATGTAACATACAAATTTATAAATTTCACAGGTGATTTTTCAGTAAATGGTAGTTACGGTATTTGGGAAAACAATATTTGCTGCCTTGGTTCTCAACAATGTATGATTAACAATTTTATTTTTGGCTATAAACAAAATCTTGAGGGGTTAATCCTCACATATTTAGAGACTTGATTGGTTGGCAATAATATTTCAAATTATTAATATTTAAATGTTTGTAGGTTTGTTATCTGTCATTTGATACAAACTGAAGGAAAACCGTGTAAATGCGTTATTTATATATTGTAACTATGATTAACAAAATAATTACAAGAAAATTCGCCACCCGGCTAAACTGACCTATATTCTGTTCTGGTGCCTACGGGTGACCCTAGTTAACAATAAAAATATATATATGTTACATAATTTTATCTTCAACAGTCTTGTGCGATTATGCCCTAAATTTAATCTGTTCTTCGCAAACATATCCGAAATATCGCTATTCCCCTAAGGTTTTAAAACCTATTCACAGCGAGCCCATTAGTAATTAAGATTAATAACACACACACAGAAATAATTGGGAAATAGTCTAATCGTACTCAAGAGACCTCAAACCGGCTATATCCATAAAAAATAGTATTAATTTGTTTGTATGAACCATATACTTTATATAAAAATAAAAATAGATATTTGTCACAATTGAACATTCAAGAATCAATTTGGAACAGACACTAATACCCGGTAGTATTGTAAGTATTTATTTAACATAATTTAAAAAATTTCATAAACTGTCACTTCCGGTATTTAATAACACTTTATGTTCATCTTAATAACACCTATAATAACAAAAACACAAGCAACAGTATTTTCTCTCTGTCGGCGTCTTTAATTTACACCAATTAGAAAAAGATGAAAAACTAACGTGCAAAACGTTCATCGTTATAATAGACAACAATTAGAAGGAACAGCTACTTGAAGCATATAATAAGTGTAGTTACTGATGAACAGCATTTATACCTAGTGGCATTTTCTAAATTTCCTCGTTTACTCATCTGGAGTATCCTATAATGTCAGCCTGTCTGATGTAACCACTTTTGCCAACCCGATTATAAAACAACTAATGATAGTCATCAAATAATGCTGATGATATTTCGTTTGACAAGCAACTTTCTCGTCTACCACACCGCAAATGTATAATTAACCTTTTAACAATTTTTTTTGTTTATATTTTGTAGTTTTGATAACTGAACTGTGTCTAGGTTAGATGTGTGTATAGGTATAGAATTATGTAAAAATTCGTGTGGGAATTTTTCAGTGAGAAAGTGGGATTCTAATCATAGCTTTTACTACATTTTATACAGTAAAAGTGTTACGTGATACTAAATAAATATACAAACATTGGCGCAGGCATCAATGCTTCCCATTCGCCTTACGGCAAGCTTCTATTTGAATAATAATAAATCTTTTTAATAATAGTTATTAAATTTAGAAAAACCTATTTTAATAACCACTGGTTCAGGAAAAATAAATATTTAATTATGTTAAATATCACTGTACGGGTTATATCACTCAAGAATTTGAGTAAAAGCGATATCTAGCGTCCAATTTTAAAATTTTTATATATATCGAGATTAGCGTTGGTGGCGTTGATGCACATCGAATATTGGTTACATTTGATGCGAGTGTGTATTATGTTATTATGGAAGTGCACATTTGATTACAACACATTTCGGCACACATTATGAAATCATTTGAATCCTGGTAAAAAAGATATATTTAAAATATATTACGTTGAAGAATGGTTTCAATTCAGGGTAGACTGTGTTTAAACTTTCTCCGGTAGGTAATTGATTTAATGCAAATGTAGTAATTGTATAAAAGTTATTATGCATTTAGAATGTTTTGACATTTAACATTTGATTTATTCCTATTTTAATTGTAAATACATTATCACTTTAAATTTATAAATAATCACCATTCATTCGAAAATAATGTTTAGGTACATTATGTTCCTACATAGAATTTATGAATTTTTAAAATTGTTTTATATTTTTGCATATCACAAATGTTTAATGTCAACTCATAAAATATCCAGTTGCCATCAAAATAGGAGAACATTAAATTTAAATAGCAACGAAATACCAACATGACCTTTGCAAAATTTATAAATAAAATACGTTTTGTGTATAAGTAAATATTTGAAGATTTTATGCTATATTTTATTTTATTCTATACTTGAATATTCAAATTTTATTATTACTTATACGTTATGAATTATGATTAAAAAAATCGACCTCGATATTTTAATAGTAATATTCATTTTGTGGGTCGCTAAATCCATTTAGACTATTCTCACAATGACGTCTATGTGTGTCTGCCTGTGAACGCTATAAAGTCAATTCCGTTGGATATAAAAATATGATGTAACTCGATATTTTGCTTTTTATCATATTTTTCCTGTCTATCGTATTTTTGGTAGTAGCTTTGTAGATAAAAATAGTTACTTGAAGATATTTAAGTATATCAATAGATGGCTTAAATAGGGACTTGGAACGGTTGTTGTATGTCCCAGGAATCGCTGACTAAAGGTAGTTTTCCGATTTGTCTTTAATTTACAATATTTTGGAACTCAATATTTTAAACTCATTTATCTCGAAATGGTGTTTTTGAACCTGGTGTTGCGGGGATATCAAAAAAACCCATAAGTACTTCCGAAGTTAAAGAGTTACTAATTAAGATATTTTTAATCTATTTGTTCCTGGATGCACCAGTTCCGAGATCCGCACAACGCCCTTTTCTTTTTCTTTTTAGACGTCTTCACGCACGACGACTGCCACGCCGCCATATTGGTCAAAAATAAAAATTATTGTATTCTTCAAAGATGAGTTAATTTAATAAACATTTTTTTTTTATTAAGTTTTTGCATACGAGAAATAATTTAATGAAATCGACTGATTTTTGGGCCTCAAAGGTGAAACCGCCCCCCTTAACTTTTTGGCATATTTAGAAGATTATGTATATTTATACTACTAAATTTCACAAAACCTTGCGTAAAAAAATAATCGTTAACATTTCATAAGTATACATTGCTAAATACACCATGTATATACAAGATAAATCTTTAAAAATTACAAATATATAATACAGGTTAATTATATGTAATTACAAAATATTGAATTTACATGTGGGAACCAAATTAGTATTTCAAGGTTACCCTATAAAACTTACGGTATAATGGTAATAAATGAAATGCACGAGTCTTTAAGTCGACCTTTTTCGCCGCTATGGAGGAAACATACAGGGTATGTCTATGCATACAATGTTTCATGGAAACGACAATGTTTGCGGTAAAACGTTTTTTGCGAAGCCGAAGCGAAACGAAATAGGGTTGCCTGAGCCCGCGTCCTTATATATTTGGCCTGCCATTGCAAATGATTATGTAGCACCGTGTCCAAATATCAAATAACATGACGAAAATAACGTTGCCAACATATAAACCAGAAAATATGAGTTATATACGCGTGAAGTTGCCAACATATATATATATATATAATAACCAACAAAATGATGAGATATTTCTTATTTGTTGTAGTTTTTCATTTCTTATTGTTTTTTTTGTGTATGTGTGTAAGTTTGAATGCAATAATTAATGTCGGTTACGTTCCGTTGACTTGACGTGAACCACCTATAACTCAAACGCCTTCATTGAAAATGGTTGGTACGTGAACACAATTTACATCTATTCACAATTTTATGTTTACTGTAGTCAGCATAGAACTCAATAGGTTCATAATGTAAAGTCGCCCACTTAAGTTCGGTATTAAGTGTATATTTCATGTAATAATTACACTGATTTTCTAAAGAAAGGGCGCAATTTAGCAAAGTTAATCTTAGAAAGCGTAGCACTTTTCGAGCGTTTTATACAGGCATGTAGATGAAAACTTCCTATATACCCAGATTCCAGGGACTCTCAAAACAAATATTTCCATATAAATTTCGTGATGTTTTTACTTTTTTTTACGAAGTAATAAGTAATTCTTGTAATAATGAAACAAATCGAACTCGAGATTTCAACTGATATACAGGTTTTGACCTTCCCTGAATGTGACTATTTTCAGCATGACGTCTATCTGTCTGTGAATGCTCTTGAGTTTTTTTATTTTTTATTATTAAATCGTATGACTTATGTCTGATAATATTTGGACAGAGAAAGAAAATATAAATAATTTATAAGTCATTTCCTACCGGTTAACACAAAGAGAGAACGTGTTAAATATTGAAATATATTTACGTATGTATTAAAAAATTGAAAACTACGTAAAAGAAAGTCGAGTGCAGGCTACTCCACTTCTTTTTTTTTTTCTTTTGTGGAATTGACTATTTTAATAATTTAAAGTGAGTTTAATTAGAGATTTGAGTGATGTATTGTATAATTTGAACTGCCTTTTCCAAATTGCTGTCGATACCGAATGAATTATTTTAAAATGACGAATTCTGATTGCGTCTACGCCCCAAATAGAGGGATATTAGTGAGACAGAAACTATGTCCAGGGTTTAGCTTTTCGTTCCATTAAACAGCTTAAGGGTTGCGGAGAGGTGATTAGGGGCAGGTCAGGGCCACGGAGGCAGGATTACGGATACATGGTTCGCATGTTATTTATCGCGAGTAAGCCTCTTGCAAACGCACGTCTACGTAATCTAGATATTCCCCGTTGTATAGTGGCAGTTAGTCTCTACACAGGGTATGGGTACTGTGCGCCATTGTACATACATCTCAATATGGCAGACTATCAGACATACGCCAGGTAATTACATTTCGATTAGACCAATGTCGTTACACACTGTCATTGTGACAGATATGTCGGAGCAACCAATCATGGATTTGAGAGTTAGTTTATGTTAAACTGAGTTGGAATTACATTTACCTAGTTTTACTAAAATTTATATATATATATATATATATATATATATATATATATATATATATATATATATATATATATATATATATATAAACATGGCAGTAGCGATCGAAACTCTAAAAGCATTAATAATGATAACATCACAAAAAGAATTATTATAACAACAAAGGACTTGGTATCCAAGGTCTGTCAGATTATGTATATACAAAATCTGCAGTGATCTACACTGGACTTTCGTAATATCAAAGTTTATGTATATAAATATATATATATATATATATATATATATATATATATATATATATATATATAAATATAAATATATATATATATATATATATATATATATATATATATATATATATATATATATATATATATCACCTCAAACCGAACCGTAATGTCTTCATTGTAGAAACCTTGGGTTATAGGGAAAAACAAGAAACCTTGGACATTTTTAAATAACATTTACATGACATAGTAAGGGGTCAGTACCTATATTCGTCATTTGACATTAACGAACAATAAGTGAGAATCTTAAATGGTGCCTTTAGCAGCTATATTTTCAAAATGTTAATTACACACATGTAAACACATATGCCCATTACTTAAATGATGCAGTAACGTTTAATTATAAATAAACAATGATTGTTTAGTGCTCACGGATACGCAAACTGTAGTTAATGCCAATATGACATCACTAGAATTGTTGTTGTAGATAAAATTGAGATTCACGATAGGTATGAAAATATTATCTACCGTATTGGTGATTTGCTTTCACCTTTGACCTCTACGAAGACACTCGCTGGTGAGAATCTTCAATATATTATAATAGAAGGTCATCTATGCATGAACACGTTTGACTGATTGCATATGACACAAATAGAATCGATGAGAATTTATATCTAGCATCAAATAAAAACAGGATCTGGAGGTCTGCGAATCTAACCATCTATCCCGGATATTAAATATTCGTGACCAGATCAAATTTTGATGTTTTCGAAAATAAACATATCAAAATATTCTTCAAGGTTGAGCCTAATTGTTATTATTATTGACTTTTTTTTTTTGTGCGAATCGTATAAAAAATATAGGATATCTTGCATATTGATCATCAACGGGGAAATCCAATAGACTTGTATTATTTTATGTATAGGTATCCATAACTTAAAATAATCAATTACTCCCTAAAAAAAGAATATATGTAAGACGTAAACAAAATATGTACAAAGAAAAACAAGAAGTATCCTAAATTGGACTTTCTTGTATGTAAAATGAATAGATATGTCGCAGTATTTTATTTTTTTATTGCCATACTTTTGTTTTAAAATGTTGTTAAAAATATATGATGATAAAATGATGAAATCGATAAAACATTTAAAAAATTATACGTGTAATTGTGCCTACGTTATGGTAATTTTGAATCACCTTTTTACATGTATTTTAAATACGTTATTACTACAAATGTAGTGGGTAAATATATGATAACTGTTAATACTTTCTTTCTTCAACATAATTCAAAATATATTATTGTAATCATGAAAAGAGTCGAACTCGCAGTCCAATAAAACCCACGACGATGACATCTGCTTATGTTATTGCGTCTGTTTTAATGAGTGTGAACGCTCTACCGCAAAAATTTAATTTATGTATATAACTCTGAAAAAAACTTCCTATTTCAGAAAACAAAATTAGAGCCGGTAGTACAAATTTGCTCTTGTTACTTTTCACAACGGTATGAAATAGAAAAAGTTTTTTTATATGTTAGTTTTTAAAAAAAATTGTAACTTTTGTTTAAATTATTAATTCATAACAGAAATAAAATATTCAATGTAAGGAAAGTAGCACTTAAAATCAGTGAATTTATATGTGGTTTCCAAGGTAACCATATTTAGTTAATTGTGTAAAAATATTCACAGAATGCAAGTCAAAATTTAACAGAAAATATAACAATATTTTGCGAATCTTATTGGAATAACCGCTGACTCTATATTAATATTAAAACCTGGCTAACCCGTGGGCATTATGTGCCCATATCATATATAGGTTACAGTCCACTGTCCATCTGTCTAATTGAATAATTTAACGGGTGATGTATTTTCATGTAAAAATTTGTAAATGTAGAGCCATGGATACACTATATAAATAATTCATTTCCCTTACACGGTTTTTGCATGTAGACATGTTTTTGTACTTTCGTTGTTTTCTACTTTATTATTTAAGCAATTGGATATGCAACAAACTGTCAGCACGTCACGTTTATTCAAAAATCAAATAATAGATGTGAACATATCTGTGGTGTGAACGCTGACAGTGATGAATTAACATATTGCTTCTCACAATTCACACGCAATATATATTAAACTGCTTCTATTTTTGTATTCACTATTCACACAACAAAATATATTTATTTTGACATATAATAATTAATATGTCTCGAAGTAACCATAGATATATAAAAAAGCGTAATATATATATATATATATATATATATATATATATTAGATTATTAGATATACTACAAGTATCTAATAGAAAGTCTAAAGCACTTTAATTATTATATTTTTCTTAATAAAATGTTTTTTTTTATGTTATCTTTAAATGTTTCAATCCTTTCATTTATATAAAAGTCCAAATAAAAACAATCATTAGTGGAAGTGGTATATTGTTCATTTTATTTATTCATTGCGAGTCTTTTGATTTGTTATCCTTTTCCATGAAGATGATTTGAATCTTTGTAACCGTTTTATGTAGTAGTTACAAAGTAAAAAGCACTATAAAATTAAGTCGGCACAATCTTATTATTATTATTACCATAACAAACCATTGTTAGGTATTATAACATCTGCCTTATATGTAGATAGGTACTCGACGAATATTATTTAAATTAATTCAAATTAATAACGAACCAGCTTTCTGCCATCTTTTCTTATTACATTTGCATAAACAATACATAAATTATGATCCTAATGTTAACAAAGTACACTAAATTAAAATTCTCATCAAAATAAAATGTATCTTTCTACAATAAAATACAAAAACATATTTGAATAGATGTATGTATATGTGAATTGTGTATTTTGTTTTTATTATGACATTTGTATAATTTATATATTTGTGTGTATTATTTTAGCAAAACTAATTTGTACAGACTAAGTATTATTTAAAATTATTTTCCATGTCACGAGTTGGAAGCAAGAGAAAATTTTAAAAGTTAAAGATATTGAAATTTCTTATAATTGTTAGCTGGAAAAGTTTTCACAAAGAAATCTTCCATTTATTGGAAAATCCCTTTTGAAATTAGTAAACTTATATATTGTAAATATGCTTACCGTATTTACTAAAGTCAACATTTAAAACAAAAGTATAACAATATAAAAAGAGTATGGTCAAAATATCCAGACAGTTTCTTGTTCATAAAAAAAAAAACTGGAATGGGCTTCACTCGACTTTTAACATTTATGTTCATTAATTTTTCTAAATCATGCCGTTTCTGAGTTATTGAAAATGCAGCATGAGTAAAATGTTCCTTCCGGTTTATGGCTTTGTTTTCAAAAATATGAAGTACATACCGGGGCCATATATCAATCTTAACTTTTAATTTTATAATTTAACCTTGAACAGTCTTTTTTAAAGCGTTCACACACTGACACACATAACACATCATTCCAAAAATAGTCAGATTTGATTCTGGGATGGTCAAAACGTATATTTCCGTTAATATCTCGGCTTTGAAAATTTTCAAAATTACAATAGACCTCGTCCAAGAAAAAAATAAGATAAATATTTCACAAAACCTAGTCGTAGATATGAATAGACGTCCCCCCTCCCGAACGAAGAGACCTTCCTCGACAACCATGGATATTTCACCATCTCTTTAAATGGACTTAGTATTGCTATTTTTACAAAGTCATTGTATACTGCTTAGAAACAACAAAAGCAATATTCATAATAGAAACTGTAAAAAAAAGCCATCTGTTTCATATTCTTTGCAGAAGAAAGTTAAACTGAAAATATGAGGTTATATCTTGACCTCGCGCAAGTGCACTCTGCAGATAACAAAAACATGAAAGATGGCAAAGATAATAAATTCGATCCACTCAATTCAGGTTACTAGATCCAGTATTGTTTACTCTATAATTTCAATGAAGACGTGAGCCTGTTTATATATTTATAAATTCTGTCCGCTGGTTGCTGTTGCTACTGACACCGATTTTACAACTCATTTAACAACATAATAATTTTAAACTGCTTTGCCATCGCCATATTCTATTCCGTTTATTGGCGTCCTAATTGTTTTATGATATTTCGAAGGTTCGTCTTTATATTGGTTGTTAGTTTTAGTAGATACTTTATTATAGTATTATAGCTTGCCTGTAGCCGTATTGCTAAGAAAAAGTAGCACTAGTGCCATGTCCACACGCAATATTTAAATATCAAGTATATTTAAATATAACCTGTATTAAATACAATTTGCTCTATAATATTATGCATACTAAAATATCTGTAGTATCTAGTTAATTTTCTTTTAGCTCGTCATACGATAGTACAAAACAGCTGCAGTGTTCGGTTGTGTTTGTAGCATTAGTGAATTCTAATAAATTTGCACAGAAATTCGTCATACTGATCCCAAAAATATATATAATAAATGATAAAATTTAATACACTAATAGATTGTAAATCATTTATTACTTTAAAATATCTATTTTGTAATGTTTTCTATTCAATTTAGAGGCCGAAATTACAGATGCAATATTATCAAAATTTAAGGTTTTTTACATTATTAATCATTAATGGATTCGGTCAGAGTTTATTCTAATCATTTTTAATTTATAATAGCCATCAAATTGCTTTTTATGGTTTTTATAGTATCACTATCAATATTTATCGCTATGAATCATTAAATAATTGTCAGATAATGGGTTATTAATAAATAATCTGCTGTTGTTGATATTTGGATCATTAGAGGTATAGTTAGATGAAATTACAGTTAAAAATGTAGAAGAAATAATAACTCGATTCAGGGAAGGTCAAAACGTAGATATCCGTTGAAATCTCGAGTACGAGATTTTTCATGATTACAAGACTTTGCGTATAAGAATGATTGTCATACGGTGAGCTGAAAGCATTGGTGACTGCATCTATGTTTGTATAAATTTCGAATATGCAAGGATATACAATGAAAAACATTAATACTAGTCATGGGGGTACACGAGTACAAAGAATCGATATGTACTCGATTCTTGAAAGTACTCGAGTAAACGTTCCTGAGTATCTATACATTTTTTAGTCCGATGCCAGCTGAATCGGGTGAGCACGGCGAAACGTGTACTCACATGATCTGTCCGAATGCGTGTACTCGTACCCCGTACTAGTTGAGTATTCGAATACATTTTGTACTCGATTAAGAATCGATAGCAGCTGTATCGTGCGTACTCAATGTAGTATTTGTAGTACATTGAGTACGCATCTCGTCGTGCTAACACAATCAATCCGATTTCGACGTACTTTGTTGTACTATTCCCGACTGCTCTACTATTTTTTTATTGTAGTATCTTTATCTCTGTTATCTACATGCTTAATTTTACTGTGAAAGGTAGGAAATTGTGAAATGTGCAACATAATTATTTGTTAATTGCTAATATTAGATAAGAGGGGGTTTCTGTCTTTATCGTGTATATGTATTCATCCGAGTACTGAAATACTCGGTACTCGGATAAGTATTCGATTCTTCCCATCACTAGTGAATACCCTCTCTCCACTAAATCTACAACTTTGTTTGATACGAATTTCTTTATTAAACTTTTCTTTCCCTTTTTAAATAACATGTTCGCTAAGTTGTTTTAAAAATGGAAGTAAAGTAACATTGATATTGATTAGCCCTGGTCATTTCATCTGTTGAGCGTATAAATCCCGTGCAGAAATCGTAAAAAGAAACTACAATGGCCATAATGCAGCGGCGCTGCGGGACACAGCGCAGAGACTCCAACACTAATCCAATGATCACGCTATCGGAATCCTTAACACAACACGGCTTTGGATCAGATCACATCACGATTTGCTCATCTTTCGCAAACAACGAACTATAATAGCCACAGCGAGAGTAGTTTTCAGTTATATCGCTACAAGGTTTTATATGAATTTTTGATTAGATATACCTTAAGAGTGCTGACGTTTTTTTTTTTGTGAAACGAGTTTCCTCTTTTTACGCTGACGTAGCAGTAGTGTGATTTTTTGTGTGTTCAGGTTGGTAACAGATGAAATTGAATTTTTACTCATATGGTAAAGGTTCTAAGAATACAATTATTTTTGTTATTGGAATCGAATGGTTTTTTGTTTGATGATAAGATCGCGTGGGATTATTTACTACGCAAAAAATCGCTTAAATTACATTGCAAGTAGATAATGGGGTTATTTTATTATTAGGTGTTAGCGCACATGTGTCATTTGTTATTTTGAACTATTTATTATACGTTTCAAACTTTTAATACGCATTATTATTTTTCTAATCAGTTTTTTTTAAGACTACTGTGTATTAATTTTACTTATGGACGTAGTTCAGTATATCGGATGAGTTTTTGCGAAATGGGACAAAACATTTTCTTACAATTGTTAAACAGATAAATATTTGAAATATCAAAATTGAGATACCAGAATCAAACGTATGTGTGTGGATTACGATAAATCGTGACAGTATTTATTTGCCTGGCAAAATTGTTTAATGGAAGGGTAAGCGAAAAATTCAAAAATCTAGTAATAAATTTCAAATGTTATATACTAATAATATTACTACAAAATAATGATGCACATGCTCTTTTCGCTATAGCAAAAATATGCATCATTCCAATTTAGTAAATATGAAATACAACTAAATTCTATAGCTCTATTGTACAAATAATGACAATGTGTATACGTAACCATAAATAATATACGATATATTCTTCGAAAATGTGCATAAATATCGATTATTTATACATTTTCATCATAATTTACCGGTAATTCATATACAAATTTTCTTAGAATTGCAATTAATGATTTTTTATTACGCATATTGTCAATTTAAAATTCATATGTTCATATAACAGAGAGTTTCCAAAATCGGACTACCGAAGCAATGTTTAGTTTAATTTATCAATCAGCATGAATTTGTACGAGAATTAATATTTGTTTCTGTAGTTTAATGTTTTATGACGCCTTATCTTTGAGTGTTCAATCTTTTTTTTTAAGAACACATGTGATACATACCGCTTTATTAGTCAATGTAAAGAGTCCTTTTAAGAAACCAATCTCCTAAATCGTACTGCCCTGACTCCAAAACTATAGTTGAATAGTGGTAAATTTAAGTAAGAAAATTATATGAAATTTGTTATTAGCCAATGAATTTGTTTTATTAATAAACTAACGTCACAAAATAATATTTACTAAATAATATACTATAGAAGTTTCATAAATCGTACAAGTACGATTATAGAAACTATATAGTGAATAGTGGTACGATTTAAAAAACGTGACATAACAAATGTGACTGTTCAATAAATATCAACTAAAATTGAATTGAGTGCCGATATGGTTTACAATGTTTGAGAATCAATAGCAAAACAAGCTGTCAAACTAACCAATACTCTACAGAAATATTCTGAAATGTTATTTATCTAATTGAGTCTATTTTGTTTTCCTTGACAAAGTATTGACAGGCGCAGATGATCCGATTTATTAAGCTACATGCGAATCCATGTCAACGTAAACAAGATATTTATGTTTCGTAGCATTTTTCTCGCAACTGGCACATTTTTACTTTCTTTTACAGAGTAATAAGTAAGTATAGGGATCACCAAAAAAATCGAACTCGAGATTTCAACGGATATACACGTTTTGAGCTTCTCTGAATCGAATGTGACTATTTTCGGAGTGACGTCTGTGTGTGTGTGTGTGTGTGTGTGCGTGTGTGAGTGTGTGTGTGTGTGTATGTGAACGCTCTAGAGCCGAGTATGTAAGACGAAACTTGCAACTTATAAGTCCAAAAATAAAATAATTCGTTTTTATCTTATAAAGTTTGTATTTCCCGCCAAAAATTGTTGACTAAAATCTGATTATTATATAGCATTTTTCAAACGTTTCCGATTTTTTTCAAAATTTTACAACAGGTACAAATATGAAATCGGTTTGCGCAATTTTACCATTAATACCGGCTATATAGATAATACATTTGTGTTATATCTAAATGTCAATATACCGATATATTCACCAATATTTGCCTTCCCTACCGGTGACATTAGCAAATACAATTTTATTAATCATTTAGATTAGACCAATCACAATAGGTTATGTTCAAAAACCAAACAATTTACCAAAATATACAAAAACAAAATAAAATAAATACTTGCATTTTGTATTTCACCAGCCAATATATAATCCATCGGTAATTTCACCAACAATAACTTTGAACAAACCGCAGTTGCAAATACACAAGTCTAACCTACAAATATATATATTGAACTGTCAATTGTCAAATAGTATTTCGACGCGGTAAGAGATGGCGTAATTAGGCTTGAAACAACTTTATATTATTAGGGCCGGACACACACTACCTCGTATAACACGTTTATTTCAAAGTCACTACCTGTAGGCGACGATTTTGTATTTTATTTTATAGTATGTATATAATTTATTAACAGTGCAGAAATACTATATTATTTTTACTTTCATTTACGAAGTAATTAGTAAGTTTTGTAATCATGAAAATTGTCGAACTCGAGATTTCAACAGATATACACGTTTTGACCTTCTCTGAATTGAATATGACTATTTTCGGAATTACGTCAGCGTGTGTGTCTGTAAACGCTCTAGAGCCGTCGAACGTAATAATATGTAACTTAAAACGTAAGACTTGTATATGGTCTAGATGTGCACCTCTCCACTTTGTCGGATCAAAAATGTTCTTAACAAAAAGAGTTTGTCTCGTCACCCTAATTACGAGAATTCTTGTTTTATTTATGTAGCTATAAATATTAATTTAAAATACTTTCTTTGATGTTCAAAATTAAAACAAATACCTACACCAGTATGTTCAGTATCAGTATGAGAAACAAGTTGGCCATGAATTATATTTCTGCATGTCTCCAAGTCAACGTGTGCGTTATCGCTATAAATTTCCTATAAATTGACACTATCGCAAATGTGAAATGCCATAAATTCTTCTCATATTTTTACTCGCATAACATTCCTATACCAATGCCAAAGGCGATATTCGTAAAATATTCATGATTTCAAACCCGAAAAGAAAACAAGCTTTATGTATAAACAAATTGCGGTCAAAAATATTGATAACCATTTTCGAGGAATGTTAGGTTTGGACGGAGCTGGTTTGTATTTCTCAATCTCAAGCCAAATTTGCATAATGCATCGCTTGTAAATGATTATCAATACTTTTGTTATCTGGAAACTGCTCCAGAAAAATTACAATTCTATTTATTTATAAGAAAGTAAAAAATGAGGAGTGGCCGAGACTCGACTTTCTTTTACGTAGTGGTCATTAGAATAATATATCCCAAACTTTTAAAAAATACCAATACTGCACAGAATATATCACACTGTATCAATATATAAATATATCATTTTTAATACGTTCTGTTTTTCAAAATATATTTCAATATTTTTCTGCAATAACCATTACAAACACGTTCTTAGTCGATCTATTTGTTTTAACCGGTGTAAAGTGACAAATATCAAATATAAAATTATTTCTATTTTATTTTCCTATCAAAATATATTTTGGCCAAGCTCATGTGCGTATCTATAGCAGCATAAATATGATATTTAAGATTTTCCGTAGCAGTTTTCTCGTAACTGGTACATTTATTAAAGAAACTTTTCAAACCAAAGTTGTGCTAAATATCAATATCTTTCATTATGAACTTAAATATTTTTACCATAAGTGCAGCCGTTTTTTCTGTAAACTCAAAGACCAGAGAGAAAATTTTAAAATAATAATTTTGATATTGAATGCGTTGCTGTAATAAAACATTATTGTCTTTTATAATATAATTTCGTATATGAATTTTCAGTGGTTATAAATAAGTTTTCTACATTTATACATCAGAGATTAATATATTAATAAATATTATTTAAAGATTCACTAAATAGATTACACGGCGAGCTGAAGGCATTGGTTGTTTTTAGCTCGTCGTACAGCAGAAGCCAAAGCTTCGTGTGTCTGTAGCATTCTCGGATCAAAAAATGTCATTAATAAAAGTGTTTGTCTCGTCGCCCTGAATCCAAAATTATATGTAACTTATATAATTGGATGTTAGTCGTCGAATTTGTGCCCTCTACTCAGCTGAAGGTATTGGAGCGATTTACACCAAATTTGGTACACATATTATTTGGCATCCCATTTGAATCCGCTCGCAGTTTAAATCCAATCGCCCGTATACTTCCAGAGTTATAGGGCCCCAAAATTTTTGATCCCCCCTTAATACTGCCCTTATAAAAATAAATTAAACACTCAAAAATTCTACTAGAAATTCTAAGATATTTTATATCCACAATATTTTTTTATATTGTTAACCCAAAGCCCGAAAAAAATTATTTAATATTATAATTTTCAATTTTAAAATATGCATGATCTACAAAATGGTAAGATTTTTCAAATTGTTAACCAAAAGGCCATAATTATTAGAAACCGCTGCTCGCATCGCATATCTTACCTAAAAGCGAGCTGGACGCATCGGTGCGTTGTACGTACCGAATCTTGTTTATGATTATAATACTTCCTGTTCCAAGAAAGTAAAAATATTCTAAAAGAGTTATTAATACGGTTTTAACACACTTGGTGTAACATTGAACAAGTTCGTGCAATACAAACGCACAAACTTATTCATTATTCACAGTCTAGTGCACAATTGTCGTTGAAATCAAAATTTTAACAAAACAATGGGTATATATATGAACCACCCCTGATTAATTTTCCGTTTCGCAATTTCTTCCAACTATAATTACTTTCGTATACGTAATATATAAAAGAAAGTAGTGCGATTCCATTTTGACTATTTTTTCAATGACGTCTTTGTGCCTTAGTATCTACAGCCAATACCATTTCAGATTGGTTTATCGCAGGAAAGAAAACTATTTTATTTCAATCGGAGTGCTTATTTACTTGAATAATTTTGCGTACGAATTAGAGAAAATGCATCTTATAAAAATCGAGGAAGGCCTCTCCAGATTTACTGGTCTTTTGTAAAAGCCAGTGAACCCTTGAGCGCAAAAATCTATATATTTTCCACAAATGTCGCCAATCAGCATAGAATTATTAATCAACAAACATCCCCTGCCCATTTGATGGGACAGTTCTGCAATATCAGCAGAAACACCTGTCCCCCGCCGCATGAACAAGCGCGGTGACATTTGGCATTGTGGTCATGGCATACTACAGCAAACACATACACCATTTACCACCACGCAGACAAGGACAGTGGTATCATCGTGCAAAAGAGAAAGAGTGACTGAGTCAAGCCATCGGCATCGGCAGCTATACGTATACCATAGTTCAGTATTCAGTGTGGTTGTGTGTGTGATCGCAGGCACTTGTGACCCTGTGACCGCGAAGTCACCGATCGAATCCGGGTGGATGTGGGGAATTGCCGATCGCCAGATTGCTAGTACTAACCGTAAATTACCGGCGACCATACCAGCTGGAATTCTATTCGTGTTTTTTAACTGTCTGTCTAGTTTGTGCATTTGTTATTATTGTGTGTATGGTTAGACGCTCAGTCATCTGCGAAGTGTTGGATTGACAGTGTGTTTGTGCCGGATCGGGATTACTAGTGTTGGTGCTATTTCTTGTTTGAAGGATTACTTCTTAGGGACCTGTTCATCAATTGCTAAAGGTTATTTTATTTATTTTTAAATCCTTTTCCTGATTTTCTATTAAACAATGTAAGGTTTAATTTCGTTGTTGGTTCAGTAAACAGTAATTCGTGTTGATATTTATTTTGTAATTATGCTTTTGCGCTGCTGACCCCAGCATCAGCCAGGAGCACCGTAACTTTATCTCTACATTCATCACATCACATTTTACCACGACCTTTGGGTCTAGGATACCCTATTCTTAATTTTAGTGGATCTAGCAGTTTTTCGGTAATTTAGCAATCAAACTGTATTAGTAAATAACAATTATTTTATGAATAAAATTTAACTATCTAAAACGATTGAAATTGTTTTGAGGAATACGAGCATAGTTAAGACTCCGACGACTTAAAGCGTCGATCGTGTGTCGTGTCGTAGGTTGACCACCTCCCCAGGTTTGGCCCGGAGATTAGGGTTCTTTTATGCCTCATCTCTGGGCTCCGGGTTTTGCTAAAATTGGTCCGGGTTGCGTCTATTTTATGAAATGAATTAAAAATAAAATTTATACCGTGTATGTTCAAATCTCTGAGGTAGATTTGGTATTTTAATGAGGAAATCAAATTTTCAACAACTGTTTTATTTTAAGACATAAATCAAACATTTGTACAACAAACCAAATCGATTCGCAAGCATATCATAATTTACAACAATTAATGTAGTTATTTTATTAAATATTTTGACTATCGAAATAGTGTCTTTGGGTTCACAATCTGCATAAACTTTATATCTATATCTACGGGTGTATAATTGTTATTGGATTTGAAAAGGAACAAGAACTTTTTGGGCACTTATATATTATATGTATACCAAATTTGGTTAAAATCGGCCCGATATCTTCAGCGATATATTCAGGTCTTAGAACTGAATGAGCGTGCAACTGCCTGATATCTAAGTTATATATATTTTTTTTTTCGGAAGACGCAATACAGATTTCTGTGAAATATATTTTTTTTTTTACCTACTTATTTTACTGATACACGACCGAACACTATAGCTCCTTTGTACATACTGTACGACTGGTTAAATATTAGTTTGAAATGTTCCGCTTTAATACGTAAAATTAAATATTTAATTTTGCTTGAATTTTTATCATTTAGCTGAATTGAAACATATATTTTTCCGTTTCAAAGGAAGTGTGAAATTGATTTCATTTCGCTACATTTGAACTCGTTTTAATGAAGACGTCTGCTTTTTTCCTTTTATTTAAATTTAAATGTGAAAGCAAGTCGTTACTTTGTTGAATATCATCACAAGAAGCATTCAAAAGGACACTCGTTGTATATTAGTGCATAGTACTCTTTTCGGTAAAGTTGTTTATTATGCTTTTTATTTGCGCGAAGGTCAAACGGGACATTTCATGTCGGAAATATTTACAAATTTGAACAAGATATTTATGTAAAGCTTATTGAAATAGAAGCTAATTTGTCTAGCAATATTGTCAAATTTCATTCTACATATGAACCAAAAAATCAGTTCACTGCCACCAGAGGAGATGCAGCCTGAAGTTTTTGTCATTTCAGCGAGCGAAATGCAACCAAATATGCATTTTAATAATTAGGGTGACATGACACGAATTTGTGTAGAAAAAATATGGAAGGGCCTTCACTAGAATTTTTACACTTCTTATCGACTAACATCCAAGCATTTTTAGTTATATATATTTGGATTCAAAGCGACGAGACAAACCCATTGTTTAAGACATTTTTTGATCATAGAATGCTACAGATACCCGACCGATTGCTTTAGCTCTTCTGTACTTCGTACGGCTAGCTAAAAATTATGATTCTAAGAATGTAACAGACACAATAGCAAAATACTATAACCCTACTTGCATAGTTTTAGTAACGAGTTAAAAATAAATAAAGAGAAAATGTCTTCGGAATTCAACTGACATAGAATTTCGTTGTCGGATTGTTGCATCAAGTACGTTCTCATTTGATACATTTCCGTCTGCATTCAAAGGAGGAAATCCGATAAAACACAGCTTGTAGTCTTGTTAAGGAAGGGAAGAGAATATAGATAGCAAAGCAGACCATGCCAAAACATGAAGAGGAAGAAGAGTAGACGAAAGCAATTATTGTGGCCGTGTGACGTTAATCGATTACATGTTGCATTAGTAACGCAAGCACGTGTTTAGAAGCATTTCATCCGCTACCTTCCTCCCCTTGTTTCTTTCCGTGCACCGAAAATAACACTATTCTTATAGAACAAAAGATTGCATGGATACCCTGTGCTGTCCTTTTAACTTCTGTGTGATACGATAACAAGTGAAGTAATAGTTGAAATGTCAAATGTACATTAAAATTTGTTTTGTAATGTTTTGTATTGCGTTTGTAAGGTGGTATGATACATAAGTGTACTAGGATAGATTTCCTTTGTTGGTTAAATGCAGAAATTACTAATGTAATTCTTACATTCTTGGACGAAGTGTAAAAGGAAGCATTTTAATAAAAAAGAAAGAAAATTCGAACACAAGATTTTAACGGTAATAGACGTTTTGGCCATCCCTGAAAAGAATCTGTTTATTTTTCAAACTGACGTGTGTGAACGCTTTAGAGCCAACACTGTTCGCAAAATATTCCCAATGCAACTTAGTACAAAAGTACATCAGTAAATTGGTCAGACTTTTGAACTGATTCGATTAAAATAAATACAACAGATTGCATATTTTTTGTAATCTTTAATTCGATTTCTGAGAAAGATACAGTAATTATTTCTTAATTGGTAACCAATTTAATTACACGCGAATTGTTTTAATTATTCTGTTAATAATTATGGAGCACTATTATATGTGCAAATTAATAGTAGGCCGTATTTTCAACTTATTTATTTATATTCTTTACGTAAGAATATTTTGCAAACACATCTGTAGTGTCGTACACTGGACTTTCTGCAAATGGTACTTGTTTTGAGGAAACTTGCTAAGCAAAACTTATTCAAAATTATAATTTCTAAACCGTGCTGTTTTTAAGATAGTAAAAATGTACCAAAAGTAAACATTAATTACCGGTTTAAATTCAGTGCTCAATAATAGGGCCCTAACAAATAGCGCCCTAATAACGCCCTTAGAATTTTTATATCTATAAGGTTTCTTCACCAATCATGTGTTTATACATATATGGATTATCTCTTCAATTATCGGTAATTGTAAAACGGTTTATTCTTCGGTGGCTATAAAATTGATTATCCCTGCCGTATGGCCAGCTATAGGCATTGGTGCCTGCCCAATTCTTGTATTACGGTGACTTAAATTGGTTGTCGATCTGTTCCCAAGGATACTTTAATAATGAGATCAAATTTACGCAACATTGCTTATATGCAAATTTCCTCTAATTTAGTAAAACCAAATAATCGTTGGTCACCAAAATTAAGTAATATTAATGGTAATTAAGCATGTGCAACATTCACCTACTTATCGATAACCACATTGGAAATTTGTGTGACTAATTCAGTTGATCGTAACCACATAAGTACAGTAATAAGATGCAGAATCTCATCAAGAAACAATCGCACTTTCGTTTGATGATTTATGTTTTTAGGAGTGTATAATTCTTTCGAGAGAGTCGAAGCCATCTCGGTTCATCGGGGCACAAAGTTTACATTTCTCTTTTTACAATGTGACATTACGTATACGTGTACATTTATCGAATATGTATATATACAAATAGAAATAATATGCCAATGCGACGCGATGATTCGAAAAGTCAAAGAACCAACTGAGAAAGTGTGTCACGTGGATATTACTTTCTGATGCTTGTTTACGTTTTACGAAGCCTTGCAAGATTTGGACCTAGGAACATTATTCATTTTTATTGCCTTAATTAATCGTTGGTAATTTTGTTACTTTTATATGCGACTATAATAGGCGTTTACGAAAATTACACTCGGGATAAGCTGAGTGAATTTTCTGGTAATAATATTAACAGAGTAGAATTAATAGGACTAATTTAGAGTTACTAAGTTGCTTGTTGAATTCAGCCTGTTTGATACTGTGCAATATAACATATTTTTTGGAGGATTTCATAATAAAAATTGCTTAATTTTGCATCAAATAATATAGGTCCTTAATTCCATGGGGAAATTATGTAATAAATAGATTTAACATTATTATTATTGATAGCTGATTCTGCTGAACAACGTATTAAACAGATATTCCATATATTTATTATTTTATTAAATAATTTGCGCAAAATTAATTTAATAAAGAAACAAGCTCTTTTAGTTTTCTCCTACGTGATCGATATATGCAGTGGTAAACTGGTACTTCCGGTGAAGATATAGCTTTCAAAAATTATTTTATAATTGGATATTTTTCATATAACCTTGAAAATGGGATCTGCTCCTGCTCAACACTTCAAGATACATATGATGAAGACATTATTTTCAACACTATGCAACTTTACAACATCTATCGTATCATGCAAGTTCAAATGAATTTATGATGAAATATTTCAAACAAGTTATACGTAATATATGATGAAATCTACATGGAGTTTGTTTTTATTTTCTTATACGAATGTATATAACGAAGTATTGTAATAAATTTCGAACTCGTGATTTTAACGGAAATACATATTTTTAAAATTCCTGAATTGAATATGACTATTTTCGGAATGACGCTGTGTGTGTGTGTGAACGCTCTAGAGCCATAACTGTTGAATGTAAATTATGCAACTTTAATTTTAATTCAAATCTGCACGTCCTATTTTTGAAACAATATCTTCACTGGAAGTAACAGTTTACTCCTGCTACATTTTTTATATTTTAGAACGGGTAAAAGTTGTAAAAAAAATAGTTTGTTTAAAAAATGTAATATTTATTGAAAAAACACTGTTTAAAATAGTTAAATTACATTTACATTTCCCTAGTTTCCACCCATGTTTACATTGTTTCACGCCAATCTAAGATAAATTTAATACAAAATGACACAATATTATGTTTAGATAGGAAATGTATAAGAAAGTAGAGTGAAAACCACTCCAGCTTTTTTTAATTTGCAATTTTAAAATTAAATCCGATCGGCATAAACAGATTTTTTGTAAGCCCCTAATATAAATGGACGAGTGGTTGGTTTAAAAAAAAATTAATAAATATAATCACGCGTTCTTCCAAGAAATTAAAAACATCTGCTACCAATTTGAATCTAATTTTATGCAAAAATTGTATAAATTAGATTAAAAGAAATTGTTCTTTATTTGAATGGACGTTATATTACAAACATTCGTTTTTTTTTTGTATTGTAATCGTGAAAAATGTTTGAATTGAGGTTTTAACGGATATACACGATTGACAACCAAGTCCTTCGTTATAAAAATGTTATCTTATTTATTTTTATTTATATCATCATTGATTTCAAGGTTACCGTAAGTCAAGCTGAAAGCATTGGCATTTGCATCTTGTCTAATTCATATTCCGTGTTGAACATTATAATTTATCTCTATAAAAAAATCGAACCTCTTCTTATATTACTTAATTAGTCACAGTAGATTAAAAAAGTTAACTATCTATAACCTAATAAAATTTCAGATAATTATAACACAAGGTTTTGATAAGCAAGGCCGCCGCATATCATCTTCGACCTTTCCATTAAAATAATAATACAAGTTATTTACTGCATTAAATAACCAATAATAATTGTATTTAAAAAGGTTACCGTGAGCACTCACGCGTTATTTTGCAGACAGAGACATTTGCTATTAATAATATGTTGTCTTTTTATTTTACAAATAAGGCCATCCGCGTGTGACGTCACGACATATCCGATGCACATACACCAAGTACCGTTAGACGAGTATTTACTATTACGTAATACATGTTACTTTGTAATTAGTCGAGTGATAGTAACAAGTTTACTGTTGGTAATATACTATAACTGCGTCAAATTACAGTTTAAGATTTTTTACTTCATATATCATTAAATTTACCCTACTATTTTAATAGATCTACTTATGTAGCAGTTTCAGATATAAGTAATTTTGCGAAATTAATTTGTGACTTGTCAAAAACAACCAATGCTTGCAGCTTTCTGCAGACAGTTTATAAAGTAACGTGTACGTTTGTAACATGTAATTGGTAAATTGGCTATAATTCCTTTTGATTAATTACTTAAAACACAAATTCACATTAAAGACTTGTAATTGTCCAAAATGATTCAATTCGTTTTGAATGGTGATTTGAATTCAATTAATTGTAGATGATTTGAGCTTGAGAATTATCGAAATAATTTTTGAGTTGAATTGTGAATTGTGAATTTAATTCGGCGGATATTACCCAGCTCTGGTTCAATACATATTGATTTTGTTTCATAACCATAATAGGGTGAATTTAAAACCAAATAAAACCTTATTATAAATATAAATTATAAAAAGACAAGCAATTCGAGTGAAGACCACTCCAGCTTTTATTTGATTGTGTTCGTCCTAAGATAGTTATTTCACGTAGAGTTTGAATGATTCAATTTGAGCATTTCATTTTAATTATGAAAATGCTAAAGAAACTGGGATATAAAGAAGCTAAAAGTTAAGGGACGACATTGAATATAATTTATTCCCTTGTTATCTTCTTTAAAATGTCATTTCCTGGTACATATTTCCAAGATAATAAACAATTTGCCTTGGACGTCATACGAAGTAGACAAACCACGAAATTCCAACTATTATACAATTAAATACAGTCGTATAGCTGTCATTTGCAAAATAAAAATAAGAATAACAAGACAAAGTAAAATTAAAACACACAAACAATATTTATGAAGCGTGTAAATAACAAAACAAACGTGATATTGCTAGTGTTTTGACGTGCAATGGGTTTTCTCTGTCAAGTATGAATAAAAATGTACCATATAGCGTAGTATACATACATACATATGGAAACAAATAAAACATTATTGAACCGCGGAAACAGGTTGTAGGTATTACAAGTGATTTTACATATAGGAAAATTCAATAATTCCAAAATGTAAACATAAATAAATGTAAACAACACAATAGAAACCCTATATATGAGAAAATGGAAACACAATGTTCATATTTTCTTTGATACAAAACTATACACAAGAAAATTGAAAGCATAGGTAGGTAGATATGTTATTCCACATCATATCGAAATAACATATTTTGTTTATCAATTCTGAAATTTGCCGGAATTTGTTCTATGCTTAGATAGTTATAATTTTCAATAGTTTTTTATGGCCTTTGGGTTACCAATATAAAGAAATATTGTAGACATAAATTATTAAAAGGTATTTGTGGATATTTTGGATGTGTTAATTATTTTTCTAAGGGTAGTATCAAGGGGGACTCCGGTAGTATACGGGCGATCGGATTCAAACGATGCTTGTACATAATTTTAATATATTTATCTTATAAGAATCATATGTTCTCTAACTGGTGCCGTTAGTAAGATAGTAAAATACTAGCACGAATTGGTACCTGCACCTTGCTTTTAAATATAAATTATTATTCTAATGATTAATAAGATTAGATCCTCGATTAACTCGGCTGTAGTTATGTAAGAATTGATAAAGTTATTTAAGGTAAGGTTTGCTAAATAACTATGGACTATCCTAGGAACGTTGCATATCTAGAAAATAACTGTGTTTATATTTATCGAGTCAAATATATAGCAGCGATTTGAGACGCCATCCCGACCTAGTACTAGGAATGCTAGACATTACATTACGTGTATACGTAGGTAGAAGAATCCGAAAAGTGTTGTGTAGCAATATTGACTAAATATGCAAATGAGTAGAAATCAGTATTCAGTGAGCATCATTTTAAAGAACGACTGCACACAAATATTTCAATGAGAAGGTGAAATCATTCAGATACATATAAATTTATTACAACTCCAATTTGCCATTGCTCTGCAAAATTATTTACAATTTACTTCTTCGTGTACGATGCTCCACTGCTTCAAGCTCACCACCAAGTTAAAATCTATTACACAGTATTCACTTTTTCATGGATTAAGTAAAATTTCGATTGCGGCCCACGTCATGATACGGCCCCCTGACGAAAATGGTTGCCCATTCCTGCTCTAGAGCCAAGGCTGTCGAAGGCAAATGTATGAAACTTTAATCCTCCTATTTTTGAAAACCATCCTAACCGAAAGTAACTGTGTACTCCTGTTAATTTTTCATTAACTCGAAAATGGCATGAGTTACAGAAAAAAGTGATTCGTATAAAAATTAGCAATTTTTGTCTAAAATGGTTACTTCGAAGATTGTACCATTTACTGAATAATCGTCTTTTAAATGGTTGTATTATATCTAATTACCATACAACCTGATATTGGCAATCTAACATGAATTTAAAACAAAATAAAGTAATATTATAATCAATAGATAGTTAAATTATAAGAAAGTCGATTGTCGTACACTTTAGTTTTTTTACATCAATTTGATATGATTACTAAATATTGCAAATTATTTTGAAGTACGCGAGTGCAATAATAATAGTAATGCACTATATAATAAACAAACAAGCATAGGTGCACATATACCTTCTGCTCGCCTAATTAGAAAATAATTGTAACAGCACCACTACACTGTAAATGTATTAGTATAAAAAGTTATTTTTATACATTCGCAATTTTATCTTGCATTTATCAATTCATGAATATTAGTGAGGTTATGTTGTGCACATCACCTATTTAAAGTATTACCACTTCTATTTTCTATATAACGCGGAGATAATTTATTTGCGCCAAGGGATATAAAATATTCCTCCATTTTGTCACACAGATTTCTTCGTGATTAAAACCTATCCTTACATTTTGCACTGTATCAAAAGAAAAAGAAAATCTTATTTGATTATTGTCATTGTAGCTTTCTTATCGGATAATTCACTTTCGATCATATTCCATATTTCACTTTCTTATAAAAGTACAATAAAATAGAGTATTCGAATCATGGCAAAAAATAAAGAAATAAATATGAACGAAATCACATTACACACAATGCATTTTGTTGTGTATGCATTGTGTGACCTCAAACTGTCATCTACTTTATTTATAACGGCGCGACCAGAAAGAATCAGAGGAAAAATCGTACAAATTATAATTGCACTTGTAAGTTCGTTGTAATGAGGTTAAGTTCAAGTTGAACTAGTGAAACATTAATAGTTAATTAATTTATTTACCAAGCATATTCTTAAGACAATTAATGGACGCTATAAAAATATACTATAAAATATAATTAGCTCAGGCGCGTATTGTGGTGAAATCTCGAGACTGAAAGTTTTCATGATCATATTTCTTCTTTTTAATATCTCGAAGAAAGTAAAAAGGTGTTAAATGCTTTTACTGCATACTCATATTTAATAAATATACTATGCACTCGTATAATTAAATATATAGATAACATCACTTTGTTTTCTCTATTTACACGGGAGTTAAAATGTGAAAAATAATATAACAGTTTTTGCGTAGCGATCACAGACACACAAATTTCAGTTCGAAAATGGTCAGAAACGATTCAGGAACAGTCAAAACGTGTAAATCTCGAGTTTTTCGTATGAGATAGTAAAAATGAATAGGTGGACAGAAAGACGATATCTGAAAATGTGTAACTGAGCAGATTAAAAGCAAAAATATAATGCTTTATATCCTATTGGTCATTGATCAATATATTTTTATGTGCGTCATATTTTACATGTCAAAAGTGATAAGATATCGGTCTTGTCAATGGAAAAAGAATTACTCCAACAATGCTAACCCCAAAATAGATAATGTTTGATAAATTGACAAAAATATTTTCAGTGACCTACAAAAAATTTATCATTTTCATTTATGAACTGTAGGTATACGAGTATATAGATGTCAGTTTGGAATTTTATAGATGTCACTGTCGCTGTATATAGGTACACAGATGTATATTTTTAATGTGCGCAAAAAATTGTTTTGTGGTACACGTGAACCTACGGATTATTACTCTTTGTCTGTCATATTTGACAAAAATATTCATAGTAGGTTGATAAATTTTGAGTAGGGTTAGATGACGAATACGTATACTTATACTTTATAAGAGGGCTATTTTCGGCATTTTTCTTAAAGTACATTATTCTTTATTCGGCTATAGATATAAGATAATATTACAAACATTTGTAAACATTTTATTGGCGTGTTAAAAAATTTTATATTTTAAAATTATCCTTTTTAGTGGCTTGCGCAATTGTATTTTAACATATGGCCATTTACCACTTGCTGTGACTGCAAATTTTAAAATCTACTTTGGTTAATGTCATTGCAGAACAGTGAATTATTTCATCCTCGCCAATCAAGTTCGCACACGTTCTTAGGTTTACATGTACCTATATTATAATTAGATATTCTTTTCAAAGACTGCAATCTCAAAAGTTTTATTTTTTACCAAGATGCTTCCTTTATTTTGGTTATGTCAGTGTTAATAGTTATCATAGTAATAATAATTTAACACTACATTTTACAGTGGATTATTTTCGTCGAATTTTTTCATGCTTGAAGTCTGTATTCTCCAAAACAAGATGATAAGACTGTCATTGAATAACAATAGTTGTTGAGTATGTGTATTGTCTGCTTTGTATTCGAAATACTTTTCACTTGACAGCTGTATAAAAAAGACAAAATGCGTTGTTCTTTTTGACATAAAAACTTTGATTACTTTCAAACGTTTTTCGTTAATTTAAAAAGTTTTTGGAATTTACTTCAAAACTTTTAATGATATACACCGAAAGTTCGTATAATTGTTGAAAATTAACCAGCATAATTCGAAAATTGACAATGCGAAGAATCTCATTATGCTAATTAGTCGGAATATTTAGATAATTTCTATACTATTTGTATATAATATCCGTATTTACATTATTTTCACTACATGTGAAAGTGTTTATTGAATTCTCCATTTAATATTTGTATTTTTAATATTGTTTATGCTGTGAAACTTTCCATTACTTGGTTGATTAGTTTTTGTTGATCATCATATGATATTTCCCTGAAATTCAACACTAATGCTAATTATTTAATTGGACAAAGACGTGTGAGGAGTGCTCGCAAATAAATGGTGCACGGCAAGTACGACATAACGCCATATTTTTGTGAAATGAGGTTTGGTCATTTGTTAATATAATAATCGCTCTTAAAATGTTGGTAAAGTCAAAATGTAATAAACAAAGTTATATCTAAATCAGGAATTTTATTGCAAAATTAATTACTTTAGATAATAAGGATAAACATAGATACAGGCATTAATGTCTTAATTTGGTGAAATATATATTTTTTTATTTATGCAGAAAACCTATTTTAATCACTAATACTTTAAATTTAACGAAAATCTATTTAAAACCACTGATTTTTTAGGAGATAAAATGATAAAACAATAATAATTAAAGTAATTGATTGTGGAATATTTGCAATTTAAAACTTATTATTAGTAATAATTTTTTTATGACCTTTTGCATCACAATCTCAAAAACTTTATGGATTATTTTTTAATCATTTCTACTAAATATTTTTGATATACTCAAATAAGAAAATAGTATTTGAATTTTCAAAATCATTATTTTCACTTATTATTCTATGGCTTTTGGGTTCATAATCAAAAAAGAAACTTCTATTTGTAGTATTTAGGAATGGTCTAAATTCTGGGAGTATAAGAGCTACTGGGTTTATACTGCGAACAAAATCAGATGGGATACTATTTGGTTCAAATCGCTCCTTTTTAGAAAATCAACAATCGCGAACTTTCAATGTAGAAAGTGAATTGAAGTTTCTTTTAACACTAACCCTGACCCAGAGGTCGTAAGGTCTACCTACTTCCTCATATATCACTAAAAGTGATTAATGCCACTGGTTTTAAAATAAATATAATCCGAACCATAAGCTATTGAAAGTCTCATATTAGTTGTATGTGAAATTTCTTTAGATCTCATTTATCATCTCACATATAACAAAAGGTGTAAAACTTTCTTATTCTTCGCTTACAACTTGCATCTAATTAAATTTATAATAATGGATGAAGAATTTAGTTTTTTATTGTCTGTTAAGTTGAAGTGACAATGCTGGGTGGTCCACCTAGTTAGCACGTGAGCCTATGAGTTATTATACACAGCCAACACTATTTGTTGTAACGCGTTTTGTGCCTTGCTAGTGTCGTCAACGTTGTTGTTTAAATGCATAAAAACTTTTGACTGAACTGAACCGCCGGTAAATTTTGCTAATTATTCGTGTTTTCTGCTTTTTAAGGTCTGAAGTGTGGTTACAACACTTTGAGTTAAAAGTTGAACTTTTAACTTTCAATTGGTGTTTGTGTGACGGATTTTTAAGTGTTTTTCATAGGTTATCTATTGTTGGCAGTTAAGTACCTTATTTCTAGGAACATATTCGATTTTTGAATACGTACTAGTTTGCATTGCTTTTAATATTGTGCGTAGGATATTTTAAATATCATCAGTGCCCAATTATCAAAGAATATATACAAATATATTGTGAAATCCTACCAGATTAAAAATAAAAAATAAATACAATTTCATAACTGTTACCATAAATACAATATATAAATTAACTAGTTTCAAAATCGATTTTCCAGTAAGTGGTGCGTTTTATATATTCATTTTCATATACGAATGTATATTGTAATTAAGAAATTTTTTGAAATCGAACGTTCAACGGAAATACACACAGACCATCCCTGAAGTGAATTAAAATTATGGCCTTTATATAGGACCCAGGTGCGCGCCTCCTATTTTTGAAGAAATTATCTTAACCGGAAGCAATAGTTTAATATTGCTACTTTTGTAATATCTCGAAAACAACACAAGTTAAAGAAAATAAATAAAGGTTAAAGATATTAATATGTTTAGTAATTTGCTTTTTTTTTAAATAGGGCAATTTTATGTTAATTAGTTAGAGTAAGTATAAGAAAGTCGATTGAATTTCAGTTCAGCTTTTTTCAAACAAGAATTATCTCTAAATCGCTTTGTATTCGAAACAGTAAAAAAAAAGGTAGATTTAAATTTAGTTTTTAAATATAGGAGTTGATTTTCTACATACAAGTTTAATAATTTTATCCTGAACTTCTTGCAAGTTACAAACCATTTAATTAATAACTTCGCTGTATAACTTTAAATTCTGACCATCGAATTATTGTTGGATGGTTTGTATTCCGAACGCGAACTATAGGCGAGTTAGCTGTTGACTTACGCATCCGTCAAATTTTAACTGCTCTGACTATATACTCCCTTACTGTACTTACTATATACTCTAATCGATATAATACGTTTTAGCTAATATGTACTCTAAATACAATCACTCGAAGCATACTATAATTATTTCAACAATAGTTATTTTAATTATTCTATGGGTGGGTGAAGTACGACAATAAATTTGAAATTTACATTCAAATGTCATGCAACATGACAAATTCTACGAATTGTGCTATATACAGCAATAAAATAGAAATAAATACTATGGCACGTCACATTTTTAGTTAACTTGTTTTGCGTGCACAAATTTATAACACGACGACCTGTGTCTCCTGTCGTATCCAAGGTCAGACACTGGAAAATCTACACGCCTTCTTCATATTTACACAGAAAATATAATCATACACTACGCACCCGTGTCTTGTTAATACTTTATTTTTTCTGTCAAAAAGGAAAAGAAGTTAATAAATTAAATACATTTCTAATAGGTTCTTGATCTCAAATCACGAACGTATAACCTTAGGGCTGTCTTTTACCAAACTTTTATTAGTTTTATGTTTAAAATTACTTATCACTAATATATATTTTCATTTGTTACAGGTATGCATTGCTGATTATTGCTTTTTCCAACCAAAATCCTTGTAGTTGGTAAGTTATCGTAAATTTATTAATGCTTATAAAAAGTATTCAAGTAACCAAGAACCTTGGTATTCATCATTAAAATTCACAAATTTCAAAAGCAATTTCAAGTAAATGGAACGTATTTTGAGTAGAACTTGAGTACTACTTATTGGCTTAAATATGGAAGCAATCCTTAAGGCTCTCTTAGACGCAGTTTACAATCGAGTGTTGACAGAGTTAATATTTTAATAGTAATGCTGCTGTTCATTTGCCCCTTGCCATATAGTTGGTAACTTTACGTTTGTATTTCGTTGTATAAGTTGGTACAAACTAAAACAAAACATCAATCGAAGTGTATAGGGCATGAACACCACATCTACACAGATTAATCGCATACTCTCAGCTCTTGCTTATATACATAACAATTTGAAACTACATATATATTAGAGGGACTTTGTCTTTTCAATTCGCTCTGCTAGTTGTTTGATTTAGATGATACTCTGTCTACTATTAACAATTCCACCAAATCGAAACACTGATAGTATCTCCGTAGATTGTGTATCTCTCATGCATTTGTGCTTTTAGATTATACGCTGACCAATACATTGCGGTAATATTGTTCAACAAGCATTTTGGTTTGTTGGTTTGTTTGTATATCGATTTCGCTAACATGCGAAAGCTTTGCAGCCTGATGACTAATGAGTATTTAGAGGATGAATCTATGTCTATTTATAATTTGCAGTTGTAGGATCTAAATGGATTTGCGTTTTTTATCGTGTAACTGGAGTGGCCTTCACTCGACTTTCATATACATAGTTGCTACTATTAGTCTATTTTAATGAATTATATAGAATACAGAAAAAATAAATGTATTGTCCATCATAAGCCGTATCAAATTCTTCATTCAACCCACATATCATTCGTGAGAGTTGTGATAGTTATTAGAAGTTAGATCGACGTAAACATTACACATGCGCGAACCTCACTGTGAAATGCTAAATTACATTATGTAGATTTTATATAGTGTAAACCTGTAAATAGTGTTATTATATGTAAATTTAACGGATTCGTCAAACAAAATAGCGAATCAAAGCGATCTACACTTATAAATTTCATAATACATGCACATTTATTATTCTCTTTACAAATTTTACTTGGAATCTTTACAAATACCTCTAATGGAAACTTTTATAAAACTGCGCTGACATCGTATTTATTTTGTGCACACAAGCCGAATGAAATCAAAAAGAAATAAACTTCTCGTTAATTCACTTCTCGAAATTTGTCTGTAAATATTACAAAAGTTACTGGCAAACAATTTTAAATTATAATACATCTTTACTCCAGACTTCGTCCAATTACGTATGTATGCATCAATTTTATTTGTTTGGGATTTTCTTGATAGATTCCTGTAATATTGAATACTTCGAAACTCTTTTCGCAATAAATACATCATTGGATGAACTTCTGAATTTATATGTAATTACCATGGTTTTCTGTTCAAATTTAAAATAATAATATCAATATACGAACAGAAAAATCAAGTTGCAACCTTTTCAGTTATTGTATTACATTATCATATGCAACAAAAATTAGATAAGCTTAATCTAAATGATACATTTTTCCAAATACTCAAAATGTAGATTAGTTTGTTATCAAATTAATCCAATGATTTAATTAGATTAACAATATATTTCAAGTATGTGATTAACATTTATCAATAGTGTATGCCGAAATAGAACCAGAAAACCGTGACCACGGTTATGGTTATATTATGGCTGCTTTGGTAATTAAGATTAAAAACTATAATTACGTAAATCATATATCTAAATTTGAAACAATTAATGCATTTATTGCATGTTTTGTGTATGTTTAGTTCGTAAGTATGTTCCGGATGGAAAGTTAGACACATAGACAGATGTATCTGAGGAATTATATTATTAAATTTTTCATAATTATTATTATATCGGTGAGTACTGTACTGTATTCCGTATATGATATAAACTCAAAGTATCCACAGATTCACCTGTTAAAATATTATAATGGAATTTGATAGAACAATCTGATCTACGCTGTGGATTGCTCCAGAACCTTGTGGAGAATCTCTAGATGTGTTCTGGAAGTATTGTGTTCTTTGTATATGCATGCCTCAAGGACACGGAGATATACAGATAGAAATAAATAGCGGTTGTGTGCAGTAAGAAATAAATTTGTGAATAGACATTGTTTGGGCGTGAGTCATAAATCGATAGTGCGAAAGAGAGACAGACGGATATAGTGAGAAATCAATAACTAAGTGAATGATGTTGTAAAATAAATACTTTATAGTAGAAATAAATATCTATTACACATGTACTACGCTTATACGTATTCCGTATATGATATAAACTCAAAGTATCCACAGATTCACCTGTTAAAATATTATAATGGAATTTGATAGAACAATCTGATCTACGCTGTGGATTGCTCCAGAACCTTGTGGAGAATCTCTAGATGTGTTCTGGAAGTATTGTGTTCTTTGTATATGCATGCCTCAAGGACACGGAGATATACAGATAGAAATAAATAGCGGTTGTGTGCAGTAAGAAATAAATTTGTGAATAGACATTGTTTGGGCGTGAGTCATAAATCGATAGTGCGAAAGAGAGACAGACGGATATAGTGAGAAATCAATAACTAAGTGAATGATGTTGTAAAATAAATACTTTATAGTAGAAATAAATATCTATTACACATGTACTACGCTTATACGTACAAGAGAGTAGCAGATTTTTGTGTGAAGTTAACAAGATTATATGAAACCGGAATTATATTTATAATTTTACATTGTTGTTATTGATAAAAAATAAAATATGGAGATGATTTATGAACATCAAGTAACATAACTTAATTTCACAGCAATATATTATCTCATTATCGCAATAGTTAATTTAACACGTTGATAAAAAAAAGTATATTCAATATTTGTCCAATGTCCACATGCGACACGCATTCAGTTAGCTTAAATAGGTGGTACAATTAGGAAGTACCTATCTACCGTTCTCTCTTTAATACGTATTATTAAGTAAACAGAAAAAATAGAAAGAGTGATTCGTCAACTATAAATTATATAATTAAGTTTCGTTGGTTAAGCTAACCTTGGAAATAATCGTTCAACAAATGACAAGGTAAGCCGAGTGATTTACCGTTATTAATTCTATCTTTGTCATACGGAGTATTGCGTCCAAACCGATATGAACCTAACTGTGCTTCAATTACTCATTTCAATTCTAAGCGAATTATATTTAGAATTATTACACGAATATATCTATAGCTAGCAAACTTGAAATTTTTGTTATATATAAAGGAAACTTATTTTTAAATTTGGTACCTCGTTGTACATTATGTACAAAAGAGCTATAGTATTCGGGTGTGTATGGCACATAATTTTTCTCACAAATTGGTTTTACATCTCGCTGATGACGATAATGTAGATAACTCATATATTTGGATGTATGCTTTCATCTAACTAGGAGTATTAATAGGAATCGTTGAAAGCTGCCGAATTAGCATATATTAGTTTAGAATTAATTTTAAAACAATAATATTACCCAATTTTCTTTTCTGTATTGTATCACTCGGTACACCAGTCGAGCATTAGAATACTACTTATTTTAAAACGCATTCCTAGTGTTGTAATATTTGTCCGGAAACGTGTACGAAACTATTTTGAACCCTAGCACACGTAACTTAGCGTGCATTTTCCTCTGTTGTTCTATGTATGCTGGCTTCCAGGTGATGATGATTTTATTATGTTTTTGTTAGTTATATAGCTCCAATGAAATCCGTACAAACTAAACACTTTCTTTGAAAATTATACGTAAAGCTAACGAGAAAATGAACACATCTGTCTACTCCTTATTCAGTGCTGATCGCCACAAGTTTTCTTGTTAGGCTGCATTAATGACAAAATAATGCAATTTTAAAAATCGTTGTGTACAAAATAAATAAAATATTTATTATTTATTTATCGAAACAAAATTAATTTATTTTTGCTGCAAAAACTTGAACACTTGTTGCTCGTTTGAGTAGAACAACTTTGCTGCAATTATAAAATACATTAAAAATATGATTTTACAGTAAAAACTAGTTTAACAGATTATAATCATTATTATTATCTGTGCTTTGGAAAAATGTTTAATAAATAAAACATTTTCTTCCATGAAATATTCATATACCAAGTACTAAAGTATGCATAAATTTTCATATCTCTACTATATATCAATTTTGACTTTTAAAGTAAAACGTATCAAAAATACATAAACCAACCAAGTTATAGCGATGACTATCAGAACTATTTGTCAATTTAGAAGGTGAGCCAGTCTACACCTAAGAGATAAAAGCAGGGTTTTTTTTAGTTATTTTTAAGCTCGTCGTATATTATATACTAAGGAGCTGTATTGTTCGGTCGTGTTTTTGTAACAACCCAAAAAGTAATTTTACGTTTTCCTGATTCTGGATATTTGATTTAAAGCCTTGGATACAAGTCGCTGGGTCCCTCGTTAGGCCTGAGATTATAGATCTATCTCCTCTGAAGGTACCGCACCGATTTTAACTAAATTGTCAAGTTTCCGCAATTTTTTAAATAATAGCCGTTATTCTTACAAAGTTATAGGGCTCTAAAAAAGAAACTCTATTATTTACTTTTGACTATATTTAAAAATATGATAAGTTATAATTGTGGCTGCCCATAAGTATATTTACTATTATGAAAAGGATTATTTTTTTGCAAGAAGTTTGACTACATCACGGAAACACATTTTGTTTTGTGATAATTATTCTTTGTTTTATTCAACGAGTAAGAAAGTAAAATATTTTTTGTAATACTGTGTCTATGAAGTTATTATCTTTTTCATTTTCTGAGCGTTATTTTTTTTTGTACCTTTCACTGGTATTTTTTGATGGTTCTTTACTGAAAATACTTAAAGGAGTCGAGTGAAAGAAAAAAGCTTTAGTGTGCTGTGAAAAACGCAGCAAAAGAGCTACAGAGGTTAAAATAAACTCCAGCAATATATTTGCGAGCCAGTAAGCAACCGCCTTACGTATATCACACGACTGCGAAAATAAATCTCGCACACATTATCGAGATGTATTGCTTTAGGTTTTTCTGTCGGAAATTCAAGTTGCTACAAAGGAGAAACACTATCGGACAATCGATAGTACACAGCATTATCTAATTTATGTTTATTGTACGTCGGAAATAACACTACATATTTAGTGACATTTAAAATGCAAAATCAATTTAAATAGGAATCAGAAAAAAATTAATTGTTATGTTATTTAAAAATTACTAAGCGCAGAACAGCGAAATTTTATTGAGCTTAAAATATATTTCCGAAAGAATTTACTATTTACGATTTTCTATAAACCGGCATTATTCATATTTCACTAAACTAGCTGCGGCAAGCTGGAAGTATTAGTGCTTCGAAATAAATAAATAAAAATAAATAAATAAAAACTAGTGCTAGTGGAACAACTGGGCGTGAATATATGCACTTTATTTCAACCGATAAATGAATAAATCCTTTTTGCTCACTTTTAACTTTTGGTTATGAAAATATAGCGTGTTGCTAATAGTCGAAAGAAGAAATATGAAACGAAAAATCCATGAACTGAACGTCTTTGATCTTAAATGATTCTGAAACAAAAAGAATATCACAACTGGTTATTATACCGAGCAAAAAACAGTAATGCCAATATAATAGTATAAAAGTGCGGTCATTAGGTAGACCTTAACGGTCAGCCTCCCGTTGAGACCAAGTAAATATGATTTTCATTGTCGGTGCTAACGGGGAATTATAGAATTCCATTACGATTTTCAAATTACATTTAATTGGCATTGCTGTAATGAATATCTCATTGTTATGAGATAGTGGAATACCTACCACTAGTTATTAGCAATAAAATAAGGTTGTTGTTTGTAATATGTGCGGTACGGTACGTACGGTTTATTTGTCCATAAATACACCAGCGACCGGATTCATATGAATATAGAATGAGATATGACCAAATAAATATAATACAGAATGAAATATTGAGTTATCCAAGCGAATTCTACCAAATTTACATACATATACACATACCTATAGGTCCATCCCAGTAATTTCACATATATAAATATATTCATTCATACATACATATAGATTTTATATATATATATATATATATATATATATATATATATATATATATATATATATATATTAATATCATTCCAAAATTTCCCTCTAAATTAAAAGTCATGGTCGAATGGTTTACAGGCAGATATAAATATATCAGCATTTCTGAACCTCTTCATTATCTGACTTACTAAATACATATTTTATATATGTAACACGACGTACTTATATATAATATTTTAAATTTAAAAATAATTATATTTAATTATTATAACTTTTGAGTTCACTATCTGAGATATTATTATAATAATAAAAAATCTTATAATTATTTGTAATTTTTAATTTCTTTTACGAAGTAATAAGTACTTACTTATTATTACTTCGTAAAAATATTGGGATCACCAAAATAATTGAACTCGAGCGTTCAATGGATATACACGTTTTCACCTTCCCTGAATCGATTGTGCCGATTTTCGGAGTGTCGTCTCTGTGTGTGTGTGTGTGTGCGTGTGTGTGTGTGTGATCGCTCTAGAGCCGAAACTGTCGAATGTAAAATTGTGAAACTGTATATGGTCTAAATGGGTAAATTCAGGACGAGACAAGAACTTTCTGTTAAGGAATTTTTTTGATTAGAGTACTTCTTACTGTGAGCTAAAAACCTCATATAGAATGCAAGAAAACCCAAGTAAATTGACAATATAAATGTGTAAAATCGATGTGTTTCCGTTCCGTTGTCTGATAAACACATACTGGAAATGGAATGAACATGCACAGTCATTTTCTGTGGCTTTTTACGCGCTTGTATAACAACCCATTGATGTTTTGTCTGTACAACTTTTTATCATTTCGTTTTTATTTCTCACTCGCTGCTATAGACAACATTTTACAAATAACTACAAATGAACAAAGCGCTGCCTAGAAATATACGTTAAAGCTTTCAAATAAACATTTTAATAGAGATTATAGATATTTTTGAAACATTAGCTAGCTAAAGTTTTATGAATAATAATAATAACTAAAATTGCTCACTGTACTGGTTTCAATCCCAAGTTCCACCAAAGTGCATTTATAATCATTCGATCCACCATTAGCACACACACACACACACACACTATGTCTATCTAATATGTTGTTGATTACGCCTGGCTGATACTCATAAAGAATCATGCAAAAATCGATTGTTAGATTTTAATAGCTATAATCGTTTCGAGGTCCCCTGAGGAGATTAATATCTCAAAGTTGTGTATGTGTCAAAATGAATGATTCTACCCGCATTTCAAAGACGATCTTCAATATTATTATTATAATGAAGCCACAGACACGTGAACTTTAGCGCACATACGGAGGATCGAGTGTATATTACATATATTTTATGTGCATCTTCCCAATGCAAGAAACTTTTCAAACATCTTATTCCGCTTACTCAAAACTAAATTATCTAATGCATTATGCCACTCGGCATGTTCTGTGGCTGAAGGTACAACTTTACCGTAAAATGAACAAAACATACCGCCATGTATCTTGAAAATGATGCTATAGTACGTGGCAACAAATAATAGCGTCAATTAGAACTAAAAGTTGATGCTCACATGGCACCCAGTGCAGTACCTACATATTCGTTAAACAATGTTGCTAATTAGTGTAATGCAGGGTAAGCTAATACAATTTACTTATACACGTACACCACTCATCCACAATTCTGTTCCAGTTCTCGTGTTGTGTCGCTCAACTTGTCTTCTTTTTGCCATTGTTCTGTTGTTCAAATTAGTTGGGGAATAGCACTCACTAACTATTAGCGTTATTAAATAATTCACTATTCAATTTTCACACTTTCTAATCGCCTGCCCGCCTAGGGACTTGAACTTTCATTTTTCGCAAATTGCATTAAAATTTGGTGGTTTAGTTTCAACACGCTTAAGTTTTCCAGACATTTCCACTAGGAATATTATTCAAAATACTGATGTAATCTTCACTCGATTTTCATATACTGTCCTGGCACTAAGAGAAGGATTTACTTGAACCAATTTAGGTTTATTACTATTAAATGAATCCCATATTTGAATCAACGTAATTAAATTAAATAAATGCTATATTTGCTAGCCCCAGATAAGCTCTCTTTAATATAAATAGATCTTATTAACGTATATGCTATAGATGAATTCACGAATTTACTTAATAATAAAGACAGAAACCTGAAAGAAATAATGTAATAGTCACATTTGATTCAAGGAAGGTCAGAACGAGTAAATCCGTTGAAATCTCGAGTTCGAAATTTTTCATGATTACAATATATATATATATATATATATATATATATATATATATATATATATATATATATATATATATATATATATATATATATATATATATATATATTAATATATATACTTCGTAAAAGAAAGTAAAAATAAATAGAAACAAAGCGATAGTAAAATTCTATATTATATATTACAATACTTCATTACATTTTTTCGTATAAGAATGTAATATATTATACAATGCAATTATTTAATGTGCATGCTACGTAATGGTATGGTAGATTGATTAAAATGTGTTTTGTTCAAATTCATTTTTCTTTGTAAAATTGTTGATGTTATGTAGGTTATGTTGCCAGGTTACCTGACCTAGTGTAACTTTCCAACAGTTGAACCATTTGTTAATCTTAAATATGTTATGAAGCAACTAAACCATCTAAAAATAATAAAGTAATAATATATTATTTGTTGTTTTGATTGGTTATAATATCGTTCTCAAGGTCGTTATTTCACTGAACAGCCAATTGGAACACATTACGTCGGCAATAGCGAATAATTTTACAGTAACAACGTTCTCTGTAAAATAAATTAGCAAGAACATCTAAATGACTCGTAACAAATAATTTTATCTTTATTTTCAAAATTAATTATTTAGTGAATTCGTATAAGAAAGTAATAAAATGTAGGATTCATGTGATGTTGGTGCACAGTGATAGCTATAAGTATTACAAGAGTGATAAGACAAATGAATGTCGTCGCAACGGGACCTTTTTATGGAATCTATAAAATCTTGCATTTTAATGGAATGATGTTCTTGTTGAAGTGAGGAGATTTCTAAAAAGTTATTTGCCGGAGATTAAACGTCGTAAAATGCGCTGGTCTGGTCTCTTTTGTGTTTTGAAGATGTTGAACAAGAGAAATAAACGGTTCAGTAGATGCAGGTAGGTACGGTACCAGCTATATCTTGTTATTCATCAAAGTTTACCTCTTCATTAAACGACGTTGTGCTGCTGCTGCTGCTGTTGGTGTACTTCACAGCTAGCTTTCATAAAGACATTCAAATGTTGGGGTTTCATCTCAGGAATGAGTTACGAAAGTTACACAACATAAATACAACCAAAGCCGCTTAGTCCCATAATCTTTGACATGTTACTCATTCAATACTACATTTCCTGCCACGAATATTATGCAAGCAAACTGTCTGCAGAACTACATCATCAGAATGTTTTCATTTTGCGTATATCATTTATATACTTGGATGTTTGTCAGCCGTTTTCTTGTAAGAGCAGACTTTGGGGTCGAATTTCTTCTGTAAGTACAGAATTGATATGTATATATTTGGAAGTGTTATAATCATGAAAAAGGTCGAACACCTGATTTTAATACATTGATATATACATTTTGAAATTTAAAATATGCACTAAAATATATTTTTTATCAAAGTAATCTACAAAGAATTGTAAGATATTTTATATTTATAACATTTTTTCAAATTGTTAACCAAAAGGCCATAATAATTAAAAACCGCTGCTCGCATCGCATATATTATAAGGCGAGCTGGACGCATCGGTGCGTTGTATTTACCGAAACTTTTTTATGGTCATGATTTCTTTTAAATCAAAACAAAATTTTCGTATATAATTTAAATATACTTTTTTTTTAAATTATTCAAACACAATTTTAAAACTCCCTAACACCAGATTTAACGAATTGGGCACTCATAATATGTGTATACTAATAAAGGTGTCCTTGGTACCATTAGAGGAGATGCGGCCACAAAATCTGAACCTACGAGCGAGCGACATAGATCTGAATAATATTATATACATACGTGTCTGAGGGCAGACCGAAATCAAATAAATGTGCAAATATTTTTTGATTCTGAGAATGTTACAGCCACTTGACGGAATACTTGTAAGATATTCGACCACAAAATTTGGTCTTACGAGCGAATTTCATATTTCGGAGACAGACGTAAATCGAATATCTGTGTAAATATTGTCGATCTATTGTAGGTAGGTACTGTACTGATAGCGTAGCAAGAAGGATATGAACTTTTTCAAGATTTAACAACATGGTTGTTGGATAAGTAAACACATAGCATGATATCAACAGCAGAATCTTATATAAGCTAAATGTCATCGTTGTTTACGGCTTTTGTTTATTTTATCGATATACCTACAAGTTTGCACATATACTGTTCGTTTTCTATACTATCTTTAATTTCCTTCAGGAATAATAAAACATGACGCAAAGTTCAATTTGCAGCTCGTAAAATTCTAACTGTCGCACTTATGGAGTTTTCCAAGTATGTTGCGAACTTGCCAACCAGATAGAACGTATGCTTGCCAACTTTAAGTTACCCACAAGCGCCAGGATTGGCGCAAAGCAGAAGTTATTCGATGAACTTGTGATAAGACTCGCTGTTGAAGTATGTCTTGCGTATTTTTGGATTATAAACTTTTTCTTTGAAGATTCACTTTAGATTTAAGTGGCACTTAATTAATACAAGCGCAAATATATTTAGAACCACATCTCCTTAGTAACAAACATATACTACAAGTACATAAACTGTGCCAGAATAGTAAATTTTTAAAATAATACATTGCTTACTTTTAACCTATATTTGACCACAGTAATTTTATCACTAATTACACCACTTCTACCATTTGCTCTTTTTACTTTCATATACGATGAAGAAGTGTTGTAATCATGAAAAATTGCGAACTCAAAACCACCCATTTTGAGATTTACAACAAAATCAATTCTTGGTAACTACGAAAAATATCTACAGTGGTCTGCACTCGACTTTCTTTTACGCAGTTTTCACTAAATATAGATATATATATATATATATATATATATATATATATATATATATATATATATATATATATATATATATATATATATATATATATAACCAAAATCAGCTATCAAATTAACCAATACTCTACAGAAATATTCTGAAATGTCATTTATCTAATTGAGTTTATTTTGTTTTCCTGTCAAAATATCAGAAGATCCGTTTTTATAAGCTACGTGCGAATCCATGACAACATAAACAAGATATTTATAAGGTTTCGTAGCATTTTTCTCGCAACTGGTACATTTTTTGAAGAAATGTTTCAAACAAAAGTTGTGCGAAATATTAATATCTTTCATTGTAAACAAAACTATATTTGCCGTAAGTGCAGCCGTTCTAGTGATATTGGAGATAGAACATAAAATGTATAGAGTAAACATGCACTTTCGGTTTACATATTCTATTCAAAAATAGGAGGTGTACATTTAGATCATATACAAGTATAAGTTTGAAGTTTCTCAATTTTAGATTCAACAATTTTGGCTTAGCTCTAGAGCGTTTACAAACACACACATACACACACAGACATATACACAGACGTCATTCCAAAAATAGTCACATTGGATGAAGGGAAGGTAAAAACGTGTATATCCGGTGAAATCTCGAGTTCGAAAATTTTCAAGTTTACAAGACTTACTCATTACTGCGTTTCAGACGGTAAAAATAAACGAAAACGTGAAATGCATGACTAATTTTCTTAGTCACAGCAATATTTCTTTAGCATTTTAATTGCTGATTCTTCGTAACACTAATTGACCATACAAAAAATGGCGGCCGAGAACAAAGCAACCACGAGTATTAGATAATCATTGTATATAATTGAAATTACAAAAATAATGTATTGATTTCTACTAATGGAACTCTATAGATTTACATGTTAGATAAACATGTCTTCTTTTATTGGATATCATAATAGCTAATAATTAGTAATTACATACATACCTACATACTATTGTTATTGGAAATATTAATAGCTATGCAAAATGCTATTATCAGGAAACGTAATTATTTTGAAAATTTGTGGATAAATTCTTCAAATTGTTTCTAATCTAATATTATTTATCCAATATTTATTATGTTATATTTATTATTCGTATCATTTTCAAAATAGTAAAAATTTAGCAAGAGTTAACTTTTACTACTGGTTTAACAGATGTCTTTTCGAAAATAATCAATTTTATTTTCGGTTATATCTCGAATTTGAATGATTACATGATTACAATACTTCTTTTTAGACATCGTCAAAGAATGTAACTAAGTTGAGCGCAGAATGAACAGTGCTACCGTACTCTGGGCCCTATATCGCGTAATCGCGAATTCAATATTAATTCCAGGAAAGTTGTTTTACAATTACGGCAAGGAAATTCTCTTAATTTCAAGAATTCTTGGAAAACAACTTATCCACGTATCTCATCTAACTTTGAAGAAACATGGTATCTTCAATAAAATACATAAGTTTATGTTCATTTCAATCAAACTTGTAATAATAAAACTCTGAAAAGCCATTAAATATTACCTAATGGTATTACCTGCCTAAATCAATAATGCTCAATTTCGAAATACACCAACTTTCCGATGTTGATGTTCACAAATTTTTATCCTACTGAAAAGTTTTCTCCTGCCATTATATCATAAATTCGTAAAGAAATTTTAAAATGTAGTTGAGGAGGGTTCGATTATTAGTTTGTCGTAACAACGTGTTGGACAAACAATTAATGTGTTTACATCCAGCAGGCTGATACAGACATTGATTAATTATAAATAGATGTAAAAGAAACCAGCGGAGCTGATCGAGATTATTTATCCAAGATTTCTGTTCCACAAAATTCCGTATTGATTTTCAATAATATAAAAATTACATTTAGGTTTCAAATAGGGTTTTAGAAAAATCGCAGGGTATATAGGAAATAATGTTATTTTAATTTATTTATTTACCTAAATTCTGTTTATAAATGAGATAAACAACCATATGCGCAAGAACCTTCAGCTCGCCCCACAGTTAGCTTGATAACAAAGAGAAACCTTTTTCTTTTCAAACATTTTTGTTATACTGATTTTTACCTTCATATACGTAATGTATGTATATATTATAGAATATGTTCATAAAAAATGTAACCTCGATATTTCAATAGAAATATTCGTATTAAGGTTTCCTAAATCCATTTTGACTATTTTCTCAATTACATCTATGTGTGTGCGTGTATGTTGAACACAAAAATATGATATTTTGAATTTAAAATATGCCTCCGAATTTAATACCTCGTATATTTGAAAAGGATATTTCAGCCGGTGTTTGTTTACCCGTGTAATTTTTTGCATTTCTCCGAAACGACACAAGTAGAGAGACAGCAAATCTTATAAAAGTTAAGGATATTCAAATTTCAAGCAACTTTTGTTTGTAAAGTATTTTTCGAAACATATACTATTTACTAAGAAATCGCCTTTGAAAACAGCCTTGTTTCATTTACGTTTCCCTAGTTACTACACATATTGATATTGTTTCATTGCAATGGTTGAATGAATTCAAAACAAAATAAAGTTATATTACATATATAGTGAAAATTAATATTAAGAGAGTTAAGGTCAAACATCAACCTCGAAAAAAAAAAAATACCGACTAACCCTTATAAAAAAAAATATCAGTGAATTCGTAATTTCATAAATAATGCCTGGTAAAAATGTTAATTTTTTTGATCGTACAGTTTCGAAGATAAAAAATAAAAACTATAAAAAATGACCTATTTTTGGGATTTTTATTTTTTATCTTCGAAACTGTGCGATCAAAAAAATAAACATTTTTACCAGGCCTTATTTATGCAATTACAAATTCACTGATATTTTTTTTTATAAGGGTGAGTCGGTTTTTTTTTGCGTAATCGAGGTTTGTTTAATCATGATAAATTTTGAGTAGTTTTATGTAATTAAGAAATATAACTTTGACCAAAAGTGTAACAATGTGTCCGTAATTCCTTCATATACAATAAACAGTCATTATTCAGCAGAATTTCTTTGTTTTCGAGCAAAAACAGGTAATTTCTGATCTGGAGAATTTATCAGCGTTTTAAAATGCATCGAATTTACATAGTTGTATAGTATCGCCCCCTGGCCAGTAGCATAACAAGGAACTAACGAATTTGGTTCGAGTATATTATGTCAACTTCTGAATTTCACAGATAGATGACCGTTTTACGAGTATCGCTTTGTTTACTAACAGTATTTGTAAGAAACCAAAGTCCTTGGTTTATTTTATATTTTAATATGTATGCACAGTTTGAACGCGTCATTACAAGATGTTAAGGGGTGAAATCAGTATATTTTCTGGCTGAGTTTAGCTATAAAAAACGCAGAAAAGTCGGTCGGTGGTTCGTGCGTGTGTGTGGGTGAATTAAATGCGGTTTGTGTACTTATGTGAATTTATGATTTAAACGTTTTTGTGTGTTGTTGGGACTACGAGTAATTTTTGGTTGAAACGTTTACGGAATTTTTTTGTTTGAATAGTTGATTAGTTTTGTTTTATTTAAATCTTTTGAACTTTGAATATTTTTGCTTTCGTTTTGTGAAAATGGTTTTATTTGATTTAAATCATTTTTATATGGAATATTTTTTTCGTTTAGCGTTGTGAGACGTTGTGAGAATAGTTTTTAAGAAAATGTTTTTTACTTGTAATAATTCTGTTTGTTAAAATCATTGTGGCTTCAAAGTATTTTTATAATTTGTTCAATCTACCTAAGCATATTATTTGTATGATGTATATATGAATTATTAATAGTGTATTACTTTATTTTACGGGGTAATAAGTAAGTATAGGGATCACCATAAAAATCAAGCTCGAGATTTTAATGGAAATATCCATTTTGAGGATACCTGAATTTGACTGTTTTCTCAATGATGTCGGTGTGTCTGTTTATGTGTGTGTGTGTGAACGAGCTACACGTTACAGCCTATACTGTTCAACGTAAAAATATGATGTATTGAATTGAAGATTTTTGTACCTCAGAATAGAAAACGTCCTATTTTGAAAAGAATATTTCAACCGGAAGTGCTCGTTTACTCGTGTCATTTTCTAACTATTCTAGATATTCTAATTTTAAACAAGTTTTATTTCAAAAAATTTCTTCTAAACTATATCATTCTCTAAATAATAGTTGCAATTGATTTTTTTAATATATATCATAGTTAGCTATTACTGGTATGTATTTGCTTTTTTTTTTCAAATTAAAAAAAATTAAAAATTAGAATTGAACCTGCAACGGAACCGTAATCGAAATTCATTTGAAAAGCCATATGTATTTCCAAATTTGTAAGCGTCTCGCTGTCTGTATGCAACAATGTATTATATTCACTCTTACATTTATTACGTGTAGTTACATTGATACATATTATTCAGTGTGCTATATTGTATGTATGTATGTCTCGTTCGGCGCATACACCATGAAAAAATAAATAAATAAACCAGTATTACAGTTCAATCAATCAAATTTTCTGTTGGATAAATTAAATAAATGTTGTCCTTTGTTCAATATCTTATAAACAGCTGCAAAAATAGTTTGGTATGTTCACATTTTTAAGATCCGCCCCTGCCATTAACGGAATTGTTTTTTTTTTATTTAATATATTTTTGCTAATTTTGTTTTTATATACAGTGCGTAATTTATATTATATATATTTTCATTAGGAATGCAATGTTTTATTTTTCATAAAGCGATATTTCGTTCAAGATTGAAAAATGAATGAGAAATAGAATTTTTCACTTTACGAATAAAATTTCGTTATGCCATATTGTAGTCATTGAATGGTTCTAGACGGCGCATTTTACGAAATTATTTATATAAAGTTTTAATATATAATAAATTAATAAATAAGACCAAAATTAGAATGCCTAAAAGGTTCCCGTCAACATAAAAAAATTATTAAGATAAATTATGAAATTTAAAATATACCATAACTTTTTTCTTTTTATCAAAAACATTATTTCAGATTGTAAACTACGTATAAGAACTAAGAACCTATCGAACCTAATAATTATAAAAATGTTTATATGTAAAGCCTGAAAATATTGTATATTGTGGAATTTTATTTATACTTTATATACAAACAGAAACAAAGCAAAAAAATTAAACGGGGCGGCGGCGACGGACGAGGCTGTCAAGGAGGGGCAAAGGGAGTCGTGGTGCGGGACGAGGCCGTGAAGCTTATAGCCTCGACAAAATAATAAATATCATCCCATTGCTACAATAATTATGTAATTTATTTATTGTATTCATTTTTATTTGTTTTTATATTAAAAGAAAATTATATTTACTTTTATTATACTTTATTTATATTATTTGTTTTTTAATTTTTTTTATTTCCATATTACCAATAAATTCAAACTGCCTTCAAATAATTATGGATGTACTTTTCTTTTTCGTAGTATATGGTCCATTTAGTAAACGCTAAAAGTTTTAATTTAATCAAAGTCGATTTTGATCATTTTTTTAAAGTTATCAGAAAAAGTTTATAGAAAAGTTCCCCCCCCCCCATAGATGATTTTATTTTTTCAATTGTTATTAACAAATAAGTGTTTCTATAAAACACTCTTAATTTAGAAAATGTATAATTCCTTTATTTATACAATTGCCTGAAATTTGGCAAAAAGGTTTTTGTGGTTGCAGATTATGATATTGGATTTAAAATAGATCTAAAAACAAAATGGCGTCGAAAATATTTAAATCGTTTAAGTTAAAACATACAAAAGTTATTATATTAATAGAATTAAATAATTAATTTTATTATTAAACTATAATAATGCATTATTTTTAACAAATTATTATTTTAAATTATTTTAATAATAAATTCTTAATCAGCGATCTCAAAAAACTCTATTTCCGAAATTTCATGAAAATATGACTATTTTTATACTTTTTCCCCCGTCATTTTGGATCCGCCATATCTAATATATACTAATTTTCATATAAATCAGACAACGCCTTCATATTATGGCCTGGTGTTCGGGATTTCGAACCACTGTGCGACGTCGAGTTTTGAACGGCGGTGCGTCGAATTTAGTTTATCAATTCTATAACTAAGTCTTGTAACGCTCATACTTACACTGAAATGTAGATTCTGGTACAAGGTCCGACACACGGTACATTTTCTGGAGAAAAAGTAACGAATTTTGTATGTTGAAACTTGTACTAGTCGAACGCAGTCAATCGGTAATCATTTACTTTGTAATAAACTTGTTTTACGCATTAGGAAACACAGTTGGTTTGGGATATATAATTCTAGTGAAAACTACGTATGTATATGAAAGTCGAGTGCAGGCCACTATACATTTTATTTCTTTGTAAACTGATGACGTTCTAAATGCAATAAAAATTAATTTACTTGTGATCAAAATGCCCTTTACGAAAACATTTATTAAAAATACATAGTTACAGTAAAGTAAAATGTGCCGCCGTAATAAGTGAGGGCGAGTGCCGCCAGCCACCGTAAATTATTTTACATATCGCTGCCGCTGTATAATATTTGTTGGCGCACAAACCTACACCAGAACAAAAAAAAAAATCACGCAATTTTGTTTTTAGACCAATTTTGAGGCCAAATTCGAAATCTGCGACCCCATAAACCTGGTTTTATAAAATTTCAGGCAATTATATACATAAATTAAAAAACACTTATTTTTTAATAACAATTGAAATAATATAAAGCACACCTTCTCACCTACGGGGAACTTTTCTATAAACATTTTCCGGTATTTAAAAAAGAAAATGATCAAAATCGGCTTTGAGTCATCTGAGTATATATTTTTATTTTAATATTTAAAATATACATATACATACTTTTCACTAACTCGGACATCTAAATTTGTTGTAAAATTGTTAATATATTATTTTAATTTTTAAAATTCGCGCTCTAATATCTAATCTAAATTTGAAATAGAAACCTATATAATATTATCGGCAATGGCAGAGTATAAGATTTTAGTTGATACATTGGCTACCAGAGGCACAGTTCTGTGACCACAGCCAAACTTTCAGTTTGCAATGCCCCCATAGTGGATTTTCCGCGAACTAGATAGACCTGATGGTTTTTCTTAAGTGATAATAAATAACATATTTAAAACCTCCAATTTTTGAATAGATACAAGCATACACTAATTGGCTGAGACGGATATAATATATGTGTATCAAATATGTGCATATAGAATCAGGGCAATCTCTGATTTTAAAATGGGTATATGTGTGAACGTATTAAAAAATTTCATCAAACCTAGCCACCATTCATACAAATTTGCCCACGTTAATTTTTCATATTTCACCTCTATAAAATAAGCTATTTAAATTCAGAGCCAGCTATTCAAATATTGAAAAGCAAATTATAAATAGTGAAATTGACAAAATAAAAGTCAAATACGTCAAAAAGCAAAAAAGATAAAAACCGTTTATTCTAGAATCATGAGTGACATACACCACGGTTCAGGTCATATATCAAAAGTTTAATGCATAATAGCACCCGGACATTTTTCATAGCCCCACGCTGCACTGCATCAAAGGTGGCCATGTCTGCTCGGCTCGGACTTTATTAATTAGTTTGTCAACAAACGCGCGAGCACGGTGACATTTGAATGTCGCTTTTCCATAAAAAGGGAAGAAAAACGCCGCCACGATAAAACTGTCGGAAATGTCACTCGCGTCATATACATATACGAAATACAAAAAAAGTTGTCTGTTTTTCTATTTAACTAAATGACATATTTTTGTTTCGTTTGCGTGTCTTTCAGTTTTGGGTGTAAATCATTGAAGATGCCAAATAGGTGTTTTTAAACCGACACGAATGGAATTTGGACAGATGTATTATTTATATGAATGTGGCACTTTTAAGACCGGATGAAGTTTGTTGGTAAATGCGTGTGTCCTGTCATATTTTAGGATTAAAAATATAAATTGCTTATTTGGTCGGGGAGGGAATCCATGACCTATTTTATTTTGCAGTAAAACGTATTTAAAGTTTTGCTTTATGACGTATGAGTATGAAATATGACAAAATTAAAATTTAACGAAACAAAAATTACCATAATTTTTCTATACTCGGTTTTGTTTTCACTTTTACATACTCAAAACTGACATTGACAAAACTCTTCATATCTTCGTCATAGAAATTTAAATTTTATTAATTTTTGTGCAAAAATCACACAAGTAAACAAGCATTTCCAATTGAAATATCATTTTTATAATTAGGAGGTTAACTTTCTCGAGATACAAATTTTAAAATCAAAACCGATTTTTCATGTACAACAATACTATTGTATTGTGTGTAGAGGGTTCATGCACATACACACACACACACACATCGACATCATTGGGAAAATAGTCAAAATTTACATTGAAATTTCGAGGTCGTTTTTGTTGTGATCTCAATACGTTCTTTAATTTATGGCGCATAAAGAAAGTAACAAAAATGGTTAGTCAATTAATTAATAATTACTCTGCGTCGTTTAGATCATTAGCGGGATAGTTTTTAAAGATGTTATGTTCAAGAATGTAGAGTTGACTGCATAGATTGTAACATCGATTGTAGTAACGATTGTAAGCTGATTGTATTTGACTGCACATGAGACTGCCAACTTTTTGTACAGCAGATTGTAAGAGTGGTTCGCCCTTTGTTTAAAATATGATAATATTTTCACATTTTTCCAGAGATGAACTTCAGAACAAATATTGTTCGTCATTTGTTTGAGAACAATATTTAATCTAATTTTGTAAACTGAATAATAACGGTTTTCTATTAAAATGGTGACGTTACTCGGTTGCCCGCAGAACTCGGCAATGACATCGTTCGATTGAGACAACTTCTGGTGTTTAATAACCTTGAGAAATATAGTTTAGTTAGCCGCAGGAACACATTCCACTATGGTGACATTGATCAATATACGTTTACATGTCAACGGGTAATAGAAATTACCATTAAACGTAAATGCATCTAAAAAACTGAATGTTTTCTTCATATTACAACGTTTTATATATATATATATATTTAGCTCGTCATACGACAAGAGTTGGGTCATGTTTCTGAAACATTCTTTGAATCAAATACCTAACAATATTATCCGTCGCAAAAAGTAATTTAACTTTCATTTACAAAGTTCGAATGTATTTCGATCCAATAACACTTTTGCAGTTCTGAAATTTCCAATTGAATTTAAAAGTTTTTGAATTCACGTTATGAAATGTTTAAATAAATTCAAATATCTGTTGTGTTCAGCATAAGATTTTCTTAAAAAAATTGATACAAGTTCACGTGGCATATTTGGCAGCTATAGAAATTAATATGAAAATATATTAGCAATCGTCGATTGCTTTCTGATTCTGACAACTGTGATTGTAAAATGTTGTGCCTATGATTAAAAATGCGTATTTCTTACAAATGGTACAGTTTTTGTGAAAACTTTTTAGGCAAAAGTTGTTGTTCGAGATCCCTAAATCGAATCAGACTAATTTCGAAATGACGTCTGTGTGTGCCTGTGTGTTCTACATCCAAACTGTTGAAATAAATATTATAAAAATTAAAACTTGAGAATGCACCTCCTATTCTTGAAATCAATATCTTATTACCCAATGTAACAATTTACTCCTGTTAACTTTTCAATATTTCGAAAATGACTTGAGTTAGAGACAAAAGGATTTTCATGATATAAACTAAAATTATTAACTACTTTTTGTCTAAATAGTATTTTCGAAAAAACGAGCCATTTACTGAAATATCGCTTTTGTAAATTAATATTTTCTATATACGTTTCCGTAGTTACAAGACATATGGATTTTGTTTCATGGTAATTGTAAGGTGAATTTATAACAAAATAAAGTATTATTATAGTGAAAAGACGAGAAAGTTGAGTGAAGATCAGTCCGATTTTTCTGTTAGTGCAGCTATTTTATTTCCTAAATTTAATCAGCTCTGCAAATATATCTTAGAACCAAATGCGAAATATATGTGACTTGTACACGGACACACACACACACACACACATATATATATATATATATATATATATATATATATATATATATATATATATATATATATATATATACGCATACACATACACACAGGGGTAGAGAGAAAGACATCACAGACAGAAATGATTGAGATAATAATCAAATCATACTCAGAGGATCGCGAAACGGTTAAATACATTAATACTCGCAATCGGTTTAACTAATATGATTCCTGTTAGTGTAAGTTTCTATGCAATTGTGAGCGTGCTACTCGTATAGCGAAAACTACTGCAAATAAATGTATGCAACTTTAAAATTAAAGTTGGTACGTAGCGCGGAACAAACCCTTCGGTGGTTAAAGTAGCAAATACATTTTAAAAATATGTGTAAATAATATACCTATCTGCGTGGACCAAAATAATGATTGAATAAATTTGTAAGACAGAATAATATAATTTGATATTTACATTGTTCATGGCGTGCCAACCAGCAAAGCGTAGCAGCACCGTCGATTTTTTCCGCTGAAGTAACGAAAATTTGTTCATCGTCTATCATATGATATGAATAATTCATATGCAAAAGCGACCCTTATACCTTGCTTGTAGCAAGCAAGTACAAAGCGTGCTCGGTAGGATCTGGCTGGTTACGGTTGTCTGACTGACTGTGAAAACAGTTTAAACCTGTCGAGATTCGCGCAACGTTTTGAGAATTCCGGTAGGTAAACAAAGGTTGAATACATTCATTCAACATTTTCTCTGCATATATAAGACAGTCTACAAATGAAAATATCTTTATACATTCTGCAGTACCTTGCACTTTCTTGCAATTTAAAAGAATATAATTTATTCATATTTTGTGGTATATTATTTATGTATATCATTTCAATAAGACTCGCAATATATATTATATACTCTTGATTTAAATTTTAATATTTGTTGATACTGCGGATTAATATCCATAAAAGAAACATTTAAAAAATATTAAATATTCAATAAATCAATTAGTTTCATTATTCAATCGTGATATCTTTTATTCCGGCGAATTACGTTCGCGTACATTCTTGGATACATACAACAATAATTAAATATTATTTCTTCAAACATTAATTTGTCGTTAGAAATACGTTTTCATTTTGTTATTTTTCAATGATAGTTGATACAAGCCGGATATAGGTGAGCTAGAGGCATTGGTGTTTGCACCAGTGATTGTTAATTTTACTTTCTTATACGTAATTTATAAATAAAAGTAGTGTGACCATAAAAAATATAATAAAAATACCCGTATTGAAGGTTTCTAAATCCATTTTAATTATTTTCTCAATGTCGTCTATGTGTGTATATGTCTTTTTGCTTGTGTGTGTGTGTGAACGCTCTACAGCCCCTAATGTTGAACATAAAAATATGATGTTTTGAATTTAAGAGGACCTGCTTATATCTCGTTCTCTGGTTAGCAATGGTAAGTATCTATTAACTTCTGACTTTTTTAGCTTTATATAAACAATTTCGTAAAACGTGCCCTATAGAACAATATCTATAATATATTATTGCAGTTGTAAAATGGAAAATAAAATAGATATTTTTTTTTTATTTATCCTTTCTAAACTACAGTTATATAATTTCGTTGTAAAAATATGTCGAATATTATTTGGTTCTAGATGGCACGTTTTATGAAATTATGTATATAAAGCTTAATATGGCAGAAATTTATAGATATTTAACATTGTTAGATATAAGTGGATGTAACTTCTTAAATACATATTTGTTTAACCTCGAAAAAAAAAACCTTATTTTTGAAAACGAAATGAGTCCGAGAATAAATGAATCCTATAAAAGTTAAGTATAATATTTCCAGCAACTTTTGTCATAATTTTTGTTTTTAAAATATACCATTTACTAATGCCGTATATGGTGAATAAAGTAGTAGTAATAGCCGGCCTTTCCATTTTTTTTTTTGCTGTAAAAATTGTTATGGTTTTATATTAAAGGATAACATAATGATACGAATTAAATTAAATAATACAATAACCTCTGATTGTGCGTGCGTGTAAAGTCTCAAAATTATAACAGAGTAAACACGAACCATATTATGTCACAGAGTAGTCCATGAAAACAAATTGATCAAATATACATCTGACGTTTACAATTGTATGTAAATAAAAAGGTAATAATTCTTTTATTAATATAATTTTGCTGTAAGATAATGAATAATCAAGAGAAAAATAATTTCACTGCTCCTCGAGCAAAGCGTTTTCAATAACAGTTATCTTCCGCCATGATTGGTTATGAGCTAGTTGAAAGACAAGCTGGACGCATTGGTCTCTACAGCAAAGAGTGTTATTGTAGTAAATGTATGTCGATGGTAACGTGATCTCCTTTAATGGCAATAATATTAGTGAACCTTCAAGGAATCGCTGCCAAATACATAATTTCAAACATTGTTTTTTTATGTAAACGGTCACTAATAATTAAACTGTTATTACAATCGAGTTTACGCTAGTATATATACATATTATGTTTGACTTTTTAAGTATGGTAAGATATTTATCGACGTCAAGAACGGTGAAAGTAAACCTGTGATTTTTTACTGTGTTAAGTAACGTCACATTATTTGACATTATTTCGGCATAGAAAAAATTATTTTTAAACCAAAATGTCGTCTCGTAGCAAAAAGAAATGCGGGCAGTCCATTTAAGTTTGTATAAAGAGCTATAGTGTCGTCCCGCCGGCACTTTACCAAATTGCCTTGGTAATCCTATGTGAATGTCCAACCGAGTTTTTCCTCTTGTACAATCATTCCCTTGTCCTTTCGACCCTATAACTTACATCAGTAGCACAAATTAAAGGTCCACGCTTGCTCGGAACCCGTAATAAATTTCACAGATATTTTATTAATTCGTGAACATTCTGTTTACCAATTTTTACATCCTTATACAAATGTATATAACGAAATATTCTAATAATCAAATCAAACTTGAGATTTTAACCTGAATACCTGAATCGAATCTGACTGTTTTATACTCAAGATTTTAATAGAAATATACATTAACAAATTTAGGGAGGACCTCTGTAGGTACTTGGTTTGTAAGTGTCTGTGAATGATTTATTTGTTAGCCATGTTTTATATGTATAGCGCAAAAAAATTCAATAAGGCTAAACATGTAACTAATACATTAAAATATTCATAATAAAACTAACATATTATATAACTCAAATATCAAAGTTCGTAAAATTGAATATTAAAGGTGGTCCTTCCTTGTTTCATTGCGAATTTTTACTTCACCGCAATGTAATGTTTTTCTAAGATTAATCGGAATAATCGTCTACTCAAGAATTATTTTATTTTCCATGTTCAGGCATTGCTTTAGTTCAAATTGATCTCAGGCTGCCCAGAGGCCAACAAAATAGATATCGGAACGAATTTTTTTGTGACTCACGTAATTTGTCTGAAATATTTTAACATTAAAAATGAACTTCAATTAATTAAAAGATCAATTTAGACCGTGCGGTTCCGCTATATATAATAATCCCACCATAAATTTCAGTCTGAACTGCGATCACCCTTCGTGCGGTCAGTTACAGTCTGATTGTGGTTGGCGTTATGCTATAATTAAAATGTATAAGCTCTCCGTTGCCAGAAACAAAACCACTGTTTTACATTATATATGCATAAGGACGTAGGGAAATATTTCAATTTAAGTTCAAATATATCTTTTTGTTCTTCGTTGAAAATAAAGGAATTTAATCCCGATAAAAGATTGTGATGCATGCAGACGTTTTGAACATTCCTGAATGCCTTATGATTCTTTTCAAGTTGACGTATTTATGGTATTTTCAGGGAAAAAATGCCTTTATTCCACTGATACTTTAGAGGTATCTAAAGATTTTCTATATCATTGGTAAAAATAATTGGATTTATGAAAATGTTTTACAGAATCTAATGTTTCTTTCAAATATAACGAATCTCCGTGGTTTCTCGTTCTTACAGGTTTTTTCATTAAAATAATTCTTACTATTGTAATTCGCCTGATAATTTACATTGGATCTTCTAGTGCTACGATTTTCGTGCACTTCCTCCTTACACCGAAATTTCCATTTCTATGGATACACTTATAAACGATTACCCGTTTACAATAACAATTATGTTCCACCATGATTGGTTATGAACTGGTCGATAGGCAAGCTGGAAGCTTTAGTCTTTACACCAATGAGTGTTATTGTAGCTATGTTGAGATACGTTATCTTATATAATGACAATAATAATAGTGAACCTTCATTTTCTGTCGTGCTACCAAATATATAATTTCAAATATTGTGTTTTATGGGGAATAAGTCACACAATTATGATTTGATTATGTGAAACAAATGAATATTTCAAATGTCAACAGTAGATCAACGGCAACGAATGGAAATGTCAAAAGTTCAAATAAAAGTATGAAATAATAAGTTTTACAAGCCGTGAAGTAGCTTTAGCAAGGACATTTTGCGATTTCAAATTATATGATAATCTTAACATAACCTATGTTGACTGTAATTTTTTATTTCTCATTTTAATTGATTATTAGTTTGTTATCCAATGAAGTCATAATCAGATGCGGTTAACGCTGGTATATAATTGAAGATTTAGTAAAATAATTTAAGGAAATCATTAATGATGTAAATTAATGAAGATATATATATATATATATATATATATATATATATATATATATATATATATATATATATATATATATATATATATATACGTAATAGAGGTTTAGCGTTTATAATAACAGGATGTAATTAATAAAATAGTGAAATAGCGCAAAGATGATTTTTTCAACTTTACTAAATGACTTCTTAAATTCAGCCAATCATTTACAAGTTCGTCTCGTAGCAACGCTAACTAGCATCGCTCTAGTACATATTGTATAATTACATTATGTTATGTAAATGTCAAAATCGTAATTTTGATTTCCTATCAATTAATAAAATTATCATTAACTAGAATAGATGTAAATTATATTTGCAAAACTGTATAAAATCTGCCACTAGAATACCTGCAAGTCAATCAAAGAATCTTCACAATTGGATGGAAGTAAATTTTACATCTTAATTATAATCTGTATCAAACTTTATTACGTCTAAATTTAAAATATCAAATTTCTTAAATAAATTCACTAAATTGTCAATTTTGGACCAACCTGGCATTAAAAAGGAATGTTTAAAACAGAGCAATATATAAAATTATATTTATATATTTTACTAAATTCAGGAATTGATCATCTAAAAACCTTTATTTTGTCTGGTATCTGAAACTTTGAGTATATTAATAAATATTTTTCTTACTATTTGCATCATAAATCCTAGTATTTAAATTTATTATTAAATAGAATCTATATCTTTAATTATTAATAATAAATAATAATAAATAAGTCCGTATTATAATTTTGTTGTTGTGTTAGACAATAAAGTAAAGTAGAATAAAACGGTTCCTTTTTTAAGAAACTGTCCTTCGTGTACTGCTTGCACATGCGCGACTGTGTGTATCTAAAATTAATACCGCTGTTATGTTTAATAGATATCACTATCTATTTAATTATCAGTAAACATTCTCCTATCATGTAATACAATATGTTCACTAATCTTTGATATTAATTTTATATTTTATCTGTTCCAGAAACGAGCGACATCAGTTCAAGTGCACGGCACCAGCGTTCGACATTGGTAATACCGTAATATAAGCATATCACACAAATATCATTACATAACCAAATTTACAGTGCATTTAAAACACAAACATTCCATATCAAGAGAAATGTGCGTCTACTGTGATAGTATTATATCAGTGTATCACCTTATCACGAACTTACTTAAATCATGAGTTTGAAACACCGGCATAAAAGGTAAAATTTAGTGTTGCGTACAAATAAAATAAGTGTCAAACAGTGCAAATTAAAACTTAAATAAAAACAATAAAATAAAATGGGTTTCCTATCGAGAAAACGTTCATTTTTAATCAAATTAATAGTGGTAGTGTCTACAGCATGGTTTACAGTTGCATTTTTATTATACACTGAAAGCAGACCTATACCTAATTCAATAAATTCTCTGAGTGCAGAAGGCAATGATTTGCCTGTTATAGCTGAGGCACTTAAGCGGGAAACAGAACGGACTCAGACGCCGGCACGCGCCGTTCCCAAACCGGTTGAGAACGACGGCGGTGTGCTAGTGCTGCCGCAGGCGAATTATGGCGAGATGGGCAAACCGGTTGTGTTACCCACTAATATGTCCACCGACGTGAAAAAAATGGTCGATGAGGGATGGGTGAAGAACGCGTTTAATCAGTACGCCAGTGATTTGATCTCGGTGCGAAGAAGTCTACCCGATCCCAGGGATGAATGGTGAGTTTTTTTGGGTTCTTCTTTTGTTATTCAGTAGCCATCACACGCAGGCCTTAATTTATAAATATTTTTTTGGAAATTGTATTGATGTATTTTGAAATATTTTTGTACGCGGGCGGCTACCCAGGTGCTATCCAACCCCTAACCACAGGCAATACATACCATACACACATATAACTAAAGTATCTTCTGTTACAACTCATTGACAAAAAGGTTTTCTACTTAAATTTGTAATCATTGCTTTCCATCAAATTTATTATACGGCGAGCTGAAAGCACTAATTTTGCGGAGACCAGTTGTATAGGGACGAATTCTGTGGGGACCAATTATCGGGAACGAATTATCGAGGATCAATTCTCTGGATCCCCACACAGACATATCAGTCAAATTAGTCAAATTGTACTAAGGGAGTTCCTAGATAACCATTAAAATATAGTATGAACCCTCTATAATTTCTTTAAAAGTAAGTAAAAATTAACTAAAAGTCTGATATCAAAAGTATATATAGGTTTTGCAAATAATAGAATTACACCTAAATGATAATATATTTTTTAAAAGATTTTAAATGCTCTGAATTATTTTAAAATTGAATCCAAGTTTGAAAATCTTATCTTATGCACCTGAAACGACTGATAATAAAATAAAATATTACCAAATATTTGTTTAAATAACCTATAAATATAGCGTACATTATATTTTATGTGGCTATATCAACTCTGAAGTTACCTTACTGATTTTAACCAAATTTAATACACTTGTGAAAGCCCAGACATCGTCGTATTACAATTCCAATAACTAATTCGTTAGAAGGTCGGAAACTTCAAACCAAAACCTCAATTACAATACATTTTAATTTATTATGAAGCTTATTAATTTATATTTTATTTGATTAACTTTTACTCCTGAAGAAAATATTTGTAATCTTAAAATGTCAACTTTATAAAATTCGTATATTAAGTGATATTCTCAAAAGTAGGTATTACTTTCTTATACGTAATATAAAGTAATGTAATTACAAAATTAAATCGACCTAGAAATTTTAGTGGAAATATCCCTTTTGAGAGTTCCTGAATCCATTTTGATGATATTCTCAATGACGTCTGTGTGTTTGTCTGTCTGTGAATTTAAGACTTGTAAATCGAGAATAAATAAACATATTTTTGGAAAAGATATTTCAACAGGAAGTACTCGTATATATTTTTTTGCAAAACTGTTAAATGGGCACGACTTAAAAAAATGAATAATAAAACGTATAAAAATAAAAATGTCCAGCAACTTTCGTTTCTCGAAAATTGTACCATTGACATTGACTTTGAAAATATCCATATTACATTGACGTTTCCCTAGTCACCACACATATTAATATTGTTTCATAAGAATTGTAAAATAAATTTAGAACACTTTATACACTATAGGGAAAACTAAGTATAAGAAGAACGACTGAGGGCACTCCAAATTTAGTGAATATTATATAATGCAAATAGCACAAAATGAGGACTGAATAGGAACATTCCTTCATTTCACTTTCAATGTTGTCCGATAATATTCAAATAATTTCGCTATACCTGAATCCTAATATTCAATATCTTGCATTCTTGTGCGAAAGTTTCCTTGAAATGTCATACATTTCCGAGTGCTGATATAGATACAGAACGGAAGGTATCTTCTTGTTACGGCTATGATGGTTCGCAATCGTCCTATTTTGAGATGTTTCCATTTTACATATAAAGGAATTTGCTACACAATTGGTCGGTTCGTTTACCAATAATAGCGTTTCTCAAATATCATGTCTTATCAATTTTCAACGGTATTTTACACCAATCATACCTAGTTTATGGAAGATTCACGGATATAATACATTAAAGCATCTCAGAAGAAAATCACCAACATAAAATATTGGCATTCAATTTATTTTGTCTACAAATTTCGGCTAGTATTACTGATAAAATTATATAAATAAATATTCTGGCAAGCCTTAAGTATAAAGCTTCTTAATTTTGCCTTCAACAGTTATGTCTTTAAAGCGTTCAAAACAACACAAACACAGCAACAGAGTCAGACACATACACCTACCAACTATTACACATACATTAATGGAGGTCATAGAACGAGGGGTTTATTTTTGCTATAAATATGAACGTGTTATTACAACGTCTTTGGTGCAATAGAAAAACGAAACTTTGGTATAACTTTGAAAACAACTGAACTATTATTAATCTTCTAATCTAATTAAATGTTAACGGAACAAATATTTCATCATTAATCCTAAACTAAACTAGTATTTCATGAGCCATTGCATATGTTCCACATAATTTATATATCCTGTTATACTCGATCAGACTGAAGCAAATTATTATTTTAATTTGCCACCAGTTTCCATAAATTTAATTACAATAATTCGAGAATTAATTACAATTGAATATAAATTCTTGCATAAATGCAATATTTTCATAAAATAGACGATTTGTATTTGCGCAATTATTTATGTTCACCTGCATAGGATTAGCTGCGCTGGTAATGGCGCTGCGAAGAGGATTCATTTTAACACATGGATTAAAACCGAAAATTTATCGCCTATTTTCTGTGCCATTCATATAATCATATAAACACATAGTACGTATACGTTATACGTGTAGGTATAAAAACCAATGAACATTTATACTGGATTACCCAGTAAAATATTATGCCAAACAATTTATACCTACTACTTGACATATAGGTTTTTGCTCTTTTTCCAACATTTACCAGACTGGCTAAGATTAATTATTTCATTTTAAAGCCTTTATTTTCCTTGCATATTTACGCAAACTGTCATTCTTGTGCAAGTTCTTCAAGTCTTTTTAAACGAATATAAAGTTTTTATAAACGTTTTTATTTCTTGGGCGTAGTTTATACGGGAGTATTATAAACAAGAAAAAATTTAACAGAAATACACGTTCTTTTTTTAATGTACTATTTCCTAAAATATCGCCCCCATACTTCATAGTAGAATTATTTACCATTTTCACACAGAATATCTAGAGAAAATATTGTTTTATTACTTGAAATTAACCCAGGGTTAACAATATCTAATGTCATCGCGTAATCAATCATTTATAAAGTGAAATACTCCGTTCATTATAATGGTGGAGTTGATTTTAATATTATTTGTCAAGTAAATAAACGTGAAGAGCCTGTGCGCTGCTAATGAAACTAATTAGCTGGGAGATGGTGTCATTATTAATGTAGTGGAATATTACAGTTGGTAGCAGTGTCTCGGTAGCTCGTCCGTCCCCTCCGCCTACATTATAATTATTACAGTTTGGTACGTAGAGTCAGTGTGCAATTTTCTTGTTTAATCGTGTTCGTATAATGCGGTGTAATCGTCAGATGGACGACTTTTCGAATTAGTTTCGTATACCGTTATACTTCTTGTTTAATCTTCGATTCTTTGCGGATACTTACTTAACTTCAGTCTCCTTCTTTTGCGTTTATATTTGAATACGAAATTAGTCTGTCTTAGAGACTTCATTCATTCGTTTTACTTGAATTAATTAATGGCTTGTGTCTTGAGTTTTGTATATTACTTACATTACATACATTTGTTGTGAACGGGAGGCTTAATCCTTATCCCTTAAACCTTAACCCTTCAAATGACGAATATAATTTACCAAAGTATATATTTATATAAAACGCAACATATATTATTTTGTTTTTAAGCAATACATTTCAAACTGAAGTTCATAAAATATTACATATATCTTGAAAACAATTTGTGTAGCACTTCCGTATATCAACATCGATTTCATTCAATCTACGTAAATATGGTAAACATGTATACAGCAGACACATGGATATACACATATGTTTAAACGAAGAAAATTGTTACTGTGTCTAAAATGTTCTTCATTACTGGCACCTCCACCAGATTTCACAAATAAATCGAAAATTAAGTATTTTTCTTAAATATCTACAAAAGAAGCATACATCTCGATTTTCTTATATTTTACTATCAATTTTATATAATATTGCTTCGGTTTGTTTTTAGTTCTTGCTAGATTGCCTTGGAAACGCAAATGTAACATACCTTTTCTTCATACTTGATTGTTCAGTAAATGGTACATATATTTATATATATATATATATATATATATATATATATATATATATATAATAACAAGCATTGGTACAGGAAACAATGCCTTCAAATCGCCGTATATTATATTTAGTGGATAGGAAAGGAAGTTTTATATTGAAATTATGTTTTTAACCTCTACAATTTAAATGAAACCTATTTATAATTTATAACCACTGAATTTTGGAGAGATAATAGGCAATAATGACATTATTATTGATTGATTACTATCATATTTTTAATTTTAAAATTATTCTATTTAATAAATTTTTCTGGCCTTTGGGTTCATAATTTGTAAAAACTATGGATATAAAACGTCATAAAATTATTTGATTTTTTTTTTTTGATTAAATTAAAAATAAATATTTTTAATTATTTTTTTATAGTTATTACGATCTCAAATAATAGGAATGCGTTTATTAAAAAAGTACTTTTTTCTTGAAATTTTGGTAAAATTAGTGTTAAAGAGGGCTAAAAATTTTGGGACCCTATAACTCCGGACGTGTACGGACGCTTGGATTTAAATTGTGAGGATACTTACATGAAAGTATATGAGTTATATATATTTTTGGATTCAAAGCGTCGAAACAAGAACTTTTCGTTGAGGATTTTCTTTTATACGAGTTTGTTACAGACCCACAACTATTCCCTTAGCTCTTTTGTATTATAATACGGCGAGCTAAAAATAGAAAAATAAAAGTATTATTAATCGAAATAAAAATTATGTAAATGTGAAATAATAATATGTTTTCGCTGTGTTGAATTCATTAAAACAATATATTATAGTCAATTTATGTTTATTCTGTGCATGCAACTGAACATAAGTCAATTAAGAGAAAATTGCAGATTAATTATAAATTTGAGTGTGTGGTTTTGAGTTGAAAAGCTATTACGTAAATGTAGAATTTGTTTATTTGCTGTGGTCAAATATTGTTTGTTATAATTAAACATTACGTCAAATATTAATGATGCCAGGAACGGCGGCACGTACGACCGACCAAATCCGACTGGTCAGTCATAAAGTTTGCAAAATTTCAGTTAGTTTATACTAGACTATCGTAATTAATATTAGTTCTGTGAAGTGAAGCCGCTGGCCGCGCTGAACTGCACCGAACCGAATCGAATCTGGTTCAATGTAAACGAAGTATAACTGATGAAATCGACCGTAATATGCACACGGGGAGGCAAGCAAAGTTTAACTAGTTCAGTTACGCATCGATACTGTCATAATTTATACAAAACTTTGCGTTATATATAATGAAAGATGTCAGTTTCAGCAATCTACAACCCCGTTGCGTCTCTGTTCTACCAGCACCACCGTTTGCGTCGTTAACTGTACCCGAAACGCGTGCCACCACCCTTTTCACCCCGAAAGTTGCTCCTTTTACACACCGACAAACTGTAATAAATGACATTTGGTATTAATGTCACTGCAACGCTGCAAAACGGCAGCCAACCTGAAGTTAACTTATGATTCAGAAAGTTTGTCAAGTTTAATGAACTCTGACTTTTTCAATGGGTTGCGTTTGTTCACGTGGATGCAGCCAGAATGAAATATTTAGAAGCATTTTATGAGATTGCTATATTTACCACCGGTTGGGGATGCATTGTATATTACTCGGCCGCATTTATTACTAGCCGTACTAAAGCATTTGATCGTATATCTGTAGCATTCTTGAATCAAAAACTATCTTTAACAAATAGTCGTTCTGAATCCAAAAATGTATATAACTCACATTCTTGGATGTTAGTCGTCGCTCATAAGAACAAATTTGTGTGCTTTACTCCTCTGAAGGTACCGAAGCGATTTGAACCAAATTTGCTACACATATTCATTACTATCCCATTTGGATCCGCTCCCAGTTTAAATTAAATAGCTTGTATACTTCTCGATTTATAGGGCTCCAATATTTGGAACCCTACTTAATACTACCTTTAGAAAAAGCATAGAAGTATAATATATATTATTAATTATTATTATTACTATGTCGTGCTTCAAAAACATACATATGACATTTGCATGCTGATTTAGTTTTTCTTAAATTGCTACTCGAGTTATAAACTATATTTCTTTTAAAATTTAAAACAAAAATAAAACATTATTATAAGCATGAGAAACTTATCGGCAAATCTGCTCATTGTTTATTTATGATATAATAATAAACTACGAAATATCTGTGTACATATTCATTGATTATTTGTAGAACGTTGGAATGTATATTTTAGCTATTTATATTTTTATTTATCGGTTAAAAAAATAACTAAGCAATAAAATAGATATACATTATAATGACATTGGTGTATTACATCTTATCTTCATGTGTTTGATTCCATAGGGGAACATTCAACCATCTATCAAGTACCATTTCCGCTTGAATACCCCGGTTTTCCTTATATAAAAGACGTTATGTTTATAATATTTTAGGTTATAGTAAAGATACCACCCGAAAGTAGGTACATTCATTTTGTATATGTCACACCAAATACTCTTAGAGCCTTTTTGTCTCTGGATATTATCGCAATATCTTCAGACGATAAAAAGTTTATTTAAAAGAGTGTAGCATTGTTGTATATTAAAAAAACTGAAATGTCACGTTAAAAATTGCTGGTGTGGCCTTCACTCGACTCGCTATCAGTATTTATAATAATGCTTTATTTTAAATTAAATTAAATTTACCTAACGATTGTTATTATATAAAGTGAATTATATGAATTGTAACTATTATCAAAAGCGTTTTTTCAGTAAATGATACTTTCTTCGAAAAATACATTTCAAACAACTCAAAAGATACTAGAAATTAAAAATATATATATATCAAATCCCGTGCGTTATAATAGCAAACATAAGCTTTGTTCGTTTGTCTTGCACTGATTGTTCAGTTCATGATTTGTCTCTCTTCCACGTATAATGAAGAAAATGGACAGATTATAAACTGAGCAAGAAATGCAGCACAAACGTACAAACCTATAGTCTAGTTTATAAAGTCTAGGCATGTCTAGTGTTATATTGAGAAAATAAGAGCACTTAACGCCACAATGATTTTGATGACATGTTTCTATGATTTATTATACCCCTGATGACAGAGGTGTGGTGCGTTACACATCGACCGCATATTATTTTTTGGGTTAGCTAACAGCAACCGTCATCATTATTGCCATATTTGTTCACGTTGTCGCTGTAGGGTAAACCACAGATCAAATTCGCACAAATTTTGCAAATTGAATCTATATAGGAATCGCATTGAATATGTAATTAACATCAACGTAATTGCTATATCTAAACTCTCAAATATTAATTTATAAATAATGAGCGAAATCATCTTAATTGAATCATTCATTTGATTGGAAACAGAACATATTTAATCACTCGTAAAATATGGTGGAGGTGCTTAGTTATTTGTGTTTTTAAACGCTTACTATAGTGACGAGAACTCCTATACTTGGACACATTTCTGTTGACACTTGACCGTTTTCAAACCAATGTATACATATTTTCTGGTATATTGTTTTATTGTGCGATCGAATATTCCAATAAAACTCACCTTTTAATATTCTACTTTTATTTTAAATGTTGACATTCGTTTAACAATTTAGTATATATGGTATAACCATGGATACAAGACATAAATCTATTACTTTCAAATGCGGTTTTTTATTAAATGAGATATTTTGATAAATCTTTTCAAAGAGAAGTTATTATAAAATATAATATTTGTAAGTTTTATGTTTATTTGTGCCTTTATTGAGATAGTAAGAAACTAGCTGGAGTAAACTTTATCTACTGATTTAAATTCAAAGTTTCATATTTATATTTCTAATAATTTTTACTTATTTTTTCCACTCACACGTATTCGATTGACGGTTGCTCATAATTACAATTTAAGAGGAATCCCTACCCAGTAGCATGAAAACAAAATTCATCATTCCGCTCTTGACGTTTTCTAATCCTAAATTAAAATATAATCGTTCCAAAAAAATATATGTCGCTTAAGTATGATCTAATGCACGACTGTACAGACGAAATTTTATTAAATTTATATATTTTACATATAAAAATAAATGAAACATTTTCTCCAAAAATTGATGATTTTCATACGAGGTTTATTATGAATTGAAGAACGATATTCGCAATTTACGGCTGTACATGCCTAGATTGAACTTTTAACTTGCAATTATTAACAGAAATATCTTTTAAAAATACATTTTATAGTCATATTTTGAAAAACTGTGGTCGCATTTTCAAGGTAACTGTATTCTAATTTAGCTACTGCCTCTAGCGGTAACATTTGTAAACACTGCGGTACAGTTGAAACGCAAGCATTTCAATATCTGGTTTTTATGTATTTTATATATTGTTATATTTGTGCTACTGAATAATGCTGATAGCAAAAAGTGAGCTCGGTAGGGATTCCTCTTTAGACTACGCCCTAGAAAGTTTTTCTGTGATCACTATGCTTACGTATTAATTATAAAAAACATAAAATTCAAAATCCCAGCCTAATTTATAATTCGGCGATAAAACGCTGGTTATTTAAACTCTAATGCCGTTTAGATCCTTTTGGGTTGAAACGATGCTATTTTTAAAAACAAAGTTAATAATAACCATTACAAAGATAACAAAGCAAGCTTAAACTATAGTATAAAATGTTCGCTGACGGAAACAATAGTATTTATCTATGACATTTGTGACAGAAGTAGTTCGCCAAATGCCAGTGTCATCTCGCTAACTTATAATTACGTGATTGTTATCACAAAGTGTCAGTCGCTTGACGTTATTACACTTTGTCATTATTTCCATTGCTTGGAATTTAGCGTTGCGCTTCCACCATTGCGTCTGTATTTTCTTTTCGTTGTGTTGAACTAACTTTACTCTTTTTTGTTCGTGTACTAACATGAGAAAATGTCATTAGGTCGACATCCCAAAAACACACAATTAGTGATGTAAAATACCCGGGTATTTATTTTTCAAGGTAAATACCCAGGGTAAATACCTAGGGTAAATACCCATTTATTTACCCATAAGTATTTATTGATTAAAAATAGTAAAAATATGGGTATTAAAATTCATTGAAAAATATTTAAAGTCGCGTAAAAGTATTACATATTTTTATTATTAAATAAAATAAAAACAATAGGAACTTCACAAAAATAAAAAATAAATTATTCGAAACATGTATTTTATGTTATGTTAGTAATTGCCGATCGTTCAGACAGATACGACCTGCAATTGCATGTTCAAGACCTCACTAACGGCTATGAACTTGTTAAGACATGTTTCGTAGAAGTATTACTTATTTGTAGTTACATTGTAATCAAAATTTTTTTTGGGTAGATAGACCTCGGGTAAATACCCAAATAGACCTCGGGTAAATACCGGGTAAATACCCAAATTTTATTTACCGACCCATTGGGTATTTACCCGACTCACATCACTACACACAATTGAACAGTGGGTATTAGATTTCAATTCTTAATTTTTACATATTCATCAACCCTTAAAATGTTAGTGTCACGGAATATACACCCTTATAAATATCAATTTAACTGACTGTATGGGTCCTGTATTTAGCATAATATCATCCAGAGACATGTCAACGGAAATACACGTTTTGAGCCACCCTGAATCAAATATGATTTTACTTATAAAGTAAAATCGCATCACAGTTTTAACCGCTAAAATGGGAAGAAGATATCAATGAGATTTCGATGCTATGGCACTTTCCTGTCTCGTTCGTGTGCAATGGTCCACGTCCTGTTTCTAAAGAAAACAAAATTAATGCTAGTGTTTGTTTTTTCGTGCTTCTACACTGTCCCGACGTTAATTTCATTTGTTCCGGTAGCTGGTTACCTAGCAGCTACCTAGGCAACTACCACAGTAACCACGATTCGATTCCTCGTGTCTGAAAACTTTTTTACCGAAAGAAAATAACTGGAATGTTTAGTTTATAATAAGTGGGATATTTTTCCTTGTATTTCGAGTTTCGGATAAAGTTCGAATGTTTTTCTTATACAGAGTTGCAACTGTTCAAGATAATATTGAACAAGTTTTTACGTAAAATAAAAGCGAATACTTCCGTACAAATACAAGTCTCATTATTTTCAAGAGGTTAACATTGTTATTTATATTATACTAAAATTTATCTGATAGATTCTGTAAACTTTTTACATGATTGGAACGTTTTATTTGCGAAAATTCCCTATACAGAACGTCATAATGCATTAAGTATTTCTCAAAGTCGTCATTAGATAATAAAGTTATATTTAAAACAAAATACCAAACGTATAGTCAACATAATTGTAGAATTTATACATATAAACTTAAAATATCTGGAGGGCCCTTCACCCAGATATCTTATACTTAGTTTTCACTGTATATGTAATATATATTTATAACAAAGTAACAATATGATGATTTTTCTGTAAATGGGACATTTTTTGGAAATATCTTCTCAAACATACATTCCTAAAAATTTTAATCTCTTTTTTATAAAATTTACTTTTGTGTTTCGTCTAACTTTTCGAGACGTGTGAAAAGTATACGATTAAAAAATTACTTCCGTCTGAAAAATCTTTGTCATAAATAATTGGTTTTTTCCCGAGATTTAAAACTCGCATCATATTTTTATTTTCTACGAAAGCGTTCACACACAGAGAGACATCCTTGAAAATATAGTCCTTGTGCTCACAATACTTTCTTTAAAACATATTATATATATATATATATATATATATATATATATATATATATATATATATATATAAATTATTTGAAAACAATACTAAAGTAAACGACAATTTTTTTCTTTCTAATACGTTGCACTAAAAGGGGAATTGCAATGTAGAAAAAATTAGTTTTTTTTTTAATGTAATTAAATATATGAAATAAGTATATATTTTCAATTGCGGAACAGGAAACACGCTAAAAATCAAAATCGAACGTAAGTCGTACATTGAAAATCTCTCTAGTTTATATAAGTTCTATAATGAGAACAATTAGTTCTAGTTTAGGTATTATTATTACGCTTCTGGTGTGTAGTAGTTTCCAGTTGCTGCCAACGTAATGGAAAATGCACTATACGGTTTTCTTGTTTCTGCAAATGCACACAATGGAAAGAAAACATGTACGAGTGGCGCTACTAGCGTTTGTAGCACTGGTAGCGCGGTGGTACTACTCGGTACTGCTCGGTACTGCTGCTGCTGCGTCAAGTGTAAAACAATTATTGTGCAATGTGTCGCGTTCGCACAAAAACTTTTATGAACAATAAAAGATGGGGTAATACGCTACTTGAAGCTACATTATTTCTCCTAAAAGCAATTTTAGCTGTCTTTGTCTCGGCTAAACTATTAAGAATCATTCTGGCGAACAAAGAACGGGCTATTTTCCGACGGAAATAAACAACAGATATATTTCACGATATTAATGATTTAATAACCCTGGCGAAATATAGAATTCTGCCCTAAATTCTCGTATTTTAAAATACTATGTAACAAAAATGAACGCAAATCAAAATTGAAACAAGCATTAGTGCAACCAAGCCCAATGCCATGAAACACAATTATGAAAGCGATAGCAATTGTTAGGGTACAAAATTTATTATTGCATCATCCAACAATCAATCAACAACATTTTATATTTTAATATTATTATTATTAATAAATTTTCTTTTATTTTTGGAAATATAAACATAAAACTTTTCACTAGGCGATCAAATATAATTCATTTTAATTTAGCGATGTTTGAACTCGTTTTTACTTTTCTAACTCTTCAATGAAAAAGAGTTAAGGGAACACGAGTAGTTAATTAAATACCGGAGATACTACGAATCGATTCTAGATGGTGCTAGCGATGCTACGTTTTCTAATTTCCGATTTAAAGACGAGTTATGCATTCTTGAAGAGGAAAGGCAAATTGAAATCTTTCTATTATTACCTATCCGAATCATTCTATTTTCACAGAAATTGCATTCGGATTTTCTCGTCATACAATTCCAGGAACTGAAAGAGAAACGTTACCAGAATGATTTAAGTATTTTATTGATAATTTCCGAAAATGCCAAATGTGATTTCGAGGTCTTCAGTTTCATTTTCTATGCTGAGAAGTTGTGAAATAAAACAATATGTCTGGCAATCCTGGCCATCCTGCCCTATGTTCCTCTATGATGCGTGGAGAATCTATGGAGCATATCTTATTATTATTTAGTTGAGTATTTGTAGGCGAGAGTCGGCAGAGGGAATAGTATAGTACATGATCCTTCCTTAATTAAACTAGTTATAAAATGTATGTTGCATATAAAGTAAAGTAAGTATTATTTGTGTGGTATACGCTTACGGCGTGGTACAGCGTTAATTTTACCGATTCTAGCACGCTATAGTAGGTATTATAATTAGAGCCGGCAGGTGAAGTACCTACCAGATACTTCGTGCGGTTCAGGAGCCTAGACTCATAATATATGGAAGATGCTATAAGATTCATTTGCGCTTTGATCGTTTAATTACACCATACACTCTTGAACATGTAAACAAACAGATGTTTTGCTCATACAAATATGCTAATGGTACGATTTCACTACCTATTTAAAAGCGGGAACGTAAATGTAATTTCTGTTAGATATAGAGACCTATGTAAATGAATAGTATATATGGAGAAAATAACACTTAATGTAGAATCACAAGGACAGGATTAATTTGTTTGTACAGACTGAAGCTTCGATTTGTGCTATATTTATTCTAAACATAATTCTAATCTCATATATAAACACAATATTGATATGAAAATTGATAGAGAGACATATACATTATTTCCATTTTGTTTCGCTGTCAGGCATAGTTCATACGATTTGTGTATCATATTCTGCATATCTGCATTTCTATAGCAACATAAATAAGAAATTTAAGATTTTCCGTGGCAGTTTTCTCGTAACTGGTACATTTTTAAAGTAACTATTCTTATAAAAGTTGTGAGAAATATTAATATCATTCATTATGAAATATTATTGTTTTTCATTGTGAACGTTCTAGTGATATTGGAGATAGGACAAAATATGCATAGAGTAAACAGTAACTTCCAGTTTGTGAAACCTTTAATTTTTGTAAAGAATATTCAATTTTTTGTTCGACAGCTTGGGGTCTAGAGCGTGTTCACAGACACAGAGACAGACACACATTCCGAAAATAGTCACATTCGATTCAGGGAAGGTCTCAAGTTCGAAAATTGTCATTACTTTGTAAAGGAAAGTAAAATGTCGGTGGATAAAAGATATCTTTTATTATTTTTATTGATTATTTGTGAGCTGAAGACATTGGTGTCTACATGTATCTTTCTTTAGTGTATGTTTTTTTATTTCTTGAAACAAGATAAATTTCTATTTTATAGCTGAATAAATAAAAATACGTAGATAACTATAATACGTTATTGCTCCGTAAATTAGCTTTATAAATCTAATTTGTGTATTGCGATTCAGTAAGTAAGCATTGTTTATTAAGTAGGCCGTTTCGCCATTTCGTAGGTAGATGGATTCCAGACGCATTTCTTGGATTACAAGTTTTACGAGTCCTTTGCCAGTTGTTTTATTACATTCTCATGCATATGGAAATACGCGTTCTGATCATACCTACCTGAATACATAATAGATACGAGGATATTTTGCGTTGAGATGGCTACATTCGACTTCGATATTATTATCTGTTATTTTCGAGCATATTTTTAGCTCGTCGTATAATAGTCACTGACGCACATACACACGCACACAGAGAGACGCATGTGTCTAAATGTTCTTTTGACATAGAATGTATCATTGTGTATGGTTATAAGGTTTAAAATAGACTGTAGAACGTTTAATTTATAATTAAAATGGCTAATTAACAATTTGAAAATATGCAAATTTGCCGGATCTCCTTTTGAATCTATTTTCGGTAAACAATTAAGTAAGTATACGGGTTGTGCGAAATAATTAAGTCCAAGTGCAGAATTCTCATCAAGTGTTTACTGCTTGCGCTGAACTGATAAAATTCAACGCCAACACAAAATAAATGAAGTTTGAATTAATTCATGAATGCTAATTATCTACCGCGCGTCTTTATATTTCACCCATCGTTATACACCACACCACACCAGTGACATAAAAATTATATTGAAATTTACGATTGCTATTACGAAGAATATGAAAATGCAATTTGTATTCATTTCTCTTGTATAGTTGAAGTTATTTCCTTCACAATTCATTTGTATTGAATGAGTTTCATTTGTACTTTGTTGAAACGTTTTTAATTGATATTAATTAATTCCCTGTCGTAAATTTAAATATATTGGATTGACATACATTCCCTGTTTTTACTTTTTTGAACTAAATAGAAAATATAGTACTGTAATTATGAACATTTTCAAATTCATGGTTCTCACGGACATACACGTTTGAGGCTCCCCAGAATGAATATATTTGTAACTACGTCTGTAAACGCTATACAGCAAAGACTGTTTAAGATAAAAATGTGCAGTGCCGTACACATAATTATTTTATTACAAAAACACCGATAATCCTATAAAACTCTTGTAATATTGTTTTGACGTAAGTTTATACTGCGATTATCATAATATATTATTTTTAGATTGCGTTTTGATTTCATCTATAAAACTGAAAATATCTCACCGCTTTTTATTAAATTATTATAAATGGTTCCAATTAATAATTCTTATACAACGTTTACATAGAAAGTTGCATTTTAATTTATAAAGGGCTTTTTATAATTTTTTTCGATTTTACTTTACGATCTTTCATGAAATTTAAAATATCAAATGAAAATTTAATCACAAAAAAATAAATCAATTAATCCCGTAAATATTAAAAAATGTTATCTTCAGTTGTAAAAATTTAGATTTTGCTTTCAAAAATGGAATGTTTTCTTTGGCACTAACATAACTGTTATGTGAATCACTATTTCTCATAAAGTGGCGAAAGAAATTATTACTTAAGATTTGATTTTAAAAAATTAGAGTTTGTCATTCGGGTTACATACAATTTTTTAAAGAAACAACAAATTAATATATTTTATATGTTTATATTATTCTGCCAGAATTGTGGTGAATGGTTTTCAAATGTAAAATGAATGTTCAAAATTTCTGATAGTATAATTTTGGATGTATCAGTATTTCGCATTAAAACTAAACTATACAATATATTTGTATGTTCGATATAACACAACAAAAAGTTTTACTGGCAAAATAATGATTATACATTGTCAAAGGGTAAACAAATCTATACAAAGCGCTACTACAGTCGAGTTAAAAAATTAATTAATGTGTTGGGAGGAAAAAAACTATCTATTTGGTTTTAGTCGGTTCGTTGCATGTTTTTTATATTTAGTGAAATTTTGCCGACTATTTTTAGTGATTTCACGGCGACTGCACATTGTTTTAGATTGTAAACAACTGCCGTATCTATAGCGTGATAGGTACAAATTGAAAGCGCTAGCGCCATCGGCGATGAGGAGGTTTACCCCAACATCCATTTCTGGTGTACCTTTACAATCGATTTAGGTGTACAACTGCTTTTACCCCACCAGCCCACTTTACCAATTCCATCACATACTGGATGCCTCAGCACAATTAAAACCCATTTAACGCGCACCGGATAGCATATATTTCCCGCGCATTTCTAAAACAACCAAATGAAATTCGCTGTTTCACGCAATTTAGCCCCGTTACATTTTGCATTTTGTCTACTAATTGCCTTTATATTGATACGATTTCTAAAACCGTATCACTTGTTAAGCCTTTTATTGCATTTTGTTCTCATATTTATACGAAAATTCGAATTCAGTTGGAGGATGTTCTCATTCAGGAATAATATCAAAGCATATTTCGTATCAATTCTTTAATAGGCATAGAGCTCTTACTGTAGAACCCATTTAATTACTATAACCGGTATCAATTTACTAAATAACGCTCAACTTCAATTTGTAACTAGAATTTCAAATTTTAGAATCAGATTTTTGTAGCCCCACCACTTTATAGTAACAGTGGTGCATGTGATGCCAAAACAATTTTCAAATACGTGAGGTTATATTCACTTTTGGCAAATTGTCTGATTGTGCTTTCACATTAGCATATAATAATAATAATGTACACTTGTAAAATAAAATAATAAAAAGGCTTGCCACATGCCTATTATAAAGAACATAAGACTAAAACTGTCTTTCTATATTTAGTATTCAGTACAAATGAAAAATAAAATTTTACTTCGGCATTATGGTTAACAACTATGTAGTATTGGGCCGTAGAGTCCGGCTTTCCCATAATTATTCCGTGCTTTATTTTATTTTAAATAATTTGCGATTGGTGTGAAACAATATATATTGTAAACAGGGACGCGTAATAATATGTTAGCTATTTGCAAGTACGATTATTCAGTTAATAATACATTTTTCAAAACAATTACTAGATATTTCCTTATCTTCAGATTTTATTGGATTTACTCGTGTTATTTTCGAAAATAAACCAATACTTTCGGTTAGATATTGTATGCAAAAATACGAGATTTTCTCCCGAGACAAATACAAGTTTTAATTTTAAAAATTCATAATTTTGCCTTCAACGGGCTTGGCTCTAGAACCCCCTTTCCCTCCCACACACACACACACACACACACAGACATCAAACCGATAATAGTCAGATTCGATTCAGGGATTGTCAAAACGTGTATTTTCGTTAAAATCTCTAGTTCGATCATGATAAGAAAGTATAAAAAATTATAAATGATCCTGTAGCTAACATTAGATTTAAACTACTGTTAATCTCTATCTAGTTAATTTAGTTCGCTAATTTGCTACAATATAATTACATCAGCAACAGAGGGTAAACTGCAAAACATTACATGCCAATTCGATAAGGTTACACGTAAGGATGAGACGCGGCTAGAGTTAATATGACGATATTGCCAACAGCTTATATACCTACAGTTAATTATCCGTTAATAATTATGTGGCGCGTAAAATTAAACTTCGCCTACCAGATACATCAACGATGCGATGCCTGGAGGCCGTGCCATTAATGCAAACAGCTAAATAACACTACATAATAATATACAGGATATCGTTTTTATTTCTATCGAATACAAAACATATTCGCACCATTTAATTGTTGATTTAATGTCCCTATAACAACATAAACAGTTGCATTCTCGTGAGCCGAATTAATTAGTTGGACAATAGTTGTTGTTATTATTTTGGTTAAAATAAATACACTTGTATCTATTGCTTTGTTAAGACTGTCTCTATTTTCAGCAACAAACGCGTGTACTAGTGAATAAACAGCTAAATTGTTACTATATAAAAAGAAAACTGGAGTGGTCATCACTCAACTTTCTTGTCACACACGTCATTCCGCAAATAGTAAGATTAAATTGTAAATGGGTGTTTCTATTAAAAACTCAAGTTCGATCATTTTCATGATTACAATACTTTCTTTTCGACTTCCTCCAAGAAAATAATAAACCTTATTGAAACGTCTAACTTATTTGGATAAGTTAGACGTTTCAATAAGGTTTATTATTTTCTTGGAGGAAGTCGAAAAGGAAGTATTGTAATCATGAAAATGATGACGTTTGGACGTTATTATCAATATTGATTCATGGTAACGTATGTTCTTTGGACTAATATCTTTATTATTTTTCGGTCGTGACGTATCGGCGTCTTTCCTTTTCTTGGTGTTTCGTTATCAATCTTATGTCGTCCCTTTGTGATTCTCATTTTCTGGTGAACTGACTGGATATGTTAAAGGTGTGTAGCAACCCCGTCACACCTCTCCGCCCTGTCGACGTTCTGACACCAATGCCATCAGCGCCACTAGTGTCATCTTGAAACATTTACAGCAGCGCTGCCGTGCTTTTTCTTCACACTATTAAATCAAGATGATGAATGGTATCCATTATCTAGAGTGTTCTTTGAAATCTCAGTGACACCCTTTGCCGTTTGAATTAACACTCTTTTTAAACGTACACCTTTATAGAATTTGGCTTTGTCCATATAAATCGATGTTTGATCATCTAGTACGTCAAAGTTTTTTTTTTTTTTTAATGTATATATTATTAGAGGTAATAAAACGGAGTAACACAAGGGAATATGTTATTGCTTCTACAGACTATTAGTGGAATTCTGAGACATATATAAATTTCTAATAGGGTATAGATGATCTATAAATTCTTGCCTTATAGATATACTGAGCGCATTTCTATAAGAAGCCATGTTATAGATTTTACTTTATATATATATATTTTTTTTTTGTAACTACATTCGGATGTATTTGATGAGTGACATTTGCAAGGAAATTGAGTGTTGCTAGAACCTAAATTTCCATAGACTTCATACGCACTTGTATTATTTTATTATATTTACAATTACTTTTGTATGTAGTGGAATTTTTGTATGGTGCATATGTTTTATTAAATTCCCTCAGAATTCTACTGTATATTTGCTTTTTGTAGCATAAAATATATTATTATGTAATACAAATTCTATAGTAATTTGTGATATATGGTGGAGGAGCATTAGAAAATTTGAATAAACATTGGTGTATGAAATATTGCTATTTAATAATATTTAAATAATGCATTTTAATTTTGCTTGCAGATTCAATTTATGAATATTTAATTTGCAACTAATTATGTTACCCATAATTAAAATACTCGTAGTTATAAATCAGAAATTGAAATCCTAAATAATAAACAGACCGACTTTACTATTAAATTTAAAACAAATTATTTAATGGAAAATAACTCCTTTAAATAATATTACTAAAACATGTTTATAACCACTGATTAATTTTATACTAATTTTAATAGTCGATCGATTTTGATATTAAATGAAATCTTGCAAGCACTAATGCTTCCATGTTGCCATTATATGTTTAAAATAAAAACAATCAAACACACAAACTCTTACTCGTCCAAAGAAAAACAAATCGCCCTTCATTTGCGACGATTCGCTTTACGCCGATTCACAATAAAGCCGCTTACCGTCTTTGTGTACTTCTTAATAGTAAATTTAGTTTAGTTGTTTAATATTGAACGTAAGGTATATTACATTATACTTCTGTGAACTTCTCAAGGATGTGAAACGTAAAACTGCTTTCAGAGCGAGCCAATTAGTAATTATTGTTAGTAATTAAAATTATCAATCAGTAGGAGTGTCTACAAACTAGAGATTCATAAAGTTGAAGTAAATCAGAAAATGGTGGCATCACTTAATACTTATAAATAATAAGTTAATTTGGTTGATGTGAATACTAGAATTGCTTTCCATAAAATAAGCATTGTAATTGCTACTAGTAATTTCTAATTGGCTAACTGTGCATGCAGTTTAAAGTTGTGTTCACATCAAACCAAGTAGTATTTAAGATTGGAAAATTACAAATAATAATCTAGTTTGTATTATGACAAGAAATGCTAGCATGCATTGCAACAAAATTAACACTATTAATTATAATTATTTTACTGTGAACGTTAAGAATTGTTCACAGCGAAACAATTAGGAATTAAACTTAGAAATTATATTAAATTAAACTGAAATTATTACTTATAATTTCTAAGCTTAATTCCTAATTCATTAGCTGTGAACAATCCTTTAACGTTGTATGTCGTACAACAAACTGGTATTATTATTTGTAATTTCTATGCTTATTTACTAATTGTTTCGTTAACTCTACATTGTAAAATTAGTTTCATTTTACGCAAATTCGATTTGTACCACGTCGTTCAGGAACGCAATACGCAACTGTGTCGTAAACCGAGGACTACCTATATGTTTACAAAAATTGATCCTCTATCTTTAATATACAGACACGTTTCGAAAAAGAAACAAATAATAATATACCATATACCTAATAAATAAAACTACAAATATATTATCTCTGTTACAGGTGCAAGAAAACCGACTACTTAACAGACCTGCCGCCTACATCAGTCATTATTTGCTTCCACAACGAAGCTTGGTCGGTGCTGCTACGGACTGTCCACTCCGTATTGGACAGATCGCCCGAACATTTGATTAAAGAAATTATCTTAGTCGACGATTTCTCTGACATGTCCCACACCAAACAACAGCTAGAGAACTACATGGACAAGTTGAAGAAAGTGAAAGTCGTTCGCGCCCAACGCAGAGAGGGCCTGATTCGTGCCAGACTTCTGGGTGCCCGGCATGCTTCGGCACCAGTCCTCACATACCTGGATTCGCATTGCGAATGCACCACAGGATGGCTAGAGCCACTTTTAGATAGAATAGCTCGTGACCCTACTACAGTGGTTTGTCCGGTAATTGACGTCATTGATGATACGACGTTGGAGTATCACTTTAGGGACAGTGGCGGCGTGAATGTAGGTGGCTTCGATTGGAATTTACAGTTTAATTGGCATGCGGTGCCCGAACGGGAAAAGAAGAAGCATAAGAATAGTGCTGAGCCGGTGTGGAGTCCCACTATGGCCGGGGGTCTATTTAGCATTGATAAGGTAAGACAATATTTCTGGTACTGTTTTATTACTCTAGTCATCACGTCAAGTCCAGGTTTATTCCATTGGCTCTTTTATTACTTTCTTTTACAGAGTAATAAGTAAGTATTGTAATCATGAAAAATTTCGAACTCGAGATTTCAGCGGATATACATGTTTTGACCTTCCCTGAATCGAATGTGACTATTTTCGGAATGACGTCTGTCTGTCTGTGTGTGTGTGTCTGTGAACGCTCTAGGGCCAAAACTGTCGAACGAAAAATTATGAAACTTTAAACTTAAGACTTGTATATACCCTAGATGTGCACCTCCTATTTTTGAAAAGAATATTCAAACCGGTATGAAAGATATTAATATTTCGCACAACTTTTGTTTGAAAAATTTCTTCATAATTTGTACCAGTTATGAGAAAACTGCTACGAAAAAACTCAAATATCTTATTTACGATGCCATAGTGATACCTACACTTGTGACAAATTTTATTATTTTTAAATCAGATCAACCATGAGTTACATCATTTGTTTCTTGTTTATTGAAAACAAACAAGCATTACATTGACAGTTATCTGTATGAATTATTATTTAAAATATTGATTTCTTATTAGAATACATTGTATCAGGTAAATTGTTATAGAATCAATTTATATTATATATTTGCTAACATAATTAAATAACAATTTCAGAGTTTTACTGTGGAGTTTGACAGTTTAAGAGTGAATACGTATATGTATATTAATATCTATCTATTGAAAACTAGGTAAAAGAAAGTTGAGTGCAGGCCACTCCAGATATTTTTTAACTCCATACACAGCATATGCAGAAGAGCGATAATACAATAGAGTCGCGATTTATGGTTAGTTGCACCACCAACGCTTTACGTTAAGTAGCACATAAACATGTTGAATGTTGACATTAAAATGAAATTTAATTGTAAATTCTGTTGGACCTTATTAATATGTTTATGATTATAAGTAAATATAAGGTTTAGTTTAGCTATAAAATGTATATTGACTTTATTTAACCTTTGCTTAGTGAAGTAATTTGTTTACTATTTCGGAGTTATTAGCTTTTTCGAGGTTAGAAAAATTGTGCAAATGAAACTGAACGATTATTTTTATGTAAAATTGCTCAAATTTTCATATGAAAACTGAATATTTTCATTGGGAGGGCATGAAACATGAAGATATTTTCTATTACTGCTGCTTTATCTTTAATTTAATTTATAACAATTATTGTTTAAAATTATGTAACTCAAGTAAACTGTAGTATTCCAATATTGAAGTGTTCACTTCACTGATTGGTTCACTCTAGAAGATGCTTACTATATCGCAACTCCATTGGTTAGATTCGTATCACTATATCTTAGATTACGCCAGGCTCACCTAACCAACACTAAAGGATTGTTCACAGCGAAACACTTAGTAATTAAGCTTAGAAAATTACAAATAATAATCTAGTTTGTATTATGACATGCAATGTTAGCATTCCAAGCAACACAATTTATGAAATATTTTGTTGCTGTGAACGTTAACCTTGTATGCCATACAACAAACTGCAATTATTACTTATAATTTCTAAGCTTAATTACTAATTCTTTATCTGTGAACAATCCTTAACAATCTGCTCGACTCCAAATATGGAGGTTCAGAAGTGATGTTAACCAAATTTGGCACACATATTATCAAGAACTTGAATTTAATACAAATTTCAGTTATAAATCACCAATATTCTTAGATTTTGTCCAAAGAAGTATAACTAGATTTGCCCCAATTTTGAAATATAGCTACAAAGAACTGTACAACTGTTTTCTTAGTAATATAATTTTCTAATTTTAACAATCACGAAAACTTGAAAGAAAACTTTACTGTCGATAAAATCGTACTTTATTTTTCTAGACATAAAATTCCACTTAACTTTTAAACATGCAAATGTTTTAGATAAAAAGAAAATTATCGCTGCGTCAGTTAGTTCAGCATTTATTAAAAATATCATACAATTACGTGGAAAATGTTTAATCAAAATGATTGATAAGTTCAGATAACTAAAGCCGTGTACGTCATAATAAAGCGGTAACCGGGTATTAAAGCAGAAAATGAACCGGTAATTGAATCGGTGCTGCCCTTTTGTGGTCCGGTTGTAATTATATTAACCTCCATGTCTTCTCTTTTTAACCTGAGGGATTATGTGCTAGGATGTGTGTGCTTGTATAGGTGTGCGTGTGGCTTGCTTGTGTTTGTGTGTGAAGCCAGAAAAAAATCACATTCAAAAAGTTAAATCGAATTTTAAAGTTTAATAGCTTTTTTTAATCGAATAACATTTCTATTGGAACGTTTTCGTAAACTCTGGACGAAACTCGTTTAATTCTATTCTACATATTTCCGATGATTTTTACTTTAGAGGTTAGTTTACTTTTCTTCTGGTTTTTCAAATTAAAATATGTGTAGGCTTCCCAGCACAGATCTGATCGAGTGCGTAAGTAAAGGAAGAGTCGATATGGACCATTTAACGGAATGGGGGTGCACCCAGAGAATATAATCATCAATAATAGTATCAAACGCAATAACAAACTTAAAACAAACAGTCCACCTAAACTTATCAAACAAAAGTTGCTAAAAATTTGAATATCTAACTGTTATTAGAGATATTGAAAATGTAGCAGGAGCATACTGCTATTTCCGCTCAAGAAAATGTCTTGAAAAATAGAAGATGCACATCTGGGCTATTTACCAATCTTAAAGGATTGTTCACAGCGAAACAATCAGTAATTAAGCTTAGAAATTATAAGTAATAATTCTAGTTTGTTGTATGACATACAAAGTTAACGTTCACAGCAACAAAATTTATCATACATTGTGTTAATTTTGTTGCTTGGAATGCTAGCATTGCTTGTCATAATACAAACTAGATTGTTATTTGTAATTTTCTAAGCTTAATTACTGATTGTTTCGCTGTGAACAATCCTTAAGTTTAAAGTTTCATCATTTTTCTATTAACAGTTTTGGCCCTAGAGCGTTTATACACACACACCCATACACACACACATACACACACACACACACCTATACAGACATTATTCCGAATATGTTCGAGTTTTTAGATTCGATGCAGGGATGGGTAATATTTTCGACATTTTTCATGATTACGATACTTATTTAAATACATTCGTTTAAGTAAAAAGTAATATATATTATGTATATTATTTATCTATACAATTTCCGAAATATTGAAAAGGTAGCAGGAATAAACTGTGACATCTGGTTAAGATATTGTTTTCAAAAATAGGAGGTACACACTTGAGCCATTTACAAGTCAAGTTTAAAATTTCATAATTTTAGTTTCAACAGTTTCTAGAGTGTTCACACACACATACTTGCAGACACAACACACACCACACACACACACACACACACACACACACACACACACATACACACACACACACACACACACACGTACAGAGAGGCACAAACATACGTCAGTCTGAAAATAGTCAGATTCGATTCAGTTGATATCTCGAGTTCTAAATTTTTAATAATTGCTATATATACATTCGTATAAGAAACTAAAAAATAGTTAGATTAAAAATGAACGATATTAAATATTTTAACAACTATTGTTCGATGTATTGTTTTATTAGTTTTTATAGGAAAGTTTTGTGCTGGTCACAACTGATATTTATTATTGGATAGTCAACTATTGACAATAATCCTAAAGTTTGAATGTATCGCAAGAAATTTAGACGTAATTTAAATTCTTTTGTATTTACGTAAGTACTTATTAAGGAATTCGAACAGAAACTTAATGTATAAGTAATGAAAAGCATACGGCTATAGCCTGCATTATTACAGTCAATATTGGCATGCAAGATAAAATGAAAAGTATTTAATAACATACACGTAGACATATATAAATATGATTTAAAGCGACCTTTAGAATTCCGCTGTGCTTATTTTCTCAATCAATTGATGTATGTATGTTTATTAAAACCAATAATTTGATATGATTTTCGTGTTATGCAGCACATTACGGGATACAAGCGCGTGATTTTAATATAGGCAATAAAAAATGGGTGGGAAATGCAATGTGGCGGCATGTATTTGGAAAACGTAGGGGCGTAAGTGTCTTTTTGTAACCGAAATAACCGTTATTAACCGAAGCGCTGGCACTGGGTAATTTCACATGCATGAAATATTCAAGCGGTAATTACAGCAATTATTTAAACGTATTTTAAATTCACAGCACGCTGGATCTCTCACTAGACTCTGTTTCATTTTATTAGCAACAGCCATCCATGTTGCATTCGACAAGAATACGTAGCACTACAATGTTTATTTCATTTCATGTTTATTATTAGATTCATTATTTCCTCTTTTATCTACGCTAGCTTAATTCAATTTACGGACAAGTTTTATCAAATTCTCGATTTAAATTCCTGAAGTAGTTTTCCACTTTTGTTAATAAAAGAACATAGATACTACCAACATGAACATTTGTGTCTCGAGATTTTAATAGAAAAATATTATGAACTATATTATTCCTACATTTTCACTGCTTTGAAAACGGCATGTTTTAGATTAAAGGTTTTGTTTGAATTTTTTCATAACTTGTACCAATTACAAGTAAATAACTTTTGATATTAGTAGATTTTTATGTTGTAGCATTAACGAATGTTTAAACCTAAAACAAAATAACATCAATAGTATAAGAGTATATTGAAATATCCGTTTACTCTCTTGTAATAAAATATTATAAATATAACACTATATCAATATATCGTCCCTAAAAATCATACTTTTGCAGAAGAGGGATTTTGTTTGTTTGTGTCTTAATTTTCTATGCGTCTATAAAATAATTGGAAGCATTATTTGGGACTTTGAAAGTCATTCTGTAGCTATATGTCATTCATATTAATTTAATTTATAAATATAAAATATGTCATACAGTCGTAATCTTTCAGACATCTTGCAAGCGTTAAAAGACCATTCGTAAAACGGTCATTGCTCAGTATCAAAAGAAATTTTTAATAATCCTGAGTAGGTAACTTCCGGAGTGACCTATTTCCTGTGTAGCGAGCGGCACATACAAAGAAATATTGATTAGCCGCACGAACAGTTACTATGGTATGATTAACTTTTATAACTGTGACGTCCGCACGTGCAGATAAAGAAACTTTGATATATAACGCCCATGTGACACAAACAATAACGTGCGGATAGCTCTTATTCACGGAAGTCAAAAAGATGTTACATACATATTAAAAAGACTCAGACACCGTAATTTACCGCCTTACAAATGAACGCTTTATGTAATAAATATTTTAAGGTTTTGCAATGGTCTGAACAAGAATAAGGAAGTGCCATTGAATTTTATAACAGCCAAAGTAGCACAAATTTATTATTGCCTTCAAAGTTAAAGATCTATAATATAAATAAAATAAGCATTGGTGCTGCGCTATGCTTCCAGCTCACCGGTGAACCTAGCATTGTATTTATATATAGGTGTAATGTTTGGCGAAATAAATGAATATAACAACATGTATTACTGGCTTGATGAGTTTGAATGAAGCAAGAAATGTGCACCTACACGCTGTAATACGTTTGCGTGACTGTAGCCTATTTCTATTTGAATGTTTGTGTTGTGCCACCTGATTGCCACTATGAAGAACTATCTCGTGGAGATAATTATGTATGCTTGCTGCTAGCTAAGCAGATACATATATCAATTTGTTCATTATAACAATCTGCTAAATAATAAGCATATTATTCTAATATGAGATGATTGTGTTGACTAAATCATGGATATAAAGGATATTAAACATCATTGGATATACATATTAGGAATATAAACTGGTTCTAATGAATACCCATTTCCATAATGGCATCTGCAAAAAAAGTTGGACCGATTTCTTTTTACTTTCTTTTACAGAGGAATAAGTAACTATTGTAATCATGACAAATTTTATTATTTTTAAATCGGATCAACCATGAGTTACATCATTTATTTCTTGTTTATTGAAAACAAACAAGCATTACATTGACAGTTAACTGTATGAATTAATATTTAAAATATTGATTTCTTATTAAAATAAATTGTATCAGGTAAATTATTATAGAATCAATTTATATTATATATTTGCTAACATAATTAAATTTCAGAGTTTTACTGTGGAATTTGACAGTTTAAGAGTGAATACGATGAGTACTTCAAATACAGATCCATTATAAATTGGTATAATTATCCAGTTATTATTAAGTTATAGTAATTTAATTTGAATTTTCATTTTATATTGGTCAGCAAAAGATTTTGTTATCACTTAATAATAATTATTATTATCTGCGCCTGTTTTTTCCAGGAAAACAAAATAGACATTTCAGAGTATTCCTGTAGAGTATTGGTTAGTTTGACCGTTTGTTTCAGATTATATATATATATATATATATATATATATATATATATATATATATATATATATATATATATATATATATATATATATGTAGACAGTTTGTTTAGGATATATATGTATATTATAATCTATCTATTGAAACTACGTAAAAGAAAGTTGAGTGCAGGCCACTCCAGATATTTTTTTAATTAAAGCTCGCAGTATTTGAGTAAAATTTTACCCTTGCTACTTGATTACGATCTCGAAAATGGCAGAGTTTGAAAGAAAAGTTATTCATAAAAATAATAAAATGTCTACTAGGTAATGTTTTAAACTGAGAATCCTAGTCATCTAAGGACTATATTATATTTCAAAATTCATCCTACACTTGATTTTAATTCGTATGTCTATTCGGATGCAATAAAAATTAATGATTCAACTTTTATCTTCTTTTTTTTCTCGCTTAAAATTTTTAATGATATTAAAATTGTTTAGTAATTACATTCATTTGGAATATATTTGAAGAGTTGTATTTTAATCCACTTTATTTCTGTGCAACGATTTATTCTCTGAAGAAAAAACCTGACTTTAAATGAAGTTCACATTGCTCAATGCACTTTTTTACAATGAGAGAAAAAGAAACGCAATTCACGTTTCATGTCATTAGTGAGCAGAATGGACGTTAAACTACATCTTAATTTAACATAAACGCTGGGGAGATATCTTTCCAATGGCTGCCAACCAAAGAAAAGAAAAACACTAATGCCCCTTCTGTGTAAAACTTTATTAAATATACTGCTGTGTGCTATTCGTGTATATTGATTTAATTAGTTTAATGAACTCCTCTACTACTTTCAAATCATTTTAGGAGGATTGCAAATTCAAATTATGGTATTCAGAATGCAGAGATCCAGCATTTCTTTTTTTTTTTGTCATTGGTGTATTCCGTTTTACATGATCCTAATTACTTTCTTGGACATCGTACTGAAGAGAGTGTGTAATCATGAAAAGTTATGAACTCGGGATTTTAACGTCAATACACGCTTAGAGCGGCCGTGACAATGCCAGAAATAATTTAAAACATAATAAAGCAATGTTTTATATATATTATGACAACTGGCCGTATTATAAATTTTACTTTACGTGTAGAAGGAGAATTTAAAAATTACTTTATGAAATGCTTGGCTAAGTAATAAAACTGAAGTAAATATGGATGCTATTTGTTGGACATCTCTAGAACTTTTAAGAACCTGCGACCTAACCAAGTCGAAACTTTCAACCTTCTAACATCTGCAATAAATGAAAACAAGAACTTATAAAAACGCGGAACGAAGACCTCTGGAGTCTTAGTAAGGCTACTTTAGTGAAACTAAAAAGTACGATCAAAGAAAAATTAGATGGCATTAAAACCCTTTGACATACTTTCTAGAAACTTCTTAAGCTGTTTTCAAGCTTATTAAACAAGTTTTCGCGCATAAATATGGATCATAGCATTTGTGCTTCCAGCAATACTTGTTTTTTTGAATTTCTGTGATTATTAAAATTACTTTATTTTTATCAATGCAATATTTAAAGAAACAGGAAACTCCAGTTTTTATTTGTGATTACAATACTTTCCTTTGTATGTTCACGTATAAGCAAGTAACAACTGTAGACTATGTTTTTAGTTAAATTATATAATTTAATTATATTTCTAAATATGCACCTACTTTTATCTATCTGTGTTAATAAAGGTTGAACAGTTTTAATGAAATTAAAACTTCAGTGCAAAGCTTCCCGTAATACAATTAAGAATAGTTTCATTGTTTGTAATTAAAATTTCGTTTTGCTTTCACGAATTTTACAAGGAATCGTTTAGTCTGCAAATTGAACAGCACACAAAGAGTCTTAATTATTTGTTGATTTTTCATGTGAATAAATTACTTAAATTAAAGAACTATAGTATTTTTGATGTTACAGACACAAGTGTCTGGCACGTCTGCTTAAATAATAAACAATTCTATACCATTTGTATTATCATCACCAAGACTCCAAAGGCAGTCAGATTGATCTATTCGCGTTCGTACAATGAATCTGATCAGTCGGCCCGAGCAGTTTTTGGATCTGTCTGACGAGTACTGTTCCTGTCATATTTGTGGCAAATTTCAAATAAGAGTCTAGCGTCATAACTTAAGATTGAAATGGATGACTCTGGCTCCTATGAATTTAGAAGGTTCTTATAAAAGAAATCGAAAGACAAGTGGCTTAGTTTCACAGTTTTAATAATAATAAAATATTATCCAAGTATCAAAAATGTAATATGTACCAATAAATTATAATATCTAAATTTATCAGAGCTATGACAGCGAGATTCTGGTCAGGACATTTATATGAGTTGCATATATATTCGGAATCTGGTAAAGTACACCTGTTAATACACACGAACGATTACTGTAGCTCTTATTTCACATGTTCTACAACGAGCTAGAAATGCAGCATATTTCTTGAGATCAAGTAAGCTATGGAAAAAACGAATATCCCAATTGACGAACATCGTTCAGCGACTTCAATATGTTATTTACACACATACATACACAGACAGAGGAGACGAGAGATGTCTTCGCGTGCTGCTATTTGCTTTCGCCGAGATCTTATTTGCTATCTCTCTCTCTTGTACCAAGAGTTTTTAACTCTTGGCTGAAACGTCATTGGCAAATCCCGACCCAAGAACGTTTTGCAAGTTTTTTGTGCCCGAATCTTGATGGAGTACGAACTTGGGGATATGTTTTTTTTTTTTCTTCACTTGCTTCGTATTTATTGAAGTTGAAGCATGTGAAAATCGAGCGCCAATACTTTACGGCTCTTTGCCATGACGTTAATCTCGATTAAACATTTTCAATTTTAAAGTTTTTTGTTTGTTTAACTTGTGGAATTTATTTTATTTATTTATATTTCTTTGTTTACTGCAAATGCATTTTTTTTTTAATGTCTTTGTATATAATGCTTGTTTTGCCCTGTCTTCTTTATTTTACTTTGTTGTACAAAGTCTCATAGGAAATATTGTAATCATGAACATTTCTAACTGAAAATTTTAACGGAAATACATGTATTAAGTTTTCCTCAATTGATATTGACTATTTTCGAGAAGTATTTATTCTTGAATTTTTGTTGAGGTATCCTTGAATCGAATTTAACTATTTTCGATGTGACGTCTGTGTGTGTATGTCTGTCCGTATGTATGAGCTAACTTGAGCCAAAATTATTGGAGATAAACGTTTGAAAATTTAAAATTTTAGACTGGTATATGACCCGGGTGTACACCTCCTACTTTTGAAATCTCAGAAACGGCGTGAGTTAAGGATTGTTCACAGCTAAAGAATTAGTAATTAAGCTTAGAAATTATAAGTAATAATTCCAGTTTGTTGTATGACATACAAGGTTAACGTTCACAGCTACAAAATTTATCATAAATTGTGTAAGTTTTGTTGCTTTGAATGTTAACATTGCTTATCATAATACAAACTAGATTATTATTTGTAATTTTCTAAGCTTAATTACTAATTATTTCGCTGTGAACAATCCTTTAGATAAAAAATGATTCATATAAAAATTAATTATATTAAAATTTCTAGCAACTTTTATTGAATATGTTTGTTCGAAAAACGTACCATTTACTGAAAAATTGCCTTTGATTGTTACGTTTTTCTAGTTACACTACACATTGATTTTGTTTCATAGCAATCGTAGGGTGAATTTAATACAAAATTAGAGTTGAGTGACGACCACTCCAGAAAGTAAAAAGGGATATTATAAATATGGATGGAAATAGGCAACGTTTTGTTACGAATAGAAATGATATTGCTGAGTCAATAAATATAAGTCAATAAATATATTTACTACAATATATCGTCCAAATTACCTTAAAACAAAACACGGTAAATCTGTATCACTAGAAAGGAGTAATCTTGTTATAAAAACGGAAAAGAAAAATGCATGAAATCCGTACGTAGTACATAAAGGTAAATCTTGATTCGAGAGAACTGGTAGGGGAGATAACATGGCATGCAGGGGTTAGTTAAATATATCTGGAAGAGGTACATGATATGCGCATATAGCGTCAAATACTCAGATATCTCATTCACTGAGAATATGTTAAGATCTCTCACGAGTAGCAGGAAAGCAACAACAGAATATATATATATATATATATATATATATATATATATATATATATATATATATATATATATATATATATATATATATATATATATTGCAAGCAGCATGCATACTGATACCGGCACGTTATATCTCCAGTCTTGTCACATTTCTTCAGTCACACCACACGCAACACGAAATTTCCATGCAAATACCTACTTACCGCACCATGCCGAGGGAGTGTCACGACCCTGCTATATGTAATGTTGAGGGCTCAGAAAAGTAATAAGGGTTATCGCGAAAATCGAATTTCAAAGACGTTACTTACAATATTGTTACGAAACTCTTTCAAAAATTCATCTAGACTTTATACATTTGTATTTTCTTAGAATGAGTACAATTTGATTATTTTTCCAATGATGTCAGTTCTTCTGACAATTGACGATTGTTAAGATATAAATTTGCATGTTGACTTTCATAGCTACCAAATATTTTACGTGGATATGCATGAAGATCCATTCACACCGAGCTTATTAGAAATTACAATTAATATTCTACAAAATTCTGTATGCAGCAGAAAGTTCAATGTAAAGCATTAAATTTTTTTTTTACAAATCTGATTGGATTGAATTTCGTAAAAATATTCACCTAACTACCGATTTTAGCATATCTCTTTTTATCATACATGGATGACTTAATGCTATCTTTATATTTGTTACTCTAAAGTTCCTTTACTGAAAATCAGCGTTAAGGAAATTTATGAAACCAGTCGTAATCGACAACACTGCAATTTTACAAAATGTATGTTAACATTTATCCTCATACACCATATTTCATGTTACAGGCATTTTTCGAACGACTCGGAACATACGATAGCGGCTTCGACATCTGGGGCGGTGAGAATCTTGAGCTGTCGTTCAAGACATGGATGTGCGGTGGAACGTTAGAGATAGTGCCATGCTCGCACGTCGGGCACATCTTCCGAAAACGGTCCCCGTACAAGTGGCGCAGCGGTGTGAATGTGTTGCGACGTAATTCGGTTCGATTGGCTGAAGTGTGGCTGGATGACTACGCCAAATACTACTACCAGCGGATCGGCAACGAGAAAGGCGATTTCGGTGACGTCACCGGGCGGAAGCAGTTGCGGAAAAATCTGGATTGTAAGCCGTTCAAGTGGTATCTGGACAGTATTTATCCGGAGTTGTTTATTCCTGGCGAAGCTGTTGCTTCTGGAGAGGTATGTAAATTATTGAGCAACGTTATTTGGTTTCTTTATTTCAGTAGTGTGCAAATCTTTGGAAAAAATGTAATAACGATTCCTTTTTGCTTTCATTAATATTGATGAGCTTGGCTCGTTTTTATTAGATATAAAAAGCAATTTCAACTAATTTTAAAATTAAATGAAAATGGGAAAGAATTTAATTCTTTCCATTTTCGTTTCTATTAATTTTTATGGTCGAAGTCTAAAAAGAAATATAGTAAACACCTTTTGAGCTTTCTTACGGTCATATTAACTATTTTCAAGATTACCTCTGTGTGTGTGTGTGTGTGAGCACCCGGCAGAAGACTTCATAATCTTGAAAATAATACTGAAACAGCATTTTGAGGTTTTCTAAACAATCATTAAATTTACTGTAGATACACTATTGATATTAGTAAATGTTGCATCCATAGTTACCACATTTACTAGACTGTTTCATAATACTTGCAGAACCAATGAATATTACATTTTTTAAATAAATAAGTATAAATATACCACATATTCATACGTATAAGAAAATCCTATGCAGATTTTTGTGAACAAAATATATTTTTATATATAAATTTTACGCCAAAATAATATAAATATACTAGAAAATATCTAAACATTTCCACATATACTTTCTTGGAAAAGTATGCAAAAAGGTGCAATTTTAACATAAATACACGTTTTGAGCTTCGTTGAATAATTACAACAATTTACGTCTGTCTATGTGTTTGTGAACACATTATTGAAAATAATATCTCAATCGGAAGCAACGATTTACTCTTGCTATTTTGTCAATATCTTGAATATGAGTTATAAAAAATGGATTTTTATAAAAGTTGACGATATTAAAATTTCTAGCGCAACCTTTGTTTGAATTTTTTTGTAAATTATACCATTTACTGAAGAAAACATTTTTGTAAATAACCATGTTACATTTCCGTTTCCCTAGTTACAATACATATTGATATCGTTTCATAGCAATCGTAGAATGAGTTCAAAACAAAATACAACTATATCATTAATATAATAACCCAGAAATGTTTGTATGTGAGTGTGTATGTGAGTGTGTATGTGTGGAACGCTTTTTTTGTAAAAATGCAGATTGGCATCGAACTCACGACCTCCAGGGTGAAAGGCATGACACTTAGCCACTGCACCATGGCGACTGTTAATAATGTTATAAAAAATAATCAAATAGTTTATACTGAAATAAAACAATCACTACGATTCTGAAGTTCAGTCTGCTTTGAAATAGACAAAAACGAATCAAACGTCAGAATGAAATCAGTCAAAATTGGTTTTTGTGTGATAAATCTTCAATTCAAAGTTTAATCTTAAGTTTAAGGGGAGTAGCATGCTATAATTTCAATTTTTAAGTATATAATATGAAATAAGTGCATATTATTGCCTAATTATCATATATTTTTAGCAAATACGTGTTTCTGTACATTTATTTTAATTCATAGTTAATATTTTTCACTTCAAAATGGCCAAGAAGCTGTGATTTTTGAAAATATGAGTTGCGGTAAGATTTTATAGTTCGTCAAATTATAATAACTGCAAGTAAGTAAATTTATAATTCTGATTATTAGAGTAATAAAATCTTGAAGAGATAATTCAAACATATTTAGAAACATGTTTGGTTGGCAATTTTATTCTTTTATTTTTGATGGCACAATCCATTGTATTTTAGCATACAACTAATTATCATCACTTTTAAAACTGCCGTTGTGACACTGCATCAGTTTAATACTGCAAAATTCAGAATCTAGCCTGATTATTTAATTAAAAAACAATAATGAATCAAATGTCAAATCATTAAAAATGTTGTGTAAAAAGGATTTGTAATACATATTATTTGAATAATCGATTCAAATAATAAACAGCAATCGTAAATAAATTTATAATCCTGTTTTTTATATACAATCATAGAAACTGTCTAAATGATACAACACATATGCACCATACAAGATTAAAATCAAAGTTAAACAAAATTTTGTTTGAATTTATCGGATGTTACACAGTGCATGATAAGCGATCGATTAGTTAATCTCAGCATAGTGATCTAAGAACAAAATAGCGTTCAAAGAAAGAACTCGATTATTTCTTTATTATTATTTGCGATGTGGAAATTTGTATTACTATTATAGTCAAACGATACAAATTGAAGAAAAACCGTGTTATTATTATTAAATTACATGAAAATTCGCCATCAGTCAAAACTGACCTATGTTCTGTATACCATATGGGCACATGGTGCCCACGGGTGACCCTAGTATAGTAAGAATACAAGAAAGTCGAGTTAAAACCACTCCAGCTTGTTATATAAAGTTAAACTTACAATTTACCTGATTATACTAGCAAATGTGTTCGAGTCTAGTAAATAATCGGTAAATTCCAACATTACCAATATTTAACTAACCTAGTTTGGCGCGAATGCGAACACAAGAGCTGCAAATAAATATAGTCGTCGTATACCACTGAATTTAATTTGCATAATGCCATGAATCCAAGCCGCCGTTCATTATAACCTCACTTTTCTCCCCTACCTCAGAAACACCAATCCCCACTTGCCGCAGATTATAATCTTGAACGCGCGTTTTATGTGTTTAGTAGTACCTAGTCTACCCCTTGAATTTATTTAACACTTCTTGTAAAGCTAAGATAGCGTACCAGCGAGCAAGGTTCCGATATGTAATTAAGGATTTAACCATCTGCTAACACAGGCAAAAGAAACGGACTTTTTCAAATTGTTCCGGTGTTTTTCTGGGCGTGTTCCACTTAAGAATGGCATTTGGGACCATCTTTATGTCTTTTATTTTTTCTATTCTTCGCAATCCAAGGATTCCACAATGGTTATCACAAGATTTCGACTAATTTTATTCTATGCCCGTTATCTGACAGATATTTTTATTTTTACGAGCAAATTGGCATAATACACATATTTAAAAATTAACAAATTCAAATTAAGGACAGTCTTAAGAGAAATTCCCATGGTTGCCCGTCCTTACAGGTCGGTGTAAAGGGAGAAGCGCACGAATATCGTAGCGCCATAAGAGCCAAAGCTATTTACTACTCAGTTGAAGCGTTCGTTTGACCCTTAAAATACTTGCTAATACATTTTTTTTAATAAAACTTTTAGAATATTCCTGTAGAAAAATAGTCAATGTACGCTTGTCTAGTTTGGAATTTTTTAATTTGTCATCTCAATAAAAACTATGGACATTTGAAAATAGAGTAAATATAGAACAATATAAAAGAAAACCTAAGCAAAAACTTGAAAATCGAAAACTAGAGAAGCTTAGACCAAAGTATTGGCTATCTGAAACATACAAATTGCGTTCATTTTAATGTTGTAATAAAGGAGTTTTAAGGGTTCGACGAAACCTTGTTTAGCTATGTTTGCAGCGGGTATGGGGATTCCTCTTAAGAAGTATTATAAAATCTTACTCCTGAGTAAGTCATAAGAGATGCCGATACGTCGAGAGTTAATAAATAATTTAGAATTCTACTTCGTAAATATTATTAAAAACCATTGTTTTTTCCGGCGATAACCATATCGTTACCTGGAAGCATAGGTGCCTGCACTAATGCTAGTTATAATTTTGATAATGTTTCAACAGTCAACGACGTTTTCAATATATTTTATTATATTTGGTATATATTAATGTCTCCATTTTACGAAATAATTTACGAACATCGTAAATTTCAATGCTGGTATTGTTCATCTTTAAGCTATCTAACCTTAATTGAATATCAACTTTGTTAAATTAATTGTACGTGAAGTACTTTTGAAAACCTCATATAATTTTACGAGATTTGCGTAATTTATTTAACCATATTTTGTGCCTCTAGTAAAATCTTACGCAGTAGTATTTCAACGTACGTAACTGGATTAAAATTCGCGAAGCAAGTTGCACGATTTGCTTATCCAATTTTGTTCGGCGTTTTATTTGACAGTGTAACGTAGTACCCGATTTTGCAGTCAGTCGACTATCGTTTTCGATCCGCGCTCGCTCGCTCGCTTGCTCTAAGGAATTATTTAAATAACACTGAGTTTCAACTTGGTCGTGTTGTTCTTTGAAGTGTTGGCACTACATTAATTATTTATAAATGTATATATATATACTCTTGTAAATTTTCGAGTGTTTGTGTGTGGTAAAATGTTCCTTTAAACTTGACTTTGTTACCACTTAATTTATAGTTTGTTTAACTTGGTCGCTGTGTGCGAAATAATTGAATACATTTTAAACGAATTGTGGTTAGTTTGCTTGAACAAAATTTAAATGAGATCTTGCATTAATTTAAGTTAAGCTAATTCCACATGGAACAATGTCCCAGGAATACGTTCGCCGTTGCCGACGTTACATGTTTTAATTGGCTTTTCTGTGAATCAATAGCCTTGACTACGACACACAGCCAAACAACAAAATCAAGGAAGATATCATTTTTTACTACTAATTTTTGAAAAGATAACATCAAATTATTGTGCTATGTCGCTGTCCGACTATCTTATTCAATCAGCCTTATACTCGTGACCATAGCTTTCAAAACAATTATTCTTAGAATATATTCTTAGAACAGCTTTAACATTCTAGGGTCAAAAAATTTCTTTAACAGAAACTTCTCATTTCGTCGACCTGACTCCAAAAATATATATACATAACTCATATATGTCGCTTAGTCACTCGTAAAACCAAATTTCCAGTCTCTACTCCTCTGAGGGTACCAGAGTGATTTGAACCAAATTTGCTACACATATTCTGGGGTATTTTATTTGAATCCGTTTGTAGTTTAAATCTATTCGCTTTTATGCTTTTGGAGTTATAGGGTCCTAACATTTTTAGCCCTCGTTAATATTGCTGTCAATTTGTAATCCCAAAATCTAAAATAAATGCTTTCATTATTGTTTTTTATCATCCGAAAAAATCAGGGGTTATTAATAGGTATTCTTTATTCAAGAATCATGGATTTAAAAATGTTTTCTAAATACATTTTTAAAAATATTCATACAATTATGTTATACGGAGAACTAAAGCCGTTGGTGCCTGTACTTTTTTATATTCTTAACAATGCATAGAATGTTATTAATTATAAAATTATTACAGTAATTACACACTTGCAATACAATAAATATCCTAAACAATATTGTTTTAACACCAATTATCAGAATATTGCTGAGTATTATTTGGTGGAGGTGTTAAGAACGCTGTAATTTTAAATTGTTAACAATGTTATAGTAGCTTAATTTTATTTTCTTATACGTTATATATTATAGATAGTATTGTGATCACAAAAATAAATATTCGTTTGCGAATCCCTGAATTCTTTTTGACTAGTTTCTCAATGACGTCAGTGTGTGTGTCTATCTGTGAACGCTCTACGGCCTATACTGTTAAACATAAATATATGATGTTTTGAATTTAAGATTTGGAAATCCCAGGGAGAAAAACCTATTTTAAACAGGACATTTCAATCGAAAATGCATTTTTTTGCATATATACATATATATATATATATATATATATATATATATATATATATATATATATATATATATATATATAAATATATATATATATATATATATATATATATATATATATATATATAAATCTAATAAATGTTTGAAAGTAGCCATTCGAAGGGTGAAATTATAATATAATAAAGCATTATTATAAAAGCAAAAAGTTAAAGAACAAGATAGTCGAGTAAAGGCTACTCGAGCTTATTGATATTTTTTCCTAAAACATAGTCTGACTAAATTCATATATATATAAGTTATAACAATTTTAAGAATCGTTGTTATATGAAATGAATTTCGGTATTCTTTTATTCTGATAATATTAAACGCATGACCGAATATTATAGATCTTTTGTGGATATTGTACACCGAGCCAAAAACAAAATAAATGTATCAGTGTTTTTCCCTTGCAGCGCAGATTACCATCATGAGCTTCAAAAAGTTTAAAAGTTGTATATATTACATTGAAATATTTCATTCAATTTAAATGCCATCTAAATTCCAAATTAAATTTCGCAATTTTTTTTTTTGTGTTGACTTCCTGACCTCTTTTGTAAACTTTTCAACAGAATGAACAAAAAGTGTTTTATTTAATTTCGAACGAAAATGTCGGCAGCGAGCTTTTATCTTTTGCCTTTCACCACACATTTACAAACTTGTCTTTCTTTATTTCGATTTTGGTTGCGTCTACCTAACCTAACAAAGTACCAAGTAGCCTCAAGTGAGTGTGCACTGTCGTTCTATACCGATTTTCGTTTGTATTCTCTTGAGAGATACCCCCGTTACATACATACCACTGTCTAAATAAATAATGTTACGCTCAATTTGTTCGGTTTATCAGTTGTAGGGGACACCGGGACTAGTTGGTTATCGGAGTAGGCTGACAATCGAAGTAGTTTGCTTATTTTGTATATCACGAATTAAATACGGACAACTCTCGGTTTACGAATGAGTTCCGTTTGAAAATGTTATTTATAGCTATTTTAAGGAATGCACAAGATATCCAATGACTGTAGTATGTTTTATTATAATTCTAACAGTGGACGATTGCAGGAAAAATGTACATGCATCCTAGAGCTTGGCCCTAATTGGTATGATATTAATTGACTGTTCGAATTGCAGGGAAATTATTATTCTTCTCTTTGCATTTTTAATTTCTTTTTACAAAATAATAAGTAAATATAGGGATCACCAAAAACATTGAACTCGAGATTTCAACGGATATACACGTTTTAAGCTTCCCTGAATCGAATGTGACTATTTTCAGAGTGACGTCTGTGTGTCTGTCAAACGTACAATTATGAAACTTCAAACTTAAGACTTGTATATGGTCTAGTTGTGCTCCTTCTATTTTTGAATGTTTACTCTATGCATTTTTTGTTCTATCTCCAATATCACTAGAACGGCTGCACATACGGCAAATCTAGTTATTTTCATAATGAAAGATATTAATATTTCTCACAACTTTTGTTTGAAAAGTTTCTTTAAGAAATGTACCAGTTACGAGAAAATTGCTACTAAAAATCATAAGTATCTTGTTTACGTTGTCATGGATTCGAATGTAGCTTAATTAATCGGATCATCTGCGCCTGTCAATATTTCGACAAGAAAACAAATTAGACGGAATTAGATAAATGATATTTCAGAATATTTCTGCCGAGTATTGGTTAGTTGTGATAGCTAGTACTTTAAAAGTACGTAAAAGAAAGTCCCGCGTTGGCCACAACCCATTTTTTAGTTAGTTACTAAATTAATATTAATAAAATAAAACTGGAGTGTTAACCACTTATCTTTCTTTAGTGATTTTTCAGTATATGGTACAAATTTCGAACAGACTTTTCGAATGAAAGTTCTTAGACATTTTAATATCTTTTATTAGATATCTAGTGTGCCTAAGCTAATTCTGTCCCCCTGATTTTATTTGTCTGGAAGATATAATTGGAAATTTACTCCTATATGGAGAAACCTATTCTGTCATCATATTGTGTTCCTAGACATGGTAACTGATGTACCCAGGTAAACTACCGGCTTCTCGTTTACCAAAGTAATCAAAAGTAACATTTTTGTCTAATTTTACTATAATTTTGTATTATTGTGCAAATTAGCATACATTTTATACAGTGTAATCTGCTACACTCTAATATGGCTCTTTCGTGGATATTCTGGTTGCTATAGTTTAAGTAAACACACTCACATAAAACGGTTATTATATTATTTGAATGAAAGAATACGTGCTCGAACCGTAACGTAAAATAACATCTACTGACATTTAGAAATAATTAAGAAAATGCGATGTTTGTTCCAGCGTGTGTTTGCAAATCGAACGTTCGTAAACTGATAGTTGCCTATATTTGAATATACGCAGCTTGATTTAGTTTTGGTAAACATTATTAATCCTATTTTAAATAATGTAATATGTTACTGACTAAAATGATTTGTCTGTAGTGCTGTAGTGTAGACTGATGTAACTTGACTCTACGATTTAGTTGGGGTAATGGGGAAGATTACGCTATGTTGCTTTCGGTATTTTAACACCCTTAACCTCGTTTTGGATCGTGTGGAGACACGCACATTTGCAAATCGGATCAAGTTCGGTATGATTCCGTCAACCGACAAATGAATATAACACGCTCTTAACTCTACTTCATACTGTTGCGTTTAAAGCTTACATTCTCACGTATCATTTGCACTCCTCTCTCAACAAACTTACTCGAGCTTCTGTCTGTGGTATGCTTATAGCCGAGATTGCTTCATTGCTCAACTAAAGGTTTTGCTAATTTAGAGATTGGTTTCTGTATTAGTTAGTTAGTGTACTTTCTCACCCATTTTAAATTCATTCCTTAAACAATTAAATTGCTTACAATTGAATTATTTATATGTTTTTCAAATAACTTTCTTTTGTATACAGTCTTTTGCAAATTAATTGTTTGTGTTAATTATACTTTATTAGAAAAGTCTATGAAACTATAATTAATTTAAACCAAATATTAGCGCAACTACCATGTTTAACACTTGTCATTATCATATTACGTCATCTGACGAAAATCTCTAAATTTGATGATTTTTGCAGCATTTGCCAAGTGATTTAACTAAACGCTACGCGCCGTTTGATATCAAATTTACTTTGGACCATTAAAACTGATTTATTCGGGCTTATAATTTAGTTGATACTGCGATTATAACGAAACCAGTTAGTAAATGTGGAGTAATCATGGATACAACATAAATTTCCTTTAAATGTTTTTTTTTAAACACTACCAACAACACTTGCAAGAAATTTTAGTATCTTTAACTTTTATATTTCTGTCTATTTTCAAGATAATAAAAAATAAGCAGGAGTAAACTTAAACCACCGATTTTAATTTTGTTTTCAAAAATAGGATTACATTTAAAAATTAAACTTAAAGTTTCATACTTTTATCTTCAACCGCTATTGTGGTAGGTTGTTCATGGATACATACACACACATATTTACATACATAGACACATATCGAAAATAGTAAGCTCAAATCGTATATTTCCAGTAGAATCTGTATTTTGATTTGTTTGCAATGTCTTTTTGGATTTCACCCAAGAAGTAAAAAGCATTTATCTTTCGAATGAACATATATTACAGCATATGTAAATAGAACGTCTACATAACTAAAGTAACCTATTTATCAGCAATAATATGTCCCATAGGATCCCTTTATCTCGTAAACTATATTCTCTAAAATTCGTTTAAAATGTTGGTCAATATAAATTTTCCAATAAGTTTCTTTTTATTTTCTAATATCTCATCGAAATGTCACCCGGAATGACGGAGCAAATTCCTCCAGAAAGTTATCCATCCGTCATTTGACATGACCAATGTTTCCAGTGAATTTGCCCAGCCTCAAGCTGGGCCCGGTGAATTTTCGTAAAGTTACGACAGCTGTCACTGTGATAAACGTAAAACGATTGGCTGATCGCTTCCAAGTTTCCGATGTCAAAATGTGACATATTACGTCTTCTGAAGCATCGCCATCTTACGCATTTGCTTGCTCTACCTTTTTGTGGACAGTGGATTATGATACATATTATTATTTATATATATATATACTTTTACAGTGAGTTGCAAAATAACCACGGATTCTTTTAACTTTATCTGAATTACATTTTTCACAGAAAATATGTGTTTTTGACTTTCATTCGTTATTTAGATTATAAAGAATATACCTAACGTATAAGAAAATCTTGTATTGGTCACAACCGATTTATTTAAATATTCTTAGTAGTATTTGATTCCTTATCACCAGAGGTTAGCTTATGGGCATTACATAACTAGTGGTGCTGTTCAAAATTATTCCAATTAGTTACAATTTACAAATTTTACGTCTCATGGGTATAAAATTTAATTTGATCTACAATTGCTTTTAGTATTAGTTTCCATATTATACTTGAAGCTCTTCCCACAGGAGTAATGTCGGTATAAATTACCTATATTAAGATTTCAGGAATTTGTAATTAAAACTACTTAATCATCGTTAATCTTCGTTTTTCTAGCACGTTCAACATATGGTAAATGAGATTTATTTTCATTTACTTTACTACCGACTAAGAACAAACATTTTTATATGAAATACAGATATTTATAACCATCATACTCAAAGTTAAATTTATAACAAAGATAGAAAATCTGAACTGGCCTTCACTCGACTTTTTACTTAGTTTCCATTCATGTTACCATTGCCATGAAACTATCAGTGCGTATGATAACTAAGGATACGTAAATGTAACATGACTATTTTCAAAGACGATTTTTCAGTATGTGGTTCAGTTTACGAAAAATATTTTTATACAAAAAGTTGCTAGAATATCTTTAACTCAAAACACCCAAAAATGACACTTCCAGTTGAAATATCCTTTGCAAAAATAGGAATTTTCCCAGCAAATACATTCTTTAATATGACTTCCTTGAGATGTCACCGAGACGTAACATACGCATTTTATGTCGCTGCAACATCACATAGATGTCACAAGATTCAAATTGTGTGCTGGGTTCTTTCCAGGAATATATAAATCTTAAATTCAATACATATTTTTTTTTATGTTCAATGGTATTGGCTGTAAAGCAATCATGTCAAACGCAAAGGCTAACACGGGCCAAACAAGGTTCAAGTTTATGTGGACCACAAAAAAAAATCTTCAATTTTAAATAAATGTAGATATATCTTCATTTTACTTACGTTTCGTTATGCTGTTGTTATGTTTGATTATAAGCGAACCTTGAGTGCAACCGTCTGATGTTTCTTTTATGTTAGAGGCGTTGTCTGATGTAAGCCATCATCCAAATTCAGAATGGGCCATGCATCTAGTTATTAATAGAATAGCTGTTTGCTCTACTTTTCCCAATAACATTTCTAATCATATTTTATGTTTAGTTCCATAACATGGGCCTGGGTGGCAAGACCTGTTTGGATTCACCGGCTCGCAAGAGCGACATGCACAAACCTGTCGGATTGTACCCGTGCCACCGACAAGGCGGGAACCAGGTAATTTGATACGAACGCTTATTGAAATGTTGTGTGTATGCGTGTTACAGATCGCTGGTATGGATGGTGGTATCTGTGTCGACTCCGCTTGTAAACCGGAAGACATGCACAAACCTGTCGGTCTATGGCCGTGCCATAGCCAAGGCGGAAATCAGGTAAACACCATCTTTTGTCTCGGTCTAACTTACTACCGCCAAATTTTATTTTCAATGCTAACGTAGTTAATTTAACACTTTTTATGATTTTCCAAATATTACATTAAATCGAACCTAATTTTTTAATGCCTTTTACAATTACATTCTGTTGTTTAACTCTTTACTTCTATGTATTCTTTCGATACGTATATTAATATGATTTTAGAATATTTCTATATATTAAATAATTAAATATTAAACTATTATTTGGCTCATGCACCAAATATAAATTCATAATTATGTGTAAATAAATTCCAATAACCAATCCATGTCTGTAATCATTTAATTCTTTAAAAAAATATTAAAACATATTCAGAAACCTATATAAATACTATTACCAATTAACGAAATTGATATATTATAAATAGAGACTACTTATTAAATATGATTGGTGTATAATTTATTTAACAATGGAAGTGCATCACCTGCATGCAGGAGCCACTGATATTATTTTAACAATTTGATATATGAATTATGTATTTGTTCCGTAAAGTACAAAGATGTTATATCCAACTATATCATTTTTTGAATTATTCTACAAATGTGAATTATAATGTTGGTACATGATATTTTAAATAAATTTCAGTAGTTTAATATTAATATTTATCAAAAACAAAAAATATTTTTGAATCTAATTCTGGGAATTAAAAATGAAGTTAATGTAGTAAATACGCAAATAATTAGTACTAAAGTTTTGATAGTATTGTTTTCAATACCTACAAAAAATGTATAAAACAACAATTATATTCCAATAAGTGAAATCGTTAAACATGAGTATTGCAAAACTTAATCACAAATTTAATTAAAAATGTATAAGCGTACTAAATACAGCATCAAAAGTCTCGGAATACTTTTAATTGAATCTACGTGATCGTTGCTCCGTTTTCAATTATTTAATATATTTTCCAGCCAGCAGCAGTGGCACGTGCTTACTACGGTCTTTTATTAAAACGGTTGGCATTCTTACATAAAAGTCATTGAATAAGAGAACTTAATAACTTCATTTTGCATATTTGCGCTGCCAGACATAACTAAATAAATAATGGAAATGAAACATTGGTTGACTGACTACTGACTAGAGGTTTACTGTTTCGAAATTGCTCGGCGGACTTCCCATTTCAATTCGTACGATTTTTCGAACGTATATTGACTGAGAGTTTTTCTTTTGTTTTGTGCAAGGAAAGTCATTTGTCATTTCCGAATCATATATTGTACTTTAAAGGATGTTTACTTGAAATTGGCCACATTTGCTATCTCGAGAACAATAAGAGCTTCGATTTCGGTTAAATCACACAACAATTTTCATTTCAAAAGACCAATGCAATGAATGAAACTTTTTTTCGACCAATGCTTCTCAAAATAGTAGTTGAAACTCCCATATTTTAAATAGTAACAATGGCATTTCTTGCTTATTCGATAATAGTATTTTATTCTGAATTCAACGATATTAATACATTATTATTTCCATTTTTCTCGAAAATTTTATTATGTAAGGATATAATATGTTTATAACGTTGGGTTCAAATTAAAATTGTCTATCAAATAACCAAAAAATAAGAAAGTTATACTTCGTATCTTGCGAGCCCCTGATAGAACAAAAATGGTTTTGTTCCTTCATTTAGTCTTGTCTAATTTATCCGCCTCAGCTCTTATAGTTATTGAAATAAGAATGGTTTCTAATTTTTAATGAACATCATGTAACTTTCTACATTTTTATATTATTATTTTTCCTTATTATAAAAAATATTTTGATGTTTGGTACTCTTATTTATTAAAATGCATGCATTTTGAAATATCCTCCCCAGTAAATAAATCTGGGTGTGCCTTTGGTTTAATGTAATTCAAAGTAGCACTTAAAACGAATACCCATGATTACCAGTCCTTAAAGGGCATCATATGAGCCAATGTTATTTACTATTTAGTCAAACTCTCGTTTTTCTATTAAAATTGTTATTACAAATTAGATTTTAATACAATTTAAGTAAAGTTTCAATAGTAAATCATTAATGTTATTTGCTTTTAAAGTTATGTTAAGTGCAGATTTAAATAACTCTAATTAAAAATTTAACTCTAAAACTAGATAAGGGTGCGTTGAAGAAATTGTTATTCAAACATTACTAACATTGTATTAAAATAATATTTATAGCAACAATTTCAATAGAAATATTCATGCGCTTCTCTCTTTACACCGTCCTGAATGCGACTTAAAACTAAAACTTATTTAATTAGTTGAACCTAGCTATAACCTAACATTAACCTATCTAAAATATAAACCTAAACCAATAGTATATTCATATTACAATGAAAATCCTATATAGCGAAACCATACATTTTGAAATTAATGTTTTCCTTTAAAATATTTGGATCACTAGTATGAACAATGTTAAACAAGATTGAATAATAATTGTGATATGCGGAATGAATACATAAGAAGTAAAGAAACGAAAAAAGGGTGCGCACATATCGCTGCAGGCCCCAGAGACGGACAAGCAAAATATGCGAGTCCCAAAAATCTCTATAATTTTTTGCTCAAACCGAAAAAGTTATTATTGAAAGTTGAAATTCCCACGGGTCAACGAGCCTCGGCAAGATAAAAATTGGAAAATCTTATATTATTACTTCGCTATATATTGTACCTGTAATATTTTCTCTATTTTTTTTTTTTTTTTACCTCACCGGTGGTGGTATAGTAGATATAAAGGTGGTGTTCTTTTGTGCATGAACTTTCAGGTGTTCTTTTTTGCAGGCTTTCCAGACTGGTAAGGTTGAAAAATGATCTTTTCTAACACACTATTCTAATTTTAACTTTATAAAATGTTTCACATATACTATATACTTACCTACTTATTATATACTATACAAATTCCAAGACTTGCTGCTAATATTTTAAACAATTTAATATAACATTAAAATATACAATTTCCAATCAAAATAACATTACTTATGGAAAAATAATATTGCTGCCATTTTATGTAAAAATTTAGTTGCTAAGTAAATTTTAATGGTAGATTAAATTGCTTATAATTCCGGCCCTTGATTCTTAATTCATCAATTTTTCTTTGTAGTAACAAATTTGATTAAACCGAATTTTTTAATTTTAAAATATTATTATTTGGAGAACTCGTTTTAATGTTTCATTAAAATTGTTTACACTCGCTACCATATTCTTGTGAATTCTGTCTTTTATGATGAATCGACAAGCGACACGGGTGGCAAGTACTTGTTACATATCTTTTCTTTGTTAGTCCCGCTGTCGAATGTTCATACAGAAAATAATCAGCTTTAACAAATTTATTGTACGCGAGTACAAATTCATATTAATTCTGTAATGAAATTTCGAGTTTCCGCCATTATGAACTTTCAAAACAATGTGCCTGCTGTATTAATCAGATTTATTCTCAAAAGTTAACAGTTGTTTCTCATTCTGATATAATTCTTGTATACGAATCAAAGACTTTATTTACAAAGGTAAATATTGCTGATTTAAACGACTTCGAAGTAAAATTTACTTTATTAGTTCAACATTTGGTTGCAAATAAACTTAAAAAGTCTCAAGTGCAATTTATACTCGAAAGTTCACTTATCTGACAAACTTCAGCCAGCTAACTTTATATTTTCCATATAAATAGTTTGTTTCGTCGAAGGGTTTGCTCGAGAATTTTATTTACATAAACGAAGGCTGTTGCAATACTGTTTCCACTTTGTTTCTGAACTACATAATTTGATATTTGCCAGAATTGTTCTCTACAAAACTTATACATTTCGTTGTACAACTTGAGATATTCAAAATTAAATTATTTCATTATTTATGTTTACATCTTGATTGATGAAATTACACTTAAAATTTTACTAAGTTGTCGATTGTGCAACTGTAGAAGATATCATAAGTTAAGTTAAGCTTCAGCAGGTTTCACTATCATATCGTTCACTTAAGAAGAAGACTACACTGTGTATATCTCGTTCTCTGTCGCGTAAATATTTATTAATTTCCCACATAGTACCTGCCCAGTTTTTTACGCTTTAACTAGATGCCAATGTATGTCTAAAACACAAACATCCAGTTGAAACATAACGATATGTCCCAAATCCTGAAAAATGAATATGCTAACAGTAGATAACTTGAATAAGTGCTTAACATGACTCAGAAACTACCACTTAGCTACTACCATAGTTGTACAATATTATTTAGTAAAATTTAAAGCGAACAGGAGTTATAGTTTTTAGTGTCTTGTAATAATTTAGGAAATCATGTCCATATCTACTGTTTAGTAGTTTCTGTAAATAGTTGATAAATACGTAATTCCATGCAAAATGAGTTGCAATAATCATCTAATTATTTAGTGCAATAACCTTTTTTTTTTATCAAAAATATAAAATATTATCTTGTGTTAGTACAAATATTATTTCGTCTACTTAAATTCCTAATAAACTAAATGAAAAATTAGCGATATTTCATGTTATATACTTTTTATTGCTTTTGCAAACTTATAATTTATTTTCTGAGAAACTACTAATTTCAAGTTATCTAGTTGTAATATAAAATGGACGATATAGAACAACACGGTAGAATTATCATATAATTACCAAAATAATTTAGTACAATACTAAACTTATAATTTTACTGCATGATGTCATAGCGGCAAAATAACTGATATTTTGTAAATAATTCTTACATATGTTAGTTATCATGACCTAAAATACAAACGCTCTATGAGAATTATATCAGAATGAAGTATAACTAGGAATCTGTGTTATTATATTAATATTAATTTGTTTCTGTAGTACTGGATGCTGAGCAAAACAGGTGAAATCCGTCGTGATGAAGCATGCGTCGACTATTCAGGCCAAGATGTGATTCTATACCCCTGCCACGGGTCAAAGGGCAACCAGCTTTGGACGTACAAAGAAGACACAAAGCAAATAGTCCACGGTAGCAGCGACAAATGTTTGTCGATAAACGAATCGAAGACTAAGCTCGTCATGGAGCTATGTTCCGAAGGCAACGTACGACAACGATGGACACTGGAAAATTACGATTCAACCAAACTGTGACACAATATGTGAACAATTCTAACTAAATAAACCTTTCTCTATATGCTCAATTTTAATCGTACATTCCAATTTTTAGTACTTAAATGTTTTATTTTGTTTTTATAATTTTTTTCTATTATAAATGTCAGAATCGCGCCGAACTGGCTACGTATCATAGAATCCGCCGGTAGGGTATTATGTGTCCCATATGCCACAGAATCCTTAAACGATAGACATATTAATTATTGTCGGCTTCTACCCTTGCAAATAGTGTTGGCACAAGCTTAAGGATTCTGTGGTACGTAGCCGTCGAATTGTTGTTAGCCTATGGATGTGACACTTAAGAAAACATATGATTGTATTATGGATGTATTATAGTGTAGTAAGAACTGGAAAGTAATATTCATTTCCTATTTAACTTAAATCATAAATTTAACCATAGGGTATATATACCCTTTTAAGTCATTAGAAGTAACAGTAATTTGTTAATGACTGTCAGTTTATTTATTCCGGTTTTCTAGAAAACATTTATTGTAAGAATCGTTTTATCTGTAAATAACAGTTTTTATAATAACTGTTGATTTTTTATTTATTCCAGAATTGTTTTCTAGAAAACTACAATGGTTGGTATTCTATTCTATAAAATCTGCTACGATCGTATATTTAAAATTGATTTAACTCATTTTGTCTGATAAACTTTAGAATTTAAAGATCGTTCTAAACATACAATTTTATTACCAAAAATTTATTAAATTATCACTAGATTTGTAATATAAAATGTGTCAAATTTATATTGAAAACTTAATAATTATTTAAGGTACGTTTTGTAAATGTAACCATGTATCTAATTACGTACAATATCACAAATATATCGAATACGGAGAGCATTTTAGCAATACATTGACAAAGTCGACGTTTACATTCGTTATTATTATTGAAGAAATGTTACTTTGATTCTTAAAAGACAATGGGTTGCGTGTTTACGATTACGGAACGTATCTTTAATATATTACTTGTACTGGTTCTTTTTCACGGGATATTAAAACATATACAAACAATGCAAGTTAAGACCGCATTTAAAAACATATATTTTATTCTGATAATATTACTTAGCACAAATTATAGCAACACTTATTTGCTATTTAATAACGAATTTAATATATATATATATATATATATATATATATATATATATATATATATATATATATTTATCAGAACGATAGACTGAAAATGAAATATCAATCGCACACATTTAAAGTCACAAAAGTACATTTAATATAAGTAAATATGGATCCAAAATATTAGTATCGTCAATGAAACGTTTTGTTTATATATGTACATATCATCAAACCGTATCAACTTAGATAAACGTATTCCGTTAAGAGGACGACCTCTTGCTGTACAATTGTTTCATCACTGGTCTAAGTAAAAGGTTAAGAGGTTTCATTCTGTGCGTTCGGCGAATTTCAGTAGTATTTATTGTACAAAATGGAGTTAAATCATTGCTATATGTTCGTAACAGTACTGTAATTGACGATGAACTTAAATGGGACTATTTTTGTTATTCATCATATCAAAATCTATGCATTCAATATTATAATCTACATCTAGTTATTGTATTAGCATTTACTAGTTTGTAAATATCGTCCCACTTGAGTTGATTTCAAAGTTTGTTCCAGCGAACAATTCGTAACTAGAACTACTATTTAGGTCAGTCTCGAGCATTCTACTCACATGTAACATGTAAGCAACAGAATGTAAGTTGGTTGGTTGTTGAGGAGGAAATATGGCATATTTCATGTTAAAACATCTATTGAGTCTGTGATTTAGACCGAGCAACACTGTTTAGTGTACACAAAAGTTCCATGCATTGCAGGTTGCGATTTGTGTATTGCGGGTTGCTAGAAGCGCGACCCGCAATACATGTATCTACAATGCATGTTGTGCAGGTTGCGTTTTGTGGCAGAACCAGCACTATTTGTCTACTATGTCCACACCAGCACTTTAAGTGAGTAATTTGAAGTTAGTCGGAATATAAGTGTTGGTGCAATTACCGGTTAACTGCTAACCCACGCAATCACACCTACATTGCCTATATCTTCCACAAAATCAATTAACTATTTAGCTAGAACGACAAATTCATATTTATATAAGAATTTAGAAGTAATTATCTATGTTCTAATCTAAATGTTGTACTGCTTTTTATGCCAAGAACCGTTCTAGCATACATAGCTGGAATAAACCTATAGTTAAAATAGAGTATAGAATACCAGCTCTTTTAAAATCATTTGATTAAATATATTATAGACATTTATTCAATGATAATTTAGTGAGTTTTGACGAGCAAATAATTTGGCGTTTTTGCTGGTGTGTCATCTCCGGAAAATTAAAACTCGAATCATATTCGTATAGTGACTTTGCACCAAATCTAAACGGCGCCACAGCCGAATTAGAAAAATATCACCACTTTGGCTATTTTCATTGTGTTTACATTTGATTATTGAGCAAATATACTAATATCAGAATGTTTACTTGAACGACACTGATTATTAATCTATTCAAAACAAACATTAAAATTAAACCTTAATGTAGTTATAGATGGACATATATTTGTTGTAAAAAGATTGTGTTTGTATTAAACAAGAATTTTCATTACAATTATGATAGAAATAAAACGTAATTTACATCAAATTTGTTAGCAAAATATACGTCAAATATGTGTTTGTTTAAAACGGGTTTGACACAAAACCAAATAAATTACTAGAAGACAATAGTTGTAATTTCAAAAGGGCGGCGGTTCGTCAATTCACATTACGAATTGGGAAATGTTTGCTTGCCAATGGTCACTAATGTTTTTATTCTAAAAAACATAATAAAAAATAAGGACTCTTGTATCAAATGTATATATTTACAAAGCCTTATTTGGAAACCCTTACATTCCTTTTATTTTGTCTCAACGAGTATGATCTCGCAATAATACTTTATATAAATGTAATTTTGTACTTTACAGGAAAAAAGCAATTGCTTAAAATATTCGCTTAGGCAAGATGTTCATATCAAATAGCCATATACAAGTCTAGTTTAATTATATTTTATTTATCTACCCAAGTTAAGATAATTGAGGAGTTGTTGACCAGAACATGCGATAACATAGTACGAATCTCGTCTGGCAACTCTGCTTGCTAGAAGCTCTGTACTGCATGTAAGATGTGCATTAGATTATAACTAACATATATAGTTTCTCTTAAAATTTTTCCAAAAGTAAACCAACTACGCTGTGTTCTTTCTATATGCATTTTAATTCATCTCACTTCAAAGTGATCAAAATTAAATTCGGTTTACGAATAAAACATATTTTTTCTTAGTTTATATTCTTGGAACTTTCTTGATTAAATAACTATGCATATACAATTAATGAAATAGGTCACCTGAGTATACGATACTATCTAATTTCCTAGTCCAGAACTCCTCAATTATATGTTTTAATTTTATAATATTTTATTTTTTCAAACAGTATTTTCTCTTTTTGATTTTTATATTATTATGAACTGATATACGGAGCACATATCTAACTTAATGAAAGATTGTATAAAATACAAAATTTGTTTATTTAAAAACTTTGAACATATCTTACTCTTGTACTTAATTTTTTATTAAACTTCTATACGATGTAACAAAGAAAAAAAAATATGTGCATATAATTATTATAACTATAAATTAAGTGTAGAGTCAACGTTAAAATTTAGATCCAGTCGAAAAGTTTTTCGACTGATGTATGAAATGTGCCTTAAATAATGTCTTGTACATAAAAAAAAATTAATGAATAAACATATCGTGTTATGAATTTCTTTATATTTTTTCCTGATTCATCCGATACATATTGGAATTTAAATGAGTGGGAAACCTCATTATTAATAATAATAACAATGAATAAAAAAGAAATAATTTACAATACAGGGGCAGAGGCGGATCATTAGAATCCGGGACTGGGGCTAATTTATATTTTGGGACCCTCGAAACGCCTGCTTAAATAAAATCACAGGCAGAACATAACATAAAATTTATCAAAAATAAAAATCATATTACTTACAATAAATTAACAAATTGTCGTATCTAAAATATCTTCCTTACTTTCAATTTTGAATAATCTTTTATACCGAAGCAAGTAAACTAAATCGTTCGTCGGCAATTATTGAGCAAAATTTATATTTATAAATACCGTTTTTTAAAATTTGATCCTTTTATTACCTATGTTTGTTTGACTATTTTGCTTTTTTCCGCATCCCGTGATGAAAAAGAAATTTGGACACTTCCTAATTTCTTCTTCCCTAATAAAACCAAAATTCAAACGAGAAAACAAAAGTGACAACGAAAAAATAAACTATTTAGGGAAGAAGAAATTTGGGCACTTCCTAATTTCTTCTTCCCTAATTAGTTTATTTTTTCGTTGTCACTTTTGTAAACTCGCTTGAATTTTGGTTACTCATTAAATATTTTTATATTCGGTTTATAAATATGAATATTTGCTATATGTAATCTTCAAAAAACTAAAATAATCCTCGCCTTAGCTGTATTTTTCTACAACACACACAACATACAATACTATAATAACAAGCATAGTAATAGGCACCAATGCCTTCAGCTCACCGTATAATCTATTAAGTGAATGAATTTAACACAATAATAACGGTTATTGATTAATTGCAACAATACATTCAATTTCATACATTTTTTCTGGCCTATTGGATCACAATTAGATATAAATAATGAATATTTAAATTTCAAAGTTATTATATATAGCCTATGGGTTCATAATATTAACGCTGCGATCCAAATAGTATTGGTAGCAAATTTTGTAATAAAATTCAGGTAATAATTTAACACGTAAGATATTCATAATAAAAAGGTGTTCTCGTCTTAAATATATGTTTATATATATATATATATATATATATATATATATATATATATATAACTCAAATTCTACGTATATCAAATTTTGATAAAATTGCTCAGTCAGAGCGATATTATTATTATTATTATATATATATATATATATATATATATATATATATATATATATATATATATATACATATATATATATATATATATATATATATATATATATATATATATATATATATATATATATATGTATATATATATATATATATATATATATATATATATATATATATATATATATATATATATATATATATATAATATCGCTCTGATGGTACTGAGCAATTTTAACAAAATTTGATATACGTATAATTTGAGTACCCAATTAGTTCACGTCCCAATTAAATTGAATTACCCTTATACTATTGGATCCCTTCTTTTGTTTGTAAAATAAATTTCTACAAATTGTTAGTTACAGACACGCGACTAAACACTATAGCTATCTTATACTATCGTATGACGAGGGAACAACAATGTGCATAACAATCAAAATTAAATTTCAACTATTTTGTGTCAATAATTTCTTTTATTTTAATATGTGGTTTTAGAACCCGAACTAGCTGGCTAAATGTCGAATATGGTTGATTGAAAATTATAATTAATATTCGTTTATAAGATAATTATTTGTATAGGAATTAGTAGCTATAAACTTGACTGACCAAAAGCACACAATTTTAAAATATTTGATTTTACATAGTTTCCTTTGTTTATAGTTTCCAAAGTGATTATAGTCAGAACCGGTCACATAAATACATTTTGGTACAATATGCAATCAATCATCTACCACACAATGGAACGATTTGGTCCACCGGTAGGCCTGTCATGACCATAATAATTTTTGGAACATTGCTCTAGTTTCCGTAATATCCTAATTATCATATATTTTAAAAGCATATGTATATATGTAAATTAATTGAAAATAATAAGCTTTTACTTTAAATCAAAATATAAAACTTATAAATGTTCCCCAACTATTTTCAAATATATCCCATCAAAAATGAACAAAGGTATTCCCGTAACATAACCTAACCTAAAAGATGTGTATCAATTACCTAGAAAATGTGTTACAGTTTACTTAATAACAAATTTAATTAAGTTGTATTCCCACAATATGATGACACATATTCGCGATAATAAAATATATTAAACGCGAGTGATGACCACAACCTCCAAATTGAGATCGTTATTTTTGCGCATGCCTGGCTCAAGCCAACTAGGATGTCGTTCAGCTGACAAGAAGCACAGGCGAAGGCGAGGTTCGCAAACGATTCAATGCAGCATTGGTTGTCGGTAGCGTCGAAATTATATGCGGATAATGGCATCGCGAAAATGCTGTTAATTATACATGAAAATGTTCAGTGATTGGTGAGTGACGGCGCGGTACACAAGTGAATCAAACATCGAATCGATGGTACGCAGTCCGCTGCCGACAACATTGCAATTTTAGTCCGCACAACACTCGTTCAACAGGTATTACTTATTGATTTCATTCGAATTTACCTATATTTTCATTGTTGTAATTATTTTACTTGATGATTTTATGAATGTTTATTAGGATAATAACGACACCTGGAGAATATTTGTCGCAAAAGATTTGAATTTACAGGCATCCACTGCCACAAATATGTTTGTTTATTTATTCATTTAGAATTTCGCAAGAACTATTTTAATTGTTATTATGCAGCAAATATTTTATTAAACTTCTGCCCAGGGAGCTTTATGTTGCTCTGGCCATACCCAAGTAACAATTTGTCCAAAAAAGTCTGACTATAGTCGTACTTTTTGAGTCATTTATTCCACATTTGGCAAAGTTTGAAAACGTTTATAGTCGAATTCGATTAGTAGATCTTAGGGACGTCAAATAAATCGTAAATAAGGACGACTATTGGTATATTTTTTAGACGTCTATTGACGATAATATAGACGATTATTGACGTATTTTTAAGAGTGATTGACATGCCAATTTATTAATAAAACAAATCAAATACAAAAATAATTGAACCATTATTAATATAAATTTACAAAATTAAATATATATATATATATATATATATATATATATATATATATATGTATATATATATATATATATATATATATATATTATATATAATTTACTTGAAATTTGAATTTGTTTCTTTTTCAAGTGAAATTTAATTTATTTTTATGTTATTTTTGAACTTTAGCCTGTGATAGTTATTAAATTTGGTTTGTGTTTACGGTCACTTAAATGATACTTTTAACGGCAAATAGTCGCCTTATATTCTCGACTACTTATGACTTAAATAGTACCAAAAATTGACGGCACGTAATGAAATGTCCTTACATTGTTATTTGAGCAGTACTAATTTGTAATTTCGCAAAACTATTTTAAAAGTAAAATGCAAAAATATATTCAACATATTTTTAGCTTATCATCAAATATGTACAAAAGAACTATAGTATTCGGGCGTAACTGTAACAATCTCAGAATCAAAATTATATTAAATGGAAATTCACTTTCTCACATTCCGAATATTTATATTACTTGTATACTTGGATTATGTCGCATTTCCTCTGAAGGTACCGGGACGTTTAAATCAAATTTAGTAAATATATAGTAGAGCTGCCCAATTAATTCCCCTCACATTTTAAAAGCTACAGCCTTTTTACTTGTGGAGTTATAGAGGTCTAAAATCTATTGTATCAAAAAATTACAATTTTTTGATACGTTTGATAAAATGTATTCGAATTAAAAGGACATAAACAAATAATTTATATATAATAATATAATAAAAATATACATTAAACAATTACTATCATTATTTAGCATATAATTGCATTTTTCACACAAATCACGTTCTTCCATTACATATCACAATAATTATGATATCTCTTGCAAAATTAGTGGTTATTATTTTTGCTTTCTTATACGTAATGTAAATATGATTGTTTTGTGACAAAAAAGAAAGACCTTCAAATTTTAATAGAAATATCTATTTTGAGAGTCCCTAATTCCATTTTGACAATTTTCTCAATAACCTATATGTAATATTTGTATATCCCGAGAAAGACAATATCCTATTTTTGAAAACATACATAGAGAAAATGTGAATCTTAAAATGTTAAAAATTCTTTTGAAACGTTTTTTTCGAAAAATGTACCATTTGCCTTTTCCTAGATACCACACTATTGATATTATTACATGGCAATGGTAGAAAGAATTTAGAAAACAAAAACCTAAAACATTTTTACTTTTTATAATTAATAAGTATTATTAAAAAGTGTTATTTTCTGCCAAGATTGATTATATGCTCGCAGCCAGGCGAACTCTAGACTTATTGGTGTCCGCCCTACTTCTTGTTTCAGATAATATAATTTATATTTTAAATGAAAATAAATCCAGAAAGAAATTGCGTCGCGTAAAATATTAGAATTTCAAACATATTGATTGTTGAAATTATGTTTGATTATGTTGCTATATTTAAATATTTGAATATATTTGTTTAGTTGTTTAACTAAAACAAAATTTATGTTTTGAGTAAAAGTTATTTAAAATTTAACCAAACAACATATTCAACGGAATTCTAACGGACTAAAAATACGTTATGTTTCCCGGATATTACAATTTATTTGCAGATATAATTGTGCTATCACATGTTTTGTTTCGATTCATAAAATTACATATATATATTTTTGATAACGTTTATAAATTTAAAATATGTTAAAGGAATTATTATTTTGGTCCTTTGTACGATAATTCAGAGGGTGTTTGGTCGTTTATCTGTAACATTCTCGGTTCAAAAATTGTTCTTAACAAAAAGTCCTTGGCTCGTCACCCTGATTATCAAAAAGTATATAACTTATATACTTGGATGAAATAATTTGGTAGCATTTACAAAACGTGTACTTTTACTGTTTAACGGAAGTAGGTAATGCCCGAAAGTCTGCAAGTCGCTGGATCGACAGCAATGGCGGAAGCAGAGCCCGACTTGAGCACCTTCGAAAATAAGTCCGGGCTGGCAGAGGACATGAAGTTCTTAGCCTCAATGCCCGAGCTGTGTGACGTCACATTCCTCGTAGGCGACACGCGCGAACCCGTTTGCGCGGTCAAGGCTGTGCTTGCCGCCCGGAGCCGTGTGTTCCACAAGATGCTGTACCAAGCACCGAGTCCTCAGCGCAAAAAGGAACCCGCACCCCGGGAAAATAAGCTTCGTTTATTTCTCAAGAGATCCTCCGAACCCCTACTTAATCTACAAAACGCTTCGCAACAGGTAGGCGCTACCAATCACAGTGGTTCGCTGTGACGTCAGCACGAATGTACGACACTTTAATTAACCGCTTCTAGTAAATTGGATTAAAGCCCGCGCTGCAAGAAATTTTAAATATGAATTCAAATAATTGTATTACTTTATATGCAGATTGAAATGAACAGGATATTTTGTTAATTGGGTTAATTTTAATTTCTTCAACTTACTAATTACTGACGTAATTTAATCAGTTGACAACGGAAATGAGAGCTTGAAATGCAATTCTCCACAAATTGAAAAATAGCGACCAATAAAATAAGGCGGTATTATAAATTTAATTGGCAGTAAAGAAAGGATTAAGTGGCAGTATATAAAATAAACCGACAGTATTAAAAAATTATAAGGTAATATAAAAAATATACTCCAGTCGTATTTTTAATTAAAGCTACAATACTTTATATACAGTAGTAAAAATCGCAACGGACAGAAAATAATGAATAAAACAGTAACAGTATTAGATCCATAAATCTTAAACATGCAACTTAGTTTATCGGACATGTGGACATCATAAATTCGGAAATGTTTACAAATTTTAAAATATTTTGGAACGCTATTTACTGCTGAATATAATTTGAGCTACCAAAATATTTTTTACTGCCATAATATTATTTTTACTGCTACTGAATTCTTTATACTACCAATTTTTTTTATTATTGCCAAACGATACTAAAAAATAAATAGAATATTATATGGATATTATTTCGGAATTTACTATTTTACAGTTACAATAATTTATAAAAAATCAAATAGATATTGTATGGTTCTAAACGGCAAATTTTACGAAATTATTTATATTAAGCGTAAAATATCAGCAATTTATAGATATTAAGCGTTGCTAGACGAAGAACGCGGTATAAACAGATGTAAATCCTAATGGGCACCTCGTGTACCATTGTTAAAGCAAACTAAGTTGTATCCCGAACAGATGAACCCCTTTGGCGAATTCTGTACATTACATGAACATTGTTTCCGAATAATTGCCGCCGGACATAGGATAATTTTACAATATGAAACACTGTTCAGTCATTTGGCTTGACCGATGTTCAGTGAACAAAAATTTCTTACACGAACATCTAAGAGAATAAAGAGTAGACCAGGGAATATTAAGAATAAGTAGACAGTTATTTTGTATTTAGGTTCATTTTGAATCTGAGAGCTTGATACAAGTAACGCAAAGCTGCGTTTTGCGTATCTTAACTGGTTCTTGCGGTAGACTATATTAAAGGTCTGAGACGAGAGTTCATGAATTCTTGAGCAGGAATTAAGGAACATTGTTCTATCTTCAATGGATACGCCGTGTTCATGAATGTTTAAGCACTGACGCAGTATCTAAACCGTCGCCAATGTAACCATCATAAACAAAATATTTTAATTAAATCTCAAGCATCATAATTCTACAAAATCATAACAGAGATTCCGTGATTAGATCGTTACTGTAATATTGCCTATGAGAAAACTCGGCAAACACCGCAAATATTTTAGCTTTCCCAGTTTCCTAGCATGTGAGCATGAATTCATTGTTGCATCGTTGTTGAGTTTTTTTACAGGATGCGCCTTTAAAATATCCTGTGATTTCCAACTTGAACGTCATCATGTCTACGCACGTTTGAGTCATATTTATTTTGAAATAACGTAAACAAATGATAAAAACCCAAATGCCACATATTTTGTAATCTGACCGCAGTGTCGTATGCTTGTCGTTGACTTGTAAACGTATATATACATATTATTCCTGAATGAACAACTAGTTTTGTAAGGAATGAACTAAAATGATTGAGTAAATTTTCCTCGTCAACCTGAATTTGTGTATGTCCCCCAGAGAGGCTTCACCCAGCAGTTGGCCCCCATCCAAGAGGTAAAAATTAATACCTGCACCAATACTTTAAACTTTCCTTTTTATACATTTGTCACCAGCTTTCCTCAAAACTCTCGTAGTGTGCTTATAGTATTGTTTATATTCACGATTTTTTAGATTTTAGATATTTTACCATACATATTTAGATAACACTGTCTGATTTTTTAAATTATTTTTATTACTTGATGCACTTTTTCTCTAAATTTAAACAATAACCTTGCTCATGTAGCAACTTTATGATTTCTATAAACATCAATTATACCAACATTTATTTTATATAGTCAAACATCTAAGAACGAGAAGTTGCAAGTATATTGCAGTAAAAATTACGATTGACTATTCATAAGATTTACTGTGCAATTAACATTACTGGTACTGGTACTATAATTACTATATTATTAGTAATACATGTATGAAATTTCTAAATATAATATCTATATATAATTTTATTATATCTACCAAATTTATAATTTTCAAATGATCCATAAAACTGGTTTTGATCTAGTGAAAATTTAATTTGAATGGATTTTATATCAATCGGTGTTCCCTTAAATAATATAATATTAAGATTTAATGTGCACTCGACCTTTTTTTTTTCGTTTTATTTAATAGATTTAAAAAAACTTACGTACATACTAGTTAGACAAAAGAAATTATTTCGAGTTTAATTTGCGCAGATTATTCCATGCACCAATACTTTTGCCGTAATAGCAATAGTGCATGATGAGAAATACAAGAAATATATTTAGTTTCACTGTTTACTGTTGCAGTAAGAAAATATCAAAAACTAACTATATATTTAAAACTTGATGTAGGACCAAGGAACCCTTTCCTTTCCGGCAAAACAAATGATTATTTTGTTGCGTTCTGTTGCATTTATTAAAAATAACTTTGCTGAATTAAAGTATTAATACATTAAAAGTAAGGTAAATTCGGTAAAATTAAATGCGCAGAAACCATATGCGCAGTAATTAGCCTGGGATTGACCATAAACACCTGAACTGTTTTTTATCTGAAAGATAAATTCTTTTCTTACCTAATTCTATAAGAATTCGCGATTGGTAAGAAATAAACAAATTTGTGGTTAATTATGTTTGGTCTACAGTCACAAACTCCAAGTTGAACTGTTAAAATGAATATTACAACCATGAAAACAGAGTTACAGAATAAATCCATACATATAGAAAATACCTTTAGTTATATTTTTAAACTAAAATTAAAATTATCGGATAATGAAAACTTACTAGTTACTGCGAAGTTAAACAGTGAAACATATTTAGAATGTTAGTTGATAGTGAATTAATATCGTTTATTATTTAGCCATCAGCCCAACAACATCAGACACTTATAATCGAAGAGTTTGAACCCGATGTTTTCCGACAGCTGATCGAATATATTCATACTGGATGTGTTACTTTGCAACCTAGAACCCTTTTAGGTAAGAACTATCGAAATATATTAAATCTATATGAATACAATAACACAAATATGATAACGTACCACATAGCACAAAGTCCGTAATAACGTTCAAAATATGTCGTTTTTAAGACTTTTAGGTAGGACGTCTATAGACCGTCATAAATAAGACATCATTTAAAAACGTCTTAAGACGTCTTGAAATGTTTTCGAAAAGATATGCTATACAAATGTAGGTGGTCGTAATTACAACTATACGGAAAATTATGCAGTCACCTTTATTAAATTTCGTAAGCGCAAAATGAAAATTAGGTCGTGTTTGTAACTTGTATTGGCATTTTATTGATATATAGCGCTCAACGATTGTGGATCGATTTATTGTCATCAAGTGTTAATAAGTTACTAAAGAAAATGTAGAGCCCAGTTACAGGAAGGTTCGCAAAGTGACAACAAAGTTACTGAATTACATGGTTTAATAACTCGTTTTTTGACGAACTTTCAACACTTGTGAAGCGTTCTGCAACTGAGCAGAAGTATTTTCCAACAATAATTTGCTATGTAACAAAAGTTTGTACATTCGTATATATTATGCTTCTTCTGCAGTTACAGTGTCTACGAGACCACCAAATGATCCATTTTGGACGTCATTATTTATGCTTATTATAAAATCTCATAGTGTAGCTTTTATGAACCACCGACAAACGCCTTATTGTCGACTCGTAGTTATTCTTTTAACGTCTCATAATAACTTCTTTAAGACGTCTTCTCAAAACGTCTTAACTTGTCATAAAAAGCGAATTAGACTTGCAGATGACTTTGCTTTGTAAGACTAGGGGCTTAATGCCATTAAAGACTTTGACATCTTAAAAACGTTTTTATTTAATTTTGTTATATATAGATATTGCAGTAAATGCTGTGTTACCCAGTATTGCCCATAATTGGAATAGTTGTGCTGGATAAAATACTGTAGTGCATATTTTGTTGATATTTTATAAATAAGTATTAAAAGTCTTACCTTTCTGCATTGAATTGAAATCATCCTTTTAGTTACTTACCTATATATACATCAAGCTGGAATGCTACCTGTCTTTTTTATAACATACGCAAAAAAGTAGATTAGAGTAATCAGCTAAACTATTAGTCTTCTAATTCTTACAAATGAAATAACTAATATTTAAGATGTTTTAGAAATGAATTAGTTATTTGATCTTAGATTGTTCATCTACTTTATAGAAGGTTAATTAGAAGGTTGAAAATCAATCAAAACAAAATATGTATTTATGTAATGCTCATAGGAATCAAACGAATCTAATAAACTTTTTACACCGTTTAACATATTTATAACTTTGTTCTCACCAATGTTTTTTACAAATTAAATTTGAGCGCAAAACAGATGAGGATGGTTCCCGATTTTTGATACTGATTAGAACTAAAAAGACTTTGAACTTTGAATAACAACATAAATAAAAGGACGAATAATATTCAATACATAAAAACTCAAATGTATACAGTTGTCAAAACGTTATACATAGATCAAGCTATAAGCTAAAAAGTAACTCCTTTCAATTCATGCCAAAAGACAATTACAAAGTATGGCCCACCGCAAACTAAAATTTAGCTAGTGTTGTAATACTATAGGAAAAGAGAAACTTACCACATACATTAAACACAAAACTAACTTATCCTCTAAATTTTATTACAATCCTATACCTACCTATTAGTTATAAGTTATATTGTTTCCATTACGTTAATAGAACCCTCATTATATTAATAATGTATGTACTTTGATGTTAATATATTGAAAATTTAATTATTATTTAGGTAATTGGCTAATTAAACAGTTGAGATACATTACAATATCAAGTTTTGTTTCCTAATCAATTTTAGATCTTATTTATGTCTTCATCAGTGAGACATAAAGTGATCTCGAAACGTCGAACGTGAATGTTTTCTAATAAATAAATATCTGCAACCAGCAACATATATCTGTTACATATCTAGTACATATCTGAGCATTGTTCTCTAGATGTAATGTATCAGATATGTAATATGCAGTAGCGGACTGGGAAAGCGGGAGAAGTTCCGGTGGGTCGCTACTGGTAACATATACCATATACATGTCTTTGCTAGGCTGCTTAGAAACCATGTTCTAATATTTTACTGCCAATAGTTAATTAATAATTTTATCCCATACAATTACCAATATGATAAATAAAATAAAGACACACGACAATTGGTCGTACGATTAAATTAATGTATCTAACATTTAAACAGTAATTTAATTCTTTTCTTTTATTAATTACAATTACAGGTGTTATGAATGCAGCCGACTATTATGGGTTAGATGAGCTAAGACGGGCTTGTGCTGGCTTTGTACAGTGCTGTATTAATGTGGATACAGTATGTGCTCTGCTGGCGTCTGCTGAAAGATACATCCAATACAAGTGCACTAAATCGTTGGTGCAAAAGGTATATATTATATACTATCATAAAATCACTCGTATTCATAAAAATATAGGACGTTGTCGAAATAAGACTAACGTTAATTTATCCTAGCTTAAATTTCTCTTTGACATTAAAATGTCGTAGAGGAAGTCACCAATTTGAACTCATTATTTCCTTACTTACCATTTTAATTTTAATAAACGAGGAAACGCTAGACAAAAAATTAGAATATGACTTGGATAATTATCATATCTATTACACTCTGCAACACAGATTCTACCCATACATTATTTAATAATAGTAAATTGTTACATTGTTCAGGCAAGATTATTATATTATTCAGTGTCAGTTACGGGTTTCATCATCTTGATTACTGTTTAATCATATGTTTATAACAGGGGACATAAATAAAACACATTTATTTAATTTAAACTAATTTTAAAAATATTCCTCGACAGTATGATTATTCGCGTTGCGAACTAAAATAAGTATGTGTTTATTTTAGTTAACATTTAAACTAATTTACTGTTTAATTTCAAAGGTTCTAGAATTCGTGGACGAGCATGGTAACGAAGTATTGAATCTCGGTTCATTTACGCTGTTACCGCAGCATGTAGTCCGGTTAATACTCGCAAGGGATGAACTCCATGCGGACGAATTCACCAAATTCCAAGCAGCACTGATGTGGGGCAAGAAATTCTGCGACAGTAACCCGAATACACCGCTAAAAGATGTTATCGGCAATTTTCTCGAGTACATCCAATTCCACAAGATACCGGCTAATGTTTTGATGCGCGAAGTTCATCCGCTGGGACTAGTTCCGTACAGCATCATCATGAACGCTCTAGCGTACCAGGTGCGTGGCTGTTATTCGGCTATTTTGCTTGATTTAATATGCTTGTGGCAGCCATTTTGTTTTTATTCGGTACTATATTCGGTTATATTTTATTTAGCTCATGTCTTTGTGTATCCTATTATGGTAATATACTTTAAGGGGATCGTCTACCTACTCATTAATGTTGCTTTTGCAAATTTACTTTTTCTTCATTAATTTACTCTAAAGTAGTACTCAGAGCGACACAAATAGTAATTAAGATTAGAAATTACAAATCTAGTTTGTTTTATGACAAAGCTAGCTTTTACAACAACCAAATTAACGTTTTAATTATAAATATTGGTGCTGTGAACGCTATAATTATTTGACTTAAAACCAACTAAATTATTAATTGTTATTTCGAATCTTGCTGTGAATGGACCTTTAAAAGAACTAAATAGGCGTATAGTTTTATACACGATCGTATAGAAATTTTTAAAATAACAAACATATGCTTCGATATATCACTAATTACTAATTACAATTTCATTTCCAGTTCAATTTTAACAATATATTGTTAAAATTGAACTTTAGTATACTAAACACTTAAAAATGAACAAATTTTGGATTCATACAGATCCAAGATTTGATTTGATTGTGCTTATTATGTTTGCAGTATAATTAAATTAATTTAATTTTCTTTACCATTTTATGTCAGTTTGTGAACAGATGGGACGCTTTTTCCACTATTTATTTTGAAGTAGACGAACCACTTAAGGTATATATTTTTTGATTATGCAAACAAGAAAGTCCAGATTATTATCTGAATGTTGCATATTTCTATCTTTGCTATTTTATTTTATTTTGTATTATATTTTCGATGGTAAATAAAACATTTGTAATTTAAAATCTTTAAAATATAATCACACAGATCAATAACCAACCAGATAATAATTCGCATAGTATATACTGACGGAATCTAACAAGGAGTTTGAAAATTAGTTCACGACTTTCCACTTCAAACAGATTAAAATACTTTCACAACGTAGAGATTCTACATTTTACATCTTAAATTATAAGCGGATTAATTTTCAAAATGTAAGCTTTAAATCTGTTGAAAATTTATGCAATTTACTTGAATTTTTAATTTCATTTCATTACCAAACGTATATAATAGGATTGGAGAAAGTCGACTTAAAGCTTCGTACGATACTCTCTTGTACTTGCAACATTTACTACCATAATAGAAGTACTTTCTGTTTTTATTTTTTATCACAACAAATATTGTTTCTAGTAAATTCAATAAAGAAAATTATATTTTGTTTGAACTAGTACCATATATGTCCAAGCTACTACACGCGGGTCAGATACATATATATATATATATCTAGTGAAAACTGCGTAAAAGAAAGTTGAGTGCAGGCCACTCCAGATATTTTTATCGTAAAGGAGCATTTTAAAAGTTCCGTGAATTTTAAATAGTAGTTTTTGTGTAAGCTTGTTGTGACGCAAATAAGTACCAACGGCAAAATCGAGTAGAACAATTTAATAAATTGGTGTGTTGTAGGCAGACCCAGCAAGTGTCGACCCCGGAAAACTGTCCCCAAATCGAGTAAGACGCCAGGCGCAAGGTCGTAGTATGTCCGTACAAAGTTCACTAGATCCATATGGGTCGAACACGACGTTGAGCAGCAGCGAATCTAGTGAACTCGTCAGTTCGGAAGGGAAGCCTAGTTCTAATTAGCACATGGCCACTGGTGCGCCAACAATTACTACTTCATCTGCTCGCTCATCGCCTTCGCACACATTCACCTTTACCATTGTGCTCAAGAAGGTTACACCTTCGTAAGATTGAACATGCATATTCTCATTGGATATGTATATTCTCTCTTGTCCCATACCATTATCATTTCTCATCTCCTAATCAAACTACTATGATTTGAACATTTTCCATTATCCATCTGTGATCGACAATTGTTTTGAATGGATCAAATAAGGATTGAGATATGGTGTACGTCTGACTTGAAGCCGCACAAATTCAAGGGGTTGTTAGGTATATAATATTTCTAAATGATTTTTTTTTAAACGAATATATTTTTCATACATTTTATGTTTTATTTTACTTTACTATACATTAAATATGTCTTAACAATTTTACAATCCGTATCGTTTTACAATACGGATACCTGAACAATTACTCGCAATTAATACAGATTTATCAATTTTTTGTAAACCCAGAATTTATACGATAACTATAGACTATAGGCATTGTTATAGATATTCTCGTAAATTAGCCTGCCTGAAGATGTACGTTATACGTTCAGGCAGATTAATTTCTTGACGAAGACCATTTTTTTGCCACGGATATTTTTTTTTGTCTTACAAGTTGCACTGACTACATTTATGGTATTTATTTAAATTAAAAAAAGCAAAAGTATTTTTATATTTCACAAACTAATTTTAATTATTGATTTTCATTGAATTAAGTAATTAATAAAAATATTACCGTAATGCTGGTGTTCCACCGGTTGCACAAAAATTAGATGTTACTACAATTTAAGAGGAATCCCCATAGCCTCTGCAAACATAGCTAAACAAGGTTTCGTCGAACCCTTAAAACTCCTTTATTACAACATTAAAATGAATGAAATTTTAATTTTTCAGATAGCCAATACTTCGCTCTAGGCTCCTCTAGTTTTCGATTTGCAAAATTTTGCTTAGATTTATTTTTATATTGTTCTATATTTACCCTATTTTCAAATGTCCATAGTTTTTATTGAGATGACAAATTTAAAAATTCAAAACTAGACAAGCGTACATTGACTATTTTTCTACCGGAATGTTCTAAAAATTTAATTTAAAAAATTGTATTAGCAAGTATTTTAAGGGTCAAACGAACGCTTCAACTGAGTAGTAAATAGCATTGGCTCTTATGGCGCTACGATATTTGTGTGCTTCCCCCTTTACACCGACCTGTAAGGACTGCCGACCATGGGGATTCCTCTTAAGGGGTTATACGCAGCCAAGAGACCGAAAAAAAGCGATTTATCAAGAATTTATCCTGAATAGATACCTTAATTTATTAATGTAAAAATTTATATGCATATTGTGGAGCAATTAACTTTACATTGATATTTTTTATTTGTAAAAATAATGATTTTTGAAGCTGCCATAGCCAATTTCAGGGAGCTCTCTTAAAAAGAAGGGTTTTGTGGTGTGCACGATATATCTCGACTGGATCTTTTGAAATTAAAAAAAATCGGTAATATAAGGCATTATCTGGTATTTAATCGAAGGAATAAGCAAAATATTATTTTTTACAAAATGGAGGCTTGTCAAACACAAAATTGCGATATTCGATAACAATTTTGGCCTTAAATTGTTTAGAAAATGAAAACTATTTATCGGATTCGATTAATCACTAAAAAATATATTTATTAAGCTTGTGTACAAATTTGAGACTGATCGGTTCAGCCGTTTCCGAAATGTTTTGCTCACCAACTTTACAAGCATAGTTTTGAAAGAAACGCGTTCAGTTTCAGAAGCACTTAACACAGTAAATTTTTTTTTACAAATATGCGTGTAACTTCGAGAATATCCGTCGGATTGAAAAATGAAAACGATTTTTTGAAAATCCTGACTGCGTATAACCCCTTAACTGATGAAAATAGCGATGCTACAGTTGGCTGGAACCGTAAATCGAACCAAAATTGTGCTGTTATTTTCATCGGTCAAATGGTGTTTAGAAAATACAATTAAGGTAAAATTTACATAAAAATAAAATAAAAATATTGAAAAAAAATCGTACAATATTTTGAATTTACATATAAGAAAAAATACAAAATAATAATAATATAAAAATAGAATAAGAATAGACCCGCTGTCATTTGACTAAGTAAATCCATGCCAATTCTTATTTTATCCATTAAAAATTGAAAATCAAAAGTGAAAATCGCAGAATAAAAACATATCCCTTGACACCTAAATTAATCGAAAAATTATCATATTTATTGCACAACGAGAAAAAGAATCATAGAACCATTTTGAAAATAAGAAAGAACTGACGTTTAAAATTAGCAAAACTAGAAAATATTCGGTAACATTATTGGTTTACGAATTTGGAAATTTCGCACAGCATGGATACTTTTAAATCGTTATATTGTTACGTATCACATTTTTAAACATCTGTTGAATATCTTTAAATCTATTTCTTATATATAGATATTAATTTTATTAAAACAAGTTTTAATATAACGTCGGTACCTCATAACAAATTTATATTGGAGCCTCTACTTACCATAAATGGTAAAATGAGTGACTAATTTCTTAGATGATTTTCAATTTTGGCGTAGAGCTCAGAGGCTTTTATAAATAATAATAGTAATAAAAAGGGCAATTTTTTACCTAACCTATTTTACCACATTTAAAACCAAAATAACCAAAACGCCTTCCCAAAAAACAAGAGTGGCAGATTGTCGCACCAGTGGCATTTATTTTTATATGTGTAAAGTAAAATGCAGTGTTCATAAATTATCTGAAAAATATAACTGTATTTCACTGCAGCTGTAAACCATCATGAAATTTCTTTACCAGAGCTCTTTGTCTTTTCAAAGTAGACTTCTTACATACGGAATTATTGAAATTGATATTAAAATATTGTTTCATAATACTCGGCGTTAATTTTAATTAATTAATTTATTGTTTTTTGTGGTGGGTCTGGAAATTCTAATGTACTAATTTCAAGAAATTATAAAAATAATTTCACTAAGTCTTAAAGATTTTCCCCCAAAATGTCAAGTAGGGTTTAAGAATATCCAACCCATAACTAATTATTTGTAAATATTGTTTTTTATTTGTGTAACAAATTATATTCATGTATAAATTATTATAAATTTTGTCTGTTTTTATAATATGTTGTATTTTTGTAAATGTATTCGTTATTATATGTTAGTAATATTTTTATATTTTTCCAATTTGGATGTCGTTCCGTATGAACCTCTACTATATGGCTATATAATAATTCAATATTTCCGTATTAGGATGCAATATAAATGTTATAAAATTAAAATGGATAATGTACTAATTTCGCTTTAAAAATCATGATGGAAATGCATGTTGTAAACTCTGTGTAGAGATTTTTATTTATGTAATAGTAATTTATAATAATGGCCAAAATATAAATATTCTATGGGGTATGATGTTATAATAAATATATATATTTATTATACAATTTTTGTTTTTATGTAAAATGCACTCATATTTCCTAACAAGAAAAGCATAGATAAAACATCAATTATTAAGATTAAACGTATGAGCTGTAGGCACTTATTGAAACATGATTATTTAAAAAGGAATAATTGAATAAAAACACACTTGGTTGGTTTCAAAAATAACTTAATACGTATTTCGGCTTTTACACCATCGTCAGAAGTGTCGGAAAGAAGTAAACTGCAAGTACACACAAATTATACCTGTTATATTTATTTGTGTGTATATATATACCTCGCAGTTTACATCTTTCCGACACTTCTGACGATGGTGTAAAAACCGAAATACGTATTAAGTTACATTAAATTAATTTTGAAACCAACCAAGTTTGATTTTATTAGCTCGCCGTACGTAGTACCGAAGATGCTTAAGCATTCGGTCGTGTGTCTGTAGCATTCACGGATCAAAAAATTTCATTATGAAAAAGTGTTCGTCTCGTCGCCCTGAATCCAAAAATGTATATAACTTATATACTTGGATGTTAGTCGTCGCTCGCTCGTAAGACCAAATTTGTGCCTTCTACTCCTCTGAAGGTACCGGAGCGATTCACACCAAATTTGGTACACATATTATTTGGCATCCCATTTGAATCTGCTCGCAGTTTAAATCCAATCACCCGTATACTTCCCGAGTTATAGGCCCCCAAAATTTGGAGCCCCCCTTAATACTGCCCTTATAAAAATAGTTGAAACATTTAAAAATTCTACTAAAAATTCTAAGATATTTTATGTCGACAAGATTTTTTCATTTTGTTAACCCAAAGCCCGAAAAAAATTATTAAATATTATAATTTTGAATTTTAAAATATGCACTAAATTATTTTTTTATCAATATAATCTAAATTTGGTACACATATTATTTGGCATCCCATTTGAATCCGCTCGCAGTATAAATCCAATTACCCGTATACTTCCCGAGTTATAGGCCCCCAAAATTTGGAGCCCCCCTTAATACTGCCCTTATAAAAATAATTGAAGCATTTAAAAATTCTACTAAAAATTCTAAGATATTTTATGTCGACAAGATTTTTTCATTTTGTTAACCCAAAGCCCGAAAAAAATTATTAAATATTATAATTTTGAATTTTAAAATATGCACTAAATTATTTTTTTATCAATATAATCTAAATTTGGTACACATATTATTTGGCATCCCATTTGAATCCGCTCGCAGTATAAATCCAATCACCCGTATACTTCCCGAGTTATAGGCCCCCAAAATTTGGAGCCCCCCTTAATACTGCCGTTATAAAAATAATTGAAGCATTTAAAAATTCTACTAAAAATTCTAAGATATTTTATGTCGACAAGATTTTTTCATTTTGTTAACCCAAAGCCCAAAAAAAATTATTAAATATTATAATTTTGAATTTTAAAATATGCACTAAATTATTTTTTTATCAATATAATCTAAATTTGGTACACATATTATTTGGCATCCCAATTGAATCCGCTCGCAGTTTAAATCCAATCACCCGTATACTTCCCGAGTTATAGGCCCCCAAAATTTGGAGCCCCCCTTAATATTGCCCTTATAAAAATAATTGAAGCATTTAAAAATTCTATTAAAAATTCTAAGATATTTTATGTCGACAAGATTCTTTCATTTTGTTAACCCAAAGCCCGAAAAAAATTATTAAATATTATAATTTTGAATTTTAAAATATGCACTAAAAAAATTCTTTTTATCAATATAATCTAAAATTGAATGTAAGACTTTTTACACCTATAACATATTTTCAAATTGTTAAACAAAAGTCCATAATAATTAAAAACCACTGCTCGCAACGCATATCTTACCAAAAAGCGAGCTCTGCGCGTTGGTGCGTTTTACGCGTACCAAATCTTGTTCAATTATTCCATCAATTATTATCATAAAATCTGTATTCAAATACATCAAAATATTCATTTTAACGTATTGAATAATGGATATCATTGCGTATTTTGCATTTATTAATTATTTTATATTCGTTCTATAATAACTTTACCATATCTACTGTTTTTATTACCATTTGAATAGATAAACAAATATCAATTCATTGATATACATAAAAACGCGTAGTTTATGGTAAATGCTCACATGTTTATTGTGTAATTCAATGTGGAAAAACAGTTTGTTTATGTTTCAAGGTAAGATTGTTTTGTGTTTTGTTTTTGATGAATGAGCGATGTGTTAGTGTTTGTTATCAGGGCCGCGTGATTTTAAATTTGCCTCCTTTAAATTATAAGTCGTGATCTCAGCCGCTAGGCGTCAGGTCCCGTTTATTCAATGATTTTGATTGTCAAGTAAAATAAATGTGATTATGCATGCATTTGTGTTAAAAACAAGACGGCAAACTATTGCCTAATCTTGCGTTTTGCCAACGGATAAACTTGTGTCCACCAGCTGCAGATGGATTATTTTACTGTAACATTATTTAGAGGACGGCGTCAAGTGACTCATTTTCTGCTCAAATCATACAGCAATATGTGAATGCAATCAATTTAAATAACAGAAATAAATATCACAAGGTAAACGCGTTTAAATGATCGTTATAATCAGTTGGTGTTATCTTGGTTCTCGGTAGTTGAACCGATGATAAGTTTTATAAGGTTAGGTTTTTTTAGAATGGATTTGTTGGTTAATAATGTAAGTGTTTTTTTGTTTGTTTGTTTTTTGTGATTTGCTGTTTAGGGAATGTTTCAATTAAGATATGATCGAAAGTTGGTCACGGCGTGCATTTAGTGGTTCGAGTGGTACATACCACGTACGAGCTTCAGAACTGGCTGCTCAACGAGATCGAAAATTGAAGGCGCTCAGCGCCACGGTTGTGTTTCTCGACGACACCGAACATTGTTTCCACATTGAGAAACGTGCTAAAGGTTCCGTACTATTAGAATTAGTCTATCAGCATTTAGAATTAGTAGAGAAAGATTATTTCGGCTTGCACTATGTTGAAAACGATAATAACACGACCAATTCCAACAAACCAAAGATTATGGTATGTTTTACTTTTGTATTGATTGATTGGTGTGTTCTTTTGATCGATGGTTTTTTTAATCAAAGTAATTGAGATATCGGAGATAAATTGCAATTGTTTTATTGGTTGAAAGGGCGCTTATATTGTTACTTTCTTTTACAGAGTAATAAGTAAGTATTGTAATCATGAAAAATTTCGAACTCGAGATTTCAACGGATATACATGTTTTGACCTTTTCTGAATCGAATGTGACTATTTTCGGAATGACGTCTGTGTGTCTGTATGTCTGTGTGTCTGTGAACGCTCTAGAGCCGAAACTGTCGAACGAAAAATTATGAAACTTCAAACTTAAGCTTTGTATATGCCCTAGATGTGCACCTCCTATTTTTGAAAAGAATATTCAAACCGGAAGTGCATGTTTATTCTATACATTTTTTGTTCTATCTCCAATATCACTAGAACGACTACACTTACGGCAAATATAGTTATGTTCATAATGAAAGATATTAATATTTCGCACAACTTTTGTTTGAAACATTTCTGCAACAAATTTTCCAGTTGCTAGAAAAATACTACGAAACATTATAAATATGTTGTTTACGTTGCCCTGGATTCGCATGTAGCTTATAAAATCGGATCATCTGCTATTTTGACAGTAAAACAAATTAGACTCTATTAGATAAATGTCATTTCAGAATATTTCTGTAGAGTATTGGTTAGTTTGATAGCTGGTTTTGGTTATATATATATATATATATATATATATATATATATATATATATATATATATATATATATATATAGTCTAGTGAAAACTGCGTAAAAGAAAGTTGAGTGCAGGTTACTCCAGATATTTTAAAATGTGCAATAAATCTTTTGAAAAATAGATTTTCTTTACCGGGGTAATCAAAAACTCAAAACATATTTTTATGTTCAACGGTCAAAGACGTCATTGAGAAAATAGTCAGAATAGAGTCAGGGTCCCTCAAAACGCATATTTCCAATAAAATACCAAAATAGTCAATATTTTTTATGATCACAATATTTTATTTTATACATTAAATATAAGAAAATAAAAATCATGTTACCTGTAGTTATTTAATGATTTATTTAATCATTATATTAGTATTCAAATAAACCTTGGTTATTATTTATTTACGGTTTTGTTGTTAATTATTTTTATATTGCATGCCCATTACTACCCGAGGTTAACTAAATAATTAACTGGTTAATAACGTGTTATTAATTGTGTATAGATGTTTTTTCTATTTCTGTCAAATTTAGATATGATTGTGTTTTTATTTTACTTCCATAAATTCAGGAAAACAATATGAAGATAAGTATAGGAAATTTGAAATTTAACAAAGTACAATTATCGCTTAATTTGCCATAAGACACATAATGAAAACGTATACGATTACAATATGGTGCGAAATCATCTGCCAATGATCGTTTTGTAAAAATAAAATACGTTATCAACCGGATATTTATTGTTTTAATAACAGTTGACTGGCAAAACTGAATTATAGCATGCGCGCGTTCGCGTCTATCTATGTTCGTGCGTTTCAGCGACTAGTCAATCATAAGCAATGAATGAAAATACGCGCGTTTCCGCATCTTGAAATGTCATATATCTAATTGATTCTATTTCCTGCCAAAATATTGACAGACGCAGATGATCCGATTTATTAAGCTACATGCGAATCCATGGCAACGTACATAAGATATTTATAATGTTTCCTAGCATTTTTCTCGCAACTAGCACAATTTTTGAAGAAATTTTTCAAACAAAAGTTATGCGAAATATTAATATCTTTGTTCTATCTCTAATATCACTAAAACGGCTGCACTTACGGCCAAAATAAACATTTTGACTGTATGTGCAGCCGTTCTAGTGATATTAGCGATAGAACTAAAAATGCATAGAGTATACATGCACTTTTCAAAAATAGAAGGTGCACAACTAGACCATATACAAGTCTTAAGTTTGAAGTTTCATTATCTTTCGTTCGACAGTTTTGGCCCTAGAGCGTTCACAGACACACAGACAGACAGACAGACGTCATTCCGAAAATAGTCACATTCGATTCAGGGAAGGTTAAAACATGTATAACCGTTGAAATCTCGAGTTCGAAATTTTTCATGATTACAATACTTACTTATTACTCTGTCAATGAAAGTTAAAATGGATATGTTTATCAGACATTCTTTATACTAATACGTGTCGACTAAATTTTTATTTAAAAAATTGTTCTTTTTCGATTTTGTTGTTTGTCCTTTAGTACGTAATAAAATAACTGAATGAAATTTATTATGGACATAAAATTAAGTGAATATTTAAAATACTACATTGTCATTTTATAAGACACTTAAGAATAGTCGAAGGTTAATGTTCTTAAATATTATTATTTATTCAATATATGAATCGTATAATACAGTGGTTGATCATTTAAAAACCACAATTTTCATTTTTAAAAACGATAATTTATGTATTGATCACGATGTTTCTCATCAATAGCGATAACTTTACCTACTAGGAATAGTGTTTTAACATCAAGGAAGTCGAGCAACTAGTAGCTTTATATCAATGGCTTACTCTGTTCGCTCCTAGGAATTCTGTACTCAGAATTTTTACAAATCTTCCACATAATAAAATAAAACGGAAGAATTCTGAGTGACAGTAAAATTTTAGCTGATCACCTCGTTCCTCTTCCGACATTTCATTAACAATATATGCGTTTACCTTAGTTTCATTTCTTTACGACACTGGTTACTTGCTACTAAAATTATTTTAGTCGCATGTTGTTTCGTTGATTTGTTTACATAATATATTGTTTTGATACATTAACTATACTGAATATTATTAAAACTATATTTAAGGAATAACTTCTAAAATTGACTGTATACATTTAAATATATATTAAATGTTAAATCTTATAATAATTGGCGTGACCGGTAATTTTGCAAATCGATTGTGGAAATAAATCACTACGAATTATCTGTTTAAATAAGAAATCCACTATTTTCTAGCGCACAAGAAAATAAAACTCGCCTCGTAATTACTTTGATTACTAAAATCACTTACCAAAAAAACACACGACTTTAAATAAAAGCTTCATCATTAGAATTTGAATTCTAGCGCTGGCTTGATCCGTCCAAATCGGTGAAAAAGCAATTCGGCAATGCGCAGCCATTGCTATATTTTAGAGTTAAGTTTTACGTGTCCGATCCCAGTAAACTGCAAGAAGAATACACACGATATCAGTTTTATCTACAGGTGAAGAAAGATATTTACCAAGGCCGATTGCAACTACCACCAAGCACAGCCTGTTTGCTAGCCAGTTACGCGGTACAATGTAAGAAATCTACAAAAAAAAAATAACGATTTTTTATGATGAGTCATATGATTTTTATTTTGTTACTCATTTATTTTTAGCGGAATTGGGGGATTATCAATCCGACGAGCATGGTCCAAATTATTTATCAGATCTTCAGTTGATGCCCTCCATGAACGAAGATATGGAACGAAAAATATCAGAGCTTCACAAACTACACAAGTAAGTTCATATTATCTTTTTTCGCTTTTATATCAACTCTTCCAACGAAGATTGTTGTCATTCAATTTTTAGTGTTTGCGATAATATGGCCAGTAGATTAGTTAATAAGATAATAAAGTTTTTATACATTAAAAAAATATGAGTTACTACAATCTTCGTTGGTTGAGTTGATATTTGTATTTTATTGAAATTTAATAGAATCGCCTTACGGCTTAAGTGCATAAAATACAAAAAAAGAAGCAATTACTTTATCACTTTTAATCAAATGTGAGAATCTTTTAAATTCATCTAAACTTTTGACTTATACGAATGTATATAAGGAAGTATTGTACTCATGAAATAATTCGAACTCGTGTGTTTAACGGAAATACACATTTTAACCATCCTTGGATCGAATCTAACGATTTTCGGTATAACGTCTGTGTGTGTGTGAACGCTCTAGATCTATTGCAGGTATAAATATGTACCTTAAGAGGAATCCCTACCGAGCTCACTTTTCGCTATCAGCATTATTCAGGAGCACAAATATAACAATTTATAAAATACATAAAAACCAGATATTAAAATGCTTGTGTTACAACTGTACCGCAGTGTTTACAAATGTTACCGCTAGAGGCACTAGCTAAATTAGAATACAGTTACCTTGAAAATGCTCCTACAATATTTCAAAATATGACTATAAAATGTATTTTTAAAAGATATTTCTGATAATAATTGCAAGTTAAAAGTTCAATCTAGGCATGTACAGACGTAAATTGCGAATATCGTTCTTCAATTCATAATAAACCTCTTATGAAAATCATCAATTTTTGGAAAATGTTTCATTTATTTTTATATGTAAAATATATAAATTTTGTAAAATTTCGTCTGTACAGACGTGCATTAGATCAGTCTTAAGCGACATATATTTTTTTGGAACGAATATATTTTAATTTAGGATCAGAAAATGTCAAGAGCGGAACGATGATTTTTGTTTTCATGCTACTGGGTAGGGATTCCTCTTAAGACTTGTACATGGCCCTTGTTCAATATCTCGATAAAAACATGAGTTAGAGAAAAAGTATTTTTTATAAAAATTGAAAATAATAATATTTCTATTGTTATAAAATTGATACTGGAAGTATAAGAAAGTCGAGTGAAGGCCATTCCAGCTGTTTTGTTATCATTTCAATTTATCACATATACATATTTACTAGATTAAACTATCAAATGTTCTTGATTTTCTATTGTTTTAATATTTCAAGGTATTTTTTCGTTAGTTTTGAAACTTTTTATATATTTATATTCAAAGTTAACATTGAATATACACAATTGCTGTTTGGTTACATATTATTTTAATTTAGTTAAATTTGCATCTTTTAGGATAATTTTTAAATATTAAATTTTATGTGCATATAAAGTAAGATCTTAGTTTTCTGAATATATCTCATCGTAAATTCATGTACTTAGTTTGTGATAATTCTTGAATAATATAAATTAGACTGATATTTCACGATATCAAGATTAATTGTTCGATATTTAGCGGGGAAAAAATCAAAGACAGTTCGTGCTGAATAGAAGCCATATTTGTGTGGTGACAGTTCTTGTCAATTCATTTTAAATGCGTCCTTTTCACCACAATTCAAAAGATTTCATAATGTTATGTGTTGTATACAAAGTTGAACGTCCATAATAACATAATAAACACTCGTGCCCAATAGAACCAACAAACTTCAGTTGTCAGTGCTCCAGTGGCCATCTTATGGCGTGCATTAGTGTCACCAACGATATTCTCGATTGCGAATACTTTTTGCATTTCGTTTTATAAGCAGCTATATCTGTTGGTGACTTTAAAAAATATCTAATGAATTGTAACATTCGTTTTAGCGAATTTTCGTAAATCAAACGTTCGTAACCCGATAGAGCTTGTAATTATATTATATAAATTCAGTTAGTTATTTTTCTGTATGATTGCCGAATCAGTAGCTTGGATAAGAATAACACAAAATCAATAGTACATATATAATTGCTGGTTATTCGAGTAACAGTTGTTTATTTTGGTGCTGTTAACCAAAATCTGCTAATTGAACGCACCTAATGTTTATGGTCCCGATAAATTTACAAACAAATAATTGCAAAAGCACTTAATACAAATTATTAATCTTGTTTACAAGTGCTCTTATCTATTATCTGACTATTTTCTATTTATTAAAAGTTTTTATTAACATTATTTACTGTTTTGCTTAATTTATTTCAGGAATCAGTTACCGGCCGATGCAGAATTCAACTTTTTAGACCATGCCAAAAAATTAGATATGTATGGAGTTGAGTTACATAAGGCCAAGGTAATTTATTACTCATAAGTTTAGATTGCAATCATTATTCATTATCTTTATTTATTTATAGTCTATTGTTTTTCGCATGTAACTTTTTTTTTATCTTTACAAACTGATTTGATTTGTCATTTTTAAGCTGTGAGATTTCAGTTTACTTGTTCGTTTTGTGTGATTGATAGTGTATCGGTAATTTTGGAAAATGACCAGTGATTAAATAGGAAAAGGTAGTGTTATACAATCAATTAATTAATCAGTATGTAGTTATAATTCAGGATTAATCCATACACAGTGTAAGGAATGAGTAATTTAAACTGAAAACATGTTCATGTGCAACAAGTGGTACGTTTGAATGTTTTGTTTGATCACCTCTGGTATTATATAGATAAGGAAATGGAGCAACAAGTAGCTTTGTTTTAATGGCTTACTCTGTTCACTCCGGAGATATCTGTACGCAGAAGTCTTTGCAAAACTTCCGCACAGTAATATAAAACGGATGAAATCTGAGTGACAGTGTATTCTTAGCTGATCACCTCGTTCTTCTTCCAACAATTATTTAACATATATATAATTGGGACTTGTTTCAAATAATGTAGTATACCATTGTAATTCAATGAAAATGTTGTATAAAATTGGAGTGGTTCTAGGCCAATTACATTTATTTCTGTGTTTTGCATCATAGCAATGCATATCCAGGGCTTCCACGCATTCACTATTTCCACTTTTATTCACTTTTCCCGAAATCGATCACTATTTTAAAATTTTATTCACTATATTCATGTCGCTAAAAATTCGTCAATGTTCTAATTTCATTGACTCAAAACCCATTTTTAACATTTTTTTTTATCTTCGGCAAAAGTTTATAGAAAAGTTTCCTAGGTAAGAAAGTGTGCTTTTTATGTTTTCAATTGTCAATTAGCAAATATGTGTTTCTACTTTCTTTTACAAAGTAATAAGTAAGTCTTGCAATCATGAAAAATTTCAAACTCGAGATTTCAACGGATATAAACGTTTTGACCTTCCCTGAATCGAATGTGACTATTTTCGGAATGACGTCTGTGTGTGTGTGTGTCTGTCTGTGAACGCTCTTGAACAAATACTGTCGAACGTTAAATTGTGAAATTTCAAACTTAAGAAACCGGAAGAGTATGTTTACTCTATGCATTTTTTGTTCTATTTCCAATATCACTATAACGGCTGCACTTATAGCAAAATTAGTTATATTCATAATGATAGATATTAATATTACACAAAATTATTGTTTTAAATGTTTCTTCAAAAAATATACCAGTTTCGAGAAGACTGGTACGGAAAATCTTAAATATCTTATTTATGTTGCCATGTATTTGTATATAGTTTAATCAATCATATAATGATTTGTGCCTGTTTTTTTTTATTTTTTCTAGTAAAAACTCAATAAAAGAAAGTCGAGTGCAGGCCACTCTAGCTTTTTTTAAATACACTTTTAATTATGTATGTATGAGTCTTTTATTTATTTAATCAATTGCCTGAAATTTGATAACAAGATTTTTGGCATCGCAGATTACGAATCAGGCCTCAAAATCGGTCTAAAAACAAAATGGCGTCTACAAAATGAATATTTTATTCACTATTATTCACTTTTTTTTATCTTTTTTCAGTCCCTAATTTCACTTTTATCCTTTAAAAACTACAGTATTCCACTTTTTTGTATACAAAATTGCTGTGGAAGCCCTGCATATCTAAAGACATTTAATTTTTAAAGTAGTTAGGTGGGTAAAATAATCTCATCTTGATTTTTCTAATGTTAAATTTCATCCAAAATCCGAATATGACTTGTTTGGAATACAATTTTTAGATTTATTAACATAAAATTGTAGATTTTGTTTCAAAATCCGTATCCGATTACCCGTTTCTAAATCCGTATCCGGGTAGCCATATTCGAAAACCCGTATCCGGGTACGTTTAGTTTTAACAATTAGCTGAGCGAATCATCAATAATAATTTATGTTAAATTCTTTTTTTTTTTTTAAATAAATACATATTATCTTCTTTTTACATTTTTTTTTACTTTATAATTTACGGCACGTGTTATTACTATTTTTAAGGGCTGGGATAAATTGCACAATAATTTTTACGCTATTTGGAGGCGACGTATGACCCGGGAATTGGTTTTTAAGGGCCACCGTATTATTAATAAAATATTATTACATTTTGGTTTTCACAAAATATAAACTTCAAATCAATGTATGTTCATTTGTTATCTTGGAAATTTTAATATTATATATATATATTTTTATTTTTTTCGTTATAGGATTCAACCAGTAAAGATATTCAATTAGGTGTAACTTCAATCGGTTTAGTAGTCTTCCAAAACAACATCAGAATAAACACATTCTCATGGTCCAAAATTATGAAAATATCATTTAAACGGCGGCAATTTTTCATCCAATTACGAAGAGAACCAGTAAGTGTCACTACCAACTGTAACACCTATCATAATCTAACTTTTAATTTAATATTACAGTCCGAAAATTACGATACACTATTAGGCTTTAACATGGAGTCATACCGCTCATCTAAAACGCTGTGGAAAGCGTGCGTCGAACACCACACATTCTTCCGTTTACATTCGCCGAAACTGCGCCGCCGTTTCCCTTTATCGTTAAGTTCGCGTTTCTACTATTCGGGTAGAACAGAATATCAAACTGTTTCGGAGGGAAAACAACGTGGCCGATTAGAGAGGGTGTTTGTGCGATCGCCCAGTAAACAGATTGTTAGGATGCCGGCACCTCCACTAGAAGAGAAGGCCAAATCAGTACCGGCTCCTGCACGACCTCCCCGACCCTATGACAATAAGGTGACGTCACTGGGCTCCCGAGAGCCTAGGAAAGCGTGGGTAGACGATGGCCAAGGTTCAGATGAGTAAGTTCTTTTTTTTAATCTAACATATTTCGATTTTGATAATTGGTTACAATTACTCGTTGAGTTTCTTCAACTCGTTCAACCAATGATTCGCCTTATGCACTGAATTATCACCACAATCAATTTTTTTTACTTGTTTACTGTCATTGTTTCTCAACTATTGCAAAAAAATAATTCTCCAAAACAATCAATGTTATTTGGGTTAGGCTATCACTTCAACATGAATTATTAAAGTAAATGATTTATCGATTTTTAATTTTACATTTTTTTTGTTTATAAATCTCTTTACTTCACAAATATCATTATCTTGTTTGTAAAAATATAATCAACATAAAATCTTATCTTAGTGTTGGATAGACTGTATATCTTGACATTTAGTAAAACTGGTTTTTCCTCTGACTTAAAAATATATGTAGAATAATATGGTGGAAATCCCTATTAGAATTCACCTGTAGCACCTCTGTTGGTCGTAAGAGGCGATTGATTTGCGAGCAATAAACCTCGGTAAAAATTGAAAACATCAAACAAATTTCTTTTCTTCCAAAGATTAATATGTTGATGCGATTATTGGCGAAAATGCATTTGTGAGACTAGTACGCACCGTATCCGATGCTTGTTCGGTTATATCTGTTTTATATGTACTCTGGATGTATTTGGCGTAATCCACATAGCCAGCTTAGTTCAGTATGAAATCGAATCGTTACTGACCCAAATAATACGGAAATTGATATCTGCATATATTGTCAACTAATTTATCAGTTCTGAGTAAATAATAACTGACATATTTTATAGAACTGATAACAAACCAATTTATTTAATTCATTCATTTTTCCGAATAAGTAATAATAATTTATCAAAAAATATTGCACTTAATAGATATTGAGTAATGAAGTAAACCATCTTGCACTGTTGTGCTTATGCGTATTGTATTTTACATAGTGCAGTTTGTATCAGGCAAGAATATTAGATCGTTTGTTTTAAAAAGGAGTTAAGTATTTTTTACTTTCTTTTACGAAGTAATAAGTAAGTATTGTAATCATGAAAAATTTCGAACTCGAGATTTCAACGGATATACATGTTTTGACCTTCCCTGAATCGAATGTGACTATTTTCGAAATGACGTCTGTCTGTCTGTGAATGCTCTAGAGCCGAAACTGTCGAATGTAAAATTGTGAAATATTAAACTTAGGATTTGTATACGGTCTAGATGTGCACCTCCTATTTTTGAAAAGAATATTCAAACCGGAACTGCATGTTTACTCTATGCATTTTTTGAACTATCTCCAATATCACTAGAACGGCTACACTTACGGCAAATATAGTTATGTTCATAATGAAAGATATTAATATTTCGCACAACTTTTGTTTGAAACATTTCTTCAAAAAATGTACCAGTTGCGAGAAAAATGCTACGAAACATTATAAGTATCTTGTTTACGTTGCCATGGATTCGCATGTAGCTTATAAAATCGGATCATCTGCTTTTTTGTCAGGAAAACAAAAGACTATTAGATAAATGACATTTCAGAATATTTCTGTAGAGTATTGGTTAGTTTGACAGCAGGATTAGGATATATATATATATATATATATATATATATATATATATATATATATATATATATATGTATATGTATATATATCTAGTGAAAACTGTGTAAATGAAAGTTGAGTGTAGTCCACTACAGGTTTTTTTAACGATTTAACCATAACTTGGTTTTCCATATATATAGTCCTTCTGCCTACCATTGAGTTTCTCATTCTTAGTTTGGTTTAAAATGGATGCAAGTCAGTTGCTTAACCCACTTACTGGTGGTTAAGTCTGTTTTGTAATAATAATAATAACTTAACTTTTTTTTTAAACAAACGTTTCCATTGTCTAGTTGCCCAAACAAACAAAATAATTATAACTCGTAAAATACAGCCTCAACTGGGCCCTGAACAGTTAATTGTAAGTAAATTTACAAAAGCTCTTCTTGTTAATAGTGACGGCGGCTTCCTAGACCGCAGTGATGAAATTCCATTCTCACCGGGTTTGGCCGGTCGCGTAATCAGCTACGCCGATGAAGAACCAGCATCGCCAAACGGCAACGGCATCTACGACACGCCGCCATATAGCGCCAGTCACTCACCCGCCTCGCAGCCACCTGAAGAAGGTCTCGTCACTATCAAACTGCAACCGGACGAGCAAGGTCGGTTTGGCTTCAATGTCAAGGGAGGCGCAGACCTCAACCTTCCCATCCTGATATCTAAAGTTGCTCCGCACACTCCCGCCGACAGATGCAATCCGCGCATGTCCGAGGGGGATCAAGTGATGTTTATCAACGGACGTGATGTTCAACATGCGTTTCATGAGGATGTTGTTAGGTACGAACGCAATAGTATTACTTTATTTTTATTTACAAATTTTAGTTGAATATTGTTAACTGAATTAATCGACCGAGGTGCTGCGAGCGTTGGCTATATTTTGGTTGATGGCAAATATTAAGCTTAGAATCTCTAACTGCATTCACGGTCCGTTCGTGACATCCATAAACATAACAAAATATATTGTTTTCTATTTTTTTTGAGACACACGACCGAACATTCACTTTTGTATACATACAATACGGCGAACAAAAAATACATATTTTGATAAATCCCTTTCCTTAGATAGTAATTATAACTATGTTACAATTTGTGCCGTGACCATACGCTTTCTAGGATTATTACGACAAAAATATAGGCTACTCTCGATTTACGAACGTTTTATTTGCGAACATTCACTACAACAAATGCCACAATACCATATTTCTTAAAGTTACTAGCACTTACTTATAAAATGAAATGCCAAACGTATAATCAATATTATTGTAAGATACAAATAAATAAACTATAAAATAATATATTTATTTTAACTATCTGTTCTTGATAAATATAAACTAATCTAGTCACTAAAGTTTTGTACATGGTTTTAATCCTTTAAAATTACTACTAACGTATTCAATACATATTATACAAGCTCAGGAATGCGAGATACACATATCGAACTCGTTCGTAAACCGATAATTTCCTGCATATTGAATTATAATTTCACATTAGATTGATCAAAGAAGCACGAGATACTAGAGCTGGACAACTCATCCTGACAATCAAACCAAGTGTGATGTATACAGGGGAGGAGTCCGAGGAGCCCCCGTATCAGTATGTCCCTGCAACAGAGTTGCCGAGCACCCCGCCTGGCGGGAATGCCCTGGCGACTGCGATGTTCTTGCTAGCAGATGGATTGGCCAGTGGCCAGTTGGTCCAACAGTACGAGTTGCTTTACCGAAAACATCCTGATTTGACATGTGTGGAATCGGCCAAGCCAGATAATGTGAATAAGAATCGGTATCGAGACATATCACCATGTACGTAATTAATTTTTTCTACATGTATGGGAGATTATATTTAATAAATCGTTTGGTTTGACAGTCGATTGCAGGCCACTCTATTTTTTTATGATATAGCAGGTGGTTATCATTTAAAAATGTATTTTATAGACGACGAAACACGTGTAGTTCTGAAAAACGCACCATCCGGCGATTTCATCAATGCCAACTACGTCGATATGCCAATTTCCAACACCGATACCGTTAATCGTTACATCGCCACGCAAGGGCCGCTGCCCAGCACTTCAGATGACTTCTGGTACATGGTGCACGAAGCTGGCAGCACACTCATAGTAATGTTAACAACTGTGGTCGAGCGGGGCCGAGCGAAGTGCCACAAGTACTGGCCGTCCGTGGAAGAAACGTTGAGTCTTCCTGATTTCACCGTTCGCTGTACCAGTGAAGAAACAGACGATTCGGGCAGTTTTGTCTTTCGAGATTTCGTTCTTACTGATCAAGTGAGTCACATTAAATATTAGGCTTAACTTTATTTGTTGATTGTTAAACATTAGATATTTATAAGGGCATCGACTACACCAGTAGCATATTTATGAATTTTCTATAGGGAGAAGTCCAAAGACTAGTTATAAAAATGTTTTATCTTTAAATTAGAAATTATGTATCCATCAAGTGAGCTAAAAGGCATTAATGCCTGTATGCTTGTTTTATTTGGGAAGTATTGAATACGTTTATTTTTTCAAATCTTAAGAATTAAATCTCTTCAAACAATTCTAAATTATATAATTTTTTTTTTATATAGGACGGAGAAGAACGTCTGATTCAACATATGCAATATGTGGCATGGCCCGATCACGGTGTTCCTGATTCGCCAGGTCTGTTCCTGCGTTTCACGGAACGAGTACGCGAGGCTCGACAGGAGAGCGCCGCCCCGGTGATCGTGCACTGCTCAGCGGGTATTGGGCGAACAGGTGTTTTGATCTTAATGGAGACTGCGATGTGCCTTGTCGAGGCCAACGAGCCTGTATATCCACTCGATATTGTACAAACAATGAGAGAACAACGAGCGATGATGATTCAAAATGCTGTAAGTTTACATGTTCATGTATTATTTATATAGAAAACCAGATATAAGTTATTTTAGTGAAGGGATCTTTAGCTTTTTCTACAATACGTTCTGATACTTTGTAGTTTAAACCAAAATTAGCTGTTAGCACACGTGATACATGGCCGATTATACGACAAAAACGTTGCCGTTTTAATATATACAGAATAGGGGCCCAGATTACGTATCTGATAAAATATTACAATATATTAAATGTATGAGCTGTAGGCACTTGTTGAAACATGATTATTTAATAAGAAATAATTGAATAAAAACACACTTGGTTGGTTTCAAAAATAATTTAATGTAACTTAATACGTATTTCGGCTTTTACACCATCGTCAGAAGTGTCGGAAAGAAGTAAACTGCAAGGTTATAGACTAAAATTAACTTAATTCTAGAATAACCTAAGTTACAATATATACAAGGTATTACAAAGTTTCCCGTTATTTATCCCTTTCAATGTGTTCAACTTTGTAATACCTTGTATATATTGTAACTTAGGTTATTCTAGAATTAAGTTAATTTTAGTCTATAACTTTTATACCTGTTATATTTATTTGTGTGTATATATACCTTGCAGTTTACTTCTTTCCGACACTTCTGACGATGGTGTAAAAGCCGAAATACGTATTAAGTTACTTTAAATTATTTTTGAAACCTACCAAGTGTGTTTTTATTCAATTATTCCTTATTATATATTTTATTCATACAAATTAAAATAAATATATGATAAAACAGGCTTAACTAATATTATTGTTGTTTTTGTTTTCAGAGTCAGTACAGATTTGTATGCGAGAGTGTGCACGCAGCTTACAGTGAAGGTTTGGTAAAACCAGGGATAGGGTTCTCAAGGTGAGTCCAGTTGTAAAAGTCGTATTTTCGTCCTTCCCCTCGGTCCGTCGTATCAAATTGTGATCATTTTTACCTATATGTAGTAAATAAACACAAATGAGCCTTATTAGAGTGAGCCACAAGACGCCTTAATATCGCTGTTTTCATGGGCTTCATAAATCAATTAAATTAAATAATAATAACTCATTTTCAAAATAAATCAAGTATTATCCCGGCCATTATCATCATCCTGACCAAAATTCAATTTCGCACTGAGAGAAACTATATTTTAACTATTATTGTAGATGTATATTTCGGTGTACAGTTTTTTGTACTAATATTTATAAGGAGGAATGTTATTTTTTTTGTATGAAAATCGTTCATATAACATTAATATAAATATAGTAATATATTACTAGTTAAGTGGAAGTATATGTATGTGATTGTACATTTTAAAAATAATGCAAATTTACCAATATTAACAGTATTCTAACTCTAATATAATTTGTTTTTTCGTACGATTGTGCCATTTTTTTGAAAACTAACCAAACTTGAATTGATCAATATTTTGGTACAATTTTACCAAGCAACGGATTTAATAATTTCACTATGGATTGTTGTTTTCCTTTAATCGTAAGTATCATTTAATGATAGAAAACGGCAGCCGGTTTTCGTTATTATTGTTAGTTTAAAAAGCTTCATTTTTATCATTTGTGTCATCAAAAAGCGTAAGAAGTACAAATAAATAAAATTACAAAATGGCCTTAGCCATAGCATAATGTTAAAAGTATCAAAATTGTGATTTGCCAATTTGTAGATATTGTTAACATTATAATATATTAAAAATATATACTGTTCATTTAATCATTTCTATTCGTATTCACTTTGCCTGACCTGAGATCCATTATTCTATTATCCCAAATAGGTTTATAATATTCGAAACTTTAAATCGCCATATAGAAAATTTGGTATAGCATAAAATTATTCTAAGTAAACGATATCTTTACATTGAAATAATATAATAACCGTTGTATATGCGTGCGTGCGCGTAAACTTTCAATGTCGTACAGTAGTCCATGAAAACAAATAGTTAATTTCTTTTTATTAACATTAATTTAATAACTAACTGAAAATTAGTATCGCCAAGTACCAAGATAATGAATTATCTAGAAAAAGATAATTTCGCTGCCATTCTACTTTTATAACTATTTTTTTTTCTCATTTTGAATAGTATTTTCAAATTTTAACCAATTGCAAAATAAAATTAGAATCGGAATAGAAAAGTTTGTAAATAAAAGAAACTGCAATTTTTATTAAGATCTCTTTATTTTCTAAATAAATCGTACAAATATTATAAAATAGGTTTTCTGTATTTAGCCTGTATCCAAACCCTGTACATCTTCAGCATTTTACCCCGATTGACTTGCAGTCGCCTATCTACATGATTCTGTTCTTCTACAAACCCTATTTCTTCAAACAACGTTTTCACATCACCTACAAACAATTTACAATAATACTTAATTCCGGTATTTAAAATATTTATGTATTTATTAGTTTGTTTCTAAACTTACTTTGTGTAAAAAAATAAACTCTTGTTCCATCGCCGCGAACATAAAAATTGTCTCCAATACACCTGCCAGATTTAAATCTCAGCTGGGCTAAATCGTATCTACCGTAATCACGAAATACAAGCAATCCTCCAGGTTTTAAATATCGAAATAATGTTTCGATTACAGATTTCATCCTAAAAGATGATTAATTTTTGTAAAGTAGTTTATATAAACTATTGTCAAATTAATTATACTTGGTTGGTTGTATTGCTGATAATACAAATATAACTACAACAACGTCCAAACAATTTTCTTCAAATGGAACATCCCAACTATCATTGGTGACATCTAGTACAAATGCATTGCATCTGTAAACCAAATTAATTGTATTCGATGTTCTTTTAAAAATAATACAAATCATTATTCTATATCTTATTGGTAATATTTCTGTAGAGTATTGGTTAATATATATATAGTGAAAACTGCGTAAAAGAAAGTCGAGTGCAGGCCACTCCAGATATATTTGTATATGTGGAACTAATTCACGCGTAACATAAAACAACCTATCGTGCGTACATATATTTTTACCTGTTAGAATCATATTCAGGTGTTTGTTTGAGTATATCTATGGCTACACTCGAAAAATCACAGCAATAAACGAACAAGTTCGGATCTTTTGAGTATTGTAATATTGGAAATACGGTATTCCCAACTCCACACCCTATTTCAAATATATTTCGTCGTTCTAAAGTTTCGGTTGAATCCGGCGACAGTTCCGGAAATTCAGTGAACAACCAATGCCTGTCTTTGAAAAATCGATTCTGATGAATGCCATAAAAGCCATCCCAATATTTATCCGCTTCAGATTCATATTTTGTAATGGTTTCTTCGGGCAATTTCACTTCTGAATTTGCGCTCACTTTCTCTGACGCTTCCTTCTCTCTAGTTTCATCCCATTCAACATCATCCCTAAAACAAAATTAATAAATGTATGAGATTAAAAAATCTACAGTATACTTGTATACATAATAAAGAAATACGTTTTGATTCGGTGTGGTAAATTATATATATACTTATACAAATGTGTATAAGGAATTCGGGCGAGGGGGTGTGGCTGTTAAAACTGAAATTGTGGCATATAATAAAGTTTTCCCAATGCATATGTTTAAAATATGAGAAATTGATTTGTTGCTGGCTGAAATTTCCAGCGATTACGAATAGTAGTTTCTGATATAAGTAATGTAATGGATTATGACGTCGATATGGTTGCACCTAACAAAAATAATATAGGTATTGTTTATCTACGCGTTAGTATTCGTAACCATATCCTGTAGAATAATGTTTTATTTTGTCTGAAATTCGTATAATTAATAAATTGTATGGAATTAGCTGTAGGCTCTCGTTGAAACATGATTAAATATAAAATAAAACACACTCGGTTAGTTTCAAAATAAATTTTTAATGTACTATACGTATTTCGGCTACAGTGCCATCATTGTAACTTGTAACTTGTAACCTTCTTGTAACATACCTGATGATGGCACTGTAGCCGAAATACGTATAGTACATTAAAAATTTATTTTGAAACTAACCGAGTGTGTTTTATTTTCGTATAATTAGTTTGTGTTGATACAACAAACGTTACAATTTTTTAATTACCTTTACGGAATAATAAGTAAGTATAGAGATCACCAAAAAAATGAGGGTTCTTAAATCCGTTTAGATTTTTTTCTCAATAATGTCGGTGTGTGTGTGTCTGTGAACGCTCTACAGCCTATACCGTTCAACGTAAAAATATGATGTTTTGAATTTAAGATATGTATACCCCAGAATAGAAAACGTCCTATTTTGAAATAGATATTTCAACCGGAAGTGCTCGTTTACTCGTGTCAATTTTTAACTATCTTGGTAATGGCTACATTTACAGAATAACTTATAGATATACAAATTCAAGATATTCTAATTTTAAACAATTTTTATTTCAAAAGTTTTCTTCTAATGGAATGGTACATTTAATAAAATATTTCAATTTAATTATTTTTTTGTCTATTATCTGTCTTTGTCTATTATGTGTTTTTTATTTATTTCTGTTAATATCAATCATAGATAAATTTGATATTTTGATTGATTTTTGGTATAGATGGTAAATTTCGTGATGCTAAATTTGAATAATGGAACGAAAACACATTTCGTAAATCAATGCTCGAGAAATTTCGTTAAATCTCGAAAAATATATGTTTATGAATCGGCTTTTATTAAATGAATGAAAAGAAATCTCAAACTAAACAGAAAATATCTGGAGTGGCCTGCACTCGACTTTCTTTTACGCAGTTTTCACTAGATATAGATATATGTATATATATGTATATATATATATATATATATATATATATATATATATATATATATATATATATATATATATATATATATATATATATATATATATATATATATATATATATATATATATATATATGTATATATATATATATATATGTATATATATATATATATATGTATATATATATATATATATATATATATATATATATATATATATATATATATATATATGTATGTATATATGTGTATATATATAACCAAAACCAGCTATCAAACTAACCAATACTCTACAGAAATATTCTAAAATGTCATTTATCTAATTGAGTCTATTTTGTTTTCCTGTCAAAATAGCAGATGATCCGATTTTATAAGCTACATGCGAATCCATGGCAACGTAAACAACATATTTATAATGTTTCATAGCATTTTTCTCGCAACTGGTACAAATTATGAAGAAATGTTTCAAACAAAAGTTGTGCGTAATATTAATATCTTTCATTATGAACATTACTATATTTGCCGTAAGTGTAGCCGTTCTAGTGATATTGGAGATAGATAAAAAAATGCCTAGAGTAAACATGCACTTCCGGTTTGAATATTCTTTTCAAAAATAGGTGCACATATATATATAGATATATATATATATATATATATATATATATATATATATATATATATATATATATATATATATATATATAGATAGTGAAAAGTGCGTAAAAGAAAGTCGAGTGCAGGCCACTCCAGATATTATTGTATTGTAACCATGTAAATTTTGAATTCTGAGATTTTAACGGAAATTGACCTTTTGACTATTCCTGAATCGAATCTGACAATTTTACTTATTAAAAATTTTGTACCAAATAACCGACTGATTTACAATCTGACCGTGCGCCAATTCAACATAGCACCCTAAATTCATATATAGTCCGAACTTGCACCTACTATTTTTAAAGACAATCCCCTAACCGGAAATAACGCTTTACTCTTACACTTTTTCAATATTTCAAAAACGATTAAAGGAAAAAGTGATAAAAGTTGAAATATCTAGCAACTTTGATCTTAAATTATGAATCGACGCATAAAATTTAGACGCATTTACATACCATGCATTAAATTCAAATAATCTTGAGGGATCTTTCAAATATCGTGAGCCTAAAGGAGGCTTTTTGCGATATCTCGTATGACATTTTCGGATCGTTCGAAAGAAATTGGTAAAAATCCTACCATGCATTATGTACGAATATATCATCTTCGTTCGTTAGGAAACGATTTCCAAACTGAGGCCGCTTTTCTTCGCTGTCATCCATGTGGAAAACTTGTCAAAAATTTTAGGTTAAAACTGCTTTTACCTACATCTGTTGGATTCTAGATTACGCTAGAAGTTTTTCCGAAATTGCATAGATGCCGGTACACATCTGCTAGATACTTGTTTTGTGAATATATCGATTGCTAACGCTAGTGCGTACATACAGAGCAAATTTTAATTTTCACCCTGGCATTATAGCCGTACCAGTCAAAAAAAATCGTTAATACCAAACACTTCGTTAGAATCATTAATGAACTATTAAATTATATTATTAGGGAATTGTTTTACGATTTTTCAGTATTACGTCTTTGAAAATGTTATTAAAATGCAGTGGCGGCTGCACCATAAGGTGAAATAGTTAATAATTTGAAAATTATCCATACATTTGGCCCCCCTAAAGTCACGAGTTGCCCCTGTTTAACAAAAAGATCTTTTGATGTTCGCTTTGTAGAAGATGATTTTTGTGAAATGGTTTATTTATAAAAGCGTCATTCGTGCTAAAGATTCCTCCTACTAGATGGACATCGTGTACAAAACTGCGATCTTTCGTTACAAGTGTAGTAAATAATCAAATAATTAGGACATTTACGTAATATTTTTCACCGGGAATCAAATATTTTGATATTGAATTTTACATTGAATGTAGTACAAATCAATGACAGTGTTAACAGTTGTTATTATCAGTAGTGTTGTGTGAGAGAGGGTGTATTGTAAATAGTAAATGACAGATCGGTTTTGTAGTTGTTAGCCAAAAAGGGCGAGTCTATAGTGCCCTATAAAACATTAAAATAATATTTATATATTAATCACCGTCCGTGTTTGGGTTTTTAATAAAAGTAAATTATTGCAAAGTGCGGTGTTCGAATAGTGCCTTTCTTATATCAATGGTGACTCAAGTATTTTAAATAATATTTTTAAATTTCATCCAGGTAAGTTCAATATTATTTTTACTTTTTTTTTTATTACATACACTGCTTTATATTATTTAATTTATGCAAAATAGTGCATATTTTCTTCTGCTGCTATTTAGATTTAGTAATTTGACAATATTGTTGCTTTTCATTGGCGTAAACAAATAAATAAATATACAGATTTGAGAAGGCGTAGTAAAAATGTTAAATGCGTACTAATTTAATTTTTAATGCATAAGCAACACTTTGAAAATAGTAATTTTTATAAAACCGAAAAACATAGGTACATAAGTACAGCGTCAGCGTCGACATTAAGTCGTCATATTTTTAATAGTTATATTGTCTGAACTTTTTAAGTACACAATTACAAATAAATGAAATAATATTTAATTAATATATATATATATATATATATATATATATATATATATATATATATATATATATTTTCAAATTTATAAAAAACAGGATTTGGTACGCGTACAACGCATCAATGCGTAGAACTCGCCTTTAGGTAAGATATGCGTTGCGAGCAGTGGTTTTTAATTATTATGGCCTTTTGGTTAACAATTTGAAAATATGTTATAGATATAATTGTAAATTATATTGATTAAAAAAAAATTAGGGCATATTTTAAAATTCAAAATTATAATATTTAATTTAATTTTTTTCGGGCTTTGAGTTAACAATATGAAAAAATCTTGTAGATATAAAATACCTTAGAATTTTTAGTAGAATTTTTGAGTGTATTAATTATTTTTATAAGGGCCGTATTAAGGGGAGCTTCAAATTTTGGGGCCCTATAACTCTGGAAGTATACGAGCGATTGGATTTAAACTGCGAGCGGATTCAAATGGGATGCCAAATAATATGTGTACCAAATTTGGTGTAAATCGCTCCGGTACCTTCAGAGGAGTAGAGGGTACAAATTTGGTCTTACGAGCGAGCGACTAACATCCAAGTATATAAGTTATATATATTTTTGGATTCAGGGCGACGAGACAAACACTTTTTGTTAATGACATTTTTTGATCCGAGAAAGCTACAGACACACGACCGGATGCTTTAGCTTCTTCGGTACTTCGTACGGCAAGCTATAAAATTATGTATATTATGGTAAAAAATTTAACAGTGTAAAGGCGTGTCCAGAGCAAACCAAATAGTAATTAAGATTAGGAAATGACATATAATAATCTAGTTTGTATTAAGGAGCAGTAAAAATTACTTAGTTCTTCTAACACTCAACCTACGCTCTCCCGTGCCGCCACTAGTACTTTCCGTGATGTGAGTTTCTGCACAAATTTAGTATCAAAATTTACTTCTCAACTGAAGTGTAGCTATATACATACGTTTCGTTCTGTCGGTAGGTTGTAAAGGCGCGGGGAAACCAATCAAATAACAATGTTGTATTTAAAAAATATTATTTATTTATCTTGTTCCGGTTCAAAACATTTGAGACCGCGTGGAATTCTTCTTCTAACTATTTCTTGCAGAATACATTCATTATAGAAATGTATTAATTTATCCTGCATTTTATTTTGCCAGAAATCACTTTCTCTCTCAATTTTTTCAATATGCAAGTCAACTTCATCATTTCTGTAAATTATAAAATAACAATATTCCCTATCTGATATTTGAAACTGACCTTGTATCTAAAAGTAAATGCGACAAAATAAAAATTTCAACAATTATGTGATTTATCTTACTTGGAAGTAATAGTCGTGGCTCTTTTTTAATTTAACTTCATTATTTCTTAATTCTAAACAAATATTTTTGTTTTTTAATTCTGCCTTCATCGGCAATTTAGAGCCGGCTAAACTATACATGCATTTAATTTCAATGATGCCATTGTCATTTATCAAGCCTGTAATATGTGTATGTATGTATATATAAATGTGTGTTTGTCTATATATATATATATATATATATATATATATATATATATATATATATATATATATATATATATATATATAATAATTATAAATTTGTGTGTATCTGTATATCATAGGGCTATTTGCTAACCATCCGGAAAAGCACCCAAAAATCCATATTTAGTATCTATAAATATTCCACTTGGTGCACTCACTTTTTCAATACATAATTTGTGTTTTTGTATACTATAATTATGAATTTATATATATATATATATATATATATATATATATATATATTTATATATTTATATATATATATATATATATATATATATATTTATATATATATATATATATATATATATATATATATATATATATATAAATATATATATATATATATATATATAAATATATATATATATATATATATATATATATATATATATATATATATATATATATATATATATATATATATGTATATTTATATATTCGAAATTCTTCGTCCGTTCCCCACGCATTACTCAAATCATCAATTGAATCAAGTGTCATAAGTTTTGGACTAGCTTCAAATTGCGTCTCATTTCTTTTTGGACAAATTATAAGATAAACAATAATTCGAACAATGTTATTATACAAATTAACTTTACTTTAGTTAATTTTAAGGTATAGTAGGAATACCTGTTCGAAATATCCATCGCTTCTAAAACATCAGATTCTAAATCTATAAGTGGCCGTGGTGGTGAATAAGTATTATTATTATTGTCACTGTTAGCAAGAAATTTTTTCCATCTTAATTTCGCAGCTTTCGAGGCTTTAGAACGTTTAATTCTACGATTCAAACGTCTTCGAGTCGGCGCCATAATTATTAAACTGCGCTACACTGGTCTATGCTTTGATATTAGCAAGCGGAAGAAAGTTTGATATCTAATACGTACAGCAGAGCCTCTCACGGACAAACCCTGAAACTTTTAACATTGAGTCTTATGGACGATTCTTTTATCATTGTTTTTGTCGATTATATATAATTAAGAATACAATAATTAGACTCATTTTAAAGATTATGACTACCTTAGAGCTCTGAGACATGATTCCGCTCAATTCGGTTCTATTAAACCAAATAAAATGAGGTTCAAAGTAGCAGCTAAAACATGCCATGGTTAATAAACACTTATATTATTTATAATAATGATTTAGCAGTTCATTTTCTATTCAGAGCAATCAAGATACATCATAGAATCAGTGTACTAAAGGAATTATCATTTGATTACTTGTGTGTTGAGATAATTATGGAAATATTTCACTCATTTGTATCAAGACTTAAATTGACATTTTTACGCGACCTTAAGCAACAAAATTAACACAATGTATGTAAAATTTTGTTGCTGTGAACGTTAATTTTGGAATTATTACTTATAATTTCTAAGCTTAATTACGGATTGTTTCGCTGCGAACCAAATAGTAATTAATATTAGAAATTACAATGAATAATCCAGTTTATTTTCTGACACAACACAAAATTTATTATTACTGTTCACAGCAACAAATATTAACGGATTAATAATAAATTTCGTTGTTGGGAATGCTACCATTGTTTGTCATAACCCAAACTGGTTTATTATTTGTAATGTCTAATCTTAATTACTAAATGGCGCCCTGTGAATGCAGCTTAAAGGATTGTTTACAGCTAAAGAATTAGTAATTAAGCTTAGAAATTATAAGTAATAATTCCAGTTTGTTGTATGACATACAAGGTTAACGTTCACAGCAACGAAATTTAACATAAATTTTGTTGCTTGGAATGTTAACATTGCTTGTCATAATACAAACTAGATTAAGGATTGTTCACAGCTAAAGAATTAGTAATTAAGCTTAGAAATTATAAGTAATAACTCCAGTTTGTTGTATGACATACAAGGTTAACGTTCACAACAACAAAATTTATCATTAATTGTGTTGCTTGGAATGTTAACATTGCTTGTCATAATACAAACTTGATTATTATTTGTAATTTTCTAAGCTTAATTACTAATTGCTTCGCTATGAACAATCCTTTATTATTTGTAATTTTCTAAGCTTAATTACTAATTGTTTCACTGTGAAAAATCCTTTAGTCCTATTTATTTGAATTTGCGCAACCGGAATAATTTTTGGTATACTGTGTTCGGATAGACTGTAGAGAATATCCGAATACGCCTTATATCAAGTTATATCCGATATATCCTCTATAATTCATCCCCTTCCACTGTCGGGCATTTCGCCAATGTTGAGATAAGATAACGTGACGGGCTCCGCCCATATATATGTATATGTATCTTGTAAAGTGCGCAAGAGGTCGTTCTTTCAACCAATAAGAGTAATAACTAATAATAATCGAATTAGTACATCCCTCTCCAACATGAGATTTTATTTCGTCGATACTGTTATTGATGACCAATACTAGAATGATTGCCAAATCCATGACCGAAGACCTTGCATATAAATATCTAATCCTAAGAAGTATTAAGGGGGGCTCCAAATTTTGGGGCACTATATATAAATTGGGAAGTATACGGACGATTGAATTTAAACTGCGAGCGGATTCAAATGGGATGCCAAATAATATGTGTACCAAATTTGGTGTGAATCGCTCTGGTACCTTCAGAGGAGTAGAGGTCACAAATTTGATAAGGATATAAGTTATATATATTTTTTTTGGATTCAGGGCGACGAGACAAACACTTTTTGATCCGAGAATGCTACAGACACACGACCGAATGCTTTAGCTTCTTCGGTACTTCGTACGGCGATCTAAAAATTAGACATCAAAACAATAATAATACCTATAATGAACTAATTACTCATATTACGTTCTGTACATATAGATTACACTATACTAAACAAAGATAGGTATTTTAGTTATTTATTGATTGTGATACTCTTCAAAACACTAGTCATCGGAATGTTACATACTTCTTCTTATTCTGTGACTATATGTTCAGAATCATAAACAAAATTTGTTTCTGCCGATAACTGATTCCGGTTTAAATGGAATCGGGGTCGTTAGATTCTTCGTTACCGGAGTCCATATCCGTTTCTTCCCCATTATTTTCCGGCGATAAAATTGCTATGCCTTCAGGAGCAATTTTATTTACGTTCAAATATTTAATAATTTATATTAGATCAACAGTTTTCTTAAATATATAAAAGAACAAATTAAGTACAAAATGAACTTTACATGCTCAGGGGGTCGTGAACGACCCATTAGCCATTCAACACTAGAAAACATTCATTTATTGACAATATTATATGTCAATTGATATTTATTCAACCTATTTTATAAATATAAGTTGAGCAATAGGTATAAAATTATAATACTTACGGGTTAATATAATTCGCAATGTTTTCACACTTTAAAAATACTAAAAAAAACCAAAATATACTAACGAATGTAGTAATTGCACCAGCTTCTAGTTTTAACTATGTATTACCTAGACGTTACAGAATTTCAACGAGTCGCTTAGAAATAGTGAAGACCCTTTGGGCATTAATGGGTTGCATGCATGAGACGAAATGGTCCCATTAAAAAAAAAGTGTTTTGATTTAAAAGATGTATGGATGTATATGGATGTTTCGTTCGATTACATAATATTTTTTTGGCATTTCATATTTATCTTAAAGGCTGGGGTGAGCTGCTAATTCATTAGCTGTGGGATAGCTCTTAAGGCGGTATCACACTACATGGATATCGATATCCTCCTTCTTTAGGAGATAACGATGATCGATATCTGTTTCTATCACATTAGCAAATTGACATCAGAAATTTAGTAAATTTCTTTACTTGGTGGTGGTATTCTATTTGGTTTTAAAAATGATATGTAAACAAGCAGAGATATTTTTATTTTCTTTCTTGCATTCGCCATTTTAAAATTAATATAACTATCAACAAACACGACCAGTATATAAATCTACAATGAATGAATACAACTGACAGTTAACACCAATAACAGGGACATTTCTTTAAGTTGATCATGCGCACAACACAAGACGTCGATAATTGGACACCGATAAGCTAAGGAATACGAACACGTTTCATATTTAAACACCTATTATTTGCTCACATTAGAAATGACATCGGAAAACTGAAAAAACATCGAAAAATCGATGTCAAACAATCGATATCCTCGTAATGTGATACCGCCGTTATACATGAAGGTAAAAAAAGCGGAGAACTTCATTGGGATTTTATTTTGTGTAATTATAATAATTTATAATATATATTTATATATAATAATGAATAATAATATTAAATAATAATAAATAATACAGGTTTACCTTTGCATACATATAATAATGCGATATAGTATTTTATTGACTGATATTTTAGGCAATAATTATTAAAGATTACTGTAATTACAGCACACCTCTTAAAAAGTAAATAAAAAATTCTCAGAAAATAAACTTTCATGTTGTATTATTCTTCTTGGTATTAAAATTTTCAAATATGTTTCACGTATTATTTTGGAAATTCTTATATCTTCATATATATTTTAACAATCGAGCCCACTGCAGCTCACCCCTACTTAATTACCCTTTAGTTTTTTTGTTACTGTAAAGTACCTTTAGTTATTTGTTTAAATGTATGAAACCCTTATAGTTAAAAATCAAAATATCGACATTTTTATTGCCAGAAAAGACGTATTCGTAAAATAATGACATAACCTTAAGAGGAATCCCCATGGTTGGCCATCCTTACAGGTCGGTGTAAAGGGGGAAGCGCACGAATATCGTAGCGCTATAAGTGCCAATGCTATTTACTACTTGAAGCGTTCGTTTGACCCATAAAATACTTGCTAATACATTTTTTTGAAGAAAACTTTTAGAATATTCTGGTAGAAAAATAGTCAATGTACGCTTGTCTAGTTTTGAATTTTTAAATTTGTCATCTCAATAAAAACTATGGACATTTGAAAATAGGGTAAATATAGAACAATATAAAAGAAAATCTAAGCAAAATATTGAAAATCGAAAACTAGAGAAGCATAGAGCGAAGTATTGGCTATCTGAAAAATAAAAATTTCATTCATTTTAATGTTGTAATAAAGGAGTTTTAAGGGTTCGACGAAACCTTGTTTAGGTATGTTTGTAGCGGGTATGGGGATTCCTCTTAACCTCCGGAAAATTCAGGAAACTTTGGTTCCGCTTCATCTGGGTGTCATCTCGAAATGACGAAACCAGCCTAGTTTCAAATTTTATGGCTTAGGTGGAAACCATTATTTTAGCAATTCTACAGTCTACACTTGGTTGCTTAGTACAATTAAACTTAGCTATAATAATTAGCATTTAATGTAGATGACGAACTTTCCTTCTACAGCCAAGACCAATGTTGTGTCGCTTTCCCTATATCTACATAAAGAATAAAAGAAGCAAAGCAGAAAAATATCTTGATTTACAAAGTTAAAGAAATCAATCATACAAAAAATGCTTCCCATACAAAATAAATGATATGATAAAATATGTTGAATATACAACTCGTCATTCAAGCTTTTCAAAATGTCGGAAATATGCTAAAAGGACGTATTTCATTCCGGATATTGATAAATATTTATTCCCTTTTCAAAACAGATATCATGATAAAGTGTTGACAAACGATGACACATATTTTGTTATTGGCCTTATAGGCGCAGCTTATTATAAATCTCAATGGAAAATAACTTTTGGCAAATTATCTGATTGTGCTTTCACATAACCAATATCACTCATGTTTAATAATAATGTACACTTGTAACACTAACCTTTTGAAAAATAATTAATAAAATGGCTTGCCACATGCATATTATAAAGAACATAAGACTAAAAGATGTAACATTTTTCTGGTAGCTAACAACGTTGCCGAATTTACTTTTTAAAACTACTAATGGTAATAGCCCTATCCCCCACTTCAAATAAGCCTAATTACATTACTCAAGAATTTGCGCAATCATTGGTAGTTAAAAACATGCGCGCCTTTGATTTTTCTGTTTTTCTTGTTTTGTTGCTATGGTTGCTTGCTTTTCGTTTGTTATTTGTTTTAATTAATGATTACTTGCGATGTTTTGATGTTTTTCTGAATTCGTAGAATGTGTAGGTGGTGCTGCAAATTTTTGAATGTCTAAATTTATTTTCGTCTCGAAATAAAAACAGGGAGTGTGGGTTTTAAATGTTTTCGTTTTTTCTTTGCTTTGTTGAATCATGCGATTTTCTAACAGTCTGTAGAAGTGTCAAGAACCCTATAATCTATATACTCTGTTCTGGCCGAGGTTACGACTAAATTTAATCCGGTGTTTGTGCTCTGTTCATTTATTTGCTAATTGCTGCACTTAATTACAAAATCAATAAACGTCACGTAAAAGGACACCATTGTGTTCTTTGTAATTGTCAGCATTTATCTTGGTATTTATAGAACGGCGGGTAGCAGAAACATAATGCATTTTTTTTAAAAAGGAACATACCAATTGTCTGTTGCGTAAAAAACCTCTATATATTCTATTAACGCAAAGCGGTCTTTTACTAAACTTTTATTTCGGAAGGTAAATATCTCATATTTATTTTTAGCTCGCCCTACGAAGTACAGAAGAAGCTAAAGCATTTGGTCGTGTGTCTGTAGCATTTTCGGTTCAAAAAATTTCATTAATTTAAAGTGTTTATCTCGTCACCTTGATTCCTAAAATATATATAACTCATATACTTGGATGTTAGTCGTCGTTAGTAAGACCAAATTTGTGCCCTCTACTCCTCTGAAGGTACCGGAACGATTTGCACCAAATTTGGTACACATATTATGTGGCATCCCATTTGAATCTGCACGCAGTTTAAATCCAATCGCCCGTATATTTCCCAAGTTATAGGGCCCAAAAATGTAAAGTCCCTCTTAATACTGCCCTTATAAATAAATAATTAAAACACACAAAAATTCTAAGTTATTTTTTCATATTGGTAACGGAAGAGCGATAAATAATTATTAAAAATTATTATTTTGAATTATTAAATTTGCACAATTATTATTTTTTACTTTTTTTTAGTAGAAATCTACAAAAAATGTAAGACTTTTTACATCTATAACATTTTTTCATATCTTCAGATTTTAAGCTGAAAACCAAAAAAAAAAAAGTTAATCTAGTCAGCAATAGATGGCATTAATCACCGATATTGTATATACACAATGATCATATTTTATTATTTTTTGTAAATATTAAAATTATTATATTTAATACATTTTTTATGGCCCTTGGGTTTTTGAAGAAACTTTATGTACTTCACAAGAAATAGTAATTTTATGTAGAATTTTTAACTTTGGAAGTGTAGAGATTACACGATTTTTAATACGATGAAATATGGAATTTGGTTAAAATCGAATCGGTACCATCATCGGATATGCTCTGATATAATGACTGACCAGTATATTTAAATATGAGAATATGAAAGACAAACAGAACTGATCTACAATTATACGTTCCATTCGAAAATAAAAACTTCGAAGTACTAAACTTTTGCTTCCTGTCTCTTCTCAAAATTATACCTGAAATTGATTACAGTGTTATTTTTTTAAAATCGCATCGGAATCAATATTTGGGAAGTTCTTTTACGTGAAATCAGTTTAGCTCAGATTATTTTAGCCTTGAAAGGAAAACGCCTATAATTTCAATGATAATTCAGTATTTCCTTTTGACACCTTTGCCAGATGCATTTAGTAATTATACGCCTATTGTCGTATAAGTATATACAAACAGATTCAAAGGCAAGAGTAAAAATGTGAAATTTTCGGTCACTATGTGTCAGTGTATTATAATAATAATGCAATCATTTTTATCTGCCTGACCTTTCTTTAGTTGATGCAATTTATTAATTCATCGAACACAAAATGACGCAATATGCATAAGAAAGAAAGATGGAAAAAATATGTTGTCTCACTTTACTTAGTACACTGACAATAAATTGCAACAGAGATCCCAGGTGACTGGATCATAAATATCCAGTAGTCAATATGAAAACAACTGGTGACCTTCAATTTAAACACATCAACAACAAACTGTTTCTATTCAGAGAAACAAACTTCCTTATTGGGACGTAATTAGAAATTGTTGACGTATTGTATCGATAAACGCAAATAATCTACTACATCTGTTAAACATACACAATTGATCATAGTTTTGTGCTTCTATCAAACATTAACAACAGGATATATGCATATTTGTAACGGGAAAATTAAATACCGTGTGTCGAGCTTCTAAAGGTGTAAATAGAAAATTAGTATAGTTTCAGTTATTCTTCAATTAAAAGATATTGTTACAATCAAACAATAACAATTAAAAGACTGGCTATTGTTACAATCAAACAATAAAAATGTCGTCATTTGTTTCTATATTTTATATCTTTATAATTCAGTGGTTATAGATAGAATTTGGGCTTTAAACATCAGTGGTTTAATTAAATGTTTTTTATATAAATATAAAAATTAAATCATCCACTGAATAGATAATACGACGAGCTAATGGCGTTGGTGCCTGCACCTGTGCTTCTTATGTTGAATGATATTGGTCGTGGAGCGTTTGCAAACCGACACACATAGACGATATTGATAAAATAGTCAAAATTGGTGCAAGATCCTCAAAATGCGTTAAAATTTCGAGGTTGATTTTTATTTGTGATCACAATACTTTCTTTTATACATATTGATTATGATATTTAATTAATGCTAATTTGTTAATATCTAAGCATAAAATTCTTCAGTGCGCAGGATTATTTAAATATTCTAGCATAATTCAATATTTCAAATAACCCAGAGAAGAAATATTTAAAAGTGATGGCGCTCGTACGGTATCTAAGGCTAATGCACTTTTCTATTATATTATATTCGCGTTCTACTTTAAACTAAAGTCCAGTTATAATGTCAATAAGAATCGACGATATTTTAGTGCTTACTTTACTTGCATACCGCATTTGCAAACAAGCGTAACTTGTTGCATTTTATGACCTAACCCAACTATCATTGTAAACGATCACTAACCATTAATATTATTCTCGGAAGTGCATATTGTATTCTCTGACTTGACTAATTTCGAGACGACGTCTGCATATGCGTGTAAGTACGTATGACGTTCTTACATTACGAACTGTAAACAGGAAAATTTCAATTTTAAGAAGAGTTGATATATTTGCTATACCATTGTTTGTTATAAAGCAAACTGGATTATTATTTCTAATTGGCTCACTGTAAATGATGAAGCCACGTGATGCTAAAACATAATTGATTAAATTGACTGTAACCCCGCTCATTATTTTATCAATTTAAATTACAAGTTTGTTTATGATCCGGAATATTTTTGAAAACAAAATCTAAACAGATAGTTCTGTTTACTGATGCTACTTTTGTAGTATCTCCGGAATATTTATAAAGAAATAGTAAAATGTTTTATCCATGGTTATCGAGTTTATAAAATTATAATACAATATTATGAGAGTTTGGAATATCTGCTTTATTTCTTTCTCGCTGTCCCTCTACCTTTACCTCTCTCTCTCTCCCTTCCTTACTCGGTTTGTAATACAATACTATAAATATACTACAAAAAATCTATACATATTTTATATCTACAAGGAAGTCCAGTTATGAATAAGCGCACAGTTTTCTTTTTAGTATATGTTTGTACTCAGAGCGATGTGAAACGAATATTTAAAAGAATGAAGTCATTCTGATAACGCTAATGGCACATTACTGACCACTTAAGCTCTTCCTAAAGTACGTGCGACGATATCAAAATAGTAGAATATTTAAAATTAAGTTTCTGAAGCATTTTTTTAATGGCGCATGTTAAATGGATTATTAAAAATGCCATACTGAAATGTATTTCGTGATATATGTTTATATATATATATAAATATATATATATATATTTATATATATATATATATATATATATATATATATATATATATATATATATATATATATATAGATATATATATATATATATATATATATATATATATATATATATATATACATATAAAGATACATATATATATATATATATATATATATATATATATATATATATATATATATATATATACCAGTTATCAAACTAACCAATACTCTACAAAAATATCCAGAAATGTCATTTATGTAATAATCTAAAATAGCTAATTTTGTGTAAAAAGCATTTTATATAAATATATATATATATATATATATATATATATATATATATATATATATATATATATATAATGATTTTTACATAAAATTAGCTATTTTAGATTATTAGATAAATGACATTTCAGTAGAGTATTGGTTAGTTTAATAGCTGGTTTTAATTATATATATATATATATATATATATATATATATATATATATATATATATATATATATATATATATATGTATATATATATATATATATATATATATATATATATATATATATATATATATATATATATCTATCTACATCTAGTGAAAACTGTGTAAAAGAAAGTTGAGTGCAGGCCACTCCAGATATTTTATTCGATGGTTTGTGTACCCGGTTCTGTTGTTTGGTAGAAACCACCACTAACCTAGTTCACTTTTGAAAACACAAATATCTTATATCTGAGAATAACAATTATGAATTAAAATTTTAAGAAATAACAATAGATGTGTCAGACTCAAAGGAATCCGTATGATTCACCACAAATCAATATTTTCATATGCTATTAGATATATACTTTTTATAGCTTTAACATTTTAGAAATGATCCTTAATACTGATGATCCATTAAAATAAATGAAATATAAAATATATATTTATATACTTTCGAAAAGGTTTGCATTCGTAGAAGTAAATAGATTTCTTATCGGAAATGCATTCCTATGCCACTGTGCGAGTGATCCTTGTTTTCTGCGACTGAGCCGTATTCACCCTCTTGTATGAGATATTTTTACTTTCTTGGGCGTACTACAAAATAATTTTTTTCTCGAGGTCTGTGTGTATATTTAATAACAATTTACACTATGAAAAGAATAATATTTTATTTCAACCAGATAGATATAAAATAATTATATATTCGTAAAATATATTCTCTAAAATAAACATATAGTATTTGTCTGAATCAGTTTATATCATTCAAACCAAAACAAAATGAAATTGATTTAATTTATGCAGAATATGTTATTTTTCACATGCATAAAAGAAACAAAAACATTTCTTAGAATACTCTGAATCACAATTTTCTTTGAAGATATTTGCATTTACATATATTTAACTAAATATGCCTCAATGATTCCAGCCGTTGCAAGGACACAATTTTTTATATTAAAAACACAAGATTTCATAGATTTTTGATGTATATAAAATTTAGTTATTCTCTGCAATGGGAACGTTTATATTTTCTTTAGAATTTAAAAGGTTTTCCACCGTGATTGACCGCGTGCTGGAAGCATTAACTGTTTCAATTTTTTTATACATACATGCATGGCATACATGGTTGGCAGACAACCCTTTTTAATCTTACACCTAACGTATAAAAATAAATAAATTAACATATTTTCTTCTTATAATTAATAAATTTTCCGTAAAGATTATCAGATCACCTTGCGGCGAGCTGTAAGCAATGATGCCTTCTTCAATGCATCTTTTGGTCAGTGATTCATATGTATTCTGTGTTCGTCCTATTTCTCTTAAATTACTCTTTGATTTATTGCGATATCTGCAAAAATAAAGCTATGCAACATTCAATTTCCTCTTAAAGATCTATTTCGAAAGCTCCGCATGTTCTAACTCTCTGGTTTTAGTATTAACATAAATGATGACCCATCTCGTATTAATTTTGACCGGAACTTAAGTGAATTAAGAGCAACGACGGATCAACCGAAAACGACTTCCTGTACAAGCGGTTGCCGAACCGGAACTCACTCATACATACACTCATGGTGTATACCATACACAGTCTTATAGAGCTGTAAGCTGGCACATAATTTATAAATATATTATATTATATTAGTTTGTATTACACGTTTCCTGAACTAATACCAAACGAAGTGTAATTGTTTGATTAACACAAAGATATATTTACGTTTGCTGTTAATTTAATTGGTTTGTTTGCGTTGGCATACAGCGGAATAGATGATCCAGATATTTAACTAAACCTATGCTTCAAACTCGCCAATAGTATGTACAAAGTATCAATTTACTAATTTCAAAAGCAATTTTCCAGTAAATGGTACTTTTTCTTGAAAAACTTTTCATCACAATCATATTAAGATATTTTAATATCTTTAACTTTCATATGAATCACTTTTTCTCGTGCTCTATTTGAGATAATAAAAATGTAGCAATGTAGTAAATTCAGATTTAAATATAATTTCTCCCGGTTATCTTTAAATGTTTTATCATTCTATCTCTTCAAATAACATCAGTGGTTAAAAAGTGTGCTCTAATATATATACGGTGAGCAGAAGGCATTGGTGCCTGCACCTTTGTTTGCTATTTTACATGTAGATAGTTAATAAATGGTGAATTTAATACTGTAATCGGTTTACCATTTATCATTGTTCACAGCGAAACAATTAGTAATTAAACTTAGAAAATTACAAATAATAATCTAGTTTGTATTATGACAAGCAATGTTAACATTCCAAGCAACACAATTTATGATAAATTTTGTTGCTGTGAACGTTAACCTTGTATGTCACACAACAAACTGGAATATTACTTATAATTTCTAAGCTGGATTCACAGCGCACCAAATAGTAATTAAGATTAGAAAATTACAAATTATAATCTAGTTTGTATTATGACAAGCAATACTAACATTCCAAGCAACAAAATGAACACAATGTATGATAAATTTAATTGCTGTGAACGTTAACGAATTGTTCACAGCGAAATAATCAGTGATTAAGCTTAGAAATTATAAGTAATAATTCCAGTTTGTTGTATGATATACAAAGTTAACGTTCACAACAACATAATTTATCATAATTGTGTTAATTTTGCTGCTTGGAATGTTAGCATTGCTGGTCATAATACAAACTAGATTATTATTTGTAATTTTCTAAACGTAATTACTAATTGTTTCGCTCTGAACACGCTTTAACTTCGTATGTCATACAACAAACTGGAATTATTACTTGTAATTTCTAAGCTTAATTACTAATTGATTCGCTGTGAATACACCTTAAATAGTATAACATACAATTAAATTAAAAACTACGTAACAGGAATATTTTGACGATTCACAGTGCAGCAATTTAATATGCATTTTAGAAGAAAGTACTTCAGTATTTAAATTCAATTCCATTTTGGCAGCTTTTCTTGCGCTTCTTCCGCCAATTAGGTTATAAATGTTTTAAATTCTAGCGCGAAAATTATCACCTTTCAAGATGAGACGAATTGACCTAACCTAACGCCCCGAAATTTTTTGTAACTAATTACATACATTGTTAATGTGATAGAGTCGCCTCCCATGTTTTTCAAAAATATATTTCGCAAATGAACGGTAATACGTTCTTTTGAAACCTGTAGCTTCTTGACCGTCACGTAGCTTTTTGTACGGTACGTGCAACGAGCTAAAGATCCAGCAAATAAAAACAGTAAATAGGAATGTTCGCAATCATTGTTAAGTCTTTTGTATAGATTCTCTTACATTGTTTTGTATTTGTAGCCAAAGTGAGATAATTTTTGGTGATAATGTAAAATTAGTCATAGTATTTCTATGAAAACAACTGTATCGTATTTAATAGAACGATGATAACAATAATAATCAAGTCGCATTTGGAGAGAAAATGTTGCATGAGAATATAATTAAATAAACACAGCATTAAACTATTGATAACGGAATATAAACATTATGGTTTTTTATCGCCAATTTACGCCTACAGAGAGTTTGATAATAATTTCATACTTCTCTTCTTGACTGTGTTTATTACTTACCTTAGTACTTGAACTGTAACAGCGGGTCAAACATTGTTTGTACAATGACTTATAATTGTACATCTGTAGCCAGTTCTAAACGCAGAAAAATCAGGTTTGTTTTTATTGTAGATTGGCGAAGTGCCTTTATAATTTAAAGATATGTTTAAGTATTTTAAACAAAATCTTTTAAACATACAAACCCTGAGAATAGGTGATCGGGAGAGTTCGTTTGCGGTACATATCTTGCTCACAATTAATGAAACCGGTAATGCTTTTCCTTTCTTTTAACGAACTATCATCAAGACATTTTATTTTTTTATATTCATTACGAGTTTCTTTAATTCCGGGCAAGCTATGAACCCGCGAGCTAATTACTACACACACGAAATTGTAGCTTGATGTTAGCAATTCACACTTTTGTACGACAGCTCCTAGACTAAATTATCTTGCTAGGTTTCTTTATTCCTAGTAAAAATTTTGCAGAAGGAAAATCAAACCATTCCTATAAAATTTATAAAATATAGTCTCCTAGAATCTGTAGTGTTCAGTCGTGGGTCTTTAACATTCTCGGAACAAAGCATTTCTAGACAGAAATTCGTTACACGTCTTCCTAAATCCGAAAATGGATGTATGTCGCTCGCTCGTAAGATCAACTTTGTGGGCACGTCTCCGCCGATGTCAACTCGATCGATGTCAACTAAATTTCGTATTAATATAATATGGAAATACAGCGACGAAGTTTCTAAATTAGTTTCAGTTTCATATATTTTTATTGCTTGCAAGAAGCAGTTGGAAATGCGATATTGTTAATTATTATAAAAATTACGAATTGCTCTGATTTATAAGGGGTACAATCTTATCATAATTGCAATCTCAATTTCGCATGGTTTATAAACTTTACATTAAGTTTAGAGTTGGTGATTCACTTTAAACTTGCGTAATATTAAACGTGTGGTAAAATGGAAGTTTGGTATAAGCGCTAATGACACTATTATTCACTGTATAAATATCTTACCTGATATAATCATGGCATATGCATTTTATGTTCTAATATTATTATTTATTTACAACACAATAAACAAATGTATCATTTATTTTACTAATCCTGCAAAATCACACAATAAGTTATATAAAATCGAATTTCCTTTAGAATTTTTTCTAATATTGTACTTTTGTGGTTTTAACCAAAGATAAGATTTATTTCAAGATTTGTATTGAGAATCAAGTAGGTACCCTTGTTAATTTGACGTTTTGTTTATACAGAAGTGTGACTTGAGTTTTGTAATAACTAACAATATTCGAAAAAGTGATACCGAAAAAGTCGTCCGAAATGAATTATTATCCGTGATTCCGAGGAGCAAAAATGATTATTTTTGTGTTTTTATTTTCTTATACCGTTTATACGTAATGTGCAATAGATATTTAGGGATTACAAAAAAAAAGTCGTAGACATTTTAATACAAATATCCGGTATAAGGGCATTTGAATCCATTTTGAATATTATCTGAATGATGTTTGTGCGTAATCGCTCTGGGTCTAGAGTCAAAATTGAGAATTCATTTTTGATGCAAAAATGTTGCTTTTTAAATGTCCGTAAAAGTTCATTAGGAAGGTAAATTATTTAAATATATCCGGAAATTTTACATCATAATTTATACACATCGTCCAGTACCTGTAAAATAAAACTAACGAAGAAGATAACAAAAATTATACTAGTCATTCTGTGATATCGTTTTTAATTTATTTATTTATGTGTTTTAACTTTTGATGTATGTATGTGTCTTTAAAATAGTCCACACAACAAAATGTTCTACCCGGTAATTTGAAAATGGTCAATTTATTGATCGAAACCGGGCGCGAATTTTAATAAATTTATTGGAACGTTGTGGAATTAATACAATATTTTAATCATCCATCCTTATTCAATCCACAACAGGGTTTACATCTTTTCGTTATATTGTCAATATTTTTGAAATTACGTTATGCGATCTTTAATAAATGGGTCGCTGGTTAACCGGATTCTACGTTGATATTCGGTTCCCAGTCCGCCCCTGAATTATCTAAGAAGACAAATGAGAATATCAATATAAATTTGCGAATAAGTTTTAAAAATGAACTTTCAACGCTCTTTGGTATCGAAGAAAAATGCCTTATAAAGTTTACATTTTCCTGAAATACTTTTTTACGGAATTCCTAAATTTATTACCTTTATCATTGGCAAACATTCTTGGGCATATACATTTGTTATCATTTTGTATTGAAAATCGAAGTTCTACTCGTTCTCTGGTTACAGTACATGTTTTGGAACCAGCAATCCCGTAACTATTAGCCATTTTCAGAATATATTTGTTACAGGTGTAGGTGTATAAGGCTACTACGTGGTATGCAGCAAACATTACAGCGTAATCCGGGATCCGCCGTGCATTGTCCACCGCAGCCCAAGACCTACCAACACCATCATCATTATCAGAATAACCGACGAACAACTAGAAGTCCAATGACTCCTCAGCCACAACAACAGCAACTCTGCCCTAATGTAAGCGAGATTCTATTACTTACATGTGTTGTTTTCTTTGGTTCCTAGTCAAAGTTTTCACTTATCTGTTAATTGTGACATCATTGTGAAATTAGGGACTCTTAGAATGAATATTTCCTTTAAATTATCGAGGTCGATTTTTTTGGTAATCCCTATACTTACTTATTACTTCGCAAAAGAAAGTAAAAAACACATTTGAAATTCATAAACGCTTCCATAGCAACCATATATCACAATTACTGTTGTCAGGTTCAGAAAGCAATTGACGATTACTATGATATATATATTTGCATAATAATGTCCATAACTATCAATATTTACACGTGTATAAGAACGTCTTGTGCTGGCCACAACAGATATTTGTTTATATATTTTGTTGTCCCATATTCATATCTAAATAGTTATTAGGTTGAAAGTATTGAATAACTCAATAAGTCAATAGAATTATCAATAATTTATTGTTAATTTACTAAGACCACACATGTGAGCAAACGGACAGTACCGTTTCTATAAAAGTATCAATTGATATCTAATATTAATAAATAATAAATTTGGTATTTTCGGATTGTCGTCATGAAAATTGAATTTGGTGTAACATCGCGTGACATCTGGTGGTTGGTATTATTGATGTGTCATTTTATTTTTATGCCATTTGCCATCATATCCACGATATACATATGATTTATCGTTTATAGCTGTATTTATGTCAAGTAGTACATTGTTTCGCTACACTTCATATAATGATAGTGCAACACTAATGGATTTACCTGTCTTATATTTATTTATTACTTGCATATTTATTTTTGTGCTATAATAAGCCTTAACAAAAAGTGTTTGTCCAAAAATATATTATATACTTGGATCTTAGTCGTCGCTCGTAAGACCACATTTCTTACCTATAGGCGAGCCCTACGCGTTGGTGCGTTTACGCGTACCAAATCTTGTTTATAATCATACTTGACGTAAAGTAAGTCTTGTTATTACTATTCATTCTGGAAAGAAAACATTTTTATTTTTAAAACCATTTTTTTTTGTGGCCTTTGGGTTAACAATCAAAAAAATCGGTTGTGGCCAGCACAAGACTTTCTTATACGTTCGGTATCAATCACAAATAACCAGAAAATTGTTATTATAAATAATAATATTACATAAATAAAAAATCCACCTCTTGAGCTGGAGGCTGCACTTATGCTTGTTTATTAGTTTATTTTTGCAGTGTATTGCATGCTCATTTGTATTTATGTATGTAGTATGTGCATATATGTATTATATTCAATTGGAAGCATGCTAACAATATGTAAAATTAGGCTCTAAAACGAAATCACGTAAAACAGTAAAACAAATGTTATACCGCATGTTAACAAAATGAATTTAAGGTCATTTTTTTACACCGGAAATGAAAAGATATAATACAATTTTCCCAAAATAAAATGTTTATACTTGTCTAACATGCAACCTCACAAAATGCCGGTTACGGCATTTATTATAGGTATATTGTTTCCGTATTCCGTGTGACTCGATTGGTTTATTTATTATTTGCAAATCGCGGTTTTGAGGTTACCACAACAGATTGCTTACAGTTACCTGTGTAGAAGTCACAAAACTCAGGTATTTTTCATATAATGGGCTCATTGCTGCAACTATCTACCCCCACCTGCATTTTTAATTAGTTGACGTCTAGGAATATAATCTCAGGAGCCACAATAATATTAACATGCTCATTTTTACATTGTTTTAGAGGCTGACGACGACAATATACTTCATAATAAAACATTTGACCAATTTAAAAATAAACGTTAGTACTTAGGGTTCGTCGTAGAAAACCGAATATTGAGCCATGGAAAATTTAGGTCACCAATGTAGTAATTTCTTACGCATTATATGAAAATTCCTAATACAGACACCAGGGCGTCACGTGTCCTTACTATTTAGAATGCTGTTTGACTTATGGGCTAATCCGTAGATCTATAAAGCTATTTTCTACATTTTTAAACGCTTAAGGATTGTTCACAGCGAAACAATTAGTAATTAAACTTAGAAAATTACAAATAATAATCTAGTTTGTATTATGACAAGCAATGTTAACATTCCAAGCAACACAATTTATGATAAATTTTGCTGCTGTGAATGTTAACCTTATATGTAATACAACAAACTGGAATTATTACTTATAATTTCTAAGCTTAATTTCTAATTCTTTAGCTGTGAACAATCCTTTATAGTTTCAAAATGATTATGTTTTGCAGCAAAATTTGTAGATACATCGTACAATGTTTTTCAGTTTATTAAGTAAAGTCAATAATAAAATGCTTTTTTACATTAATAAAACTGTTATAACGTTGTCAATAGTTTATAAAGTTGTCTATACTCAGAATTCCACTATTAAACTTAAATATTTTCCATAACCAAAAAGCTTGTACTAAACCTATAAGTAAAATATGAAATGGTCCAATGCTTTAGTTGCAGTTAAAAATATATACTTTCTTCTCTGTGATATTAAAGTTAAATAATTGCCTTTAATTTCACAGCTAGAAATTACATAAAATTATATTTTTAAAATGATGTAGATAAGTTGTTCTTCAACACTCGTATGACGTTTTTGTGCTGTGATGTTTAAGTTAATAATTTATGGGGAATCATTTTATGATCATATTCCTACATATTGGCTGAAGTGTGCAGCTATAAATAAAGAAGATCTTGGCAAATTATCGAATAAAGTTGATGTAACCAGATGTTGCTCTATAAAGATGCACTTCTTATTCGTTTTACCTATCTTGGAAGTATTATAATCAATAAATTTGGAACTCGTTTTCACCTTCCCAGAACTGATATTAATTATTGATCGCTCTTACCACAAAACCTGTTGAAATTTTAAATTTTAAGTTTGATTGTAAACCGGAAGAAATTCTCCTATGTTTGATACCAAAAATCTAAATCGGTACTTCACTATTTTTTTACTATCTCAAAAATAGCAAAGGTTCTAAAACTGAATGCCAGATTTGCGTTTTCTACTGTTGCATTTTCTTGTGTATGTGTATTCGTGAATTGAGATTTCAAGTGCAATGATTACTTGTTTTCCATTCAACAACTAAATCTTCTCCGAATTGATTACCATTCCAATATAAAAATATGATCTAATTAATATATTGTCAACTGATGTGCTATCAGTATTATTTTCCAGGGATTCAGTACTCGGGTAGTTCATTTACGAGAAATCAGTTCAGTTTAGATCATTTTGCTATACCTTTTATAGTGCGAATTTGCTAGTCTTTGAATTTCCTGTATTTGCACTTACATACGATAGATGCGTTCCCCGGTCAGTTGCGTGTAAATCAACGCATGTCAAACCGAGCTATTGAGTGAGCGTGAGCATGGAATCAGGCGAGGAGAAAAAGAGTCCTTGGTGCGTTCGAGTATTAATTTTCTTTATTACTTAAACGTTAAAAGATTTTTTACTTTCTTATATTGTGATCACACAATAATGGACCTCGATCCTTTAGTAAAAATATTCGATTTAAGGATCCCTATTTGGATCGATATATGAAATACATTAAAACATGTTCCAAAACATCTTAGTACGGCTCTGGATGTATGCCCTTCATTCTATGCGTTAAGAGTACGCACTCACGCGTTTTCATCTTCGGTATAAGCCGTTTATTATTAATCATCGATTACTTCTATATCCTATACAAGTTTTTAATACTTGCTCAGAATAATAATTATTACTTGCGAAGTGTATAGAACAGGAGTCCTATGAATAATTATATACAAATGGTCAAGATACATCCAGAGTCGTTCGCTAGAAGCACACGAGGTGTGACCGTAGCCGTAGGGTTTCCGGGCTTTAGAGTGCGCTTTATTGGATAAAATAAGTATAGATTAAGTTAAATACTCTAAACAAATATTTGTTGCTAAACCGTCGTTCAGTTATGAATCCTTGTAAAGGGCAAATTTCTACCTCGGAAATAATATTTTAAATGTTGATAAATTCAGTGTGGTGCTTTTCGTCAACATTTATTTTGTCTCCGATCACATTTAAAAGTAGTGATGGCAAGAATCGAATACTCGGTATTCGAGTACTTTCAAGAATCGAATACTTATTCGAGTACTTGAGTACTCGCATGAATACAGATACACGACAAAGACAGAGAGAACCGCCTCCTCCACTTAATATGTTTCGTCTTTACATGTTTACTTCGTTTGATATCGTATTCATTCGGCTGAACACTCATACCCACCCTCACTCGGTCAAATTTAAAAAATGTTAAAAATATTAGCAATTAACAAATAATTTCGTTTCACAATTCCCTAACTGTCGCAGCCAAAAAACAAACATATAGACAACAGAGATAAAGAATACTACAATAAAAAGAAAAGTAGAGCAGCCCGGAATAATACAACAAAGTACGGCGGAATTTTAACCGAGTACAGAATGTATTCGAATATTCAACGAGTACGAGTACACGTATACGGTGGAATCGAACGGATCGGGTGAATACGCGTTTCACCCGATTTCACCCGATTCAGCTGGCATAGAACGAGTACTAAATGTATTCGAGTACTCGAGTACAGCGGGTACATTCAAGAATCGAGTACATACCGATTCTTTGTACTCGAGTACTCCATCACTAATTAAATTATATAGGAAACAACTAATACTTTTATTAGTTTTTCAAACCTATTTCTTTATGGTAATTTTTTTAAATATAATACCGAAAATTAATCATTTTTGCATAGTTCATTTTTAATATGAACTTAATTTCAAAATCTGTTTGCTATATTGCCCAAATTTTACAGAAAGTAAATATTTTTTGAATGCTCAGTTTTCAATATGGACTTAATTATTAAATGGGTCTCAAACGGTTCGAATTAGCGTTATGTTTTACTCATGAACATCTGTTTAATAAACCTCTATGCTACAGCATGATAATTCTGCGCGTTGATTTGAAGAATGATATGGTAATATAGTAAACAATTAACGCAAAATCTAATGCGTTAAATCTAAATCTAATTAGTTTCTCAAATGTTCAATAATTTGAAAATTTTGTGATACCAGCGTATCATTGTCTGAGGGCGCTTCATTGATCATTGGGCTAGGTATTCAAATCGGCTAAAACCGGGCCTGGTTTATTTCGTTGGTCTTTATTTTTAATGATCGATTACTCTATACCTATGTTTTTAAAACTTACTCGTCACGAAATAAAAATATACGCTTTCCTCATATTACTCGTTCCTAATTTGCTGGGTAATACAATTTCCCCGACAAGTGTAGTTTAAAATTGGCCAAGGTACGCGCGCAGGTTTCGACTTGCGAGCAAGCGAGCGAGGTCACATCCGGCCGTTGGTGGTGAACTTCCGTGATGTGCAATGCACTCACTAACACAGGCACGCACACACTTTGCGCCCTCCCTCTCATTCTCGCGAACACACACCACACCACGTCTTCTTCTTCTTCTCCTCCTAGTATTCCTCTAGTCGTAGTAGTGCCGAAAATCAATAATTCACGACCGTGGACATGCAATATAAGACGCGCCCAGCTCGACTCGAAAGCGTCTAGCCGGCGCGACATGCTGTGCTCTTGCCTTCTTCTTTCATTTTTATCTACGTACTTACTTTGCTTTAGTTGGTTTTGGTTGGATTGGACCGTGGATTCTGTGGGGACTGGGGAAGATGTGCGGAAAAATCTATATCAGACAGCAGTCATACTTGTCTCGAAATAAATCCAATGTATGTGTGGGTATGTTTCAAATGTATTTTGCATGCAGAGTGTGCGATTTTCAAGCAAATTTGGCTCGCTTAGTGCTTTTATTAGAGATAACCATAACATTATGCCACCATTTTGATTGTAGATATCTAATGGGGTTTTAGTATCAATGTGATATCTAATGGGGTATTACTATGAATGTGATAGCTTCTTTCATATACATAACACAACATGAAGAGAATGCAAAACTCGGACCGTAACGCATTTTTGTCGTACGTAGCGCTCAAATTAAATAAGGGATTCTGCGCATATCTACCCAATGCGCAGAAACCTTATTTGGTACGAAGCAGGCTTATGGTGTGATTCTTAGCAAGTCTATAGCTTTGTTAGTTTGTCCTGCACTGACTGTTCAATTCATGATTCTCTCTTTCACTAACAATGAAGAAAAAGGACAGATTATGATCTGAGCAAGAAATGCAGTTCCAACGAACTATAAAGAGAATATGCAAAATTTTAAAGACTTACAGTTTTTTCACTCTGGAAAACCATCGTAAAAGAAACGTTATGGTTATTGATAAACATATATGATATTTAAGTGCGAATTCAGTGATATCTTTTATTAAATAAATGTTGCTGCTTTGGTTACGTACTTTAAAGGATTGTTCACAGAGAAACAATCAGTAATTTAGCATTTGTTTCTTGTTTATTGAAAACAAACAAGCATTACATTGACAGTTAACTGTATGAAATAATATTTAAAATATTGATTTCTTATTAGAATAAATTGTATCAGGTAAATTATTATAGAATCAATTTATATTATATATTTGCTAACATAATAAAATAACAATTTCAGAGTTTTACTGTGGATTTTGACAGTTTAAGAGTGAATACGATAAGTACTTCAAATACAGATCCATTATAAATTGGTATAATTATCCAGTTATTATTAAATTATAGTAATTTAATTTGAATTTTCATTTTATATTGGTCAGCAAAAGATTTTATCACTTAATAATAATAATTATTATCTGCTCCCGTTTCTGCCAGGAAAACAAAATAGACATTTCAGAGTATTCCCGTGTAGTATTGGTTAGTTTGACCGTTTGTTTGAGATTATATATATATAGATATATATATATATATATATATATATATATATATATATATATATATATATATATATATATATATATATATATATATATATATATATATATATATATATATATGTAGACAGTTTGGGATATATATGTATATTAATATCTATCTATTGAAAACTACGTAAAAAAAAGTTGAGTACAGGCCACTCCAGATATTTATTAATTATTTTTCGAAAAGTTAGTGTTATAAGTGTACATTATTATTAAACATGAGTGATATTGGTTATGTGAAAGCACAATCAGACAATTTGCCAAAAATTGGATTATAACCTCACGTATTTCAAAATTGTTTTTGCATTACATGCAACATTGTTACTATAATGTGGAAGGGATTCAAAAATATGGTTCTAAAATTTGAAATTCTAGTTACAAATTTCAATATTGAATAACTATTGAAGTTGAGCGTTATTTAGTAAATTGATACCGGTTATAGTAATTAAATGGGCTCTAAATTAAGATGTATATGTCATTTTCTCCACAGCAAAAGCTGTATAATTTAAATTCCCTGTGTAACTTCAATACGATTCAATTTTTAGTTTGGATCATTGGAAACACATACACACTGCGGAAATACCTAATGACATATAAACAAAACCTTACAAAAAAGTGTACAAAAAACACTTCCGGCGCCAATGACTTGATGACACATCCCTTTCTTTCGACCGGCACATATGTTGCTCAGCTCGCAGCGATACATTTCTATAGTGTCTAGTTGTGGCCCTGGCCAGGTATTACAGCATTCGTCACAGACTCTTCACCTCTCTCTTGTCGTTGTTACACTATGTCTAGACATATGAACCCCTATGAATTTGAGCACCCTCCCTGTTAAAAATAGACACCACATGTGGTGTACAGTTAGCCACGTGGCTAAATAAAATAACATTGCACCCCTCCGTAACCAAAGAGACACACGCTCTCTTAACTTTCATTGAGAGGTGACAACTGATAGTTATTTGAAGTTACAATATTTACGAAATTTCCGAATGCTACAGTTGACTTAGAATTCCAGCTTGTGCTTAAGTACGCAATTTAGAAGAAACGCGTGAAGATAGAGTTAACTGGGGTGGATTTTGAAAGGGTTTGAGAGATATATTCCAAAAGACATGGAACGAAAATGTACCGAAAACCTAAACAATTTGTTAATTGATATCACGCCACTTTTTACTTTCTAAGACGAAATTTTTTAAGGGGAAACAACACTGTGACTGTAAAAAGAATCGATTTTTCTTTTTTATATATATATTTTTTTTGAAAAATCCTACATAGAACTGAAATTACATCTATATAGATTAAGAAAATATGTTTTATTTTTACCAAGTAATTACAATCTGCGCTACATCCATAACCATGACGCTACCTCCTCTTTGAGCTGCCTCTGGACAACGCAAAAAAAGCATGAAGCTATTATTATTTTTCAATAATAAAAATCCTGAAAGACCTTCGATGTATACCTTATTTAATGCCGCAAACCCCATCAATCTACTATTTCTAAGTTCAGAGAAAAAAATTCGTGAGAACGAGCAATTTTTTCGGCCGTCACCTTAATACAATTTCGCAAAAAATTCAATATTTACATAAAATAGCAAAATGTATGTGCACGACAGCCTAAATGTAATTATTTAACGTCCCGTAAATATGTTATCGATAACATCTACTTAAGTAGAAATTGAATAATTGCAAAACCCTTTGATTATTTTTGTGCATTTTCTCGACGGTTTCTATTGGCTTTTCTCTTTTCTGATAACAAGTTCTACTACGTTTAAACTGACATTTATGGCCGATATCATGAACGTTAGTTAACAGTTTAATCAACTTCATAGGAAACAAATACAGTGGCGTAGCTAAGAAACTTAAAACCCGAGTTTTATATAATCGTAACAACACTGGTTTTTTATTTTCTTGGATTGAACTAATTTCAAAAGCAATTTTCCAGAAAATGAATACTTTTATATCTATAACATTTTCTTGTTCTAAATCGTCCCATTTTCAAAATAAAGAAAAGTGGCTAAAGTATCATATGTTTTAAAATGTATAATTATTATTTTTAATTTTTTTTGTCTAAGTCTATGAAACAATTTCTCCAAAAACATGTCACGACGAAAAGGTTAAAAATCTTAGCTAAATCACTTTAGCACACTTTTACGCAATGCAGAATCTCTGCAAAAGTAATTACAATCTTGGATGACACACAAATTAGAATCTAAATAGTTGTTGCACGCCTCGCAGAAATTCTGATACATCTTTTTAGTCGTAGCGGTAATATGTTTGTGTATTGTATACGATGCTGTATATATCTCTGGCCAAGAAAGAATTTTTTAGAACGTGACAGAATGCACGTTATAACATTTGTGGAAATAACGTGTTGCCAGCATTATAAATTAATACCAATCTCCTATAGGATTTTATCAATGGATTTTTAACAGAACTTGATCTCAGTTCGTGAGGTAATCTATAATGATAGGTTTACTATACCGAAGAAACCGGGCAACCGTTTATTTTGGCTAATGGTTTCGTACGGTATGAATTTTCATTCTGAACTCAATGCCCAGATAATTGAAGTAGCATATATATTTTTTATATTGTATATGATGAAACGTCTGTCTGTGTATCTGTGTGTCAGTCAACGTTCTAACTCCTTGATCTTTGTCAAAAACAATTCAACATAAAATAATGTAATATAATTTCATCGTTCAATTTCTTATTCGTACGTCATATTATTAAACTGGTACTGACAATTTCGTCTTGCTATTTTTTCAATAACTAAAAACTGGTTTTTATAAAAACTAAAGTTATTAAAATATCTTACAATTTAAAAAAAAAAAATGCCGTTTGGTGGATAGTTACTATTGAAAATTATTATCTTTTGATGGTTTTTTGTGTGGCATGACGAATTGGTGCACGGTTTATAATCCTATCTTTTTTGTTCAGTCTTTTGGCACAAGCCCCGGATTAGCCGAAAAGGTCTGATAATCCCTAAAGCCACAGTTAATATGTTAAAGCAAACTTTTATTTTTTACTAACAAGAAATGTTTGTCTCGGCGCCCTGAATCCAAAAATTATATAACATATATACTTGGATGTTAGTCGTCGCTCGTAAGACCAAATTTGCGCCTTCTACTCCTCTGAAGGTACCGGAGCGATTCAAACCAAATTTGGTACATATATGATTTGGCATCCCATTTGAATCCGCTCGCAGTTTAAATCCAATCGCCCGTATACTTCCCGAGTTATAAGGCCCCAAAATTTGGAGCCCCCCTTAATACTGCCCTTATAAAAATAATTAAAACACTCAAAAATTCTACTATAATTTCTAAGGTATTTTATATCTACAAGATTTTTTCATATTATTAACCCAAAGCCCGAAAAAAATTATTAAATATTATAATATAATTGTATCAATATAATCTACAAAAAATTGTAAGACTTCTTATATCTATAACATTATTTCAAATTGTTAACCAAAAGGCCATAATAATTAAAAACCACTGCTCGGATGGCATATCTTACCTAAAGGCTCTACGTATTGGTGCGTTTTACGCACGTACCAAATCTTGTTGATATTAAATATTTTTAATATTACGTTTGGGTGTGAGGACATGTGTGTCTATGATCATTCTGCTTCAAAAACTATTGATGATAACTTTAAATTTTATAGTTTGTACGGAAGAAAACCTTCTAGTTTTGAAAATATTAGCAAAACTGGTAAAGCTTTCCTTTTACTACTTTTTCACCATTGGGATTAAGACACGATTTAGAGAAAATATAATAGATATAATAGTGTTGTTTAAGAAGTTATCAGAATAATGTAATATCCACTGGAAAATTCGCTTTTGGTATTAGGAAATGTATATATAGTATTAATTATTCTATATTTAGTAAATTGTTTCATTATAATCGTAGTATCAAAGAATTTGTTTCTATGCGTAATAAATAAACATATATACTTTGCAGTTTACTTCTTTCCGACATTTCTGACGATGGTGTACAAGCCGAAATACGTATTAAGTTACATTAAATTATTTTTGAAACCAACCAAGTGTGTTTTTATTCAATTATTCCTTATTATATATAAATGAATTTGGCAAATGCAGCCATATGCAATCAATTCACAATCAGTATAGAAAGATATATTAGCGTTCGCAGCGCGTCGAGTTTTCAGTTAGTTTTAATTTGGGCCTAGACATATGCAGAGGTGTCGAATGATGTCAGTGCACGGATATGTCCGAGACAAAGCCGCAGGCAACCCAGCATGCATCGTCATAGTTCTATGATGCCATGATTGTAGGACGTTAGCATAGAGCGGCGACCCGACCCGACCGAGACCGTAGGGTCCCGTAGGATTAGGGTGTAAACGTAAATAAATCGGGAGTCGCGACTACCACTGCGCATGCCCATCAAACGGTCATTGACCCGCCAACACACGGGGCGGACACTGCCTTTGCTCTGCGCGCTCTGCCAGGCCTGCTAGCCAAAGCAACGAAATTGTGGACAAATAATACAACCGGTGAAAGATAACCCTGACTTCTCTTTATAAAATGGATGTCTGCCCTGTTTGTCATTGAGAGAAATCTGAATGAAATATGCTAGGTCACGTACAACTCAGGTGTTCACACACACACATCAATTCATCAGCTAATTGAACCAAATCACACCATAACCTTGTCTAACACATTTATACGTGCAAATTATATTATTAAACAAACATCGAAACTTTTGTCATATTATACACAGATTGTTTTATAATAGCCCACGATTTTTGTTACCATACGAGAGGTGATTGTGGTACAAAACTAGACGATGTATAGATTAACCAAAATAGCTCTGCGTCTCAAGGTCAACTTTAAAGTCATTATGAAAATATCTGTTGTGGCCAATACAAGACGTCCTTAAAAATACTTATAGACATGCAAGTGACATATTTGGTAGTTATGGAACCTAATATGAAAATCTATCTAAGCAATCGTCAATTGCTTTCTGATTCTGACAACTGTGAATGTGATATGTGATTGCTATGGATATGTCTATGCATTTCAAATGCGTGTTTAGTTCGTCGTACGATAGTACAAGAAAGCTATAGTGTTTGGTCATGTGTCTGTAACATTCTTGAATCAAAAATGTTCGGGTTAAAAACTTATATCATTGGGTTTATGTCGCTCTTTCGTCTGTAAGACCAATTTTGTGAACGTATCTCCTCTGAAGGTACCGGGCCGATTTTTATGAAATTTGATATACATATAATATTCACATTCTTCGCATTTTAAATCCAATCATCTGTACAAGTCTGGAGTTATAGGGCTCCAAAATTGGAGCCCTCCTAAAGACGTATTCCGAATTTGGATCACAGTAACCGGTTACATATTTATTTCGTTTCTAATTGAATTTAAAGAGCTAAAATAATATTATTTCGATAGTATTAACGATTATAATCCATTTTATTGCTAATATATCCTAAAAATGCTTTTCAAGTTCGAAAAATTAGCGGTTACAGTGGTTTAGTTTCGGAATACACTATTAATATTGCCTTTAGTCGAATTTTGAAAATTTTAGAAAATTCTACTAAATATTCTAAGATATTTTATGTCAACAAAGTTCTTACAAATTGTGAACCCAGGGGCTATAAAAAAATAATTTAAAAAGAAAATCATGATTTTTAAAATTGTTTCAATAAATGATAATACAATTTATATTTATAACATTTTTACAGATTGTGAATCGGAAGGAAATAAAAAGTTATGAATAATAATAATATTGAAATTTAAAGTATTGATTGATTGATTGTTGGATGATTGCAACATTAAATTTTGTACTCAAACAATTGCTAACGTTTTCATTATTGTTTTTATTATTTTATATCTTCAAAATTATGAAGTTATAATTATTTAATTCTTCCTTTAAAACATCAGTTGTTAATAAATTGTGTTCTACATAAGTAAATTTAAACATATAAATACACACAGTAGAATATACGGCGAGCTGATGGCATAGGTGCGTTGCACCTAATCTTTTTAGTTCGCCGTACGTAGTACCGAGAGGCTAAAGCATTCGGTCGTGTGTCTGTAGCATTCTCTGATCAAAAAATTTCATTAAGAAAAAGTGTTCGTCTCGTCGCCCTGATTCCGAAAATGTATATAACTTATATACTTGGATGTTAGTCGTCGCTCGCTCGTAAGACCAAATTTGTGCCCTCTACTCCTCTGAAGGTACCGGAGCGATTCACTCCAAATTTGGTACACATATTATTTGGCATCCCATTTGAATCCGCTCGCAGTTTAAATCCAATCGCCCGTATACTTCCCGAGTTATAGGGTCCCAAAATTTGGAGCCCCCCTTAATACTGCCCTTATAAAAATAATTGAAACACTTAAAAATTCTACTAAAAATTCTAAGATATTTTTTGTCTACAAGATTTTTTCATTTTGTTAACCCAAAGCCCGAAAAAAATTATTAAATATTATAATTTTGAATTTCAAAATTTGATAATTTTTTTTTTTTAATACAGTAAAACTTCCCTAACTCGAATCTCGAGGTACAGGATAAAAGATTCGAGTTAGGGAAACTTCGAGTTATAGAAAATTTACAATAAAAATATGTGAAAAAATTAGTTGTTTATTTTAAAGTATTCAGTAATTTTCTTTTGTATTTTACAAGACCACCTTTCATTTTCTACAAAATAATCCACTAAATTTAAAGAATTGTATATATAATCAGGAACATACATTCATCAATATCAGTATAAACACAAGGTGTAATAAGCCTTTTGCGTTTACTAGTACCACTGTAGTTATTAACTTTTTCTAAAAGTCTATCCTTGTTTTTAAAATGGTCGATAAGGTGTTAGGGGGCATACCGAATTGTATAGCAATATCCTTTTTCTTCTTTGTGCCCTTTTCTACCTCTAATGATAAACAATTTAAATTTCGCTTCATATTCGAGATACATACATATGCACTTCAAAATAAAGTTTTGTTAACTAGTAATTACAGCACTGTATCATCTAATCTTCAAAATAATTCGATCACTAAATTATATACAATGACATTTTGAAATACACACTGAAATAATAAATATATGTCCTGCACCTCACACGTACAAATTTGATTGTCAGTGCTATGCGGCTATTCGTACGTAGGGAATACCCCAGCAACGAGAGAAAATATCACTTCGAACTAGAGAAATATTCGAGTTATAGAAATTCGAATTAGAAAGATAAAATAAGATGCAAAATAGAACGAAACATTAGTGTTCAAGAAAAAAATTCGACTTAGAGAATACTTAGAGATAGATACAACGAGAGAAAATATCACTTCGAATTAGAGAAATATTCGAGTTATAGAAATTCGAATTAGGGAGATAAAATAACATGTAAAAAAGAACGAAACATTAGTGTTCAAGAAAAAAGTTCGACTTAGAGAATACTTCGAGTTATAGAAGTTCGAGTTAGGGAAGTTTTACTGTATAATCTAAAATTAAATGTAAGACTTTTTATATCTATAACATTTTTTCAATTAGTTAACCAAAAGGCCATAATTATTAGAAACTGCTCGCATCGCATATATTACTTATAAGGCGAGCTGGACGCATAGGTGCGTTGTACCTAAGCTTGTTAAGTAATGCAATAGTGTATATACTTCCAGAGTTACAGAGTATAGAATAGATTTTTTTTGAAAATAATTTTTAAGTTGTAGGTATATAAAGCTTCTTCAGATTAATTTCAAAGGCCAAAAAAATGTATCAAACAAAATATAACAATTGTTTTGTGTGTGTTTTTAACGTCAATTATTAGAGATTGTGAGATTTATTACGATAATACAAGTTCAATTACAATTACTTATAAATTGAATAATAGTTGCTTTATTTATAATATAAATAGTAATAAATAATTATTGGAAGCAGTAACGTAAAGAATGAAAATATCCGCGATTATGTTCATTCGAAGTATTTATGTTTTGCGAGTCTACCGCAAGTTGGCAGTCATACAGCGTGAGCCGGGTGCCTCTAGCGGTGTTTTTAGGTACTGTGCGGCTGTCACAGGCAAGATGGTGTCTGTTCGCATGGGGAGTGGCGATCGGTGTTAGTTTTCTCATAACCGTGGTTTCAATTCACAAAACCGGGGTACCCTATCTGTAACCCCGTTAAACTGTGGTCTACGCAAGTGTCCACATTTCATTCATATAGTGCGATGACATTTTTGTGCAGTGTGTAGTTTAAGAAAAAAATGGTGGTAGTTTGATACGACACACCCCTAAGATTTGTCATCAACCAACGTTTCCCTATATAACTGTGATAAATATTATATTATGGCCGTTCGTATGGAAACTGCTGCTGCACCAAGAAAACTAAACTACAAAACTTCGGTAAATACACACGTTCAATTGTTTATATATATATTATGTTTTGTTTGGTTTGTTTTTCTGGGGTTCTGCTATACGTAGTAATACGCCGTATTACATGCAGTTCAATGAAATGTGTTTGTGTCTGTGACCCCACCCTTATACTTGACAGCTCTTCTACACATTTAAAAATCGAAATGGTCGCTTCGAAATTTATTTCAAACTCACTGCATTTTATGTTTATTGGACTTTTTATACGTTTTTATTTACGTACAATTTTATGATTTTTTGCAAATAAATTATTAATTTTAAGATTTTGATCTTTTCGGTGTAGCTTAAATATTTGATTTAGTTTTACTGGATAGGTTGTCTTGTTATTTCTATGTATGTATGTAGATATGTAGAAAAGTGCATCGCGTTTCGTTCAGAAAACAAGTTTAACGCTTGTCAAATTCCTAGCGGTTTTGTACGCTGACAAGGTCATGCAATATAATATGCATATTATGGACGTGTGTATTAGGAACTTTTGATTTTTTCTAGTCGCACGTAACTAGTATTACGCCGTCACCTTCGAGCAAAGTATACAATTTCATTAATCATATATTAATATATATTATATTTTATTGCATCTATGCACATATTGCAAGTACATAGAAGTGTGGGTGTTGTGTGTAAATTATCGGAAATCGAAGAGTCGCCGCTGGCGCACACCGGAAGTGCCCATGACGTAGGCGGCGTATATAGTGAATAGTTGCGGATCGCGAGCCCTTCCTTTAAGCGCCCCGCCCACACTTCTACGCCACTGGCCTCCCTATACTAGCTTCCTCTTATAATTTACAACATGGTGAACATTCTGGCTATAAGGAGTCGTAAATTTGGATAAATCATAATAATTCTTCTTTCTATCAGTATTGTTAGTTTTTTTATACAAATTATAGGGTTATTATTTACAGCCGTAGGCTTTTTAGTTTATTGGGGTGGGCCTATGAGAAATTATAGGTGAGAAAAATATTTACAATAGTAATTGCGGGACAAACTCAAGTAGCTTAGTATATAATAATATAATGTTAATAATTTTGGAAACCTCAGGTAATGGTTTGGGACTACTGGTACTGAAGACGACCATTTTATTATTCGTAATAAAACAAAATTTACAATTCATGCTGTGAATGCTAGCATTGTTTGTCGTAAATCAAACCGGATTATTATTAATTATTGTAATGAACGCACCGTTGCGTCCAGCTCGCCTATGCAGCGGTTTTTACTTATTGCCTTTTGGTTAACAATTATTTTGTAGATTACTTTGATTAAAAACATGATTTGGTACGCGTAAAACGCACCAACGCGTGTAGAGCTCGCCTTTAGGTAAGATATGCGTTGCGAGTAGTGGTTTTTAATTATTATGGCCTTTTGGTTAACAATTTGAAAAATTGTTGTAGATATAAAAAATCTTACATTATTTTGTAGATTACTTTGATTAAAAAAGAAATGTTAGTGCATATTTTAAAATTCAAAATTATAATATTTAATAATCTTTTCGAGCTTTGGGTTAACAATATGAAAAAATATTGTAGACATAAATTATCTTAGAATTTTTAGTAGAATTTTTGGCTGTTTTAATTGTTTTTATAAGGGCAGTATTAAGGGGGGCTCCAAATTTTGGGGCCCTATAACTCGGGAAGTATACGGTCTATTAGATTTAAACTGTGAACGGATTCAAATGGGATGCTAAATAATATGTGTAGCAAATTTGGTGTAAATCGCTCCGGTACCTTCAGAGGAGTAGAGGGCACAAATTTGGTCTTACGACCAAGCGAGGACTAACATCCAAGTATATAAGTTATATATATTTTTGGAATCATGGCGACGAGACAAACACTTTTTGTTAAGGGAAGTTTTTGATCCGAGAATGCTACAGACACACGACCGATTGCTTTAGCTTCTTCGGTACTTCGGACTGTTCACATTCTCTTCTAGTAATAAAATTCACATATTATTTGATTATAACTGGCAAGAAAGTCCAGTTTAGAGCACTGCAAATATTTTATATTCAAGAAATAACGCTAATTTTTAATTATTTAATTTATGGATTTATAATACTGTAAATATAATTTTAATGTATGTGAAAATCATATAATATTGGTTATTTTTCTATTTCAAACGAATGTGTTGTATTTTTGATTGTAAATCACGAACTGCGAAATGCAAAATATACGTTAGAATATGTAAACTTGTAATGGCGGCCGAGGATGGTAATTTTAGTTCCAAATAGGCGGCGTCACGTAGAATCATTTACAAACGTTTAATTGAAGATCCTGAAAATTGAAATTGGAAGCAAGTATAGTTCCATATCATACCGCCACGTCGCACATCTGCGTTGTCTAATGGAGATAATTAGCATTGGGCTTGTAGTTCATTAGTGGTACGCCAGGCGCGTGCTACTGCTGCTGCTGCCAAAGACAGTTCATCGTCGACAATATCGATGGTCCATTATAAGTACACCTACGAATCCTATTATCTATTGGTACCTACTGTTACATCATCAACGTGATATATACGTCCTTTCAATTAGACTGCTAAAGGATATCCATTTACTAATTATTACTTTTTAATTAGCTTAATTATTTGCTGCCGCATTAACATAAATTAAAATTTAACCCGTTTTACTTTGTTTATCATTTCAATACAAATAAATATGTAACCCAAAGATATTTCTTTGATTCTGACTTTGAATCGTGTTAAATTTTTGACAAGGGTTTAAAAGGTCATATCTTGAAAAATGGCGCACGATCAGATTGTAAATTATTCGATTATTTGGCACACAAATTTGAATAGGCAAAATGCAACTAATACCGATTTTAGAAGATAGTTTCACACTGAAAAAGAAAATCATTAATAAGAAAGCAATGCATAAAGTGTGGCTTTACCCTTTTTCTGCTAATTCTGAGTTTGAGCCAAAAGACCGAATTAAAAAGTTTGGATTATAAACCGTACGCCAATTCGCCGTGTCACCGTTTAAGAAATTACAGTCTTTCCTATGATCGTATAAATATTTAAGTTGTGGAATTTTTTGAACCATACCTAAACTTTATATAGCTGGTTCGAAAAACTGGTCGAAAGTAAAGATAACCACATGAATTTTGGTATTCTGTATGCTACATGCTGTTCGTAGATAAGAAAAGAATTCCCCAAATCTTGTAATAACATGCCAGATGGTGCACAATATTTTTTCCTTCGGTAACATTTTATTACTTTTTCTGAATTTTAAAAACACTTTCCGATCATACAACTTCTATGTTTTCGTTAGTAAAATACCGTATATTTATGTATCTACTAAAAATGTTGTTGATGTTTCGCTATTCTGTTGACAATGGCTGCCCTATTATGGTAGCTAATTGTAAATCAAATTTACGTTACAATTACAATTACGTAACCATTACAAAAATAATTTAATTTGTAATAACAAAAATGTTTGGTAAATTTGCCATAAGCATAATAGTGTGTTTATGAAATGATTCACAGTATAGAAATGGCATGTGATAACACTGAATAACGCGGGGAATTCCCCATTTTTATCTCATCGTTCGGAATTCACAAAAAAAACTATAGTGATCGGCTGTGTGTCTATAACAAACCCGAATCAAGAAAAATAATCTTAATAAAAAATTCTTGTTTCGTACTGGATCAAATATATATATATATATATATATATATATATATATATATATATATATATATATATATATATATATATATATATATATATATATATATATATATATATATATATATATATATATATATATATATATATATATATATATATATATATATATATATATATATATATATATATATATATATATATATATATATATATATATATATATATATATATATATATATATATATATATATATATATATATATATATATATATATATATATATATATATATATATATATATATATATATATATATATATATATATATATATATATATATATATATATATATATATATATATATATATATATATATATATATATATATATATATATATATATATATATATATATATATATATATATATATATATATATATATATATATATATATATATATATATATATATATATATATATATATATATATATATATATATATATATATATATATATATATATATATATATATATATATATATATATAAATATATATATATATATATATATATATATATATATATATAAATATATATATATATATATATATATATATATATATATATATATATATATATATATATATGGGTGTATGCATCTTTCTTGCTCGGTCGATCGCAAGATCTAAGTTTGCAACCACAATTCCTCTGAAGGTACTAGACCAATTTAATCCGTATTTCATATATACACATAATTTGGGTGGCCAAGAAGTTCCCGTCGGACTTTGAATCCAATTTTTCGTACAGGTCCACAGTAATAGGGCCCCAAATTTTGGATCCTTCCTTAATACTGCTCTTAGCAAAAATTTCAAAATATCAAGACATTTTTTGTTTACCAAATTTCTTCAAATGGTCCCTAAACCGATAAGGAAATTATGAAAAATAATCATTTTGAAATTTTGTTATTAACCCGTTGACTAAATTCGTCCAATGTAGTGGACGCAACTTGGAAACAAATCAATTAAATCATTCTTTTTACGTAGAATATTTAATATCTTACAAAAAATATGGTCAGTTTTTTTTTATGGTAATTTTAAACAACCAGCAGATTTTGTATAGCAAAAAAAAATTCGATATAAGTTGACTATATCTTAGATATGCTTTTTTTTATATTTCTAGCAAAATAAAAATTTTATCTAGCAAATTAAAAATGATAGAGTCAACGGGTTAAAAACACCGAAAACTAACTGTAAATCCTGTAAAAAAGAATGTCTTATAATAATAAAAAGTTTGAACCGGAGATTTTAACAGAAATACTCGTTTTTTGCCATTGAGCCGGGTGTGTACTTTCTATCATAACGAAATGTAACAGTTTACTTGGGCTACTTTTACAATTTCTTGGATACGACATGATTTAGATAAAAGTGCATTTAATACAAGTTAAAGATATCAAAGTTTCTAGTAACTTTAGTTTTTTTGAAAAACTTACAATTTATTTAAAAATGCATCTTTGAAAACAGTTTTGTTACATTTACGTTTCCTTATTTAACACAGAAATAAGCGATGTTATATTAACTCTTTAAGTTCCAATGGTTTTTTTTTTTTTTTTTTTTGCAATTTTAGGTTCAATAAATAATTATAATACATAGTATAAAAAATTCAAAGTACTGAAACAGATTTATTTTCAAAAAATTAACTTTAAATCATTTAATATTCGAAATTCCGATATTAGCCAACAGATGGACCTACAGTGCAGCTTTTGTCAGTGTACTCAAATGAGTACACTGGGAGATAATGAGTTAAATAGATAATTGTACTAAAGGAAGGTCGAGTGAAGACTATTTAAGCTTTTTATATTCCCAAGTCGAAGTCTAGAAATTCTATTTAAATTATATAAATTATTTTATAAAAGAAAAACGGTTTGAAGTTACAAATGTAAGAAAACCTTATAGTTGCTGATATGGAGAGGAATTAGAATAATATCGCGGTTAAGTTGCAATTAAGACCTAGCCGGTTGATAATGTTATAACCACAAGTGCATACAATAACCGCATTACTTTCATCATCATGGGTACTTTAAACTGGTACGCAGACATAACCGTGGTTTAATGTGTATGTAAACCACACTTACCTAAAAACGGTGAAATATTCGTGTTATGATGGAGGAAGGCACGGCGCTCGGTGCGGTGCGGCTATGTCGTGCTGTGGTATCTTCACAACTTGACATTCCAATGTTGTTAGAGAGAGAAGACGCATACTCACTACTATTCACCGTTAGTGCAACATATTTCTAAGTCACATCCGTTTCGATTAGAATGTTGTCTTTGGGTTCCTTTTACTTGCTTATTGCTCTCGAGTAATACTATACCAAACTACCCCCCTTTTCATCTATCTATTTTTTAAGTGGCACGATTCGTTCTCAAGGTCGATGATCCAAGATTATTTTTGTTTAATATTTACAAATGTCCACATACAGAGTCTTAAATATTTACAATTTAAAAAATAAACATTCAACTATTTCGTGATAAAAATATGCCAAAAATTCTTCTTTTGTAGTATAAATTGAAGCTGACAACGATAAAGAAATACGTTATTTATTTATTTCTCGAATAGCCATTTTTGAAGAGGTACAACAAACAATAAAATTCATTGTTTTATTGAAAATATTAAATTTAAAAATTATTTGGAATAATTTCTTTGTAACTTCTGAGTTCATTTTTAATAAAATAAATAATTATGAAAATAAGGTTTTTTTAACAGTTACCTGACGACATGTCAATAGGTTTTTGGATGTAATTCTTATATAGTGTAACCAAATTCGATATAATAATTTGATCTGCGCTGTGGATTATTTCAGAACATTCTGGAGAGTCTCCAGATATGTTCTGGGAGTATTGTGTTGCGTATATAAGCATGGACAGGCACGGAAACAGATAGAAATAAATAGCGGTCGTGTGCAGTAGGAAATAAACTTGTGAATAGACATTCTGGGTACATAAGTCAGAAATCGATTGTGCGAGAAAGAAATCAACAACGAAGTGTATATATTTGAATGAGATTGTAAAATAAATACTTTCTAGTAGAAATAAATATAGTTTGTTAAGATAAACATAATTGTGTTACAAATGAAGAAATTTTCGTAGCGTTTAGTTAGTAATAAATATTTTAATTCTACACCGAGGCATGAAAAACGTTACTTTTATTTTATAATGTTCGTTATTCCGTGATTAATGGAAATTTCAATTGATCGTGACGAAAATTATATACACATTTTTGGAATTAGAAACACGTGAAATTAATTTCTTTGCAAACATTTTTTGAATCTGATAATGTTACAGACAGACTAACCTACAACGAGCTAAAAATATGGAAGCATACATAATTTTATGAACGCTTAATTTTATTTATTCTATAATGAAAACTACTGGCAGAACAGAAATGTGCAGTCAAACAGCTAAATAATTATGTATAATTTTATGTATATTAAATTCTGTTGATTCATGTCCAGAAGGGAGAAAACTGCGGGTAGTTAAAAAAGGGTTAAAACAAAACAATAGAAATACTAATGATATTCATAAAATGATTAATGATGCTTTGAGAAGGGCATTGACCTGCAAAGGGTTCAAAATCTCCCAAAATTCATTTATTACATTACAAAGTCAAATCTCTTAACCATACAGGAAAATAAAAATAAATCAATGTAAAAGGTTTTTATATATATTTTCAATTTCGATGATTGCAATGGAGATTCGTAACGAAGAGTTAAATCATTCGGTTGTCTGTCTGTAACATTCTCAGTTCAAAAAATGGCATTAAGAAAAAGTTTTTATGTCATACTGATTCAAAAATGTAACTATTTTCGAAATGACGTCTGTGAACGCTCTAGAATAATTTTATTTTTAGTATAATGTAAAACATTACTAAGAATTATTTTACAATAGTTATACGGCGAGCTGAACGCACTGGTGCCTGTATCTATGCTTTCTGTTTAAAGAATAAGAAAAATTATATGGATTAACTTATAAAGTCCTTCAAGCTTTTTTTTTTGTAAGTCTGAGAATAAATATATGGCACAGTTTCAAGGATTACTCATTTAGCGAAACAACAATTTTTACTCTCAAAATAAATGAGGAAAAAAATATTAATTAAATACACTACTAAAAAATACGTTAATTGAAATGATATTTATATGATATCAAATGATAGCAGATTGCAATGATAAAGGAATATGTAATTAGCGATGGAAAATATCCAAGTTTTCTTATCGATTCCAACATTCAAATATGTGGCAAAAACTACATTCAGTTAGCAGTTATGAATGTATGCAGTTTGCTAATTAATTTTCCGTTATTTATTTTAATGTTTCATATTGTAATGGGAATACTAATAGGATTTTAAGAGGATCTTCACTAGATTTATTATGTGTTTCTGCTTGAGTTATGTAAACACAACTGCAGTATTTCACAATGGACTCTTGCTTGTACAAGCTTAAAATTTGTATAGATTTGTTTTCTATAAATAATATTTTTTTGGATAAAGAAAAATACATATACAGATTATCGAACGAAAGTTATATTTTTTAGCAAATAATTCTATATTACAACAGTATCACGTGTATAATTTTACAGTCAAACTATATGCATGTAATTTTATTTACATGAAAATTATAATATATGAATTATGAATTAAAATTGATAAAATTTGCATGTTTTGGTAATGGTATGTAGATAATGATAACATGATAATGGTTATCACATATTACAGCGCTGCCACATAATGTGAATAATTCTCAAGGATACTGTTATACTAATTTTGTGTATTTATTTTTATTCGATAATGTCTCTGTTGCTAGAAATATAACATTTAAATTTGATAAGAATTCAAAATTATCAGAATATAATAAAACTGGTGTTAAATGTCAATTTCAAAACAATATTAATTATGTGTTTGCTTTCATTGCATTCCAAGAATGACAATACATGATTATAAACAATTATAACATTTCGATTGTCAACTGTAACACATAATTAATTTTAAAACATATGATATATGAGCGTGACAAGAAGTTTGATACGGACTTCTCATATTTTTAGCTCGCCGTACGAAATATCGAAAAAGCTAAAGCATTCGGTCGTGTGTCTGTAGCATTCTCAGATCAAAAAATGCCATTAACAAAAAGTGTTTGTCTTGTCGCCCTGAATCCAAAAATGTATATAACTTATATACTTGGATGTTACTCGTCGCTCGTAAGACCAAATTTGTGCCCTCTACTCTTCTGAAGGTACCGGAGCGATTTACACCAAATTTGGTACACATAATATTTGGCATCCCATTTGAATCCGCTCGCAATTTAAATCCAATTGCCCGTATAATTCCCGAGTTATAGGGCCCCAAAATTTGGAGCCCCCCTTAATACTGCCCTTATTAAAATAACTAAAACACTCAAAAATTCTACTAAATATTCTAAGAAATTTTATGTCTACAAGATTTTCTCATATTGTTAACCCAAAGCCCGAAATAAATTATTAAATATTATAATTTTGAATTTTAAAACATGCACTAAATTTATTTTTAATCAATATAATCTACCAAAAATTGTAAGATTTTATATATATATATATATATATATATATATATATATATAACATTATTTCAAATTGTTAACCAAAAGGTCATAATAATTAAAAGCCACTGCTCGCCACGCATAGTTTACCTAAAGGCGAGCTCTACGCGTTGGTGCGTTTTTCGCGTACCAAATCTTGTTTAAACACTAGTGGTTAGATAAATGTTTTCTATATAAATAAATTTATACACATCCACTGTATAGATAATACGGCGAGCGAAAGGCATTGCTGCCTGCACCTAAGCTTGTTTTCTTATTAAACGCAAAATTGCATTCCTTCTTAATTTTCATGCAAACAGAGACAAGAATAAATAAGATTAAGTCATCTACTAAATTAAAAGTTAAGTAAACTACAGTGAGTAAATATAAGAAAATCTCCAGGAAAACCCGTATATTCAGATCTGCCTATACATATACATAATACAGTTGCCCAGTGGCAATGTTTGGGACGTAAGAAGGGGCAAGTTCAGTTATCGTTGAAGAGAGAGTCGTAGCCGGATTGTGCCGGTGCCGACCGTCTTAAAATGCGAATGTGCATTCTTGACATTGTCCAGTTATCCTCGCCCCCTGCCCCTCACCCACTCCTTATACCACCTGGTACTGCACTGACTGACCGACCATTTTTCTCCTCTTTCCCCTCACGTGCTCTCCTTGTACTTGGTTTTATATTAGTCAGCTGGAACGAATTCTTTAACGAAATTGCAATCAACATTTTTAATTCTTTCATATTCATGAGTTGTTCCCTGTTGCGTGAATAAGTTATCCCTCCAATATGGACGTTAAGATATATGACACTTGTGATGTCATTTGTTTCGACATTTTGTCGTTTTACTTTCATATTCACAGTAATAAGAAAGTCGTGAAATAATAAAAAAAATATATCTCTTATCAAAAAATTGTATTTCTAATTCTATACTTACTTTCTTATACGCAATAATACGTAAATATTGTAATCATGAATAATTCTGTCTGTGTGTGTATGTGAACGCTCTAGAGCCAAATCTGTCAAACCATATAAAATAGTTAAGTTCATAATGGAAGGTATTCTTCATTGTTGTATTCATTTACAAAATGGTTTCATAATAATCGTATCCGCAATGTCATCGAATGTCAAAATTTAAAAATAATTAATTCAACGTTTGCTTACATTTTATGCATTTATTTCTTGGATTGTGTATGTTAGTTCGTAATATTATCGTTCCGGATAGAAACCTAGATATATAGATAGGTGAATCGGTGAGAAATGGACTGTATTCTGTATATATTATTAATAAACTTAGCATATCGAATTTAGCACCATAAAAATAGCCGTAACCATCAACGAATTTTTATTTTCTTTCTAATACTTATAATAACCATCTACGTCTAGCCAATTTTAAGACATACATTAAGAGAAAACGATTACAGTAAACCACTTTCGGTTAGTTGACTGTCAAAATCTAATGGTCTCTTCAGTTTTTCATGTACTTCAATTTATTTTGCCAAGATAATAAGTTGAGTTATGATCTTTTCCAAAAATAGTTCATAATGACATATACAATTCGTAGATTTTCTTAAATTGTTATTCGTTAATATATTTCCAAAGAAGGATCATGGTTGCTGATTCACAATTCTGTTTGAGCAATACAAAATTATAGTGCATATTTATTTCGTAAAATTTTATATATGATTATATATAATGAATATATATTCCCAATCTTTAAAACACTAATTGGATATGTTTTGGCGAGAGATGTGGCTTTGTTAACTTAATTTCAAACTTTGGAGTGGCTTATCATCCGGCTTTATTTCTGAAATACAGGCAACATTCAGTAAATCGAATTTTGCTTCTGGGATTCGTGTGTTTCGGTATATAAATATGTATTGGGTGAACTCGTGGGCACCAATGTATACACTATATAAATAAAGCATTTTCCTTGTAGGCACGTTTTTGTATTCTCGTTGTTTACTCCGTAAGTCGATAATAAGATATCTTTATTATCTACTTTATTATATACACAACTCAATATGCAACAAACTGTTCGCATTTTGAAGTTGATTTAAACATAAAATAAAAGATATGAAATTATCTATCGTCTTACTACTGCTCACAATCCACGCAAAACATATTTAGGTACTAATTTTATGTTTTGATTCACTATGCACACACAATGTTGATGTTTAATAATTATTTTGACGTTTAATAAAGTAGCATTTGGTTTTTATAAACAATCAGTGCAACCGGCACTGGTAGTAATCATATTACGAACTTATAAACAAAGCGTTCTATACATACATTCATTTATACAAACACATACATTTGGGTGTTTATATACATTAAGCTTCTATAACTTAAATTTTCTATATCTCTAAATGCTTTGGCCGCACTTTTGCGGTCGACGTATACAAATTGGACTGTATAGAAATATCAATTTTCATTTTACAACTTCTTAAACGTTTTTTTACGATAAAAAATTGTTATGTCATGTTTACAAAAGTAACGCATATGTGCCACGTAATATTCAAATCTTATCTACAGTTTACTATTGATTTCTGTGCTATGCTTACACTACTGCTTAGCGTGGACCTCCGTGTATGTTTCAACAATAGTAAGCGAAATTTTAGCGCAATTTAATATTAATTATACAAGCAGAAAAATTGGTAGAATAAAATGAACGATATTAAAGATTTCAACAACTACATTCACAGTTAGAATCAGCATTGGACGGATGCTATGTTCATATTAGTTTACATAGCTACCAAATATTGCAGATGCATTTGTACCTATTTTTATTAATTATAAGAATGTCTTGTGTTGACTACAATAACAATATTCACTTTCCCAATAATAACAGATTGTAGGAATCAAGTTCTTTATCAAGATGTTTTAAGCCAGAATTCTTCAACACAAACCACTGTTATCTGTTTAATTCGATTTTATTTATTTTTCAAAAATGTGTATTTCATACTTGGTAAAACCAAATTTCATCTGAAGATACCAATCCGAGTTTACTCAAATTTGCGTATATGAGTGCTCCATTATATGTATTTAACTTTAAATAATCTAATATGTTTTCTTTATTTTTAGGTAAGTTCATATATCCCTTCGTGAATCCAAATCAGTCATCAGTCGTAAGTAATTTACATATATTAATTTTCACTATTCCCTACGATCCTGATAACCATAGCCTTGTCAGTTGGCCCATTCTACGGTCAAAAAAAGCTCATTTTGACCAGTAAATTTTTGACAGATGAGTAAATCAACAGCTGGTTCTGCTATAGTTACCAGGATAGTATCCCTACTGTAGTGTGACTTTTCATTTTATGTTGGCAACATTATATAACAAGAGTACAATGAGAAAGATAAACTTACATCATTTGACATTTGATAAACAGAGATCTCCAATAGGCATGTGGAGAAAATGACATATACATCTTAATTTAGAACCCATTTAATTACTATATCCGGTATCAATTTACTAAATAACTTCAATAGTTATACAATATTGAAATTTGTAACTAGAATTTTTGTATCCCCTCCACAGTGTTGCATGTAATGCAAAAACAATTTTGAAATACGCGAGGATATATCCAATTTTTGGCAAATTATCTGATTGTGCTTTCACATAACTAATATCACTCATGTTTAATAATAATGTACACTTGTAACACTAACCATTCGTAAAATAATTAATAAAAAGGTTTGCCACATGCATATTATAAAGAACATACGACTAAAAGAGGTTAGGTAACATTTTTCGGCGACCTATAAGGCGCGAAACTTAAATAATTCGAAAAGAAATGCTATTATAATGGCCACCGAGTGAAAATTGTATGAAAAATTAAAATAGGGAATGATACAACAATATTGTGTTTGTGCCAATGGCATTTTTCCGTGATAAAAATTAAAGTTGTCTGATATAAAGTGGTTTTAAGTTTCTGTGAATTCGAAAAAGCTCAAATTGGTAGACAAATGGTATATTGAAGGAAAATTGTCGGTGTTTTCCTGTGGAGATATTGACCCCTCCAAAAGTTCTCCCTAACGGGTGCCCCTGGTCTGGTAGAGGAGGCAGTCCGCAGTCGTCATCTCTACGCCACCACCACTACTGCCTGCCGTCGCCGCCATTGCCGCCTGCCGCCGGTCACCGCACCGCTAAGCTCGACAGAGACACAACATTCCCCATTCCCATGCAGATTCGCGTTCGTGTGCTTTCTCTGTCTTGTTCGCGGAGACTACCTTTCAAAATCGTCTAGTTTAGTCCGTCACAGACGCCCATACTGTTCGTTCCGTGCTGCAGTGGTGTCGCTCCCATTGCCTATGTGTCTTCTGCGTGTGTCATCTTCAATATTTCAGTGAATTTGTGTGCTCTTTCAAGTGTTCGCTCTTCAATTTGGGAATATTTCAGTTATTTGTGGATTATTTGTGCTTTGTTTCAGCGTAAAGTGATGTTAGTTAGTCTGGATAAATAGCAGCGGTGTCGTGTAAGTTTCTTTTTTCTGTTTTACAATTGTGGGTGTTGTCTGTTTTAAAGTATGTGGCATTTTACTGACGTTTTCAACTTTAATATCTATTTATTTTGAAGAATACGTGTATTATTGGTTATGTATGGTTTTATTCTTGATACATAGGAGTTCGATCGCTGATTTAGTAATATTTTTATATTTAGATAAAGGACCTTTCTTTTAAAAATGTGATGATTTTTCGAAGCTACCTAATATTTATATGATGGTTCATAAATATCCTTAGCCTGGCCCAATGACAAATAGTGCTACGATCTGGGAGCCAACTTATGACAGTTGTTTTCAAAACAGCTGGTTATAACTAAAATACACTTTTTCTTTCTAATATCCATAAAATAAACTTCAGAGCTTAACCCTAATTTATAACAGGATTAGTGTTAAATCCCCATATTGGAGATAAACTTATGAGACGGATAAACGAATTGTTTTCAGAATAATATATTTTGGAATTATTGTTTTCTTATCTACACTGTGAAAAGATTCGTGCGAATAGTTACATTTCTTTGATTAATTCCTAAAATCTTTGGTTTTACCCAAAATGGTTGAATACACGAAAAAAGAAAAGTAATTTCGGCTAAAATAGAAATTAAAACAATAGTGTAGTAAAAAATTACATACATATTTAAGAATATACAATTGTAGTTTTATTTTTAGCGAATTTTAAATTAGAATCGTGTATATTTGTATTAAAATATTGTTTTTTCCCCAATTCTTTCTATGAAATATACTAAAAATTGTTGTCATTGTTCAAATTATTTTAATATTGCTTTAACAAATAACTTTTCTCAGTACACGTTGAGTATAACAGTTAATGACCTCGTATTTTATACTCTTGATATAAGGGCGTTTTTTGTAAATGTTCTTTTTGTAACTACGCCCTTGCGGATGTGATTAGGGTGCAAATTTAATTTACGTTACTTTTATTTGATTTTAAGCGATTATTAAAGTTGATAATACCCCTAATGTCGACCACTAGTCGAAGAGTTTTATAATTAAAAATAAAATTTCTTAGAATTAATCTCTTAACTTCGACGAAGTCTAAAAGAAAGTATTGTAATCATGAAAATTTTCGGTACTTTTAACGGTAATACACGTTGAAGAGAAAATTAGGACTAGTGTAACCGGTTATAACAGTTTAATCATGCTACCTTTTCAATATCTCGGAAACGGATTTACATAACAATTGAATATATTACAATTTCTAGTAATTTTTGTTAAAGAAGTTTATTCGAAAAACGTTTCACTTAATGAAAAAGGCATTTGAAAATGGTTATTCTTTATTTTGGTATATTTAAACAATTTGGATATCTTGTCAGTTATTATATATCCACTTTTGAGACCCCTATTGAAAACATTTAAAAGCTGTAAACCTAATCTCCAAATTAGGAAAAATTAACGAATTATATTTGTAAATAAACGTATGTTTTCTAACGAATTTCGATGTAATCGCAACACGTGACATATGATATGATAATTAATCAGAAATATAAAAATAGTATACAATATAATTCAGTACAAAATGGAGGTTATCGTCTCCCCTAGATCCGCTACTGCATTTTAAATGACATTTCTTATGGGAATTCCGAGAAATGATTGTATGTTACATTTTACTCTAGAATTAACCGAAGTATTATTTGTTCAGAAGTTTAAATGCCATACAATACTCTTATCTTATTTCAGTAAATTTCTTCAAATGTCAACTATAATTGTAGGAGTTTTAGTTTGAATTGCTTAGTAATAAAGAGTAATTCAGATACCAGATGGTGTATATAATTACGAACAGTGGTACCAAACATACTAGTGACTCACTAAAATTAGTTTACGTGTGAGTTATATAAAACAAAAGAAATTATTAAATTATTTTTGGGAAAATAGTAATTAATCTTGTTGTTGTCTTTTTTTTTACCATGACGTGCGTTAAAGTGGACAACTAATTTTTGTTTTATTTTAATCATTTACTCGTTATTTACAAATAATCTTAGTATAAAATCTTCTTAATTTTAACGGAATGATTACTTAAATGGGTCTTAACCTTTTAGTACTGGCGTCCTCTAGTGGTTGTACGTGTTTTTTAAGTCTTCTTTTATAGTTTACGTTAATTATACATAATAGATTAGCATCTAAACAGATTTTATCGTCATATTGTGAAGCTTTATATAATACTTATTCGAAATATGCGTCAATGTTAAGCTGTGACCCTTAATTAATTTTTTTAATTAATAACGTATTAATACGTATTGTACTTCATATTTAAACTCATATAGGTAATGGATTATGCGATCTCTTATTTTAGGAATCAATTAAGTATTGACTTATCCATGACAATGGATTCATTGTCTGAATTGATAATCGACAAATAATTAATTCCATTCATAAATAATAGATTATTTTAAACGATTCGATGAATCGATTATTGATAAATTTTTAATCAAGTAATTAAAACTACCGTAGCTCAGCAGTTGATAATCAAGCACAAAATTTATATCAATATTGGGGTTTTTACAATCAATTGCGTTTATTTAATTTTTTAATTACTAAATATAATTGTCAAAATCAAACAAAGGTTTATTTTCACAGATTTGACAAAAAATTACGAAGATATTTGATATGTTATAATTTATAAATCCCGATTTAATTCCGTAAAATATGTCTAAAATGACTGGAATTTCGTTTTAGTGTCGAATAATTAAATATTCAACGTTCTGTTGCTGTCGTGCGATCATCGCCGTCGCTATTTGTTTCACGAATCGTCTTGAACTAAATAATTTGAGGTTATGTTCGTATATTTACATTAATTATCTCTAGAACGTTAATTTTACACATGTTTCACTATAAACCAAATTATTTTCAAACGTAAAAAATATAATTTTGTAATAAAGTTTTTAAATAAAATATATTTTAATGAGAATAATTATATTGTTAATTTAATTTTTACTAACTAAAACTAGAAATATCATTAATGAATATTGGATATTGCGAATTATTAAGAAGTTAAAAAAGTAGTAACCAGTTTAGAAAATTATTTTGAGTTCTTCATGTAAATGTGTGTTCCTTTCTAGAATTTTGTTGTTAATTACAATGCTAAATTGATTCTTTATCTGAATTAAATACACTAACATCAGATTTCGATATTAGTTTTGGGCATTTCTATAGTATATCATATTTTGAATTGTTGCGCATGCAATGGTAATTTTTGTATTCTTTTTGCAAAATAAAATGAATCTCATACCGAAAGCCAGTGACTGTACGTTTTGTAAGTACCTATTTTGATGGAGGACCTCCTGTAGTCATATAATCAAAAATTAAAATAACCTGAAAATGTTCGGAACAGTTTACTTAAGAATGTGTACGTATAGGTTTTTTTATGAAAATTAATTGAAGAATTTCACATTGAAAATTTTCGTGAATCAGTTGATACGACCGGTCTGACTGAAGTGTATGTAACCTTCACCAGCAGGTCAATGACACACATTTCTCTCTCTACTTTGAAAACAAATTCCATTCAAAGTCGCGAACACGCCTGCTTAGATGTTTAAATGCAAAATCTGTCGCTGGTCAACTGTTTTCTCCATTATTTTTTGTTCTGTCCTGATTTGCCTGGCCTCTCGGCAATAAATGTATAAAAAATTTGTTATTTATTTTTTGGCGTCCATTGACCTTGTTATATCTTTTTTTCTTAGTGCGTCTACACTTGATAAATAAATCGCGTTTGAATTTGTTTTTTTTCCTGCTTTGTTTATTATGATGTTGTCAGGTTGTTTTCTGATGAACTTTTAGTTGAAGCTATTATTGAAATGGAATTGAAGTGAAATATATATATATTTGATTGTCTTGCACATTTTAGGAATCATATACAAAAATGCACTTATGACAAAAATAGTTATTTTCATCTTGAAAGATATTAATATCTCGCACAACTTTTGTTTGAAAAGTTTCATCAAAAAAGGAACCAGTTGCGTGAAAAGTGCTACGGAAAATCTTCAATATAAAAACTACGTGTAAGAAACTCGACTGCAGATCGCACATTTTTGGTACACGCAATACAAGAATGAAGAAAGCGTCTGGTTTTGAAGTGAAGACAAGACAAGTGAATCAAGAAATTAGTAATGATTTTTATTGTCCGTTTCGAGATCTCTGAGTACGAATTGACTATTTTATCCATAATGTGCGTCTTATTACATAAGGATTGTTCACAGCGAAACAATGCTAGAAATTATAAGTAATAATTCATTCAAACATACACAGTTAACGTTCACAGCAACAAAATTTATCATACATTGCGTTAAGGATTGTTCACAGCTAAAGAATTAGTAATTAAGCTTAGAAATTATAAGTAGTAATTCCAGTTTGTTGTATGGCATACAAGGTTAACGTTCACAGCAACAATAATTATCATAAATTGTGTTGCTTGGAATGTTAACATTGCTTGTCATAATACAAACTAGATTATTATTTGTAATTTTCTAAGTTTAATTACTAATTGTTTCGCTGTGAACAATCATTTAATGTTAATAATACAAACTAGATTATTATTTGTAATTTTCTAATCTTAATTACTATTTGGTTCGCTCTGAACACGCCCTTAGAAGCTACTAAGCGCTGAACAGCGAAATTTCGTATTTGCGCAGAGCTGATTTTTGACATAATAGTTTTAATTTGAAAAAGCTATAATTATTATAAAAGAAATTGTGTGATCGTTTAACTTATGTTATAAATTATATTGTGCAATTATAATTGCAAATGTCTTTGACCTTGTTATGAATTTATGCTTTATGAGAAATTTTTAATAGTTATTTAGTGCTGCATATACAATTCTATATTATTATAGAACTTATAACAATTCAAATAATAGCTAAGTTATTCAGTAATTATTTAATATTTCTAGTATAATTTAGTATTATGCATGTAATTACAGTTAAATCTGATTAAATTAATGCAGTAGTTGAACTTACATATGTATATGCGAATATATTTTTGTTTATTACAAAACAATACAAGCATAAATAATTATGCATAATTGTTTTTAGACTTCCTTTCCTCTGTCATTTCAATTATTCGGCGTCATACATTATTGTTTAAGTTTTAATGATACTTGAAGCCACTTGAGATTTCACGCCTTTAAGCTTTAAGCTTATTTCCTCGATGTGTATCTCAGTAAATTGAAAACACGTTGCCGAAGTTTCAAACCGTTTCAATTCACGATAAATACACGATATAACTTGATATTTAAATTGGCTTCAAGTGTGTTCAAGTGAAGCCTATAGATTAACAAGTTTATCGAGAGGCTTCGAATGGATTAAATTAGGTGGGATAAATAAATAGGGAATTGACGCCAACTTCATGTAGGCAACGTAAAACAATTTATATAAACTATTTAGCTTGAAATCGTCTAGTATATTATTATTCTAAATTCATTAAAATATATTTTAAAGAAAGATTTAAAACTCAAGCGATAAAATTTGTAACAGTAACGTTTTGATTTGACCAATACAACAAATGTTCAAGCTATGCGTAGGACTGTACAATATTATTGGCTTACTTACCTATTTTGTTATTGTTTTACAAATGTTTTCGTATCAAATTTCGTCATGCCAGGAAATGTATTATTAGAATCAAAAAAGCGTAGATGTTGTTGGCTATTTAAACCTTGCAATAAGTATATTACTGAACAATAGAAGATCTTATTACTTACTATATTTGTGTTGCAGGATTATTTTCAAAACAAATTAAATAATTTGAGTAGTAAATAATATCTTTGTCATTTTATTTCGAAAAAGAAAATCTTAGAAGGATGAAATTTGCTCCTTGCGTTCTTCTGATGGTTTTGGTGGGTGTGTATGTATGTATGTATGTATGTGTGTGTGTGTGTGTGTGAACGCTCTAGAGCCAAAACTGTTGAAGGTAAAATTATGAAACTTTAAACTTGTTTAAGGCGCGAGTCAAAACAATATTTTAACTTGAAGTGACAGTTTACTCTTGCTACTTCATGAATATTTCGAAAACTGCATAAGTTCTTATAATTTTTGTTATGAAAAATGTATCATTAATTAAAAAGTTACCTTTGAAAATGCTTATTTTTATATTTATGTGTCCCTAAAATCCAGAAAGTCGAGTGGGGACTACTCCAGTTTTTTATGTATATATTTAGTAAGATTTTTTTGTGTCTGGCGTATTCGGGAGAGCAAAAATAATTAGTGTAATATTTCTTTAATAAATTAGTATTCTATAAGGCAGAAATAGTAACGGAAAGACAGTTCTTTTTTTGTATCCTCTTGTCTAAACAGCGTTCCGGAAGCCGCTTCCGGTAAGACAAAAGCTAAAACATTCTAGTCAATACAATGACTTCAGCCAGATAGCGTTTCCCATAAATTGGGTGACAGACAACCCTTTTTAAACATACACTAATTATTGAATTAATTCGTATAATTATGAGTGTGAATAAAGAAGAACGGGGCTACAGTTCGTTCTGTTGATGCATTTAAGATTGCTTATGTACACCGGGTATACACACTATATCGTCTCAATGATCTTACATATTTTCAGACAGCTCAGAAACGCATCATTAGTAGAGCACTATAAATAAACTTAGCAAGAAAGCGATGTAGCTCAGCCAAATATTTGCATGTGGGGGTGCTCGCTGCACCAAAGGAGAATCTTTAACATTTAAACTAAAAACAAAATAGTATCCTTGTAGTAGCCTTGGTTTTGTCGCTTGAAAACTGATTATGTATTTATAAAACTTGTGAAGTGTGCTTCACTCGACTTTCTGATATTTTCACTATATATGTAGTACAGTTTTATAGTGTTTTAAATTCATTCTACCATTACTATGAAATTATTTACTTTAAACTACATAAAGTCGATGGCATATTAAATTTACTAAACTTGCAATTTGATAAGATGTTGGAATAAATGTAAGGGTAATTCAAAACATCATATTTTATATTCAATGGAATTGGCTATAGAGCGTTCACCAGCAGACACACACACACACACACACATACATACGTACATACATACATACATACATACATACATACATACACACACATACACACACATACACACACACACACACACACATACACACATACACACACACACACACACACACACACACACACATGCACGTCATTGCGGTAATAGGCAAAACGGATATAAGAAAATATCTGTTTTGAGATTCAAAACGGATATTTCTTTTAAAATTTCAAGGACGATTTTTATTGTAATCACAAATCGTCTGGTTTTGTTTTACAATTGATTATATTCCACTTTAATACAATTCGATGCAATTTACGCCAATTATCGATTTACATCAGAAGCTCAAGAACGTCTCAAATCATTTCAATAGGTATTACTCGTTACTAACCGTGTTATTATCCTTAATTATTTTGAAATTATCTTGTGAACTTGTTTGGCGTAATACTAGTGTGTATTTCGTTAATATATAGCAACGGTAAGACCAAAGAAAACAATATTGATAAATCGAATAAAAGTATCGAAACTACGAAATTAACTAACAAGATTTTCTCTCGTTCTCAGATACGTAACAAAGTTTGTAATTACTAGTTCTGTTTATTACTAAAGTATGTAAATATATTAAATTCGAATTTTAAACAATTCAATTACGATAAGAAATTTCAAGTTTGAATTTTGATGTTTAAATGGCGAACTCTAAAGTTTATTTGTTTTAATTTCAAAGAACTAATTTGCAATATTAAAGTTTGTAATAAAAATTTAAAATGTTAAAGTTTGAATTCTAAAAAATTGGTCAATGCATTTATTTGCTTCCGTCTGGTGTCGAACCTGGAACTATTATTAATTAATTTTCATACAATTTCGAATTTAATTATTACCAACCTGCTACTATATGTCAATGTAGTATTAATATTTATGAATTGCATGAATATTAATGTAGGCGCCGTTGTATTATTGCACGAACTACAATACTTCACAAAACAATATCGCATTTTTACAGTTTCCCTGTGCTAGTTCTTTACATATTTTAATTGTGCTTACCTATGTGAATATCTAAATCATTTGAACCTAACACCTTATTAGAATATCAAGTTCATAGATCTGTTCACACGGAAATGAAATAGCACGTACCGCTGAGTTTAATAATACAGACTCCCGGATCGAAATCCCATCATTTCTTCAAACATGTATAATAATTCCAATGTTATATTAAGAAAGTTCATATTATGGTACGTCTGTTACTTAGTTTTAATGGCAGCACCATCTAATAGTCGACTCAAAAGGATTAAGGTCCGTTTTCGTGAATATAGCACATACGACTGCAGTCCTATTTTATAGCTAATTGTATGTAAAATTTATATATATATATAGAAAATAGAAATTAAATTTCTTGGATTCGGGGACCAACTGGAAAAGAATCAATATTCGTATTAATGAAACGAACATGATTCGATCCACTGGGATTCATGATTTTCTGGAACCCAGTTAATATTCTGTTGCTACTGCTTGTTACTACATAGTGACTTCACGCTGGTTACTCAACGATGCTTGGTTGTTTGGTGTATACTGTATATGATTATCCGGTGACCGTAACCGTAGTTCAATTAGTTCGCGCCAGATTAAATACAAACCGGCGCAACGCAAGCCTTAAGGATCGATCAAATTGGCTGTAACCTGTAAAATTACACCTATCGTCAGACGTACAGTGCTTCTCAAACTGTTTTTTAATAACCCGGAATTGCGCATTAAATATATGCCTCATGCCTGGTGCTGTGTACTACGTTTAACTACTTAAGTGTTTAATTCAAAACTTAATACAGTCGATGGCGTGTTTAATCTGTTTTACCTACAATTTGATAAGATGTTGGATACGTAACGGATATATAAACGGTTTTTAAAAGTCTAAGGGATCAATTAAAACAATCTGAAAAGGCCTTCAGTAGACTTACACTAAGTTTTCACTGTATATAATTCATCCAAAAATAACTATGATACAGTATCAATATGCGTAATAAATAGGGAAAACGTAAATGTGTTATTGCTATTTTACAGTTGTTTTTTATTTTTATATTCTGTTTCAATTGGTAGTAAAACAGATTTTACATTAGACGGAAATATGTTAGGTTTAGACTATAAAATAAGAAACTTAGTTTAGGTTCAAAAATCCTACAAAGTGATGTACTTTAGGTAAATTTAAATAAACGATTTTTTTCACTATTCGTAGTTTTTCTATTTTTTGGAAGTGTCTTGAATATTTATTAGTCATCATAAGTATGTATAGGCAGTGAAAATAATGTAAGAATTGAATTTCATTTTCAGAACACAATTACGCGTAGCGAAAGACGAATCTTGAAATGTGCATAGATCTAATATTGTATTTATTAAATTTTGTTTACATATTCGTTTTGTAGGATTCAACTTACCGCAATTTATATAGTTTAAACGCATCCTGTTTACTTATTTTTAACATTATGAACCAAAACATAAAAAACCACTAATATAATAACAAATTAATAAGGCCACACATGTACGTACTTGAAATGGCAAAGTGGTTTCATTAGTATTATAAAAAAAATTGTTTATTATTGTGTTTCATTTAAGTGTAAACAACATTTAAGAATAACATCAAACTAATTGAAAATTGTAATATTTCTTTTATTTTTTAATATTAATATAATTTTTTTATAACTAATATATACATACAAATAGTTCTGAAATGCCTCAATTAAAAACAAACAATACAGGCACCAATGCATGCAGCTTCTGTACAGTTAGAATAAATAGCATAAAGCAAAACATAACCAATGATTGTTTAAAGAAAATATATTTACAACTACCGATTTTTCAATATCAATAAACAGTAAAAGTAATTATTTTATCGAATATTTTAAATTTCGAAACAATTGTGTTTTTTGACACTTTATATGCAACTAATATCTTCTAATTTTTTGTTATATTAAATATATTCAGTTTTAGGGGTTATAACATTAAATTTATATGAGTTATTAGCTTTAAAATTCGACAGAAACTTGTTGAGCACTCGATATGTCTAGCAAAATTGCTTAAAATCAGTCTGACGCCTTCAGAGAAGATAAACCACAAGTTAGATTTACAAGTGAGCGTTCTACATATATCAAAGTATGAGTTATGCACATTTTCGGAATTAGGAAGACGTGAAACGAATGAATATAACACGTTTTTAGTTCGCCGTACAGAACAAAAGAGCTATAGTGATCGGTCGTGTGTCTGTAACATGCTCGGGAACATAATTGATTGGATTGGTTCAGCCGGCCCTGTGAGTATAATGTCGATGATTTAGAATTATATGCGTAAACTCAGAAATGCATTTATTTCATATTAAATGCAGAAGAAATGTCATCAAACATTCAAGACAACATAAACCAGATTTTAAAGACTCGTCGTATATTAATACATTATTGTATAAAGCAATAATTTGAATATGTTCCAATAATGAATTGCTATCGCTTTTAGTATTGTATTTATTGCGATTGGGCTCGCCGGAATGTCGCGCTGGTAGCACTGGCGCTAGCTCCAGTTCTTGTTTGATTTCGCAAATGATACAGACACACAATCGATTACAAGAGCTATGTGCCACGAGCTAAAATAAACATATATTCCAGACATAATATAATGTTTAACTTATTTCTTAATTAATTTTTCATTTGTTGTTTGAATCTGCAAGAATTGTATATATTTCTTATTTTAATTTTTGTTTGCATCTGTAAGATATTTAGATGTATATAATTTTAATTTTTCATTTGTTGTTTGAATCTGCAAGATATTTGGATATTGTTGAATGTAGGATTGCACAATATATTTATCTAGTAGCTGAATTAAATTTGCGAATTATTATTGTAAAATTTGATAATCTCCGGAGAAATAATCATCTGAACCGTATATAAATGTATAAGAAAACCCAAAAGCTATCGTATAAATAGTCGTACTCTACTACTATACCTATAGTAGACTTACAACGCTATAGTATTCTACTACACCCCTAACGTCATCGTCACTGTGAATGAACCCTAACGTTGTGCGAGGAATGCCCTCTCGCATGCATGCTCTCTACTCCAGACGCTTATATCGATCCCACGTCACGCGTTTCCATGCGACGAACTCTCGAACTACCCCTACCCTCGACTAGCGCATTGCATTTGCCCCCACCATCTACTACCAGTGCAACGAACGCACCTTCACACCCTTAAACCTACTAGATTCCACCTGTATTTCGTACCGCATACATCGGACAATGATCATCACAACTTTACTTAAAGCTGATTTTTACTAAACGAACTTTACACTAACAACAATGATAGTAACTTCTATCATATATTACAAAAAGAGATAGTATTCGTCACAATTAAAGGCTACCTTGAAAAATATGTTAAATCGGCCGTTAGAAGTTAAATACACCACATTTGGCTCACCGTACGAAGTACAGAAGAGCTAAAGCATCGGTCATGTGTATGTAACTTTCGCAAAAAGGTTCTGGTCTCGTCGGGAATCTAACACAATATACTTGGATGTACGTCGTCGCTTGTAAAACCAAATTTATAGCATTTACTCCTCTAAAGTTTATAAATAGATTTTCTTCATTACATCGGTTAAACAGATATTTTCTAAGTAAATGAAAAATAAATCTCCAATTAGATTATATGGCTTTTTTATTTGCTGTTTGAAGATATTTTATATTGAATATTAACCTCGAAAGGTCACAACTACAAATTCAAAGGTGAATTGAGTATACGGTACATCTATTCTCCCACTACCACGTTATTATTTGCGACGTGCATTTGTCTGCACAAGGGTGTGTCCCTTCTCGTTATCTCTTTGTATAATCGTCTAACCTAACCCTTACTTGTTCTATTATGTTATTTAACTGATGTTCATATATGTTAATTTGAGACGTTATTGACACTGAATTGTTTTTGTTTTATGAAATTAAGAGGATTTAAGTTGAGAACTTTGTAGATTTTACATTAATATAACTGAACTTTTTTTTTTTCTTAAAATAAATTAGGATTGGTTTGTATCGCTCATTTAATATAATTCTAAATATTATCTCAATTATGGATTTGAGCAAAAATATTTTGCAATATAAACAGTTCATTACGAGGGATAAGCCACTTTTACAAAGCATATAAATACATTTTCATGTGCAGACAACTTACAATCCCTGCAGTCGATTATATATTCTAACAAAAAAAAAAAAAAAAAAAAAAAATATATATATATATATATATATATATTAGATTAAACGCACCTATGCGTTCAGCGAGTATTATAAGTAATATATGCGGTCCGAGCAGCATTTTTGAATTATTATGGCCTTTTGGTTAACAATTTGAAAATATGTTAGATATAAAAAGTCGTACAACCTTTTATAGATAATTTTGATACAGATAAAATTTAGTACACATTTTATATTTCAAAGTTATAATATTTAATAATTTTTTATGGCTTTTGGGTTAACAATATGAAAAAATCTTGTAGAAATAAAATATCTTAGAATATTTAGTAGATTTTTTTGGTGTTTTAATTATATTTATAAGGGCAGTATTAAGGGTGACTACAAATTTTACGGCCCAATAACTCGAGAAATATACAGGCGATTGGATTTAAACTGTGAGCGTATTCAAATGGGATGCCAAATAATATGTGTAGTACATTTGGTGTAAATCGCTCTGGTACCTTCAGAGGTGTAGTGCGCACAAATTTGATCTTACGAGCGAGCGACGACTTACATCCAAGTACATGAGTTATATATATTTTTGGAACCAGGGTGACTTGGCAAACACTGTTTGTTAGGGGCATTTTTTGATCCGATAATTCTACAGACATACGACCTTTAACTCTTTTGTACTTCGTACAGCGAGCTAATCAGCACTTTGATGACTATTGTAATATAAACTAGTTAAATAAGCTAAGTTTATGATTAATTACATCTGTAATTTCGGGCTCAACCATAACATTTATTCAACAAGTGATAGTAATAATATTTTAAAGGTGTACTGTCTAGTTTTAAAAAAAAAAACTACTTGTTTACTCTTCTTTTTATTATATTTTGGATTATAAATATAAAATCGCGCGACCTTTGGATAGAGGTTGGCAAATCGCCACAATGTATTTGTTGAATATTTGGTATACCCCAAATATTATCATTAACCTGTATTCTGTAAATCGATTCGTATCGATGTATTGAATTTCTATAAATTGCGTTTTTATACTAAAATATATAACGAAGTATAGTAAAGCTTCATTTGACTCAAAACTATGTTAAATGTACTTAATTAATTAATCATGATTAAAATAACTAGACATTAATGAACTATTGAAAAAGTGAGCTTAAATTATTTATCAACAACTTTCCAGTTTTAACTAAAAATCTTTTACGGTTACGTTTTGAAGCGCACGTTATTTTAAATGGCATTATTAAAAATTAATAGCGATACACGCATTTTAAACATAAGATTCACAGGTATATTAAACAATAATTAACATAGTCGAACCGTTATAATAAGTAATTATTTCGTTGCAATAAACCTTAATTCATTTTATTTAGCATATAGTACACACATTAATCACATGTCTAGAACGATTTAATTAGTGCATTTTAATTTGATCACAGTGAATCTGAGTAGCTCTAGTGAACGCATTGTTTAACCAATTTAATTCAAATACAGGCCAGGCTTCAGGTAATTCTAGCTGGATATTGGTTTAATAGATAGAACAAATATAATTATTATACACTGAAAATTCTTTGAATAATACTGTAAAGAACCGATATAAAATAAACGGCTCTGGCACGATCTGATTCAGTACCGGTTTTTAACCTTGGCTACAATATCAGTTCTGATCCGGTTCCCGGTTCAGTTCGGTTCAAATCCTTCTGGACAAATATATTATTCTTGTTCACAAACCTGAAAGTCCTCGTTTGTAAATATGTTCACGAAAACATCATAACAACATAATCATAATAATGCAATACTTCTAATAGCACGTAATTATTAATCAGTGCGATTACTCAGTTGTTGACAAATATACAATGGCTCATATGAAAACAATCTGTTCAAGATTAAACCAGACTAAAGGGAAAAACATCGACAAATATTCAATTTAATGACGTGTCAACCAGAAACAATGGTTTAATTTCAATACAAAACGAATCAGTGAAATTCCGTATTTGAGAAGAGCTGATAAGGCGATAATAATTAAGAACAACTATCTTACCTAAAGGCGAGCTCTACGCGTTGGTGCGTTTTATTCGTACAAAATCTTGTTTTACATATTTCCAAAGTGGTTGCACTTACAGTAAAATAAATTCAAAATGAACAATATTAAAGTTTTAAAAAGCGGAAAAGATTTCTAAAAAAAAGTGCACTATTTGAAATTCATAAACGGTTCCATAGCAACTATATATCACAATCACATTGTTAAAATTAGATAACAATTGGACGAATGCTAAGATATAATATATTTTCATATCAGTTTCCATAGCTACAAAACATTTTAAATGCATTTGTATTTGTAAGAGAATTCTGATCATACCAGATATTTTAATTCCTGGACTTCATATAAAAGTATCAACAAATATTAATTATGGATCCGCACCAACGGTTTTGAATTGAGATAATACACCGTGTGCTAGAATCAAATCACTGTCCATCAATTTGAAATAGAAAAAATCAAATTCCCCCAGATTTGTAACTGCTGAAAGGCATCAACAATTAGATGTTTCCGGTTAAGCGGAGCCGGTAGTGAGCGGTAATAACCGGAAATCACCGTGTTACACCAATCGCTCGTAAAATGAACAGTGTGTACATTTGAGTATACCTATCTATGTGTGTGTGCCCACTATAGTGTAATGCTATTTAGATGTTACAAAAGCTAATTGGGGTGCTAGCAGTTTGGTAACAAACTTAATTATCCCATTTTGTATATGTTTGAATAACGTTTTATTTATTCTCACTCATCGGAAAGTGCAGTTTAAATACGTACGTTGACTTAGCAGGATCAATTATTAATATTAAAATAAATACTATATGATAATTTCCAGCTAATTATCCACTATTTAACCGTGAAAGATTTCATTTTACAGTTCATTAATTTTTTGAAAAGTTAGAGAAAACATGATTATTGTAAAAGTTGAAGATATTCAAATTCCCAGCAACTTTTGTTTGAAATTATTTTTTACTAAAAATGTATCATTTATTTCAAAATTGCCAAGTCACATTTACGTTTCCCTTTCTATGGAAAATGAAGTCTCACGGTTATATAGTTTTATTTTTATATTCATAATTAATCTTGTATTAACGAACTTGTTTAAAATCACTTTTGGGTGCATTAGTAGAAAATATACTATATATTTTTGCTCTAAACTGTACTAGAATATAAAATTTGCACATGCAAATATCTGTTGTGGCTAGAACAAACCTTTTTTATAAAAACTGTTAAAATATAATAATTGCTATGCCAGTTTATTACGTATTTCTTACAAATGGTACACTTTTTGAGACAGCTTTTCACACAACTGCTGTTAAAATGTTTAATATTGTTCATTATGAATTACATTATTTTTCTGTGAGTGCCTGACAAAATTGACAAGATTCGGTACGTAAAACGCACCGATGCGTCAGCTTGCCTTATAGGTAAGATATGCGATGCCAGCAGCGGACTTCCCCCACCAAAATTGGAAAAAAATTGGTTTTTCATTATTATGGTCCATGGGTTCACAATTTGAAAAAAATAATGTAATATATATAAGAAGTCCTACAATATTTTTAGAATTTATAGTATATTAAAAAAAATATGTAAATTTAAAAATTCAAAATTATAATTTTTATGGCCTTTGGGTTTCCAATATGAAGAAATTTTGTAGATATAAAATATCTTATAATTGTTAATAGAATTTTTGGGTGTATTCATTATTTTTATAAGGGCAGTATTAAGGGGGGCTCCAAATTTTGGAGCCCTATAACTCGGGAAGTATACTGGCGATTGGATTTAAACTGCGAGCGGATTCAAATAGGATGTCAAATAATATGTGTACCAAATTTGGTTCAAATCGCTTGGGTACCTTCAGAGTAGAGGACACAAATTTGGTCTTGCGAGCGAGCGACGACCAACATCCAAGTATATGAGTTATATATAAATATTTTGGGAATCAGCGCGACGAGACAACCCTTTTTGTTAATTTGATCTGAGAATGCTACAGACATACGACCGAATGCTTCTTTGGTACTTCGTACGAGGAGCTAGAGAGGAACTCGTTAGTTTCCACTATTTTCCGAGAACGACATTTTTTTAATCCACTTTTCCATGTTAGGAATTCTCCTTTTTTAATATAATTTTCATTGCTCGTGGTTTATTCCTGTGTTCTCCACCAAGAGAAATTTCGAGACGGTCATAAATACCGCGTAAGTGTTTTAAAACTCATCCATCTTCAATGTAGATGTATATTTCATATTTGTATGGCACGATCATCTGTCATCACTTCTTTTATTTTAATTATAATTATATCCGTATCTCTGTCACCGCCGGTATCCACGTGACGAAATGCCGTGAAGCAATGTTATGATGTCCGGTATTAGTCTCACCTTGCGCCCAGCACTGTTGTATACCTGCTGCTGCTGCTTGTTTGATAGTTGAGCGCTGAGGTTGCTGCCGGTCGCCGCTCGCCGGTGTCGTGCCAGTGCTATGTCGTGTTGTGATGTGTATATGTAGGTTAGTCGAGGTCGCTTACTCGCCACTCTGCTATACTATACACCGTGCGAACGTTGTGGTTCTGTGAGGTCGTGTACACTGTACAGCTACAGCTCAGTGCGAACCGCTCGCCTCGTCAATTGTCAAGGTATGTGATGCGCATGTCAGGCGATAGAAACCGTTTTAAGGAATTCGCTATATGTGTCAATCTAACAATGTTTATTTTGCAATTGAACCTCTCGGAATTATTGTTTTTGTTCAGGTTTCACATAATTATATTGAATTAAAAGAACAAAAACCGGTGTAAATCTATTATTATGACTAGACCGCTGACTCATCGGGCCACCGCAAATTTTCTGGTGGTCCGTTTCGAAAATCCAAAATTGGTTTTCAAATTGAGATAGTTTTCAATGTCTTTATCGAGACATTCAGACAAGATTCGAGTGATTGATAAATAATATTATATGTCAATGTAATGTGCAAAAATAGGACAGTTTGAATACACAATGTTGGTAGTTTCCTGCAATCTCGTCTAACAGTCTAAAAGGATGTATGGTAATCATGAACAATTTTCGGACGCGATGCAAATACACGTTTTAAGTTTCCCTGAATTGATATTTAACTATTTTTGAGATATTTGTTTGTCTGTATGTGTAATACTGTTGAAGATACAATTATACATCTATAAATTTAATATTTGTGTATAGCCCGAAGGAAAACCTCCTATTTTTGTATTGAAAATAAAATTAACTGGTAGTAACTTACTCTTATTACATTTTTATTATTTCAGAAGAGGCACGATTTGTCGAAATTGCGATATTTAAATTCCTTATATATTTTTTTAAAATACGTACCATTTCCTGGTAAACCGTTTTTATATTAGTAAATTATATGTTGTAACCTAGGAGGTTACATTTACTAAATTGTTTCATAGTAATCGCAATTTCAGCGGTTGTCAAAATTTAAAACTATACTATTTTGATGGTTTTATAGGAATATGTGCCCAATACTCTGTTTTTGTAATGAAATAATATGTGTATTCTTTTATTATACATATGTTTAAGAAAGTCCAGTGTAGGACACTGCAGATTTATTTACATTCATTCAAATATCGTATATTTTCTTTACATGAATTTTGCAAATTTCGCCATATGAAATTATTGTTTTATATATCTAGATTTTATTTAAAAAAATAAAGTATAGTTTAGATTATAAAATAGAGGCTTATTTGGGTATCATTTTTAGTAAAATTTGTATTAGTTGTAAAGTTTAACTGTTACTAGACGGAAAAATAATTACCTATTATAACGCTTGAACAATTATTTTTAATTATGCGTTTACATGTGCTAGTAACTTTTAACAGTAAACAGTTGGCATTCTGTCAGGACACCTGTTGAGCTGTTTCAAATCAAATTTTATTATTCTGGAATATAAATTTGGTATTATATTTGTATATTATTCAAACATATGGAAAAACCTGGTGTGGTCTTCACTCGACATTCTTGTCCAATCACTATCTATATTTATAATAATGCTATAATTTATTTTAAAATACATCCTACGTTTGTTGTGAAGCAAAAACCATTTTCAAAGGCGATTCTATAAATGGTGTGTATTTTAAACAGAAGTTACTTGAAATTTGAAAATCTTTAACATTTATAAGAAACATTTTTCTTTAACTAATGCCATTTCCGAGATATTGAAATAATAGCAAGAGTAAAATGTTTCTTTCGTTTAAGATATTGTTTTCAAAAATAGGAGGTGTGTATGTTAAGGTCGTAAGATTTACATAGCGGATAGAAAACTAGATACATAGGTAGCGGAATCGGTAAGAAGTGGACTGTATTCTGTATATGATGCACATGGTGCCTACGAGTTAACGGGTTTAAAATACGTTTATTATAGTCACCCAACTCTTTTAATTTATAAATTAATATGTAAGTATTACAAAATCTATTTATATCATTATCGCTATCAGCGATAAAATACATCATAACATGTATTATTTTGCAATAATTTTTTCTTATCAATATTCCTTTCTTATTTCTATGAATTATAAATTGTGGAGTTTCTTGTTGTCAACGAGTATAAAAAATATGCAAATAACGTATAGAACAATATTTACTTAATAAGGTAATACCGAGTATACTTTAATGTCGTATCCAGAGAATAAATCTTTGGGTTTCTAGATGCTTTATTAATGTATAATTAGGAAAAAAGATTGTTATGCTGCAGCAAGAGATTACTGCACTAAAATTAAATTCCAATATCTATATTTAAATTATATTATATATACGTTACAATACATATTGCTGAGGGTGAATTTATAACAATATAGCATTATTATAAATTAGATAGTGTACCAGAATGTCGAGTTAAGGCCTCTCCAGCTTTTTAATCTTATAATAATAATTATGCCCAACCAATATAAGACTGGTTAAACTGACTGACCAAAGCATATATTTTCTTATTGCGTATCCACTGTCGGTGCCTGCGACAAAACGTGCAGATTAATTCATGTACATTTCTTCGTATATGTATTGACGCACAAATGGGTGGCAGCGCGAATGAAAGAAATCTTTCACCAATGTGTATAAAATGACACTGTTATTATTATTTGTATATTGCGACATCTGTGATTAAAACCATCCGTCAATTAATTAAAACAAATATTTATCATATTCAATTCCGCAGACGACAATTGTAATTAATGCAGATTATTAACCTAACCAAAACAAGCAGTCAAACTAACCAATACTCTACAGAAATATTCTGAAATGTCATTTATCTAATTGAGTCTATTTTGTTTTCTTGTCAAAATAAGCAGATGATCCGATTTTATAAGCTACATGCGAATCCATGGCAACGTAAACAAGATATTTATAATGTTTCGTAGCATTTTTCTCGCAATTGGTACATTTTTTTGAAGTAATGTTTCATACAAAAGTTGCGCGAAATATTAATATCATTCATTATGAACATAACTATTTTTGCCGTAAGTGTAGCCGTTCTAGTGATATTGGAGATAGAACAAAATATGCAAAGAGTAAACATACACTTCTGTTTTGAATATTCTTTTCAAAAATAGAAGGTGCACATCTAGGGCATATACAAGTCTTAAAGTTTCATAATTTTACGTTCGACAGTTTTGGCCCTAGAGCATTCACAGACACACACACACACACACACACATACAGAGAGAGAGAGACAGACAGACAGGCGTCATTCCGAAAATTGTCACATTCGATTCAGGGAAGGTCAAAACATGTATATCCGTTGAAATCTCGAGTTCGACATTTTTCATGATTACTAGACTTACGTATTACTTCGTAAAAGAAAGTAATAATGTTGAATTTAGTAATTTTACTTGTATTTTAAAGTAATTTCACTATAATTCTTTATAATTACATTATTATTAACTGTAGTTTTATATTGACCATTTACTGGAAAATCGCCATTCAAACCATATTACAAATACGTATCCCTAGTTACCATATATTGAAATTATTTCACGGCAATGGTAGAATGAATTTAAAGCACAATAAAGTCGAGACTCGAGAGAATAAAAGTGCTCTCCATTTCTATAGTTCCTCTTATAATCATCAAAAACACCTACGGAGTTTGGAGCCCTATTCTAATTCAAAGCGAAATTATAATGACTTCATGCATAATTGCGAGTGACATTTCAAAAATGCTGATTTTTAAGTATCTCCAGCAATGCAAATTTCACGCTAAACGCTATTTAAATATAGCTAATATCACTTTGGGGATTGTCATTTTATTTGTGTTTTATTGGAACTCAACTTTATTTATACTAAATAATATCTGATTTCACTAACGTTAGTCAAACGTATTTCACTTTAAACCAAGAAAAAGTTGATGCGATTTTGCCATAAATCTCATTTAGAATCGCTATGATAAATGAGCATTTTATTTATTATTATTCGAATTTGGTAAATATAAAATTCACAAACACTTCACATCCAAATACAAAATTTTATAAAAGGTTTTAAATCAACAACAACAACCAACCAACCAACCATTTTCTTTCTAGAATAGGGACCCTCTTGAAGGGACTATCTTGACTCATCAGTGACGTTATCACGAGTTATTATAGACGTTTACTTCCTTGAAGGAAGTAAACGTCTGTACAATTGGCAAATTAGTCATGGCAACAGGATCCATGATGGTTTTCGCTAATGCGCGTTGACGTCACTGATGAGTGGTGTACTTTTGTTAAATATAGCCTTTATCCCTGTTTTCACTGATATCTTATCTCGTTTCTATGAGTCAGTATATCATCTCTCGGTCACTGTCGGTCGTCAGAGTCGTACATTATCGGACTGATTTCTCCATACTCTTTTGTTTTTGTCGCAACTAAACCAGTTCACTGATATGTGTGTGTACTGTAAAATAGTACTTGAACGTTTATATCGCTCAATTATTTTCATTTAAAAACTATTATCATAACAATTGACGTGCGTTACAGTGAACTGTTACTATATTTCTGTGGCAGTGTTTTGTGTCGGTGATTTATCATTATATTGGAATTTTTGGTGAGTTCATATTTACATTGATTTGTGATTGAAAATAGAAATACAGCAAGTTTGACTTCTTCTATATTTTTATTTAATTTACAATCTCTATTATTTATATTATAAAATGATAATTTGCATTATAAAATAATATTAAACATTTCATGGAACGTTGACGATTAATGCAATATATATATATATATATATATATATATATATATATATATATATATATATATATATATATATATATATATTGTGTAAATAATTACTACTCTGTGGCAAAAATAAGAATTGAAACAATATTGTAGAAAAATTTATACAAATATAGAACACAATAAGTTTATTGTAATCTTTACTAAAACATTGTTTCTGTCCAAATATTTATTTTCTTATATGCAATGCATAAAAAAGAAAAAAAAAAGTGATTTCAATTATTTTATTTAATAGAAAAAAATGTTTTTCTTTTTGGTTTTCTTTTTTGATGTATGCTGAATCCATTTGGTCAATTTTCTCAATGACGTATGTGTGTAAACACTACAGCCATTGAACATAGAAATATTATGTTTTGTATCTTAGATTTCTATTTCCGGGGAAAAAAAAAACATCCAATTTTTTATAAGCAAATTTCAACCATAAATTCTTGTTTACTAATGTTATTGTTTTCGCATTTCTCAATGGATACTTGTTCTAGAAAAAGTGAGCTTATGAAAATTGAAGATTTTATAATTTCTAGAAACTAATATAATTTTTTCAATGGTGATTTTTCAGTAAATGTTAAATTTTTCGAAAAAAAAAGTAGGATTTATTGAAAAATCACCATTGAAAAAATTGTATTACTTTTACGTTTCCCTAATTACCACACATATTGTTTTTTGTATAAACTAAGTAAAGATAAGGCGAGTGAGGGGCTCTCCAGATTTCTTACTTTTATATACATTCCTCTCATAATGTAACTGCATTTAAGATAAACATAACTTCAAATCTACTTTAACCAAATTCTGGTGATTCCAGAATGACATCATCAAATATCCGTCATATTTGCTATGGTATAGTATTATAATTCATGTATGTTTTACTTCTTGAAAAACCAGAGTTCATCATCTCTCATATCTACAATATATTATTGTATAATAGTAGCCACCTAATAATACAAATTTATGTTTATATATATATATAAAGCAAATATATTTATTGATTCATAATTCACTATCTTAAAAATGTACATAATAGTCTTGATAAAACAACTGTCAGTTTATATAGATTGGATTTGTTATTCTGAATTTCAATGATAAAAACGGAACATTGTTTTCTAGAACAGTTTTGGTATATTTCCCAAATTATTTCGTTACGTCCGTTTTCGCTTTATAATATTTTATATAAGTCGTATTCGTTTTGCATATTGGAAAATTATAATTTATCGTTCAGTTCTGTAGATTTATTTCCCAAAAGCGTGTTTCTCATGAAGCAGCCCAAAATCTGTTAAAATACTCTGACGTCTCTTGCATGAGTCTGATCCTAATCCAATTTTTCACAGAACATGAATAAACGTTTAAATTCCAACTGACTGAACCTTCGCAGTGTACAAAAAATTAGAAATTATAAATAATATACCCTTTTGGAGCCAGCCACTTTATGTTCAGTTATTTTCCTAACTAAAAAGCAGGTGCTCGGGGGAAGAGGAAATACACATTTTTATAGTTCACTTTCAATAATTGTTCAGTAAACAAACAAACTATTTATTTCCCAGGAAACACAGGATGAACAGTTCAGCAAAGTGAATATTCCCAAATGGAAAGATTATTAAAAGAATCTGGAGTGCTCTTCAGTCGATTTTCGTATACTTTGTTTTCACTATATATGTAATACAGCGTTATTGTATTTTAAACCAAATTCTATCATTGCTAAACAAGGGAAACGTATATATAATTTGGTTATTTTCAAAGACGATTTTCAAATAAATGGCAAATTTATTGAAAATAAAAGTAGCGAGCAATTTTAATATCTATAACATTTAATAGATTGAATTTTTCTCTAACTCGTGTCGTTTTCGCGATGTGTAAAACATGACACGAGTAAACAAGCACTTCCGGTTGAAATATTATTTTCAAACATAAATGGTTTTACTTCCCGTGATATAGAAATACTAAACTTATGTTGAACAGTAACTATAGGGAAAAAGACATTTAATTTCACAAAGTATATAAGTGTGAAGTCTTATTTATTTACTTGTTAATTTAATAGAAATGATAATTATACTGCAAATTTGAGACTAACAAGAATTCTAAATACGCTACCAAAGGGCCATTATTACGAAACTTAAAATAAACTTGCAAGCGACAGAACGGCGCCTAGTAAATTACAGTAAGTCGCGTCAAAAGCCATCATATTTGAATAGTAATTAAAATTGCTATACATAATTATTTAGTCCTTTATGTTTAAATCATTTCTACAGTAGCGATTTTACAAAAACGATTTTCAATTTTATTACTAAAATTATACATTTTTATATATTTTTCACTTGTTCTAAATGTACAGTACATTGTTTTTCCTTAACATCATTCAGTTACCAGCGAAAGGGTCTAAAATTCAATCAATAACAATATATTATCTTTTTAAACATGTGTAGAATACATTTACGTACTGCTTCTATTTTTGTATTTGAATAGATAATCAATTTGACGTTTGATTCGTTTTTGTTTTTGTATCAAAGAAATAACCAGTGGCGGGGTTGGGCTTTGAATTACACAGTGGCACATTTTTCCATAGTAGAAACATAAACAAAGCGTTCTACATCTACTCACACATTCATTCATACTTTCACACAAACACGTACATCTGTGTGTTTATATAATATATATATATATATATATATATATATATATATATATATATATATAAAATGTTTCTGGAGATTAATTGCCCTGATTGTCGCACGCAGTAATTTCGATCAATCAAGGTTTCATCTAAATGCGTGACCTGAAGGCCGTGAGGTTTCCTTTGTTTTGTACATTCTTTCCATGTTGCATTTTCTAAGAATTTTAAATTTTTTTTAATAAATTTTTTCCTGGTTAATCTATAAGTGTTACTTGTATTTTGTCACGTAGACCTATTATTTTTATGTTATGATCAATCTTTGTTTATGTTAATATCCAACCTATTTAATTTTCTAAGTTCTAATACAAGTACTTTAGCGCCTAGTTGGTTCAAGAAATTGTCCTTTGCATGTCTTAATCGAATTATAAAGTTACGAAACGGTATTAATCATTTGATATAAAACTTTCAAAAATAAAAGTTATATTACATATAATTATATGAATTTATGAATAATTCCAGTGTATTATTTGAGTTCGTTTTTTCTGGTTAAATAAATTCACTAAAATTGAGATTGATGGTAAATTTGCGTTTATTTTTAGATTTTATTCAAATTACATTGGAAATTGTATAATTTGTTCATTACTTATGCGTTAGTGTAGAAGAAAAGAACAATGCATAGTAATCAAGACGAAATCGTTGCTCTAATTTCAATATTATATTCACATCTTGTTGAAGAATATGGTAATTATTTTCACTATACCGTTAACTGTCTTTTTTATTAGATGCTTCGTAAAATAAAACGGAAATTTATGCTATTGGAATTCATTCAAATCGATCCTTAATTTTCTAAATATTAGGAAAAAGCTTTGCGATAAGGTGATATTTAGTTTTTTCTTTTTGATCGTGAATTTACAATACACAAAAATTAATATAATTTTCCCGAATACTAGTATGTTCCGTATTTCCACACATCATGGATATATTTCAACCTTATGTTCAGTTCAAATATCTATGATGTGTGGAACATTTACAAAGTGAAAAAATTATAAAGAATGCATGCGCCAGTGCTTCCAACTAGCCGTTCCGACGAGCTCAATCGCATTAAATACAATACTAAAAGCGATAGCAATGCATTATTAGAATATATATTTAACGAACATACCCATATTCAAGTCTCTCTAATATTCAAATTATTGTTTTATACAATAATGTATTAATACACGATGAGTCTTTAAAATTTGGTTTATGTTGTCTTGAATGTTTGATGACATTATTTCTTCTGCATTTCTGAGTTTATGTATATAATTCTAAACCATCCACATTATACTCACAGAGCCGGCTAAACCAATCCAACAAATTCAGAGTCAAAAGCCAGCGCGTTATGAATCAATACTTACGTATTTCTAAAAGGTGAGGGTAACATCAAACATAATCAATCTTGTGACGTTACCCTTACTTCCTCTATATACAAATCTTATGAATACAAACATTCTATCTATTATAAAGTTCGGTGGCACAAGCCGCACACACACAATTATTTAACCTTATTCACACGCCTACAGTCGCGAAAGGTTATTCCGAGGGTTATTCATATTAAATCAACTGCACACACACACCAAGGTAACTACGAGGGTAACTCCTTAGACAAATATTGCAAGACAATTGAATTTTGAATTAGTAAACGTTATATGTATAGGTATATGCATCATGTATATCCATACAAACTGAATTATGTATTGTGCTTCCAGTTGCAAATTATTAACTTTGAATCTTACCCAGGTGGCTACGACTCTAATGAGATTTCTAACAAGAAATTCAATTATTTAAATTAAACAAACACTATATATTCTATACTGGGTGTAAAGAAGATAATCACATACAGTTTCTATATACTACATTGCAAATCTATTAATCATCAAGGTCATACATGCATGAAAAAGTAGTAAATTGCAAAAATATGTTTATTTCTTTAAATTGTTTATTTTAATTTTATAAATGTCGTAGTTTGTTTCATCATGGTAGGTTTTGAGTAGTTTATGTAAATAAAAAATATAGCTTTGACCAAATGGTAACAAAGTGTCCGTAATGCCGTCATTATTCGACGGAATATCTTTGATTGTAGCGTAAAAATAGTTGATTTCTAATACTGGTTGCGTGAATAATTGAAGTTAATGGAAGCGCCACCATCAAAAAGTGCCCAGAGCGGAGCGGCATTACTTCGAACTAGACGCTTTGTTTAGTTATGTTAACAGCAATTAATTAAAATGTGTTTTAAGAATCAATGAGTTAATTATAGAATTATATCTAATTAAAATGTTCTACAATTGTTGTCGAAGTGTAATGTAATAAAATAGTTTTTTTTAAATCAGGTATTTTAATGAATGATTCATAATATTATTGTACTCGCACGCTACCCAGAACTTGTTCTTTGTTTTGTTTATATTGCTATGGAAATTTTATTTCAAGGTTCTCAAGTAGGTTTAGCTAAATCTCATCTAAAAATTTATATATTCCATTGAAATGAATATGCTGCATTTTACATAAATTCTTTGTATTTAAAACCAGTTTTAAATTTCTATTCGCATGTGTAAATAACGAAACGCATACTATAAACAGTAGTACTACCGGATAAGTGAATTAAGAAAACACATAAACTAACGAATTCATCTCAGCTGACGTGTGAAGTCAGTACAGCTGTTTAAGGTTGTCATTTACCTTAATTTTATTACCAGTATGTAACAACTTCATTATTTTTACTAGCGGAATAATGGCAGTTTTTAATCGATTTTTAGTAAACGATTGCCTGCTCAAAGATGATTCATTCTCTTGTTACTAAACCATACTAATTTTTAGTTAGTTATTAAATTAATAATCATAAAAGAAACTTGTTACTTTTTGATCTTCTCATAAATGTAAAAACAAATTATTATACATATGTTCAAATATGTTTTCATAGTTTACTCAGCGACATAATATGGCCCTTTCGTATGTATTCTAATTGCTATAGGTTTGAAAGTTTACGTGTACGCACGCACCTACAACGGTTATTATATAATTTGAATTTGTAACTTATCAACTGTAACTGTACAGATTCCGTTGTGTCCAAAAGATTATTCTATGTTTGTTAACAAAAAAAAAATTATATTGTTTTTGTTCGTATGTAATCATAATGAAACAAGCATTAATAATATGTGTATCTAGCTAAATTCTGGCTAGACGCTGTCCGCTGACAAAGTCAGTCCGGTTATCGACTTTTGGGCGTTGAAAAGTGAATAAACTCGACGTTCCTTGCTTCCTTCGTCGCCTAAATCGGCAATGTCCGGCTACGAATTCGCACGTGCATTAAATTATTACAATTCTTTATTTATCCACGTACATATTATAATATCCATAATGTACCAAGTACTATGAATTTTAAAATTAAATGTTAGTTAATGTTCTGCGATGTATTCTAATAAATTCAAATAGGAGGATGGTTGGATCTCGATAAAAAGCAGCGGTACTTAAAGAAGTTGGATGGGGGTAATGAATTTTAATGGAGAAAAAAAATGTTTGTCGCTTGCTTAAAAGATAAATAAATTTAAATAATCAAGATATGCATATTCAAATTAGTTTTTATCTCGGTGCTATTCAACAAATAAAAACTTGTTGATAATGGAAAAGACAACTGTTATCTAAATTCTAAAAAAGGAAATTTCAAAATTGATTTGACACTTAAATTTCTAATTATCGCGCAATGGTCTATTTATTTTATCTTTATGATTATACAAATTAGAGCAAAATTAAATAAATCGAAATACCAAAGAATTTTTTTAAGTTTCTTATGCATGATTTATATGATTTAGTTTTCATTGGCCAGTTTATCGGTTTAATTTTTCATGTAACTCTAATTTTAATGTTTTCATCAAATATTTTACTTTATAATGATACTATGTCAATCCATGGGCACCTGGTGTCCTTATCAGATACAGAATACAGTCTACTTCTCCGATTGAATAATTTATTAAATTGTGAATTTTCATGTAATTTTTTATTTATGTATATTAAATCATGAATACACCATGTAAATATAGCATTTCAATTACTCGGTTTTCCTTTGTGGACCTGCTTTTGTATTTTTTGTTTTCTCCGTAAGTCTACAAAAAAGATACCTTTTCATCTTTATTATAATCTACTTTATTATTTACATTTTTCAACATGCAAGAAACTGTCGGCATTTTCACGTTAATTTCAAAAATGAAATAATAGATATGTAGTATCTGTGGTGTAAACGCACACAATTCTCACACAATATATATTAAACTTAGGTACTGCTTCTATATTTGTATTCACACATTATATTAATTTTGGCGTTTAAAAACGTTGAATTTGTTTTCTTATAAACCACCAGTGCTACCATTGTAAATAAAATGTCTAGTCCCGCCTCTGGTAGTAACCATAGAAACATATAAGTAAAGCGTTCTATACATACATGCATTCGTTCACGCAAACATCAAACAAATACATCTGGATGTTTATATATATATATATATAACTCGTGGTGTTAATCGGTCTTTAGTTATCTACAAATATAGTGCGTAATTGACTCTGTGACTAATCGGTAAATTTTGCACTTCTGTGCGATCTATAAATGGACTTATATTTTGAACATTGCTGTAACATGCAGTTGAAACATTCGCTATTGGAACATGACTTCGAAATCTCAAAGAACATATTCATAGCATTCAATTTTCAAACTTTACAGGACAAAATTTTAAAAGAATTAACGCCAAATAAAGGACCTAATCGAAACAATTTTTTTTTTTTAAATGAACAAAGCGTTCTACCCATACATTTACACAAACTAACCTATTCATCTGGGAGAAAATAAGATTCTGTAAATTTCTTACGGTCGCTGTATTGCGAATGTTTTTAATATAAAATATAATTATCTATTATGGCGGAAATAGAATGTGAAACACTTAATAACAAAGAATTCTAGTGTATGTACAACGAATAAAATAAATTATGACTAATTACTTTGACAGATCAGCAGGGCTATTGCTAGCAAATTAAAGTATATTATAAAAAGAATTTGCGTGAAAGTGCTAGAAGCCAACATTACTTCTTCTTGATCATTTGCCAAAATATATAAACACACACATGTTGTAGCCAGTCTAGAAACATGTTGTTTCAGTATTAAGATATCATTGGAATGAAACATAATCAACCAGTATATTCTCCTAATTACAGCCATTATTTGTCGTAATGACAGTTAATTATATAGCATTAATAACAATTTTGCTTTTACGTTTTTCATTCATATTCAAACAAATTTGCAAAATTGTTTGAATTCCATATAGACAGTATGTCTCAATATATTAATCATTTATTATGATAAGAATCTTATCATGTATTCTGATAAAGAATATATTACACAATAGAGTGAAAATGTCAATAATTCTAGGAATTTTGATATTAAACTATACATGATATTGGTTTTAATATGTATTATTTTCCTGGTTGTTTATTTTGCAAAATTTCGTTATATAATTTTTTATTTTTGCAATGATAGGTTTCCATGCATATGTTGTGTCTGTCGTGAATCATTATTGCTCTAATTTAAATTAGAGAACGTACTGACGGACGTAGTAGGGCCAATCTACTCGTTGCAGTGTGACAAACGTTCCTCTATTTTATTAGACAAAGATACCAAGTGTCCATTATCATTCCCTGTAAATAAATGGTTGTTTTTGTTTATCTTGACTTCTATTAATAAAAATGGCTACTTTAATAAGAAATAAGTAATAATTGCCGTTTCATGATTACAATACTTCCTTTTAGACTTCGTCCAACAAAATAATAAATGTTATTTTTGCAATATTATGTATAATGTAAGATTACAACGAATTGTTAATATCAAATATAATAGTATGTAATTTTACAATTCCTATAGTCATTTTACCGTACAAAATATAGGCATCATACAAGCATCTTTTTTTTTTTTACCGTGTACTTGTTCATAATCATATGAAATACTTGATTCTGGTTTTCTCTGCTCTCTCTGCAGATGTGACTCGTAGAGCTATCAATGCTGTGATCTACGAACCAAATCAGGTAAATTTTGGCTTTGATGTGACTCTTAGAGCCATTTATGTAGTAATCAATGAAATAAGACTCAGACAATACTTATCCAAATACAGCAAATTCAATATTAAATTTAAAATATGTGTTTCACGTAGTAAGTTTTTATATATTTATCGTTGAATACGATGAAAATTTGCGTCACACTTCAAGATGTAGAAAATACGCTATGTTCGTTCTTGTTGTCTGAGGAGTCACAGATTTGGCTTGTACGAATATGTTGAAAACCTCCAGAGAATTTGTTTATGCACGTAAATTAAAATTAATTTGCAAATTCTAACCTAACTTTAACGAGGAAATTGTGTTCTTTGGTGGTCAGGGATTTGATTAAAACTTTGGGACATTATCAAGACAAATTTCAAATTAGTTGGCAACGCCCTTCCATTTAGAAGAAAATAGTTGTAGTTCTGGTGTAACTATTATTAATTAAAGTGTTAAAATGACATCAAAATCACTTTCTACCTAAATTTATGATATTGGAAATTCAAATTATTTAGAAATTCAAGAAAGCTTATTAGAAAAGCAATTTCGTTGTCACTTTAGAGATATTCAATAATTTGTATAAATTTCAGTTTTATTGATTACGATTAGATATACATTATAATGTAACCAGCACCTCATCAGTCATCATCTGAAATATTTTGAAGATGACCATAAATTGAGTCGAAATGTACAATGATTGTTTCTTAAATTTCCTAATATCCCAATAATTTGACTTCCTAGATCAAAAAATCATTTAAATTATAAAAAAATCACCTAAATCATTATGATGTAACGTTTATTTCGACTAAATGGACACTTATTTTTACTTAAACACTACTGTATTTATTTATAAAACTAATGGATTGTTCACAACGAAACAATCAGTAATTAAACTTAGAAAATTACACATAGCATTCTAAGCAACAAAATTAACACAATGTATGATACATTTTGTTGCTGTGAACGTTAACCTTATATATCATACAACAAACTGAAATAATTATTATAATTTCTAAGCTTAATTACTAATTCTTTAGCTGTGAACAATCGTTAATACTACAATAATATGTATCTTGACTATCGATATTTATTTTAATTATAAAGTATTTACTTAACACCAATATTAACAAATATTCACTTCACTTATTGATTTCCCACGAATTGTATATTTGTCTCTTGCCGACTATTGATTTTTACTTGACTCACCTACTGTCAGAGTAGCACGCTTATATATTAAACACAAAGCTTCTAGAAATCAACGTCTCTAGAACAATCTACGGCGTAGCCCAGATTTTAGGTATAACGAATTGAGTTACAATATGTTAAAATATCTGTTGTGGCCAGCACTAGACTTTCTTATAAAATTTTACTCAAATTCAGGTGGATAATTCGTTGAATACAATATGAATTTTAAATGCGTTTTTCTTACAAATGGTACATTTTTTGGGAAAACTTTTCAAACAATAGTTGTTATTATCGTTTATTTTGAATCTAACTATTTTCTATGACTGCAGCCTATTGGAAGATACTCTAAAATAACGAGAATAAATGCCCTCTTTCAAATGTATAATCGCGAGATTCGGAATTATGACGTAAATCGTTATATTCTGTATTAATAGATAAAGGTTACGAATTTCTAAATATGTTTATAATTGTGTAAAGCCAATTAGGGTAATAGTAAAACTAAATTTATATTATTGTTATTACATTTCAGTGGTGAGCAACCTGCGGATCGCTATCTGTTCGGTTTCTCTTCGCATTCAAGCCGAAGAAACGAACGTCTGGTCGGTAGGTTGCTCATGTCTGTTACATTTCTTAATTTCAGTTACTGCTTATTCTAAATATCGACTATTTTCACCACAATAAAATTAAAATTCATTTCATAATTAGCATGTTTTAGATTTCATTTTAGAAATTCACTTAAATAGGAAGAAACGATTGACCATATAACATTATTTAGAACCGAATTCTTGAAATCTATTTAGTTTTCTTTGTACATTTATTTTTCTAATTTATAAATCGTATTTTTGTAGCGGCTGATCGGATAAAAACGGCAACGTATAAGCAACCATTGCACAATCGTCATGGTCGGTGGTACGCGCTCCGTCATGGTAAAATGAATATATATTAAATTCCACGATTACCACTGGACCTCCTGCCATGCCCATCTGACAGCGAATATGATAAGTTGTTGGTAACATGATTGGGATAATATAGGTATATATTATACTTCTTAATTCTGAACTACTCAAATTCAGTAAAAAGTGTAATGATATATATTTATTGAATTTCGAAAATTGTGTTAATTGTTCAGGCAGTTTCCGAAATTAATATCACACAATATAAGGGGGTGTTTACACATTTATCTGTACAAATACAGAAATAGATTTCGAAGGTTTAGTATCAAAAAAGGCAATCTTTATTTTTATTATAATTAGACTGATTCAGGATAACGGATTATTTTTCTAAAGATATACAAATCATAAATTCAAAGCATTATATTATTATGTCATAGTGACTATAGAGCATTCATACACCCACACGCAGACGTAATAGAGAAAATAGTCAAAGTATAAGAAAATTAAAATGAAATTATTTACTAATACCATGATACCATAATTGATTTCAATGATTTATTGTTATAGTTAATTAATTTGTATGTAGTATTTTATTGCAGTTAACGTTGTTCGACACTAAACCCTTGATTTATTATATTGTTAGTTTTCGTTTATTAAAAGAAAATAACTACGCGTGCGAAGAAAAGCGTTGTTATATTCCTTATTTGTGCGACTATATTAGTCATATAGTGTATTTACAACGAGACAATTAATTATTAAGCTTAGAAATTACAAATTACAATCCAGTTTGTTTTATAATAAACAATGCTAGCATTCGCAGCAATAAAATTTATAATTAATTGTGTTAGTTTTGTTGCTTGCCATAATACAAATTGGGTTATTATTTGTAATTTCTAATCTTATAATTGGTTCGCTGTGAATACAGCTATAAGGATTGTTCACAGCTAAATAATTAGTAATTAAGCTTAGAAATTATAAGTAATAATTCCAGTTTGTTGTATGACATACAAGGTTAACATTCACAGCAACAAAATTTATCATACATTGTGTTAATTTTGTTGCTTGGAATGCTAGCATTGCTTGTCATAATACAAACTAGATTGTTATTTGTAATTTTCTAAGCTTAAAAGGAATCCCTACCCAGTAGCATGTAAACAAAAATCATCGTTCCGCTCTTGACGTTTTCCGATCCTAAATTAAAATATAATCGTTCCAAAAAAATATATATCGCTTAAGTATGATCTAATGCACGACTGTACAGATGAAATTTTACAAAATTTATATATTTTACATATAAAAATAAATGAAACATTTTCCAATAAAAATTGATGATTTTCATAAGAGGTTTATTATGAATTGAAGAACGATATTCGCAATTAACGGCTGTACATGCCTAGATTGAACTTTTAACTTGCAATTATTAACAGAAATATCTTTTAAAAATACATTTTATAGTCATATTTTGAAATATTGTGGGAGCATTTTCAAGGTAACTGTATTCTAATTTAGCTAGTGCCTCTAGCGGTAACATTTGTAAACACTGCGGTACAGTTGAAACGCAAGCATATTTCAATATCTGGTTTTTATGTAATTTATATATTGTTATATTTGTGCTACTGAATAATACTGATAGCGAAAAGTGAGCTCGGTAGGGATTCCTCTTAATTACTGATTGTTTCGCTGTGAACAATCCTCTTTACACATTATAATTTCCGAAAGGATTCGTGTAGTATGCTAAGTATGAACTAAAGGCCGTGTTATTGAAAGTACTATATATTTTTTGTGAAAATGTATGTTTTTAAGTTTCATATTATTACAATGTTGTGTTTATTTGTCGGTAGGGCAGTAACGGATCACGTGGTGCAAGCTATAATCAGGCGGCGGCTGCAGCAGCAGCGGCAGCAGCCACTCAGCTCAAGGCCGGCGGTCCCAGGGCGCCGCCCGCCCCCATGGCCACCCAGCACTCATACAGTAACAGGGGGCAGTGGAGCAGCCAGCCCGCTCCCTACACGGGCGGCTACCGCTACCCGACCCAAGCAGCGCCACTCTCCCACAACACGAGCGGCGGCGGTGGCGGCACTACCACCAATAACCAATACAACAACACGACGACATCTAATCAAAATAACACCGCGGCAAACTCAACACCTTCGTCATACACCCAACAACCGCAATCGGTAACTAATCTTTTACTTAAACAAATCAGGGACAGAAACGAGATACAATAACGCACCCCCAAACTAACATTATAAATATAATTGGAAATAAGTTCTTAAATTAATGATCTTAGTGCAATTCAAGGGAGATCCTGGTAACCATAATTGTTACAACTTAGCTATTCCAACTAGTTAACCTTTGGCAAATTAGTAATTCCGCAGCTGACTCGGCTATTGTTATCAGGATCGCACTGAACTGAAGAACTTCTTTCTTTTAATGATACCAAACAAAATACAGTTTTCTGCAAATTAATTGGAATATAAAATATGCTTTCATTAAAGATCTACAGATCTTTCAAAATTCACAGATTCTCTTTACAGAATTGCTCAGAATCGCACCATAACTCCCAATTAATTTGCGCAATACTGTATTTGGTTTAATAGCACAATAATGATGCTCCATACTTTTTTCCTATTTAAGTGTTATACGTAAGCATTCCTGGGAAATATATATCCCCAAGCCAATTACACACTTTTGTTGTATGATTATTACAGGCATGAATAGAACTTTTTGTATATATGAAAAATATATAATTTGTCAGATAATGATCTAATTTACATGGCTAATGTTTTTTTCTTTGGAAAGTTTTATTTTAAACGCAATGTTATATAATATAGTTTCGAAAAGTAAGGTTATTTTTATCCGGAAAAGCGCTTGGGGTCGCTTATAATACTGTGAATTTGAATTATGTTACACTATTATAATGATACAGTGGAGTCGTGATTTAATGATCTAATTTTTCCACTTTTTTCGGGTTGTTTAAATTTTTTAAAGTAAATTATTGATATTAGTAAATTAACAATTATATTATAGTTAAGTAATACAAATAATTCCCATACAATTCATAATTGTACACGGAAACTAAGTTTTTTCATTGCGCGAGCATGAAAAATGAAGTTATTTTTTATTGATGCAGTTTTTGTCTTTATTTTATGTAAGAAATTTTGTCTTAAATTTTATTACTTTAGTAAACTGGAATATTCAACCTCTTTTCTAACTAAAGCATTAAAAATTGTGAATAATATCATTTAGGCCAGGCGCTAGGACCGCAGTTCACTGTATCAGAATTTTTACTATTCGGAATGTCACGACAATTTTGAGTGTTCACTCGAGATGGTGTTTGCTATATCGCAACTCCATATAAATTTAAAAAGGTTCTTGTTATCAGTCCCTTGACTACTAACGGAAGACCCAAAATGTTGATGAAAACAAATAAATAAAATATCATCAACTGATCTAGATAATAATGTATTAGGACCTTTTTTAGAGCATACATATTTTATTTTATGTTCAATATTCGATACACGAAAAACATTGCATTCGAATACAGTTAAACTTTCATATCTTGATTTTTAGTGGAATTCTGAGTCAATCTATAAATCTATAGAGAATTCTATAAATTATTAACAACGTTATAACAGTTGTATGAATTTAAAAAATAATTTTATTATTAACTTTACTCAACAAACTGAACAACATTATCTGATTTATCTATGAAATTCTCTGCAAAATATAATCATTTTGAAACTATAAGCGATTAAAAATTTATAGAATATCCTTATAGATTAGCTCCGAATTCCACCATTTGATTATATCTCGAAGTTCTGTTACCAAAATTTTCTATAAGTCGAAGTTTTCTACCATAACGATTTAATTTTTCTGATCGGTTTTCAAAATCAATGGAGTTTTTTTTATTACAAGTAGTATTAAAAGGTTGCTTGTTAGATTTTACAAGGCTACTATCAAACTTGCAAACATAAGGTTTTTGTATTTTGTATATCATATATTAAATTATTTCCTATAACCACTTTCGTGGTTCGACTTATGGAAGTTTGGCTGTATTTTAACTCTACTTTCTCGATTATCTGTAGTTCACAGTATAGAATGAAATAACATGCATTATCATAAATTTTAATTATGTTAAAAAAGTATTTTAAATACCAAAAAGATGGAAATCGTGCAATACCCTCATATTCCAATGTATATGTCTAGAAACCTATAAAATGTAGTAATTCTTTAGTATCCACTATAAACCGAATGGTTATATGCCTCGGTAGTCGTATCTTGTTTTCTGTCCCTGATTATATATAATCCAGGAGCGACCATATAATACCACTAATTTTATAAAGTATTATTACTTTGTTCAACAACAGTACGGACAGCGGGTGCCGACGGCTGCGTCGCCTAGTAATACCAATAGTAGTTCGTCGAGTAACACGGGCAGCCAAAGCGGTACCATGAGCACCAGTCTCAGTAACACCGTTGGCGGCCAGTCGGGGAACAACCAGGAACAGTTGTCCAAAACTAATCTGTATATACGGGGACTTACGCAGAGCACCACCGATAAAGATCTCGTTAGCATGTGTGCACAGTGAGTACACACACATCTATTTAACAACAGCAACATCAATATTGACTCACTGTCAGACTGACTGGCTCATTTCAAACAAAAGCCAGCATTTACTTATTCACTACCAGTAGAGTAAAGGATTGTTCACAGCGAAACACATAGTAATTAAGATTAAAAAATTACAAATAATAATCTAGTTTGTATTATGACAAGCAATGTTAACATTCCAAGCAACACAATTTATGATAATTTTGTTGCTGTGAACGTAAACCTTGTATGTCATACAACACACTAGAATTATTACTTATAATTTCTAAGCTTAATTACTAATCTTTAGCTGTGAACAATCCTTTAATCCTAATTTTCAATGTACAATTAGTAATGCAAGCTAGCACATACACAGTCTGGTGTTGGAAAAATAACTAAGTTGATGGCAGGTCTTCGTACTGTTTTATATACGGCGTTTAGAAAATTATGAATTTACTTGTAAGAGGAGGTAAAATTTACCTTGTTGCATTTATTCGAACGCCTTTTATGTGAACATTTAACTGAGAGACAATGTTCATAAGTTAACTATTTTGAGTGAATGGATTTTAAATAAAGTACGCGATTTAATTAAAATATAATTAAGTTAAATGAACATTTGAAGTGACTACAATCATATTCATGAAAATACCTTAATTCATTATTCCAGAACAAAGAAAGAAGTTATTCGCGAAAACAAAACAAAGACATTTAAAGACAACTGGTTTGATCATTAATGAATCAGCGTTCAAACTAATAACAATGAAACATTCTTAGAGGTCTTATATGACCCCAACATCTTATGTGTAAAACTTGTTAATTGTATAAATATATTAAAATTAAACGGTTTATCTGCAATAACTTTGTAAATAATGACATGCCAACAACACAATGACAATTTTAATTACGAAAACTGTAGTATCTATAACTTTATGGGGGGTCCTATATGACCCCAATGACACAGGAAGGTTAAAGAATAATACGATAACGAGCATGTTATAAAAATATACAGTTGTCAAATTATAAATTCGCCACATCAAAAATACTAATGAACTCTGCAGCGTTCAAGGTTATACAGTAATTAAAAAACATGCGGTTAACTGGTCTGGATATTGACAGTTAACTTGAATAGACAGTCAATCTGTTACATGAAAATCGATTTTCATTCGATATAAGTGTGGAAACTTATTTGTCTTTTCTTTTCTGTAAGGTTCGGCACTATCATTTCAACAAAAGCAATATTGGACAAGAACACTAACAAATGTAAAGGTAATATTAATTAATTATGCATGCTTTTAAATTGGAGCTTCTAGTATCAAAACACAGTCCAAATATTTCGAAACAAATATTGGATGTTACAGTTCATGAGGTTTACAATTGTGTTTATAAATAGACGAAGAAAGTGTGGACGTATCATCACGTGGGCGCGCTACTTTCCAAACAATATAAATTCTGCACTTTGCTGTTAACTTTTGATAGTTGAATGTTTGTGTATTTACCGTTGCTGTTAGTTTCCTATACTAATCGAAGCTATGGCCAATTCAAGTTAAGGAATCTAATTTGAATCGTTTCATAATATATGAATTACCCGGGTTCGATTCCCGAATCGAATACACCTGTTCATATAATTTGGTTGAAACTTACAACAGCACGCAGACATTTGTATTGTTAGAAAATGGAAGTTCGAACCGTGAAATTAATACGTCGAACTTTCCTTGTCGATTTCGAAAATTTAGGTTATTGAAATGAATAATATACATAATTATATTAAATTTGTCAGTTTACGAGCCAATTATAGCACTTTATTATAGATTTAAATAAAACAAGCGATTTTTCGTAACGGACCAATGCACTCTTGTGTACAGCATGACGTCACTAACAAGATAACATGATAATGTGTTTTCATGCTGTACTCTATAGGCATGAATCAGAGTGTTTTTGGTACATCGTTAAAAATCACTTAATATTTTATCGAAATTTTGATAGTATTGTTGATACAAATGTTTTATCGATATTTCGATAGAATTTTTTGTACAAATTGTAATGTGCTCCTAAAATTTGATTTTGTTACTTAATTTTATCGGACATAGTCAACAAATTGTAAACCAGTGTTGGAATATTTCTTGAATTTATGAAAAATATATGTTTCTCTTTTGACAACGCAAGAGAGATACCAAGAATTATTGTCAGATTAATTGTCAAGATTTTGAACCATTTTCTCTTCTGGTTTTTAGCTTATCTCAATATGATATTTATGTATTTGTTAAAAAATATAACATTGAAATACAGGCAACTCTCCGTTTATGAACGAGTTCCGTTTCTAGACGGTCATTCGTTTTATTCGATACATGTACCGGGTATTCCCGAACTTGTACAATACGTCTAGTATACATTGGTAATCATTTTATAGAATTAACACCATATGTGTGTAAGCGAAATATAAAATAAACAAAAACATTATTTAAGAGGAATCCCTACCCAGTAGCATGAAAACAAAAATCATCGTTCCGCTCTTGACGTTTTCTGATCCTAAATTAAAATATAATCGTTCCAAAAATATATATGTCGCTTAAGTATGATCTAATGCACGACTGTGCAGACGAAATTTTACAAAATTTATATATTTTACATATAAAAATAAAAGAAACATTTTCCAATAAAAATTGATGTATTTCATAAGAGGTTTATTATGAATTGAAGAACTATATTCGCAATTTACGGCTGTACATTCCTAGATTGAACTTTTAACTTGCAATTATTAACAGAAATATCTTTTAAAAATACATTTTATAGTCATATTTTGAAATATTGTAGAAGCATTTTCAAGGTAACTGTATTCTAATTTAGCTAGTGCCTCTAGCGGTAACATTTGTAAACACTGCGGTACAGTTGAAACGCAAGCATTTCAATATCTGGTTTTTATGTATTTTATATATTGTTATATTTGCGCTACTGAATAATGCTGATAGCGAAGAGTGAGCTCGGTAGGGATTCCTCTTAAATAAACAAAGTAATATATTTGTTCCTTATAGCGAATGTTCGCAAACCGAGAATTGCCTGTATATTAAAAACCTGTAAATAACTTACAGGTGGGTGATCTATTTAATGAAAATAATTCTTGTATGGATTAATTCAAACCCTTATCTCCATATATTTTTCATGATGAATAGCAATTTTGATCACGCATGATTTTGAAACTAGAAGATTCAATTACATAAAATAATACATTTTGTACTAAGATTCAAACAAATTCGAGAACTTACCATCTATTAAAAATTCAGATATATCGACACTACCAATCAATAACAAGTGATTATTTAATATTTAATTCAACTTTTGGGTCGATTTTGCGTGAATATTTATGAAGAATTGAATTGTTCAATATGGCTTAATTTTCCTAACGTAACGTATAGTTTTTGAAGCCACATACTTTACATTTTTTTCTCTCATTTTTAAATAATAAACGCAACACTTACAGTTTTAAGTAGAACTGTTTCTCTTTCCCCGCTCTCAAACCATAAATACGCAACTGGTTTTAACTATCAGTACAATTTTATAAAGTTCTTCCAACGATCAATTTAACTTTCTTCTACATTATTAAATATATCGCCCTCTTAATACCACAACTGGGTAACTCGAACTTTTTGTACATATGTACCTGTTCAGAATTTTACGATTTCTTTTAATATTATAAATGGATAAGTGCATAAAAATTCAGTTTAATGAATAAGTTGTAATTAACTAGATAACTTACTATTTTTCAAAAATATGAAACATTATCTCGTGTAAATACAAATTGATTTTTTTTGTTTAAATTCCTCTTGTAACCCTTAAAAATGAATAATTTTTCAAGTTAAATATTTTATATTGCGTTTGAAAACTTATTATTGATTTTCTGCGAAAAACCAAGTTTCAAGTAACTTGGGTGTTAAAGGGACGATATATAATAAATATTTCGTTCCATTGTTACTAATGGGAGTGTCGATGTGTAGTTAAGTAAATGGTTTAACTTTCGTATAGAAACGTAAGGTTAGTTTGTCTTTGGTTATGTGTTGTGTTAATGTAATGTTGAATGTGTTTTAGGGTATGGGTTTGTCGATTTTGAGTCACCAGCCGCAGCAGAGGGCGCAGTCAAAGCCCTCCAGGCAAAGGGCATTCAGGCTCAGATGGCGAAAGTGGGTATCTGGTTCCCGCGTAGATCGCCCACTGTACGTTTTGCATGCAAGTAATACTTAGCTAGCTTAACAACACCCTCCCCCCGAACCCTTAAATTCTTATCAATTATTTTCGTATCAATTTTATTATTGAATCTCTCTCTCTCTGAATTAAACTTTAGATAATTGGGCATTGGCGAGCACGTGACTTTCTATATGGCTGTTTGGGGGAATCATTAGAATTGCTGTAGCCGTACTCTTTATAACATCGGTTTTGAATTTAGCTTTTCCAAAATTATCGTTGTATATTTGCGTACGGGTAGAAAATCAAAATCACAACTGTTCTGGGTAACAACTATCGAATTGGATTATCAAACTTAGTAACGTTGTGTTTAAAATACACTCAGATATCTAAATACAAGCGTGAATTTTTAATAACCTAATAAATAGAAAATAATATTTAAAATACACGTATTTTCCTAAATAATACAAGTATATTTTTAAAATTCGAATAATATTCAAAATTACCCTTGTATTTTCACAAGAATGTGTATTTTAAACACAACCTTAACGTTCTTTTCGATTAGCGAATAAATGGAAAAGAGTTTAACCAGTTTCATACAACATTCTGCTAGTTGCTACCCAAAACAGTTGTATTATAATCAATTTTTAGCGTCATATAAAATTTGAATAATTTATGCTATTTAAAGCAAATAGTCATTTGAAATTTCTAATTAATTATTAAAACGTTGTAATGTAATTGATTATACGGATTCAGCATAGACAATCGATTATAAAGAATACGTGTTATCTTATAAATATGTATTATAGTATGCTTCGTATAATAGAATCTATTCACGATTGTAAAATTAATATGTATGGTTACTGGGTTTTCTTTGTTAAATTTTTTAATTAGCATCAATAAATAAATCATTAAAATTGTCACACATTAATTGTCGTTTGGTGCAAGTAAATTTGTAAAACTCCCTATTTTCTATGGTGCATTTTGAATATTAGTAATCCAAAACTTAGCACGTGTTATTTGTTCTAGAAGTTCAGATCGTGCATTAGTTTCTTAAAATCGAACTCAAACGGTTAATGCATTTTAATCATATCTATAAAAACTATAGATATGTATATTTATATTTTAAGTTACATTGTGAAAGCTAAATGACCCATGTTTGTATTAAAGGCGCTTTCCTTTCAACGCCCAGATTAGCTCCGAGTTGCTCCTAACAGAACTGATCTACAATTATACGTTCCATTCAATTACATAGAAATTATATAATTACTATTCACAAGTCAATTAGAATTTACAATTAACAATCCAGTTGGTTTTATAAAAAGAATATTCACAACAAAATTTATAATGCGTAAATTTTGTTACTGTGAATTGTATTGTTTGTCATAATAGTAACTGGATCATTATTTATAATTTCTAATTTTAATTACTAATTGGCTCCCTGTAGATGCAGCTTTATTACTAAACTCTTGCATCATCTTTTTCCTATCGAAGCTGAACCAAAATTACAGTGCTAACTGATCAGTATTATTTTTGCAATATTGCATTACGTAGAATTATCCCTTGAAAGGAAAACGCCTTAATGTGGTCCTTTCGGTCCTGGAACCTATATTTAATTTGCATCACGTAACTAAGATTTTGGTTGAAACAAAAATTAATGGTTGCTCGTGATGACGTCATTTGACTGCAATTCCTGAAATTTTTCCACGGAAAGAACGTATCTATTTCCTATCGGTAAATTTAATTAAATTGATATTTATATATCTATTCCTTTATTGACTATAATTTCAATTAATGTCTTTGTTTGATGATTGGGGGTGGGAGGGTACCATTTAGACAATGCGTATGAACAGTTTCATTGCATAGCCATATTAAAATGTCTTTCGCCGATGCTCAATTTAAGACAATACATTTTTTAATTTATTTATTATTTTTATTTTCCTTTTTATCCTAAACTACATATAATACATTTATTATCGCATGAATATGTATTGCAAAATTAATTTGCAATGTATGTATAAAAATTCTGCTTCACTAAACGGAGCTTTTTGATATTTCAAATAGTTTGAGATGAAAACAACAACAGTTTTCTAGCTACCAGCGATTTTGCAGTGATTCGGACATGGGTAGTGTAAAACTCAAATATTAATTAATTTCAACAATAATAATTAACATTCGTTTGAGTTTTACGAATTTGTAAATATTTCAGTAGCATGCTTAGTATATGCCCTTATATTCTAGTCATTTGCATTCATAATAATATTGCTGTTTTTATATTTATGTTACCATGGCGATTAAAACGAAAACAATTCCTATATTGTGATTTAAAACTAAAGGTTAAGCGGCGGCATAATCGATTTGTTAAATTACCACTCTGCTACCATTAATATATTGTGACATTAGATAAACATCGAAATGTTTACAAGCCTAAAGGTTATTCTGTAATATATTGTGTTTTTAATGAATTTATAGATTAATTTATGGATTTTAATATAGCTTATTTAAATTTCACTATAAAAATATGTAACTCACGAAATGAGGATATGAACACACGTAATGGCGGTCGTCGAACACAATTTTAGTTTCAAATAGCGGCATCGCATTTAGTATTAAAATTATGACTGATGTTTAAATATAATTTTACTAATGTTTCACAATGCGCATAGATATATTTCGATCTATCAAGATCTTTTCGCGAAATAATTAAAATAATGTTTATATCAAATGTATCAGTTAGCGTTTTTTTTTTAAAGTTTATGTGACCTTCACTCGACTTTTTTGTCGTTTCGCTGTGTGTATTTATAATATTGTTTTAATTAGTTTTAAATTCACCCTACGATTGCTATAAAACAAAACTAATATGTATTGAAGCTAGGGAAATGTAAATATAAACCGTTTTCAAAGACGATTTTTCAGTTTATGGTATGTTTAATTTTTTTTTCTTTTAAACAAAACGTGATATATATTATATCTTCAATTTTTACAAGAATCACTTTTTCTCTAACTTATTGGCTTTAGAGCGGTCATACACAGGCACACACAAACACAGACATTATTCAGAAAATAGTCTGATTAGATTCAGTTCGAAAATTATCATACAATACTTCTTTTTAGACATCGTCAGTACAGAACAAAAGTATTATATTTGAAAATGAATAAAAAATTATTTTTAATTGTGGTGGCCACAATATCAATTTAATTAATAGTATTAGTACTAAAATTCATATTTTAAATTTTGTTTGGCGATATTTAATTAAATTATATAATAATTCAATTTTACTTTTCACGTAATTTAATTTTAATAATCTGATTAATTAAATGATTGAATTTATGGAATATTAGAACAGAACAAACACGATTCTGATAATCACAGGTGGTTTACTCATCTATCAAAAGCGAACTAGTTAGTAATAGCTAAACAATTGACAGATGAGTAAGTTAACAGCTGAACCGGTTATGATTATCATGATCACGACCGTATTATGAAATAGACTGAAGTGCAGAGCATAGTTGGTAGTTCTTAATAATAATTATTATTTCTAGAAATTCATGTCATTCTAAATCAGTATTTTATTACATATTAATTAATCTAATATTAATAACAGCAATATTTTGAATGCAAATCTAGCAAGTTGCGTGATGTGAGAAAAATTGCCTATGTATTGCGTTTCTCTCTGGTTTTTCTATATAAATATTATGACCCATTTTGTTATTCAATATAAAAATACTCTATTTTTAGCCTGTGGTGATGGTAATTGGCGTTTATGTCACACGTAAATTGATCGTATCACGACTATAGTTAGTTTTGTTAATATTGCTTAAAAACAAATCAAAACAACGATATATTTTTGTATAATTTATAAATAAGAACGTCAATTACTACGTGTTTACAAAGGGTCTTTGAAAATTGTAAATTTTAAATGGTAAAAACAAGAAGAATTGGTGTAAGCGCTTTTATGGTGACAAAGTTCCATATAGAATTAGCTTTAAGGTTCTGTTCTTCATATTACTACATCTATGATTGACATTTGATATCGACGTATTACGTCATACGCAAAGGGCGACGCATTTTAGAAACGTAAAGGCATATTATTCTTCTCCATCACGCCCAATTTTATATTGTAAATGATTTTGATTAAAAAAATACGAATTTTGATAACTGAAGAATTCTGTAGAGTTTGGGCACAGATTAACAAAGCAATAATTAAAGTAATTCGTGCATTTATAAATTATTTAAATAAAACAGTATTATATTAAAATAGTTATGCGCATGAACTTATTGCCCATTAAAGTCGATAATATTTGTGGATGCTTCTATTTATTTGTTGTACACTGTAGCAAAATAACTTATAATAAGTCCGACATTTTAAACAATGGCATGTTTTTAAATTCAGTAACATATATAATGGAAGTTTACGTCTAAAATAAGTGGCTCTTCTAATTTTTCATTAGTATTATATCATTTTATTAAAATAATTAGGTCTTATTTAATTTTAGCTCACATCTTATTTATTTGGATGATGAATATTAAAAATTAGTATATAAGATATATTTTGTCTAGCCCAGAAATAAAACTTAGCTTAATACATATTCAAATTAAGATTCATATATACCATTTCTACTCAATAACTATCTATTTTTAATTGTCAATATAAATCAAAAACTGTTAGACGAGCCATTTAATATAAACGTAAAAAAAGAAACTTGGTGCATTTACGATTTTATAAAAGCAAAATTGTTGTTTCAATAACACAAAATTGACTTCTATGCAGTTTAATTATAGTTCACAAACAGTTTTATAACCAAACGAAGTTTAAAATACGTAAATTATAAAATAATATTTTCGTGTGCCCGATAGAGTTGATGGCAATAGAATTTCATAAAATCGTGTTTGCACTATAAATTATAATTCTTCCAAACTTTACTTATGCTGGCGTTATTATTTTATGTTTTTTTAGTATTCTTGTTATGATAATCTTGTACAGTTTTATTTACATCAAAACAACCACATTATTATTGTATACAAGAGTACTTTGCAGGGAAGTGACAGACAACGTAACGATAAAATATTTTTGGATGTTTGGGTGTTGCAGCAACAAGAGCAGGATCCCACGAATTTATACATCGCCAACTTGCCACTGACATACAAGGAACAGGATGTAGATAATATGCTGGCCAAGTACGGTCAAGTGATCTCGACCCGGATCTTACGGGATCCGAACGGCATGTCGAAAGGTGTCGGATTTGCACGAATGGAATCGAAAGAAAAATGTGAACAAATCATACAGATGTTCAATGGTAACCCACTGGCCGGTGCCAAAGAACCTCTATTGGTCAAGTTTGCTGATGGCGGTAATAAGAAGAAGAGTTTGTACAAGAATCCGGACACTGGCAGGTAGGAACATTGTCAATTATTTTACATAAACTGCGGTCACAGCCTCATAAGACACTAGTTACGACATTAGTTCATATTTTATATTAGCGAAAAGAGTTTAACAATGGCTTTTGTTTATCAATTGTTTACAAACAAATGTGTGACGTAACTCGTTTCTTATGCTGCGACGTCTGCAGTGGGTGGTCAAATTATTAGGAACACTTGGAAATTAAAATAGTTAAGCCTGTTTCAGACTACACTAAATTTTCTACAAGTTCTTGGACAATATTTGAAAAATCTAAATGGTGTGCTCCATTTTCGGAACAATATTTAAGACAATTTGTCTGGCAGACATATTCAAGCAATTTACTGTTTGATAATTTAATTGTTGATACGTTTATGACATACAAAATTAAATTCTTCTTTTATTTTGTGTACCTAATAACTGAGTACCTCACTGTGTATCATACGTTCATTCATACATACAACAAATATAACATTACAAGAAAAATAATCGATTTAAAAAAATAGAACTTGATGTACAATAATCGAATGTATTCCTTCAGCGTGTTTGAATGCGCATGCATCTCTACAAACTAACTCGATTTAAATTTTAACAATAATTTGTAATATTTGACACTTCGCGAAGAAGAAAATATGTAACAAGTTAATAACGTTACTAGTTTATTTCGTCGTCTTTTTCTATACAGACATAAGACTTGAAAAATTGTCAAAAACAGCCAAAAAAGAATCTGCATTTTTAAAAATTAAATTTAATATGTTGACAAACTATATACATTCAGGGTTATTTTATAACGTTATCGCTAACTTGGACAAATTCAATTTAGAGTTGAAGCCCTGTCTTCATCTGTATTTCTTTTTACATATTTTATATTTGTCGCTGAAAGGAGCAAAAATTATATACTTGAATTATGTTTGCTGGGAAGTAACATTTTCTATTTCCGCTCATGTCCTAGCGCAATAAAAGTGAACACCAGTCGCCAGTGCACATAAGACGTTAATGTAAAAAAAATGTACAATTGTATGATCCCTATTAGTTTACATAACCGAGCGCCTACTGTATAAGCGTCGGTTGTTGCTGCGGTGACCTGTATTTTATCATTCATTCATACTTGTTATAGTTTAAAATGTGACTAAAACCTACTAACTAGTTCATCTTAATATAAGAAACAATTATATCTGGGTGTAAAATACGCACTTCTCTCATTTTCCGATAGTTATCGATATATTTCTGGCAGGATGTGGCGAGAGGCTGGTGAAACAATGACTGCGGTTACTTACGACCCGAATTCACTGGCACAAAATGGCGTCGCTACGCAACACATGTTGCCGGCGATCGCGAACTATGGCAGGCACTATGGCGCACAAACCGTACAAGGGTATGCGGTGCCCGGCGCCCAATGGGTGCCGCAATATTTGATGCCGCCCGCGGCACATATGCCACAAGTCGACGAGTCATATGGCATGCAAATGTCGGCTACTGGACATATGAATTCCGGATATAAGAGCGATGGTCAGCCGACTCGGGGCATCTCAATGATGATGCCGGCTACGGCTGATCCAAACGGTGTTCCGTTCAATACGATCATACCGCAATTAACCACGCACATGTCGGCCCTGCAATTGGGATCAGCTGGCTCCGTAAGTATTCAATATATTCTTCAATTTTTTTAAAGTCTGGTTGGCACTTCCCAATATTACATTAGAAGATTTTATTATATAAATTGTTGGATTTTGCATCATAGAATGTGAGCAAATGCACTAATTTCCATGGTGAAATTATGTGCTAAATAGTATTCAATGTTATCAACAATATTATACAATAATCAGAAATTAAAGAAAACTCACTAACTGTCAAGGAGAAGCATATTTAGTTTTCTCCTACTTGTATACTTGTATACTTGATCGATATGTTCATACATGCGTTTTATATTCTTGTATGCAATATAAACTTGAAATTTTTATGAGTTATATATTCAACACTTATGTAACATATATATGATCTAAAAATCATGTTCTACATACAAATTCAAATGTATACATGACAAATGTACATTACTGGTACCAAATTAGTGAATTTTACAAAATTTATAGTATCTTTAAACGCCTAATATATTTCAAAATCACTTTAGCAGGAGATTTGAGAGAAATTTAACTTCGTCGAATGAGAAAAGTTTTGTTATTTATGGAGAGTTGTATTCTTAAATAATGTAATTGAAATTGTTTTGTAATGTTCAACGTATAGTATATAGCGGCAAGTCCTCATCCGTTCCAGTATTTCGCTGGTCCGGCACCATCCATAATCCATGCCATGCCAATGGGCGACTCGGAGCAAACTTCAAATGCCGCCTCGCCAGACGAAACCTATCAGGCCTACCAGCAACAGCAGCCCAAGTAGGCCACTAACACGACCTTGATCTTCCGTTAGGTGCCACACACAATGGCTAATATACATACATAGTTTGTAGCGAAATGAATGAAAATGAAAATTAGCTATTTTATTTTTTGATAATAGTCTTATTACTACTACTACAAGAATAGGTAGTTACGTTTTTGCGACTAGGTTCATAATGATAACAGAAACCTAGCGGTAAAGTAAACATTTAATATTAATTAATTAATTAATGATACAAACAAAAATCATACAAAAAATAATAATGAAAAACTCGAGGTATTAAATGACTCTATTATACACAATGCTCTGCTCACAATGAAGATTTCTTCCTTAAAAGCGATCTTGTAATACATACTAACTTCCAGACTAGAGCCCAGTGGCATCATTTTATATTTTGACATTCCAAGTGATCTAGCAGTGTCGTGTTTCTTGCCACCTTTACAAAAAAAATAAAAGAAAAAAATCACATAAAAACCATGTATTATCATCCATTGTTTTTAATTAACTTATTTTGATTTATACAATTTTATTTTCCATAATTTCGTTGTTGTTTACCCTCACTGTTATATATTTTATCGTTTTAAACCCCACTTTTTCATGCGCCTTGAAAAATGTGTATTTTTAACTATTTAAAGAAAAACTTAATAATTGTGGAGAGGCTGCGAACGCCCAGAATAAAAACTGGGTTATTTTATACGGAATACTACACATTGATTTAGATATCGTGCCTTTTCAGATAGTCCAATGACAGGGAATATACTGAAAAATATTTTAATATATTTTTTTAAAATCGGTGTTGGCATTTAAACCGACTTAAAGAATAAAAACCAAATTTTTCATCTTATAGTTGTTTCTCTGTTGTAGGCAGTTTACTACTCAAAATATATAAAAACAAATTATTAGATTTTGTTGTTTATTTAGATTTGTCCTAAAATGGCGGTTTTCACATTTTTGCGCCCAATATATTTATACCAACTGCTATTGCAGTTGACCATTCAAATTTTGGGTCGTTTCTTGTGAAATTCGTTCACAATGGACTATTTGTATGTATAGAAGCTACTATCAACGATACTTATTAGTGTAAAACAGAACAATTTGTAAAACATCACATAAGATTCGACATATTTAAACATTCACACGTACACAAACACATTGTCACAGTCAAATTCGCTTCAAAATATAACTTTACATTATTTTAACATATTAAATAATACAGCTGAATTTACGAAGATGCTATTTTTACACTCAGATACGCAAGTACATATAGTCGGATTTTAAAAATGTTGTAGTATTAATTTTATGTAATTTTACAATATTTTTGAAATCTAAATACATGCATTTTCAAAATGCTATTTTTATACAATTTTGAAAAATGTACAATTTGATTTTTATAAATGTTGTAATTTTAAGTAAATTTGCAATATTCCATAATCAGCTACATTTTCGAAATTGCTGTTTTTAATACAATATTGATGCTTAAAACAATGTAATTTTATAGTTTTGAAAGAATTCGTAGGATGAATTTTCAAAATGGTCTTGATAAATTTTTACGAAAAAATCGTGGATATGTTACATGGTTCATGTTTATTTAACAACAACATAAAGGAAGACTCAGTATTGGGCGGACATAACGAGCTAGAGTATATTACATACAAAATTATTCCTTTTTATTGCTATAAATAATCAATATCACTTAAAATAACACATTTAAATTAATTAAGAAATAAAAATCGCACTATTCAGATTATAAATTAAATCATTTTTAATTTAAACACTCTTAACTATGTATAAAGGTGGATAAAACTAATTTGAATTGTTGAAAAAAAAAGGATTTAGTAATTGTTAAAAGTAACGACAGTGTTTGAAATTAAAATAGTATTCAATTTTATTCTTCATAGATCGTCTTCTTAAATATTTTAAATGCAACTTTTTTATAAATATAGATGGTATTTAAAAAAGAATATTTTACATTTTAAATATTATTTAAATGTAAATTTAAATAGACATGAATCGTGATAAACGAATTTCGAACTGATTTTGTCTAAAAAATTTAGTCATTTTGTCAATGAGAGTCTGTTTATAAAGGAATAAAATAATTGAAGAAACACGTACACTTTTTTACACATCAAAACACACAGAGATTTTTAAAAGAATAACATTTTTTATAGAAGAATACATGGTATCGACAAATCGGCAAAAAAAGGTGGATCGAATGACTGACTTAAACGTTTTAAATAAATAAAGAAAAATACATGTAATATATACATATTATATTATTATAGTCGTGAAATATGAGGAGTGTTGAAGATTAGGCCGACTGATGAAAGATGAGAATAAATAAATAAAAAAATACAAGCTGCAAACCAAATAGTCACTCGCGCTAATTGTAATTATTGCTTTAGAAAAGTGTGAGAAAGCGACTGACAAAAAATGTTCTCCCACTGGCTGAGAACATTATTTTAAATTATTGATTTTTGCACTATAATAAAAAAAAAATACAAGTTCCGTTTATTTTTTGGTACAATTTCATGGGAAATAATAAATGATTAAAAAAAGAAAAACACTATTTTTTAAAAGCCGTAATATTAAATAATAATAATATTGAGAGAAACTTGATCGAGTCCATAACTGACTACCTATAGGTCACTGTGTATCCTAACACTCGCGTTTGTATGATGCGGGGTGGGGTTTCTGACACCCCTGAGTTTTTGCGTGTGACGCAATCGCGTACGCATGAAAATAATAGAGCCGCTACCTTTGTAAAAAGTAATTTAAAACAATCGGTTTTCAAACCGTACTGTAAGCGGCAAATAAAAATAAAAACAAAAAAAAAGTTTAAAAAAATCAATTTGTAGGTTAGGCAAGTAGATGTAGAATCGTAGATGATTTAGAGATCCTTAGTTTTACTAGATAGGTAGGTAGATAGGTATATTTTAAAAAAAAATTAAATAGAAACTAGAAAGTAAGTTAAATTGAGAGGTTAATAAAAAAAAAACATTAAAAACTGTGGATTACTTGAGTGAAATTTGGAGATGTGCTGTTTCTGTAGCTTAGTGTTTGTAGATTATAAATAGATAGATATTTAATTATATATTAAAGAAAACATGCCCAATCGTGCCCGTGCCTGCCCCCTCTCCCCTCACAATTCTTTAGCTAACCGACGACCCACCCACGACCGTGATTTGATCCACGTAAGTGCACGATATTGGCGCATTGTTGATTTTTTAGTCAGTGAGGTGCAAAACGGTCCAAATTTCACTCGACACTTTTTTAAAGTCATGCTAAATGATTGAAAGAAAGAACATTTTGAAATAAGCTAAGTGTTTTTTATTGTTGAATTAAGTTTGTCTGTAATTTGTTTTCAATTTTTTTGTATTGTATGTCTTCTTTTGTGTTGGTAAAATAATAAAAAATGTATTTGTCCAAGACAGAGCGTTGTTACATCATTTATTATTTCATAATTTTCCTGTTCTGTTTTGTGAAACCTGTAAATATAAGTGATTTGCATAATTAACTTCTGTTCTTTAAATTCTAATGTAATAGAATTTTAGCCAGTGTAGAGAAGAAATTAGTGTGTGTATGACCATTATAAGTTTCTAAATGCTAATAAACAGTGCTCCGATCTAAGGTAAGTTCAGAATTTATTGATAAAATAAATGTAATAACTTAGGACATAATCGTCATATCAAGATAATCGATCAATAAAATAGCGCCATACAAAGAATTTATTGATGTCTAATAACTACCACAAATATATTAGGTCCAGTAATTCTAAATTTACGAATGAAAAACACTATTTAATTTGATAGTATTTCTGATTATTGTTTTTGTCGTCTATTATCAATAGTATATTCCGAAATTGGATCATGGTTCCGGTGGCAGTGAATGCGGTTTATTGCAATTTACAAATTTCAAATCACTTAAATCATTTCGGAACGTTTTGACTTTGGTTATTTCGGTAAAATAACAATTTTCTCAAATTATCTTGCAAACTGTCACTCTTATACTATCACCACTGCAACCGCCGAACAAGCGTGGTTGCAATGATGAGCGAAAATTAGCCACCAACTTCAGTAACCGCCTACCGTAATAGAACTGGTTCCTGAAAAATTTTACCGTGGTGACTGTGATCCAATTTCGAAATATACTACAAATCGTCATTATTAAATAGAGCACGGGCTCGATCCTGAGAACCATCGCTGAGTCAGCTGTTGATCACCACCTCTGTCAAAAGTTAGCTATTCCGACTGGTTAACTCTCCATAGTTGATTCGCCTATAGTTATCAGGATCTATTGCTATTTTATTAAACCAAAAATCTTGATTAATAAACACTGTCATTACAAATAAGCTCGCCTTATAAGTATATGAGACCAGCGTGTAACTTCACTAGACTTAACGTAAAAATATTTCATAAAGTCTCGTTGCCCTGAACATATAAATATATGGGTCATTGCCCAATGGGAACGAAATAATATTTAGCCGGTCCATGATAACGTATAACGCCTGTCGGTGATGCTTACGAGCCTGCCGCGTGATTTAGTCCAGTGGCAAAGTGAGGAGGAAGTTAAAATTTTGTGGCGTTACTGGTGTCCTCTAGGATCAGGCCCTATACTAAATCTCTATTTGAACCAAAAAGTAATGGTTTCTATCGCCTGGTCAGAGATGCACATTGCTATACCTTGTTTCTTTATATCATGTAGCCGGTAATCCAACTGCTCATTTGGGCCTACAGCTCGTCAAATAATCAACGCATGCATCATATCGATAATGAGCCTATCTTACATATAGGTGCCTTAATCGGGATCTATTTTAGGGATGAATTGTCATGGATACATATTCACGATTTTTTCGGGTACACGCTGCCTAGGTTCATACATAGACAACTTTTTTAGTCATGGGTTTTTGGGAACGAGTAGTTAGGAGAGAGATATTTGCAAACCAAGTATAACACCTAAACCATTGTAATAATAATGAAAACTTAAAACAAATTAAGGAACGATTAAAAGAAAAATATATTAAAAATATTTTATTGTGTTTGTCATAACAAATAATTGTTCAATTCACGTATAAAAGTCGTTGGTATTTAACTGTCACTTTTTAAGCACTTATTTCCAAGGCACTGATTCAAAGTCCCATTGTTGCGTGGAAGACCCTGTACAGTTCGTAACCACTAAGCCATCTTCATATTTCTTTGATGGTGCAATATCCAGACAGCGATTGCTCGATATATGTGTCAATGTTTTAATCTGAAACAATAAAATTATGCAATTGTAGTTAAAATTCCATACCGCATAAAAATCACACATGTAAAGACCACTGTGTATAAAACACCTCCACCACTATTACACGACTGGTTCACGGTTACTTTACCTTTTTATCATATTTCCACCTTTGCCTTTTGAATCCACTACATGCCATTATCCTAGCTTTCCCTTCTGGTCCTGTGAGTTTCTCTGGTGCATCCAAACACACAGACTCATCAGTCATGATTGCTCCTTCAGGTGTCATCACAAACATTTCTATTAAGTTATCCTCTTTTAAACACTCGTTAAGTTTCGCAATTCCCATTGGTTGATTCAACGTTCCTTTTCCCAATGGTTTTATCAAACACTGGTTCTCATCAATGTTACGAATTCTTCCAAAAAATCGTTCATTTTTCGGGAAGAAATGTTGAGGCCATACGTTGTCCAAGTACCACTCAAAGTTCTTGCATTTTAAACTATTGCGGAGTTGGATTCGATTTGTGACATTTTGGTGATCTCGACTTTTTCGTGCCTCAGCATTAAATTTGAAATAAAATTTACCCCAGTCATCCATCCAAACCATTGCCACTCTTGCAAGGTTTGCGTACAAAATATCTCCAACACCACCTGGAAATGTGTATGGAGATGATTTTCGAAATAGATGGCCTACGTGGGAGCATGGGACGATTTCTATGGAACCGCCACACTGCCAGACTCTAAATGATAGTTCTAAATTTTCTCCTCCCCAGATTTTCATTTCGGTATCGTATGCGCCAATACTAAAGAAATATTCTTTATTTATAGCAAATAGACCTCCGGCCATTGTTGGAGTATTAAACGGTATTATGATGTCTTTTTTTCGTTTTAAAAGTTCAACTCCAGCAAGGGTGTACCATCTAAAGTGTAACTGCCAGTTCAATGCACCTGTTAAATGAAACGCAACTATATAAACGATTCATTTTGAATGTAGAACATTACAAATTCGTACATAAGCAAAATAATTGACATACCCCAATGTAATTCGAAACTCTTAACATATGCGAATGATTCGTCAGATATGATATCAATGACGGGACAAACGACTCGAGTTGGATTTTCGGCGATTCGATCTATCAACGATTCTAACCAGCCTATCGTACACTCGCAATGCGCATCTAGGAATGTAAGGATATCACCTTTGGCATTATTTGCACCTAAGACTCGAGCTTTTATCAGTCCAACTCGATCTGGTGAACGAAGTACTTTTGTTGAAACGGGCAAGCTTTTCACATAGTCTTCTAATGGTTTCTTCAAGAAGTCTGTAAAGCAAAAAGTATTATATTAGTTAACTTGTTATGGAGAACACGTATATTTATCCATTATTCAAATTTCTTTCCTAATATAAATCGTTCCCGACAAACCATCAGGTACGTCTAGTTAGAAGTAATGCCGTTCCGCTATGGGTTATTTCTGATGGCTGCACCACCATCAACTTCAATATTTAAACAATCAGTAATAGAAATCAGATATTTTACGCTACAATCAAATATATTCTGTCAAATAATGACTGTTTATTGAATATAAAGTATTCCTGGCATATTTGCATTCAGAACATATACAAGTCTTAAGTTTAAAGATGAAAAAAATGTGCTTCAATGAGCTTCAAAATATATATATTATATTACAATGGTTTGGTTTTATTAAACTTACCTCGATCACTAGCATCGTCGACAAGTAAAATCTCTTCCAAAAGTGAAGGTGGAGATCTGTTAATTACACTCCATACTGTTCGCAAAAGTGTGGACCATGCTTCATTATGGAATACAATGATAATACTTGTTTTCGGAAGATTTGAAATATTATTATATGCGTTTTGACATCTAAAAACATCAATTTTTATTATATTTATCAATTATTAGTGTTTAATATAATATTATTTATATAAAATAACTGTGTTGTGTATTTAATTAATTCTATAATTACAATGAAATAATTTCAATATGTGTGGTAACTAAGAAACCGTAGATGTAATATTTTCACACACAGACATCAGTTTGAAAATAGTTAGAAACGATTCAGGGAGGGACAAAATGTGTATTTCCGGAAAAATTACGAGTCCGAAAATTTTCGTGATTAGAATACCGTCATATAAGGAAGTATATAAAAAGGTTCCGATGCGCAGTGCTGTGGCGTAACGTCACAAAATGTACAGGTTGTTTTTTTTTTTACCTTTTCTTTCTGACATCTGGTAATGTTCTGTTAAGCGGTATTTTGTCGCTAGCCATAATATTAAAACGGTTTATTTGAAATTGTTGCTGCATATCTAATAAATCTCGTGCTGGGACTACAACTGGTTTACCATTTGCACCAGCATTTGGATCTGGATTGAAATTATTCGCGTTCATCATTTCTGTAACGAAAAATTCAAATATGATATATTTTATTATTGGATTTTAGTGTTTTTAGCTCGCAGTAAAAATAAAAATCCTTAAAAATAGATCTTGTCTTGTTGGCTTAATTCCGAAAATGTAAATAACTCATATTCTGAAAATATGGCGCTCGCTCAGTTGCTCGCTTTGATCTGAGTTTGTGACTGTATCTCCTCTGAAGATACAGGGCCGAATTTACCGAAATTTGGTATATAAATAATATGTATATGAGTGCCCAAGAAGTTCCCGTTGCCGTTTAAATCCAATTGCATTTATACTCCCGGAATTATAGGGCCACAAAATTTAGAGCTATACTTAGTAATATATTAATAATGCCCTTGGATTTTCTTTTTAAATACCTACAAATTCTAAGATATATTATGTTTTCAAAAATTTTCAGATTGTTAATCCAAACACCATCAGAAAATTATGAACAACAATAAGTTTGAATTTATAATATTCAATATAAATGTCATCAATAATATATTTCCATATTCAAAAAATCAGTGGTTATATTAGTTTTCTTTATTACAGATAGCAGAGGTTAAAATATGGATACATAAAAAAATAATATCAAATAGGTACGGTGTGCTGAAGACATTGGTGCCTGTACGTATACTTGCCCTCTATGGCAGATAATGTCACATAACATATTACAAAACTATCATTATAATTATAAAAAGATAAGGTTAATTTGTCAGGTCATTTATAAAAAGGAACACATTCATTCTTGACGTTTCGACTTCGCTCATTATATCTTCAGCCTTCAAGAGGTTACCATGAAAATTTGTCGTTTTCGTATACAAAATATCGATATTTAGTTGCAGAATTATAAAAAATGCCAAATTAGGGGTACAAAATCCTGAATTATTTATTATTTTCATTCTTTGTATGTAATTGGGTAGCGCGAAAGCCAGCATGAGTTTTCACCATTAGACAATGGCTCGGGCCACTGTAAAAATAAGCTGAGCCCCGCCACTTAGAAATAGATATATATATATATATATATATATATATATATATATATATATATATATATATATATATATATATATATATATATATATATATATATATATATATATATATATATATATATATATATATATATATATATATATATATATATATATATATATATATATATATATATATATATATATATATATATATATATATATATATATATATATATATATATATATATATATATATATATATATATATATATATATATATATATATATATATATATATATATATATATATATATATATATATATATATATATATATATATATATATATATATATATATATATATATATATATATATATATATATATATATATATATATATATATATATATATATATATATATATATATATATATATATATATATATATATATATATATATATATATATATATATATATATATATATATATATATATATATATATATATATATATATATATATATATATATATATATATATATATATATATATATATATATATATATATATATATATATATATATATATATATATATATATATATATATAATTCTTGGTAATGAGTAAGATTTTTGCGTGACGTCTGGGAAGATTAACGATTATATAAGTGCTCACAGCATAACATAAAATAATCATGGCCACAAGGCAATTACGATATTCTCCTTGGCAGTCAATCAACCTGTACACCGTACCTGTACTTGTTATGATTAAAACAAGTTACCTTGAGTAATATTTATTTTCTTTCTGTTGGAATCACCCATATAGTGTCCTACAACTACATGAATCCCTCTGCGGTCCACGTATTCTCTTTGATGTTTTTCTAATCTAAAACAAAATTGTATTTTACTTCACTATTGGAAAACATAACATCCGAGTTTCTTTTATGGGTTTCGTTTGTTTTCCAAAAGAAGTGTTTTTTTTTTAAATCAATATATGATCTTGGGTAAATTTCCACTTTTGAACCATCAAATTAAAAATATGTATTGCTAGCATTACTAAAAAATGTAAATTTAAAATAATTGCATGAATTACACAATTTTGAATAACTCAAAAACAGATTACTATTTAAATTTGTGTAAATAATCTTGTTGATAACTTCCAAAATGAAGTTACGTATAATTCAATATCTGCTATAACAACCTAGTTGATATAACTGTCAAAATTCTAGAATAGGAAAATTTCTCTAATTATTAGCCCCGTGTAGTATAACATCACGTGACTTATAATTAACTACAGCTTTGTGTATATTTAAGTATAGGTGATTATAACTATCATTATGCCTCAACTACATGCGCTAATCATATCGCTGAGAATTGTTCATAATTATTAAAGCATATAAAGCCTCATATTTGGTGGCTCTGACGGTACAAAATTCATGTGTACAAATATTTACCTTCTTGCAAGCCATTCTGATTCAGGTGTGTTATTATCAATATTATTGACTAGAGTTTTCTTTATAATAATCACAAGACAAAACGTTATTGCTATGAAAAACATGGGCCATAATCTTTTCAACCGGCCTAGTGGGCCGAAAATCATTTTGGTGTTGGGTTATGAAGACATTAAAGCATCTGAAAACAAAAACAAATTGTGTAGTATGATATTTGGATAAGGACTGCCGTTTACTTTAAGTAACGACTTCAATTTAATTTTAATTATTCTTTATTTTAGCAAAACATTGCAAGATTAAGACTATATATAATATATAAATAAATAAATACCTATATATATATATATATATATATATATATATATATATATATATATATATATATATATATATATATATATATATATATTAGTTTTACCTATTAGTTTTAGATTAAATAGAGAAAGTAGAATAATTGAATCAGAATTAAAAATATAATTTAATGAGTACTTATAAAATAATTTGTAAATTTTTTATTGACGCGAAAAATTATAATGAAAGTGAATTTGTAAAATAGATAAGAAACAAATATCGTTCGTATAACTCGCTACAAACATTACAGAATAGCACACTGCAATTTGCTTTAAATTTTCCGTTTTTTCTTTGTTATATTTTTGTATATATCAAATCTGAAAGGGTCTTCACTCGACTATGTTTTACTTATTTTCACTATATACATATATATATATATATATATATATATATATATATATATATATATATATATATATATATATATATATATATATATATAGGTATTTATTTATTTATATATTATATATAGTCTTAATCTTGCAATGTTTATATATATATGTATATACAAATACTAACTGGCAATCGGTTATTCTAAACTAATCGATAAGCCGGTTCTTCAGGTAACCGTTATTTCAATAACAAACAAACAAAAGTTGCTAGAAATTTGAATATCCTTAACTTTTATAAGATTCGCCTTTTCGAAAAATGTACCATTTACTAAGAAATCGGATTTCAAAATAAAGTTACGTTTTCCTAGTTACCATAAATATTGGTATTTTTTTATTTTTCTCGGGGATCTGTAATATTATATTAAATATATAGTGAATGTATAAGAAAATTGAGTGAAGACCATTTCAGCTTTTTCATTATTTAAAGCATTCGGTCAATATGTGTGGTAACAGGGAAATGAAACAGCTATTTCCAAAGGTGATTTTCAAGTAAATGGTACATTTTTTGGTATAACTTCAAACAAAAGTTGTTAGATATATATTGTCTTTAAATTTATATAAATTAGTTTTTCCCTAACATGCCATTTTCGATATATTACTGAAATATCGAGAGTAAACTGGTACTTCCAGTTAAAATATTGTTTTCAAAAATAGAACGTGCACATCCGACCACACACCTAGACGTTATGCCGAAAATAAATAGATTCGATTCAGAGATGGTTAAAACGTGTAATTGAAATGACGAGTTCAAAATTTTCCATGATTAAAATACTTCCTTATATACATTCATATAAGAAGATAAAAATATCATCCTGATACTTCCAAAATCTGTTCAATTAATTGTATACACACTTATAAAAATCTTTAGAAAACTAAATTCTATACAAATAGTCAAGTTAGAAAATACATGTTTTGACCATCGAAACTGACAATTTTCGAAATGACGTCTGTGTGTGTGTATTTATGAATATTATGAAACTTTAATCACAAGACTTGTATATTTGGACAAACACCTTCTCCTTTTGAAAACAATATTATAACCGGAAGTTACATAACCAAGAGATACATTTTCAATATTTCGTAATAAAAGTGATTTTTATAAAAGTTGATATTGAAATCTCTTTTGAAAATACCTATTTTACATTTACGTTTCCCTGGTAGTCGTTGAATTTAAAACAAAATGATTTAAAAGCTCACGACTTATCAATCAATTGGTTACTTAAGTGTTTGGTCACATCTGAATTACCGATTTCGTAAATAGATCAATAATCTTGTAATTTTCGGAATTCACTGGCGCAACTAGAACATATGGCGCTGCCAGAATTTTTTTGTTCCTATAAATTTTAATTTCACGTTATGGGTGCGCCTACGAAACTGTAGCGCCGGATTATAAGCAACTCTGATAGCTGCAGCACTGGTTGAATACATTGAAAGATTTTGTTTTAGGCTAAAAGAACGATCTTTTTGGATAGAATTCCATAGTTACTTGACATTGCTTTAATCGTCAATTGATTTTCAATCATATTACTTCATTCTTACTTCTTTACATCAACCCTAATAAATTATTTTGGTTATCTATTAATTTGAAGTTTGAAAAATGGCGTAACTAGGAATAAGAGGGTCCGTGGCAAAAATTATGTGGTAACCATATTTCCTGGAACCCTGGTATTTTGTCACCCACGCCAACCCCTAATTATCTTACTGGAATTATATTATACGATTTTGATTATATGAATAAATTATATTTTCGTTATGAAATACGTGTGTGGCAATGAGAGTTGTAATAAACAAAATATTTAATCGAAGGTTAACAATATATATTTTGATTTTATATTCGTGAGTGCATTTAACTGAATGTAATTTGATATTTAAAAATGTCGTAATAAACTTACTGTTGGACAATAATTGTAAATTTTGTAAATTGTGAAATCGTTCTTAAAAACAAGGTTACACGAATATACTACATTGAAAAACACATTAAAAAGTTAATAAATGTTCTTGAATAAATAACCACAATAAAATGACTAATAAAAACGGACAATTTTACACACAATTTATTATTTATTCATAAATAATATACAAATATATACATATATAAAATGCATTTTCTCTTAAAATTATAAGGCATAAAAATACGCATCACATTTTAATATATAAGTTTAACTCCAAACCATACATAATTTATACAATAATATATTTTAATTAATACACTATGTTTTATTCCTAATTTATAATAATCAGGCTGAACTTTCCATTCTAATTGGTCAATTGGGATCCATTTGGTTGATTTTGTTGCTTGAGTTGCCGAAATTGGTTGGGATTGGTTTGGTATTTATTGGTAACGACAAGGACGCCATTTTAAAGAGTTGGATCAGAATTTACCTAATTCCAGAAAAATCATCATGAAAATAATTTTGCTGATTAATAATCAGAAATTAATTAATATATACCCCATCTACTAATTGTCATTAGAATTATATAATTAATTTTGTAAAATATATATTTAGAATTGAACATAATGGAAAAATATCATAGATATTTTGAAATACTAATCAGTTATTTGCTTTGGGCTAGAAATTTGGTTGTTGATAAAATATGAATAACATAACAAAAATTATAATACATGAAAAGGAAGGTCGTTTGGTCTAGTGCCCATGGGGATTGTAATGGTATAAGTCTATAGGTAGTCTAGAATAGGCACTTGTTTTTTATGTCCACATTCCATCGGTCAAGTTTGTTGCGCAATCATTTTGTATTATTTTCCATTAGGAACGTCACACCAGGTAGCAGACGCCTGGTTGACATTTGGTACCCTTGAGCCTAGGAACACAATATGTCGACGTAATGTTAATTCCAGTGATTATGTGAATTTCCATGTTTTGTTATTTCGGTCAATAATCGCCATTTAAATGTGCACCGACCTGCCACCTGAATTCGTGTGACGTTCCCAATTTTCGCCGCTGATTTCATTTTTGACAATTAATAGCGTTCGTTTTACCACAATCTCAGCTCACCACACCAAAACTCGCCTCACCTCAGTTCAAACTCAAAATTATTAACCACATATCTGAGTCTAAAATGAGATCAAAAGAGGTACTCGAATCCTCCCATGCCTCCGTAGCTCAATTCACTAGTTCTAATACAATTTGATACATTTTAAATATGGGGTTGAGTCTATTAGCTCACCGTACGAAGTACAGAAGAGCTAAAGCATTCGGAATGCTACACACACGCACGTAAAGGATTGTTCACAGCTAAAGAATTAGTAATTAAGCTTAGAAATTATAAGTAATAATTCCAGTTTGTTGTATGGCATACAAGGTTAACGTTCACAGCAACAAAATTTATCATAAATTGTGTTGCTTGGAATGTTAACATTGCTTGTCATAATACAAACTAGATTATTATTTGCAATTTTCTAAGTTTAACTACTAATTGTTTCGCTGTGAACAATCCTTAAAACGTAACGTCTAGAACCATACAATATCTACAATATTACCTATTTTTATTATTGTAAGTTGTATGTAATGATATTATTATCCAAAATAATTAAATGACTATAAATTAATCATAAAAAGAAAAATGTTCAATAGACATTAGCCTTCGATTAAAACATGCCTTAACAATGTTATTTTAATTCTAACTGATATTTATGTAATTTTTCCAGTTACGGGGCTTTTATTGTGATATTGACATTATTAATTTACACAAGAAATTAATGTATGTATAAAAAAATCAATTAATAACTATTATGCGATTACCTAATTCCATTCTGAATACTAAAAAAAGTATTAGGCAAAAGTCGTGGTAAAAGTTATTTCATTAAAAAAACTTGATACATATTGCGGTAGCAATTAAAGAAAAAGTGTTTGGGCAATCCTATTAATATTATTGACTTTCATATATAGAATGTATCATGGAAAAAATCGATTGGTTGATTGTAATTTTCTCATTGGTGCCTTTGTGGGTGATCGCATTTTTTAAAGACAACTAAACGCAACATAGGAAAAAATTCGTATTTGAGATTAATCGGTGAACGAATTTATTATAAATGCACTTTGTCGATACCCGAGTTCAAACTCCATTATGTACAAAATATTCATTATATTTTTACCGTTAATTCTAATTTATTTATAATTACCCAAACATATTGTTGCGTTCTTCAACACAAAAATCTAAAATGTACATACATTTACATACATTATTTAAGATAAACCAGCAGGTCCAGTTAGTTGGAAGAAATTCCGTTCGTATTGTATATTTCTATTCAACTTGGAATATTCATATAAACCAGTATTAGAAATATGCTATGTTTCCGCTACAATAAAAAAATATTCCATCAAATAATGATTGTTTAATTAATAAATAGATATTTCTAATACATTGTTACATTTCTAATACATAATTACATACTAATAATAATATATATCCAATAGAACTCAAGTTTAAATAATAATGCAATCAATGCGTATTTGCTTAAAGAATGTCTGCTAAAAATATCAATTTTTTCTAACATTCTTGCTCCAAAAAAATAGGTGCATTTAATTCTTTTCTCGTCACTCTGAACCCAAAAATAAATATAACTCATATACTTGGATGTATGTATCTCGCTCTAAACTAATCGTCTGTACAGGTTCGGACTTATAGGACCCAAAATTTGTAGTCCTTTTTAATACTGCCATTAGAAAAATTTGGAAGATATTAAAAAAGTTATAAGGTATTTTATGTTTATTAAATTTCTTCAAATTGTAAGTCCAAATGCTATAAAAAAGCTATAAAAGTTATATAAGGTTTTGTCAGATTGGAAACCCAGAGGCCAAAAATGTTTTTGAAAGTGAATTAATTGTTATCAATCAATAACAATAACATTATGGTCTTTTATCATATCTTCTCTTCAAAATGCAGTAGTTATAAATAGGTTTTCTTCATTTATACATCCGTGGTTAAAAAAATGTTAACTATATAAATAGAAATAATTCTAAAATCCTATAGATAAATTATATGGCGCGCTGAAGGCATTAGTGCCTGTACCTATGCTTGTTTATAGTTTTTATTTTGTTTCTCCAAACATGAAAACTCAAGATATATTTAAACGTCCGTGATGCGTATTGGCATAAAGAAGGCATAGTATTATTATTTTTCTATGCATTCTTTATGCCAATACGCATCACGGACGTTTAAAGATTTCTTGAGTTTGCTTCAAAGAGCTCATTATTGACAAGTGGGTTGCTTTAATTCCTTCCAGTATATTAGTGCAGTCCTTATAGTTCTGTGATAGCGTAGGGAAATAACTTAACATTTAATATTTTTAATAACAGGTGTAAAATCAGAATTTATTATAGATTATTTAACACAATTTTTTTTCAATAACTTGACATTTTTGTTCTTTAAAAATTTAAATAAACAATATCAAATTTAGACTTCTACATCCCAGCCGGTCAATATAAACTTGTATAAGAATGAATTGAAATGTTTAAAAAGTACCTAAATTTTGATGAAAATGGGTTCTACATTTAAATTTGTCAATTAAAAGTAAATTCATGTTTGAACTAATTAATAATATTATTTACAGTTAAAACATTTTAATGTAGTATCTTTTACGCTCTAAAATAAACACTAACAGCCAAATTATCTTGTTCACGCTCGAAATAATTCACATTGTTAAAGAAGCAGTGCCGAGATTGATCTAATACGCAAACCTGTTTTTCAAATCACCGCAATGTCAATTATAATATCTTGGCGTTGATTTGAATCAATTACACTGATTGTATATTAAAGTAGTAATTATAAATGTTTCAATCGAAGTAAATATACTACCGGCGCAATAAAAACAATAAAATATAATTACCTGTTAAATACATAAATTCCTTAGTGTAACATATCTGATTTGTTGATTGCGTACATCACAGTTTTACACATTCATGCAGATTTTAACCAACATTTTCGGCGTCATGTTCGCTAAGCCCGAAATGCTTTAAACGGCAGTGCCGAGGAAATAAACTAAACTGAACATTCTCGCCAGCCTTATACAGCCTACTGAGTCAACTTTTCTTTTAAATGACCATGAACTCGCTCTTAACTATTCTCAGATCTTACCAGTGTCGTAGACCGATAATGCAGTATATATCCTTCATTTAAAACCATAATTTCCATGCAATATTTATTGAGAGACTATTAAATTTACAAATTAAACATGTAATATTATTCATTTCAAAAAAAAATTATGCAGTATATTTTAATTAGAAATGAATGCATTAATTTGTATTTAATTTTTGAACACAGTATTAGCATATCTATAGCTATTCTAGTTTAACTTTGTTCTTTAAAACATTAAGCAAGATGATCTAAACATAATGCGACTTAAACTTATTCAACTTATCCAAATTCAACTTAACATGCTTTCCTTTACCCTTTTTAAGTTAAAAGCTTCATGTGTGTTGACTGAATTTACCGACCGCGGCGTGGCGAGAGATGTTAACATGCCAGATAATTATTTTACATATTTTGTATTGTACTTTGGATAAATTTAGTCATTTTCTTTTACATATAATAAAAAATATTGTAAATATTTAGATACATTTAAGCATTAGCAAATTTTAGCTTATTATTAAAGTTAAGAAAAACCATGAGATACATCTAGTTCGAAGTAATGCCGCTCCACTCTGGGTTATTTCTGTTGATGGCACCACCATCAACTTCGAATATTCTTACAACCAGTACTAGAAATCAGCTATTTTTCGCTACAATATATAAAATATTCCATCGAATAATCACTGATTACTGAACAAAAAGGAATTTCAGACACATTATTACACTTTTGGTCTTTTTTATACTCCTTAATTTAATAAAAATTCTCAAAACTTAACAAGATGAAGCAAAGAAAATGTGGCCCGAGTTATTTTTATAAAATATATATCAGTCGATGCGTAATTGCATAAAAAATGAGACACTATTTTGGAAATAATTATAAACTATAGAATAGGGCCTATTTGGGAGGTTTCTATTTTTTTAGTCGTGCTTGACTAACTATTTTATTATCTGAGATTGAGATCAATTTTATATGTTTGTGTCTTCATATATGTTATTTGTAAATATTTAAACAACTCCTGATTTCTATTGTATTAGTATTTTAAATTTATATACTTTATTTATTTTATTTAGTTTCTCTTGTTGCAAGTGTTAATCTATAATAATAATTATTTTAATTTAGAATACAAAATGTTTTACTTTTTTATACAAATGTGTATAAGGAAGTATTGTAAACATGGAAATTTTATATTTTTGAAAGAAATATCTTAACTGGAAGTAACAGTTTACTGAGAAAAAGTGAATGAAATGAAATTTGAATTCCTAGCAACTTTTGTTTGAAAAGTATTTTCGGTAAATATACCATTTGTTAAAAACCACCTTTGAAAATAGTTATGTTACATTTACGTTTCTCTAGTTAACACACATATTGATTTTGTTTCACGGTAATCTAGCATCAATTTAAAACAAATTAAAGCATTATTATATAAAATAGATAGTGGAATTATAAGAAAGTCGAGTGAAAACCCGTCCGGGTTTTCTTTTTAATTACGATCATTTTATAGTATTTAAATATTTTCGATTTAATATTAACCAATCTATGCATATTTTCATGAAAATATCACATTGCTAAAGAAAGTAACTGCAATAATGACTTTTCTTATTGAAATGATATTTTGTTGTTCAAATTAGCACGTTTTAAAACGTGATTATGTTAGCAATTGCAACGTATATAATTTCCATTATTTTAGCAAATAGTTTTCTGAAACAATTTTTTATAAAACGAAGTGATCATTATTTATTTACTTACAATTTTAATGTTATAGTCCAATTTGTATTCTTTATAAGTAAATTAGCACAATTTTGTAACATATGGTTTAATTTTTAACATGTTTACTTCTTGAAATATGACAAACAACTGATTAAGATTGCATAAGTTGGCAATCAAATTTGAATGATAATTTAATTGATTATTGAATAATTCATAATATAATGTCCCTTTCATTACTTATTTAATCCTACGCTACTGAACAATGAAAACTTACCTGTATTCGTCAAGGTGCTTTCAGTGAGCTCACAGGTGAATAAATGTTTACCATAATGTATGCAATCTGCATTTCATTTACGATGTTTCGGTTGTGTATTGTATACATATATAATAAATTATTATACAAATAAACTGGAGTAGCCTTCACTCGACTTCCTTATACTTAGATTGCACTATATGAGTATACAACTATTCTAGGACTACATATAATTTTTTTTAATTCATACTACCGTTGCTATGAAACAATATCAATGTAAATGATACATTTTTCGGAAAAGTTTTCAAACAATAAAAGTTACTAGAAATTTAAATATTTATAATATTTTATAAGATACTCATGTTGTCTTCGAAAAACGCAAAAACTGGCACGAGTAAACAAGCAGTTCCAGTTGAAATAACCTATTCAATAATGAGGGTGGCCCGCACTCGACTTTCTTATATGTAGTATTCACTAGAAATATATATCTCAAACAATTACTGTTTTTTCAATATAAAATAGATTAAATAAAAGAACTCTTGGTTGTTTCACAATTATTTTTATTATAACGACACGTGTTTCGACTTTACAGTCATCATCAGGAGTGACTGTAAAGTAAAACGAAAGAAACAAATGACTCATGGTTCATCCGATTTAAAAATATAATTTGTCACAAGTGCAACATAAATAGGATATTCAAGATTATCCGTAACAGTTTTCTCGTAACTGGTATATATTATAAAGAAACTTGTGCGAAATATTAATATCTATCATTATGAACAATTTTTGCATATTGAAGAAAGAACAAAAAATGCATAGAGTAATCATGCACTTCCGGTTTCAATATTCTTTTCAAAAATAGGAGATGCACGTCTAGACAAGTCTTAAGTTTGAAATTTCATAATTTTAGGTTGGACAGTTTTGGTTCTAGAGCGTTCACAGACAGACAGACATATATTCCGTAATACCATAAAAACACACAGACGTCATTTCGAAAATAGTCATATTCGGTTCAGGGAGAGTTAAAATATGCATATTCATTGAAATCTCGAGTTTGAAAATTTTCATGATTATTACTGCGTATAAGAAAGTGAAAAGTAAAAATCCTAATTGGGAATTTTGTCAAATTTAAATAATTATGCAGTTTTTATCTTTAAAAACATGCTCGTGCAAAAAATTAAAATATATTTAATGACAAAAACGTTTTTTACTTAGTACTTTAGTATATATTTTAATGGTAAAATTGGTCTTGGTAATATTTTTACTCGCAAGTTCATTTTACTATATTCAATAATGTAGTTAACTCAAAAGTATCAAATATTCATAAACTCCTACCTGGATATGTAATATGAAGATATGTTTCCTATCATATTTTGGTTCTTCTTACGGCCAATACCCAATCCTAGTTACAATAAAACATTTTTGTTTGTTTGAAGAAACAATTAAAAATGAACTAAATGTCCATAAGTATAAACACTAAATATATTTGTAGGTCCACCTCTTTTAGTTTAAATCCGGATAAAATGAATTGTTGTTATTATATTATGGACTCGATCCTGATAACCAAAGCCCAGTCAGCAGTCATTTACTCAGTTAATTAGTTAATTTTGACAGATTTTTGTTATGTATTGATATTTATGTCAAGTTTATTCGTAAATATTTGTTATAACTGCTCAACTGAAACCGGTCCAGTGAAAAGTTGCTGAAATTAGGGAATTGAAAATTGAAAACGCCTATTTAATGGTATAATCAACATGATGCATTTATTAGTAACATAAATACCTCTTGGAAATGATAAAAATTATAATTATAATAAAACTGCGAATTTACTACGACTAGGCTTCCTCTAATGAGTTTTTACTACACATCATACTTTTGTCTTTTTACATGATTATTGTACATACATACCCATCATTTAAAAATGTATTATTATTACGGAAGTATTCAAAAAACTGTGTGATCTGATATGAATAGAATACAGTTTAACCAACATTCGATTTTTTTAGAAGATTTAATTTTCAAAACACGATAGAGTTTTATTATATATTTTTTAAATGTTTTTTTTTTTTTTATCACAGGGCCATTGGCATATATAATTTTCTATCAGATTGAACTGGTTAACCATATACAGTATAATGTATAAAAGTTGATCCCTACGTCCACAATTCCTGCAGAAATTTCATAGTAATTTTTGATGAAGACCAATAATAAAAGGGGGTTTTGTATTTTAGATAATTCAGTCAGTTATTTAAATATATATTATATACCACTCCTCAACGTTTCAATCACGTCTGTCATCATCAGGAGAGTTTAGTTATTCATATAAATATATGTAACCATTTATTCTAATTATTTTAACGTGCAAGATAAACATATATTTAACATATATTTATATAACTGATTGGATTTCCTGAGAAACCAAACCCCATTTTATATTCAACAGTTAAGAAAACCACCTAGTTACTAAAAAATATTTCTCTAGATCGAATTAATGTTTTTCATTATTTAAAGAAAGAATGTATAGCCAAATAAAACATATTTTGCTTATAAGAAACTCATTTTGTGTTACATTATAGAAAATCGATGACGCAGAGATCCACTGGTTCGAATCAATCCATATATTACATAGAATTAATAGAAATCTTCTGAACACGAGTTATAGAATTTATCGGACAAAAATTTAAACAATATTGTCGATTCTGAAATTTGTTTAGTACCCCCCATGTTTTTGAAAAAAGATGCACAGAATTTTAAAAAATTGATATAATTTGAAAACAAAATAATGCCAATCATTCTTAGGTTATAAATTAAATTATTAATGCTAGTCTACATAATAACTAAAATAATTACAATAATTATGTATAATATATATATAATATATAGCAATAAATTCTGAGGTGTCCCTTTACATAATAAAATATATAAAAGGATAAATATCTATTTAAAGTATATGGTAAAAATATCAGTGCCACTATAATAATCTAGGATCAAAATTTCCGAAACGTATTATCGATTAAAAAAAAAACCCTATGACTGGTACTTCGAGTTCTCATTACGATCTGCCAAAAACATAATAATTGAGAATATTATGATTCAAAACTAGTTACAGTGTATGCGTATATATAATAAAAACCCGTTTCGTAGTTAAATAATTGTATTAAGAAAGCGGAAATTTCCAAAAAAAAAAAAAATTTCGAAATGACGAATGTATTAAATATTCATTATCAAATTAATACTTTATATCCAAAAGATTTTAGTGCTAAGGTCATAATATAAAATATAGGCTAAAACTGTATTTGTAAATTTGCGAGTATTTTTGCTTCAAATAATTAAGTAACTTTCAAAATGTATGGGTTGTATCGGTTTATAGATAAATTAGGCCGAGATTTATTGGGGTCAGTCAAGATCTCATATTTTCAACAAATAATTTTTGCAATAACAAATAATGGTATGGAATTTATGCGAATTTGTAACTGCAAAATTGTACCAAGGATACTAATTATATCAGTGTCTATTTAATTTTTATTTATGATTTGTCTTTTACCCTCACCTTTTCAAAAATAAAAAAAAATCAGTAGGAAATGAATATAGCACATTTATAATGTGATCCAAAACATGACCATGGCAACTGGTTATGAACAAAACTAATAATTGTCGTCGTTTAGGATAGTACGTGACATTCTAGTCATTTCTACGTGACCGCATTACCGATCCCGAAACTTTGCCGTAACTGGTTACGCGGTTGGTTCTGAGGAGTTCTGAACACTATTTAGAACTCAATAATTTAACTATTTAGAAAGTGAAATGATTGTGACACAGGGGACCCCGAATACTCTTAATCCTGCATTATCATTGCTATTCTGCATGTCTCCTTTAAAAGTTATAGAACGTACTTTATAATAGTCACAGTGCTATTGCATGTAAAATTCGATAACGTTATAGGGGAAAGATACAGAATAGCACCATAAATATGGATTAAATACCGCACAAAAAATGGTATAACTAAAGTAAATGTATCTTTAGAAGAACAGAATTACAATGAAAATTATAAATAAAATTTGATTAAACAAAATAACATTTTAGATACCGAGCAATATATTTTAAGGTGCTAGTTTTAAATATAATCAAAAATGTGTAAATATATTCATAAATTTGAAATGTAATTGTTTTAAAGTTTATTAGATATAATATAGAACTCAAAATGCCAGTCTATAGCATTTGAAATAGGGTATAAATTTAATTATTTAATAACATTATTTATATGTTTTTGAGTACCAACTCAACCTAAGACCAATCTTTGACTATAAACATGTGAACACTGCTGGTAAACACATAACTAAAAATCGGACTATTCTGCAACAGTTCGACTACATACAATATATACAAAACGAGCCGTTAGTATGATTTTGGTAGCATCAAACATTGACACTTTTGAACAGGCACCATACTATACAGGCTACTATTGAAATAAAAAAACAAACAAAACACAAAAATTGATATGTAAATTACATAATAAGGTAGGTACGTTTACATTTAATGGCATATTTTGATTAGCTAAATGCATTATTTATTTATTTAATTATTTATTTATTTTTGTTGCAGAATAGTTCTATTTATTAGTAATAACCTCACATCGCTTCGATATTGCATATACATACATTTACAATACAATAATATTTTGAATAATCATACAATTTGTTTATACATGCTGGCGGTTAGCTGGTTGTTCTAAAATCATATCTGATCTTGGCACATATCACTGTAGAAATCAATACCTGTTTTTTAACAAAAGGCACTTCTAAAATTCTTCAACTATCTCTGCATCTTGATTTTTAAATGGGCCTGTTGCACAAAATCTGAATTCTTACTGTTATCCCATGATAATAACAGAATTTCCGTTTATCAACTCATTTTATGAGGAAAACACAAAATAGGTGTGTTGTGACGTCAACGATTAATACTTTCCAAGTTCGCTACTACTTGACTATGTAAAATTTATTTTTTGGTATTATTTAGAATTTATTTAACTAATTATAGCGATTTTTACTTAATTCTGTGATCCTGCCGAAATCCAGGTTTACAGCGCGTTAAAATTTCGAAAAGCGGAATTTTACTAAAAGTGCTAATTTTGCATCGATTGCAAAAATCCACATTAACATCACATTTAGCCAATCACAGCAGAGGCGAATATTAGATGTCATATACTATTAAAATATAAATCAATAACATTTATACTGTACATAGATATACAGTTGTATGCCAGTCCCATTTTATGAGAAATAGAGTGATGTATTTACATTTAATTTATTTTTGTATGTTCAGCTTTAGGCAACAAGACCATTTTGAGAGAAATAGCTGATTTAATAATGGCAGGGCGATACATTAAAAATGTGCGTTTATTTATTTAATTATTTATTTATTATTATTGAATAACTTAAATATTTGGTGCTACAAAGATATCTGCCATTATTTTCATTTGTTTAGGATAGGAATGGATCGCAAACACATTCAAAGACAAACGTAATGTCCTCACAATTAAAAATTAGCACAGCCAGTTTTTACATACTAAAAAAATAAAAATAAACACTTTTTTCAGTCAACACTATAAAATTTATCGCTAATTGTCAACTTTTCACGTTTACAATAGTAAAAGTCTTTTATATTTTTTTATGTTTTCGCATCGTAAGAAATAAAAATTACACAAAATTGTTTCATTATTTGGATAAAAAATACTTATAACTGTATTTTTGTAGAGATCACTTTGTTTTTATGAAAAATGTTCAGTACTATAATGCTGATGTCGTAGACTAGTGCTTTTTAAAAACACATGCCCGATGTGACACTTTTAAAACTTGTTTAATTTAAACCGGATATATGAGTCAGCTTGTTATTTCGGACGTCGGAAGTACCGTAACACTATATAACCTAGCACCCTGAAGACGAATAGAAATATGAGCAGAACTAGTGTGTTCGCCCACAGTGGTAAACTGGCACCCTGCGCTTCTAGGATCGCTGATATGGGGATTTCTTCCGATGTTTCGCATATACTGAATTTTGACTGTTGCGCACATCTACAACAAAAAATACAAATTACTAAGTAATTGGAAAGAACTAACATAATAGGAATTTGAACATGCATACATAATGTCACACATTTCCCATAAATGGGGTGGCAGACAACCCTTTTCTAGCAATTATAATATTTTTTTATACACTTCCCACTTTCCTATTATAGGGGTGGCAGACAATCATTTTCAAGCATTCACAATATTTCTCCATTCACTTCATCTAAGTACGTAAATATATCTGTTGTATCCAGCAGATTATAACTAATACAGATTCTCCTAAAATATTTGATAGCAATGGAATAGAAACTAATATGAAAATATATATATATCTTAGCATTCGTTCATTGCTTTCTGATTTTCACTACTATTTTGGAGATACTTCGGCTTTATCCATTAAAATCAAGCAAATCGATTTTGTCACATACTTTCTGAAGAAGAAAATAAAAACTCACCTAATTGGAACACCTTCGCTAAACTCGACAATTTGCATATTCTGGTAGGCGTAATGCACCATTGATAAATACTGCATCCATTTCAACCAAATGGGTATATTTGTAGCTAGGTAACCACCGAATAACTGTGTCGCTAACGTATACAATGCACTTATTGTTATCGACACTTGCATGTCCATGCAACACGCGCCCACAAAGAAGCCGACACTTTGCGCGACGATGGTGTTGAGTAGCAAGAAGCCGAGCAGCGTGAAGAACACAGCGGTGCTATGAAGGCCCAACATTGGGTATGAGATGAGATGGTATACGGCGGGTAGTGTTACAGTAAGAGGTAGTTCGCCGACCATTTTGGCTAAGTAATACGCGGAAAGACGATACGCTCCTGATTGACGCTCTTTGTTGATTACTTCTCTTTCGGGTGGAACTGGAATTTAATATTTTGGTATTATTTTCGAGTATTTTCACAAATAGATTACAAAACAAATGTCTGTCTTTTCTTTTTTTCGTCAAGCGTGCCGTGTAGAACCATACCATGTTTACAACATGACATGTTATATCTACGTTGTAAATACATCTGTCATATTATAGATATTGTATGGTTCAACACGGCACGTTTTGAGAAATAATTTATAAAAAACTTGTATGATGACAATAGTTTAAGCAACGTTACCGTGGTTTGCTCAACGTTACGGTTATAATTTTTTGTGTTTTCTACGAATGTTTTATTAAATAGTGTGTGATCTTACTGCAAGATCTTTAATACACAGACGCTGGATACATTAAGGAATAAAATATTAAAGTTTCATTAATTTATTAAATACACAAAAGTTTAGAATATATACTACATAACATAAGAGTTTGTATTTCAAGTTCAAAAAGTTATGGTACTAGCGACAAAATCTGATTGAAATTTTATGAACGTATTTATAATCAAATGTAGCAGGGTGATCCACCTTATTAATAAATTGATTTACTCACATGAACTAAGTGCCCCAAAATGCGCAAATAACATCCAATACGTAGTTGAAAAGAACATCCAGCCTTGGATATCATGTAGTGATTCCTCCCGCCGTTCTAGTTGAAACCATAGAAGTCCGGCTAATAACCCTAGTGCTATCGTTTGTACCCAGTTTAATTTCGATAACATTCGCGGCCGTGCTTCTTGAAAATTACGTTGTGATAGAACCTAGATAAACATTAAAATAACATTGTTTAATTATATATTAATGATAACTATTTCACATATTTTGTTTTTAGACTGTGATATTTCTATTATGTTAACTTCAATTGCAAATCCTTCAGCTCTTACCTGAAGAAACCGAAACGTTGTTTTATTTATACTTATTTGTAATTGAAACAATGCAATACCAACAAAAGTGTTGTTGATTATAAATATGCATGAAAGATTACTTACTGTGAACTGCGTCCAAAAACTAGTAGGCCACGAGAAATTACAATCTGATTCGGCCGTATCGGAACTGACTGAAGATGAGGCATGTGATTGTGTGTCGAGCCATAACGTCCGCGCGTCCGTTTCTGCTGTGCTTAAACTTTCATCTATTTCAACAAAATAATATAATTAGTTCATAGATCTATGCCATTAAACACTTAAACTTGCATATTTAAAAAAATATATAAATAAGACTAGCTAATATTGTTTCCATAACACTACAACAACGTAACTTGAAATGCAGGTTTTCAAAAGCAAGTATTTAACATGAAATATCATCAATGTTACTTAGCTTTGACATAAAAAATGTAACCAGAGTAAATAATATTTATGGTTAATACAAGATATTATTTCATATTTCTGAAAATAAGTAAGATCTAGTTATAGAACTAAAGAATTAGATGATATGTATGCATGGAAATACATTCTTTTAAAAATTAAACTACTAACAGTAATAACCAACTAGAAGTGGTTAATGGATTTGGTCATTTCTACTTTCTTATACGAATGTACATAAGGAGTATAGGAAGGATTTATTGTAATCACAAAAAATATCAAATTCGACATTTCAACGCAATTACACATTTTGACCATTTCCAAATGATCAGTTGATAATTAAATTATAAAACTTTAAACTTAAAGGATTGTTCACAGCTAAAGAATTAGTAATTAAACTTGGAAATTATAAGTAATAATTCCAATATGTTGTATGAGCTACAAGGTTAACGTTCACAGCAACAAAATTAATCATAAATTGTGTTGCTTGGAATGTTAACATTGCTTGTCATAATACAAACTAGATTATTATTTGTAATTTTCTAAGTTTAATTACTAATTGTTTCGCTGTGAACAATCCTTTAGATCTGTATAGGACATGGAAGAAAACCTTTTCAATATCTGGAAAACGGTAGGAATTATTCTTATATATATAGTTTTTTTAGATATTAAAATTCTATCAACGTTTGTTAACAAAGTTTTTTCGAAAAATGTACCAGTTACTGAGGATTCGCTTTTTAAAAAATACTTCTTACATGTTTTCATAGTTGCAATACATGTCCCAGCAAACCAACATGTATATATTACATATCAGATACATTACATTTAGAGAACACAGCTCAGTTATATACTAGATATGTATCAGATACATATCTTTATATTGTGTGTTTTCTGGGATTAACCTTGTTTTATAGCAATCGTAGATACAATTTAAAAGAAAATATAGCAATATTATCATAGATAGTGACAGTATAAGAAAATCGAGTGAAGGACATTCCAGCTTTTTTCTTTTATTATTACAAGATAACAAAAACTGTAATTTCTGTTCGCACCAAACTTAACTACGTAATATTACCCAACTAAATATCTCAAGTAAAATGAGTAGTAAGTGATAGTTTCTGAGTCAAGTTATTTAATTGCATAACTAGATATCTCAACTATCAACTACCATAACAATGTTACAGGATTTGGGACTTATCTATTTGTTTCTATTAGATGTTTGTGCATTAGACATACAGTGGTACTTTTTAACACATTGATAACTCAAAGTAACAAAAAATCGAATTACCCAGTTGTAGCATTAAGGGAGTTGCAATATTGTATTAACTTACCATTTGCGTGTACGTGATTTAGGGAGGCGACGGGCGGTACAGGTGGCATCATCAACGGCGGATGATGATGGTTGTGATGATGGTGATGGTGGTGGTGATGGTGATTGTTATCTGAGGCATATTGCGCATGCGCTAAATACTTGTCACATAAGTTAAAATAATCCGGAAGCAGCTCCTGCGGGTATCCGGGCTGAAGGCGAGCATCATGCGACGCTGCAATTATTTTCTCTCGCATTTCAGATGAACCTTTTACTTGTTCCACTGAAATCAAATAAAGATATATTTATACATACATCTAATTCATCTATAGGTTACACTCTATACCCGAATTGGAACATTTTCCGTAAAATTTGCTCAGAATTAGTTTTAAAAATTTGAAAATGCCCAAACCAGAAACATCAATTTTAAAGGATATTGCTTAGTTAGAATTAGGTTAGATTAGGTAAGGTGAACATTGAAAAATAAATGCATTACTAGTATTGTTCAAATCTGTTTATGCAATATCCGTTGAAATGCAAATTTTTCGGACAATGCCCGAAATCGAGTACAGAGTGTAACATAAATATCTGACCAGCACTACTATATAAAAAATTATACAAATTTACATTAAATATTTTGATATGACTAATAACTACTGCTGCCTTGTCACATTTAACAAATGTTCATTTACACCATTCTCTTAGAAGAATCAAAATATACAAATAATATGTTACGTTTGAAGTGCGAAAATCCTCAAAAATAGGTCAAAGTAGCCTATAAATGAATTTGGAATTAAAATAATATTCGATAAAAACATAACAAGTAGCAGAATAGTAATTTGACATTTGGTCAAATTGATAAGGTTAATCATATTTTTACGTTTTTTATAGATTCTAAAGTAGGAAAACTGAATAATAATGTCAAATTTGTTTTTGTTTTCTCTCAATTACATTAAATTTAAAATAACTGCCATTTAAGTATTAAATAATCTTATTTTCATAATAAATTTGCTCACGTTGTATACAACGGTATACTTTTTTTTTTAGATGAATGTCAAGTTCTTTAAAATGACATTTTGCTAAACCAGAACTTTTATTTACATTTGTCTGTGTTTCAAGTAAATTGGAAAAGCTGTCAGTAGCAGTATAACTTCTCTATTCTTATTGTAGTATATTGTAATAATTTAATTAACACATTTCAGTAAAAACAAAGTTCTAGAAAATTATTTACTTATGCAAAGTTTTCGAAGTGACTGAAATAATTAATGAGGAGAGAGATAATAACGAGCCTTGGTAAAGTTTGTCGAAGACCTTAGGAGTTGCAAAACTAAGCATGGATAATGAGATAAAAAGATAGCCTTGTACATTTTCTAGTTCATCTTGAACAATATTTACTAAATACAAATATTTTTGTACGTTCAAGTGCGTAACCATAATTTTACCAACTTTATTCAAAAAGTTTTGGAATTGATTTAATTATATTTGAGATAATTGTCGAGTAAATATTTTGTATCCTTTTTGATTTCATTAAATTTTATAAGATTGTTGATGCATTTATAGTCTCTTCAGATTAAACGCAAATGTTCAATGTACATATAAGTAATTCATTTCTTTTTAAGTTTTACGAACTGCTCAGAGTAATAATAACAAACAAACTGATCTTTAGTGTTACTAAACTAAAGTCTGGCATTTTTATTCTTAAATAAAAATTCTACTTCAAGATAAATGTGCTATCAACGTTATCCCAAAATGTAATAAGATTTCCTCACAATCGAGAATTTCTTTTGCAAAAATATATACCCCGTCACTTTCAGAACGTGTGACACTTATCAAAAAATGAAAACCTTCTTCAATTCTACCTCGACATGTTTTATATTTCTTTACAAAACCTAAAAAAGTTATTTTCGCATCGTTTTATTACAAGACTAAAGTACAAAACATTTGAAACTTATACTTATGTCTACACCATGAAAAAGTTTTAAGAATAAAATGTTTCCACTTACATATGAAGTCTGCAGGGTTATAATGTGGTGTTACAGTCAGTCCTATGTTATTGAAAAAGTCACAAACTTTATTTACGTCGCCGAAATACGCCGTTTGTCCATTGCATAGCAATAGAAGTTTGTCGAACATGTGGAATATTTGCGAGGATGGTTGGTGAACGGTGACTACGACAGTTTTGCCCTCTGAAACGGCGTAACGTTTCAGGGACGCCATGAGACTGTACGCCGAATGGGAATCTAAACCTGATGTTGGTTCCTGCAAAAAAAAAAAAAAAAGTAAACTATCAGCTAGAAAATAAATAGTTTATATTTATTTATATATAAAAGCAAAATAAGCTTAGATTGATCAGTTGAAGTGATATAAATTTTGAAAATTACTGAAAGCTTTTAGGATTACGCCTAGATCCATGTGTTTGTGTATGTGAATGTTTGTGTAGAACACTTTGTTTATATGGTTAATGGCGGGCTCAGGCCTTATTTACAGTGGTTTGAGGCACTGTAAAATTGTGAAATATTGTACATCGAGATAACTGCCCTATTTATATTTAAAAATAAGGCCATTTATCATTATTAAAAAATATTGAGCCACTACAAAATTCAAAGTCTAGGTCCGTCACTGTTTATTTAATAAAACAAATGCTACATTCTGGAACGTCAAAATTAAAATTGTTATTGTATGTTATGAATGTGCATTGTATAATCTATTCAAATACAAAATAGAAGCAGTAAGTATATTTATAATCCTGATTTCTGAAGAGATAACATGATATTGCTATTGATTGATTCACACACAATACAGTGGATAGTATTCTGTATATGATATGGGGATATGGTGGGCATATTTGGTATATTCAATTAGTTTCATATTTTTTTACTTTCTAGGACATTAAGTCTAAAAGGAATTATTGTAATCAAGAAAAATTTCGTACTCGAAATACACATTTTCAACATTTTTGGGATGATATTGACTATTATCGAGATGACATCTATGTATGTGTATGTATGTGTGTGTATGTAAACTTATAAAAGTTTAAGATTTTACTCTTGCTACTATTCTTTTTATCTTGAAAGCGGTACAAGTTAGATGAAAAGTGATTAATATAAAAGTTAAAGATAAAAAATATCTTATAAGTTTTGTAGGCAATGTTTTCCAAAAAACTGTACCATTTCCTGGAAAATCACTGTTGAAATTATTAAATTTATATGTTGTATTCATGGATATCGTATTTACTAAATTGTGTCATGAGAATCGAAATTCTTATGTATGAGATATCTATTTTTGTCTTAAAAATAATATCAATATATTTCATTTACTAAATAATGTTTATGAATTTAGGAACGAATGAAACGTATTGAGCGGATAACATTCGTTATTTATAAATTTGACAGATAAAACAAGATGGTTGTGATAAAAAGAAATGAAATAGCGCTCCATGTAAATTATCGATGAAATGAGATTCGTTTAATAATAATAATTGCAACTGAATCTGTATAAAAATGTAACCGACATGAAGCAAGCAAACGTGCATTATAATTGAGTTGGTAGAATCTTGAATACGTATGTGCACAACATCCGGTCCGAGCAGCTAGTTAAGTTAGAGAGATTGTAACAAGTCTATCCAAAGAGGTGTTGATTTAATAATCGCGCATAGTCACATGAGCGGAAACCATAAACACATCTATTATAAACATAAGCAAACACACATAACTTACATCGAGCAACATCAAAGATGGATTGGTGAGCAGTTCGCACGCGATATTCGCCCGTTTCTTTTCACCGCCCGACAGCCCCCGTTTCATATAATCGCCGATGATTGTGTCTTGGCAGGCATTTAGATCGAGCACATCGATGATATGATCGACGTACTGCATTTTCTGTGAATGGGACAGTGTGTCAGGGAGGCGCAGTCGTGCGGCATACTCGAGCGTTTGCCGCAAGGTCAGGTCGGGAAAGAAGATATCTTGCTGAAGGACGTAGCATATCCTGCGTTTCCACCGTTTGTTCAGTCGTTCGCGGTTCAAGCGTATCGTGCCTGCGTCCAGTTTGACGCGGCCACTCAGGCAGTTGAGTAGTGTGCTTTTGCCGCTGCCCGACGGTCCCATCACGGCGAGCAACTGACCCGGTCGCACGACGCCATTTACGTCGCGTAGTATTGGCCGCGTGCCCACCGACACGCTCAGACCGCTGAACACCAGGTGAACGGGCCGCGGCGGATGCTCGGCGATCAGACATGGGAAGTGTATTGCAGATGAATCGACTCTGAAACACAAATACCAGATATTAATTTCACATTTAAATCGTTTCCTTAATATTGCAACTAGGTTACTTAATTTTGGTCATTCCTCAGAAAATCAATTTAAGAGGAATCCCCATACCCGCTGCAAACATAGCTAAACAAGGTTTCGTCGAATCCTTAAAACTCTTTTATTACAACATTAAAATGAATGAAATTTTTATTTTTCAGATAGCCAATACTTAGCTCTAGCCTTCTCTAGTTTTCGATTTTCATGTTATTGCTTAGATTTATTTTTATATTGTTCTATATTTACCCTATTTTCAAATGTCCATAGTTTTTATTGAGATAACAAATTTAAAAATTCAAAACTAGACAAGCGTACATTGACTATTTTTCTACCGGAATATTCTAAAAGTTTTATTCAAAAAAATGTATTAGCAAGTATTTTAAGGGTCAAACGAACGCTTCAACTGAGCAGTAAATAGCATTGGCTCTTATGGCGCTACGATATTCGTGCGCTTCCCCCTTTACACCGACCTGTAACCTGCAACCATGGGGATTGCTCTTAACTTTTTAATAGAAATAAAAAGTTATTACTTATTTATTTGTACTGGTAACTCAAAATACCCTAAATTTGAGGTTGCTAGTTTATGGAATGACATATTTTATTATATATTTCGTTTAAAATTATAGTAAATAATAAATATAAATCATTTATTTAGCTAAAAAAGCTATACATGAAACATTATAAATATATAAAATAGTATATAAATAATAACAATTTATATTTTAACATACAAATGTTCAACAGAAGCATAGGGGCAGGTACCAATGATTACTGATAGTACCTGTATTTTATTGCTCTAATCAATTATTTGAAATTGTACTAAAGTGGGCAAGCGAATACAAAAGTATTTTTTTAAGGTTTGTTTAATTCGATAAAAATATATATTACATACAATCTCATTTAATTACAGTTAAATACCTGCGTTTTATGATTATCATGTAAATAAATCATTGTGTGAGACATATAAATACATTGGGAAAGGCAACTCCACCATTTTTTCTTCGAAAAATAAAATCATCTAATATATCATTTAATAGTAAATGGGAACGACAGTAACATCTTCACAACGGTTTGAATATAAATAAATAAATATATGTGTGTGTATGCGTATGCGAAAAATACGAATCAAGCAAAAGAAGCATATATATATATATATATATATATATATATATATATATATATATATATATATATATATATATATATATATATATATATATATTTCATATGTGACGCACTCGCAGTTTTGTACCAGTCAGTAATAGAAACTACAAAGAAAAGAAGGTATGATATATCGACTCCATATTCCTCTTTAAGTTAAAGGTTGCACGTCTGAATAAACGAACCAAACTTTCGGCGTTGTTGAACCGCCGTGTTTACGACTGTGTGAGTATTGTTTAAAAATTGTATTGTTTAAGATTGTGTGTGTGTGTGTGTGTGTGAAGTTAGCAGTAAGCATAAGACTGTTTGTAGTTAATTTTATGAGTCGTTAAGTTAGGCCGTGCGTGTACATACGATAAAATAAAATGACACAAACCCTTGGTGTTGCAATATACGTATATATATATATACGATATATTTAGTATAGGTACACCTAGGAGGTATTGCGTTACAAACTCATATACACACGCACCCCCTGAGCGTTGCACTCGGCGAGGCCATTTGAGGTCGTCGGGTCATGCGGGGTCACAGCACGTCGGCTGACCCCAACTCGGTCGGTCACACTGCATCGATCCCATATAACCGAAACACCCTTCACGCGAAAATGCACCCGACTTCTATGACAATATGATTTTCGCATTACTACACCAGCTGTTCAATTCGTATAGCCATTGGGTATGCGCCTATATTGCAACTCTTTTATATTATACTGTACTCAACCATTCACGTTCTTTATATTATATTCTATACAAAAATGATTCTAAGGTTTAGATTTGATGATACGTATATATTGCTTGGGCTTTGAACGAATTCGTTCTTATGGCCACCGGTTTCTTTATGTTTGACCCGATAGGTGGATATATAAAAATAAATATTCGATTCACACATCTGCACCACCCTACATTGGACTTTCTTATTATACGTATATTTTGTAGTATATTTATATTATTTTAATAAACAAACAAAGTGAAAACTCTCATAATATTCAATATTGTTGTTTTTACTTCCTTATGCGAATGTTTATAACGAAGTATTACAATCACGAAAATATTTGAATTGGAGATTTTAAAGAATATACACGTTTTGCCCATCCCTGAATCGTTTCTGACTATTTCCGAAATGATGCCTGTGTGTCTATGATAAAATAATACTTAAGATTGGAATAGAGACAGGAAGAAAACCTTCTATATTTGAAAGCAATATCTATACAGGTAGCAAGAGTTTATTCTTGCTACTTTTTGAATATCTTGGAAACGGAACGATTAAGAGGAAAATTAAAATTTCTGGCAACTATTGTTCGACAAATATGTACCCATTTACTGAGAAATGTTTCATGGTTATCACTGTATTAATTTATAACAAAAGTAATGTAATATTACGAGTATAAGAGAGTTTGGACACTGCGGATTTTTTTTCTTATAAATTTTGACATTCATTGATTTGTCAAAACATGGTATGTTTTTTGGGAAAACTTGTAATAGTTTTAACTTTTATATTTATTAGTTTTTCCCTAACAAATGTCGTTTTCGAGATAGTAATGAAGTTGCAGGACTTTACTATAACCTCCGCTTTAAATTTAGTTTATAATAAAAATATATATACAAGATTCGGTACGTACAACGTCCAGCCGCCTTTTGATTAGAATCAACAAAAAACAATTACTGACCATAACAAAAACCAAGATTGTAATGCCATCTATTACTGGCTAAATTAGTTAATCTAGCCAGCAATCACACTATATAGTTTGTACATTTTTTAGGGTCTTTGCCCTTAAATCTAAAAATATAAAAAATGTAAATTTTTTTGAGAAACAAATTTGAAAATACAAAAATTATTATTTTTAATTAGTTTTTAAGGCCTTTGTGTTATCAATATGAAGAAATCTTATAGACATAAAATATCTTAGAATAATGTGTAGAATTTTTGGGTGTATTAATTACTTTTCTAAGGACAGTATTAAGGGGGGCTTCAAATTTTGAGGCCCTATAACTCGGGAACTATTCGGGCGATTGGATTAAAACTACGAGCGGATTCAAATGGGATGCCAAATAATATGTGTAGCAAATTTGGTGTAAATCGCTCGGGTATCTTCAAAGGAGTAGAGGTCACAAATTTGATCTTACGAGCGAGCGACTAACATCCAAGTAAATAAGTTATATATATTTTTGGATTCAGGGCGACGAGACAAACATTTTTTTTGTTGCATATATCTAACTTATATATACTGAACTGCAGATTTATCAATATCGTAAATACATGTTAGAATTTGGGAAATACCATTAAAATCGCAGGATTGAATTCGGATGTAACCGAATTGATAATTCTGAAAAGTGTATGATTGGATTTTGTAATCATGAAATGCGGCTCGCAATTGGATTAAGGTAATATTGATTTGCGGTTTGCAATGTGGATTATTATTTTTGTCGACAAAAACCATATAAACACTTTGTTATAGAAATGTTACGTATGGATTGTATATAAAGAGAATGTGAATAATGCATATACTTGAATGTCATTCGGTAAATATAAAAAGGGAGTTTAAAAAACAATATTTCAACTGTGCATAACAATTTGTTCTTTAAAATTTAATTAAGATAATTATATATCGGTATCAGCAAGAATCATCTCAACTCAGCATATAAATTGTTTTTATCGTGTTCAGTTGACGAGAACAATTAATTGTACTGTTTTTTTTTTATTATAATTAAAATGGTAGACAAGAGATTACGCTGGTGCTAGATCAAAAGAGTTTCTGTCCCACGTCCTCCTGACAGGACTATTATTTATTCATCTCTGTAGGAGTAAAATGCTTTTGTAGTTGTACTAATGCAAAAAATACGCGTATTTGAAATTTAAAAGGGGACTCAAATAGATTTTGTTAGCAAAATTAATATTCATGACTTCTAATTATTTTAAGACAGGGTCATTTCAACCTAAGGAGGTAGGTTTGTACCAAATGATATTAAATAAATATTAATTACGCTGTGCGTGTGTGTGTGTCAGTATGTAATAGTAATAATCAAACGTTTATTCTTCATATAAAACCAACAATAAGTCGTTGTGTGTACAAAAATACTATAATAATATTTTTCAATTAATAACAATTTAAAATCTAACTTAAATTTACCGACAATATTTATATTCCTAATGCAGTCTGGTAATTTGTTTTATAATTTTATGTATTGTGCGTATGTATGTGAGCACTCTATAGCAGAATCCGTTGAAGATAAAATTATAAAACTTTTGAGTCTATACTTTGTATGAACCTGGAAGAATATTTCCTATACTTCAAAACAATATATAAACTGGTGTTTAAAGTTTACTGGAAACTTTATACTGAGACAATATTTAATTAATTTTGTAGGATATATTGGATAACATTATATAGATAAGTGTTTTGTTTTAGTTTTACAAAATGTTGCTAAAAATAAATAAAAACAATTTTTTTAATTAGCGATTTAATTTAGGTAAATGACAGCCTGAAGAGTTTAGATTCAGATTAAAGTTTATATAACGATATATGTAACACTGCGATATAGTAAAAATTTAGGTTAAAACAAAGAAAAGTTCCAAAATAGGAAGCTTATCATTGGACAGCTATCAATGCGCACCAACAGTAAAACCGATAATGTTCAAACAATGTTTCTATACATTTGACCCAAATAATACCGAATTTCGTGACTACATACATCACGATTCCAATATTTCCATTATTATATTTTATATCATAAATCTCATATTAATATATATATATATATATATATATATATATATATATATATATATATATATATATATATATATATATATATACATATATATATATATATATATAAATTTAACACATTCCAGTATGATACAAACAACAAACGTATGAAATATGTATATAGGGTGTAATAACAATAAGAACAAATGCTATTTCTCGCATTGATATAACATTTTATTGCGCTCAATTTTAGAAACCGTTCGATAATGCCAGACAGTTTTTTTACGTTTTGATACATATTTTAGCATATTTTAATTGACCCTTATGATGTATTCCTAATCTAATTCACAATTCACATACACGTAAATTACTCATTGAATTCTTTAAAAATGTCTGGTCCGAATAAATACTGATTATAACCGTGAAAACGTAAAATAGCATGTTTCATAAAGGATTTTTATGAAATATTATTCGAAAAAGCCTTAAAACCTAAATAATAAATATAGATACACAAGCATTAGCAGTTTTGCCTCTAGAGCGTTCATACACAGACAAACACACATACACACACCTAATTTCGAAAATAGTTTAATATCAAAGATGGTCAAAACGAGTATTTCCGTTAAAATCATAAGTCTAAAATTTTTCATATAATATAAATTTCATTGCTTCGTAAAATATATTCGTATAGGAAAGTAAAAAGCAGTAGGTATACAAATGTTCTCTTTTCTTTTTCAAATAAATTATTTATACGGCAATTGGTACAGGCATTTTTTGTATGACTTTTTTCAAATACTTTCCAAAATTGCAAGAATTTTTAATATTTTTAACTTTAATAAGATTCACTTCTTCTCTAGCTGGTGTAGTTTTCGAGGTATGCAAAAAATAGAACGAGTAAACAAGCACGTCCAGTTGATATTCCCTTTTCAAAAATAAATTTTCCTTCCCGGGATGTACAAATATTAAATTCAAAACATTATATTTGTATATTCAATGGTTGTAAGCGTTCACACACAGCCAGACACAAACGTCATTGAGAAAATAGACAAAATGAATTCAGAGGCCCTCAAAACGGATATTTCCAATCAAATTTCGATTATTTTGTAATCACAATACTGTCTTTTATACATAAGGTATAAGAAAATAAAAATAGCAAATTACAATTCCATATAACAAAAACCATTAGCTATTTAAATCAACATTTACATTTTTTATACAAATATATTCACTGTGGGATATCAACTTGAATAAGAATTAAAATAATTATACGAATACAACTGTGAATAAGTTATTAAAAACTTTTATTGTTCTTAACGACTTTTAAGCGACATGAATTAAAAAATAATAAATCTTTGATCATAACTTGAATATACGCTATGTTAGGACGGCAACATCAAAACGAAACGAAGAACATTGAAACAATGTCAATTAAGTCATCGTTAATTAAAACAGTTGAACATTAACATAAATCAGACGTACTATTACAACTGTTTTCTTAAATTATTAATTACTGACTGCAAATAATAAAAGAACCACATCAGTAAGCAGAGTAAATGGTTGCCATGCCGAACAAGAGTTTATAGACGTACCAAATAATATTACAGACATCATTTGTGAAAGCACCAAAGTCACCAGCTCGCCTTACGACTAATTTTTGAAGAGATATTTATCTAATTATGTTATGCCAATGTTTGATTTATATTACTTCGAGTTTGCGGTGAAAAACAGAAAATTTGCAACAATCAAAATAATGGTTTTAAACATGATTTTAAATTAAAATTTTGTAACATTTAATCAGTTTTTTTTTTATAAAGAGGGATAAGAACAATAAACATTTTTTAATTTATTGTCAATCTAAAAATGTTTACTTTCTTGGATATTTGCGAAATCGAGTTTTTAAAAGAAATACACGTTTTGGCCATCCTTGAATCAATTTTTTTTATTATAATCGTTTTGGAGATAAGCGGTTAATTACTTTAAAATTTAGATACCAATTTTTTACATGATCCTATGCTTTATTAATAAGAAAGTAAAAAAGTGGTATTTAACTGAAATGTAACTTATGTTCTTGATATATTTTTAATTTATTGAATTAACTCTGGGTTCACAATGCATGTAATTTGCGAGCTTCATAATAATTTTTTATTTCGTCAGAGGTCACAGTGCAATCGTTGAACTTGGTTGCAATAGGAAGAACAAATTTAAAAACAGAAGAAAAAATTACATTTTTACTTTTTTCTCCTTTTCTTTTATAATTATTTTTCGCAAAGAGTATTGAACCTGTGACGTCATATATGTCCCATATGGTGATGCACCAATAAATATCTGTTGTGCCCAGTAAAAGATCTTATATATTTGTATATTATGTAAAAGAAAGTAAAAAACAAAGTTAAGTAGTGTTCCTAAAAAAGGTGTCTTATATTCTAATTTCAATGATGCACTCATATATATGAATATGAATATTTCGTATATAATTATACGACCTATTTCTTGTGACTTCTGAACTCTAGAATACTTTAATGCAATACAAGTCACGTTGAGGAAATATTTCGATGTTTTTTCCGCGTAATAATTATCGCATATAATTGAATTTCATCCACAGTATACGTATACGACAACAAAATGTAGGTTAACATGAAATTCCTGTAATTCAGCCAATATCGCCTATAATCTCCGACGTAATTATTTATTATACCCACTTTATTTTCTCGATTATATTTTTGTGTCCGGGTGGCTACACCATAAAGAAAAAAAAAAAGTTCTAGAAGTACGTGACCGCGAGTTAAACATGTCATCATCCACCGCACACATGATAATATAATGTGTGACGTTTTAGGTAATTACATAAATTTCCATCAGTATATTTATAAAGTAGAGATCAATTAATAATAAAAAATTAACCCTTGCAAATTTTGCGCATGATGGACGAGCAAGTTGAATGACCGCTACAGATATTAGTTCCTTATTGAATATTGGCAAATCGGTCGATGTCAAAAGTTCAATAAACTTTCGCGAGTTTATTCGCGTATTTGCATATGTGTGTGTGTGTGTGTGTGCATGTGTTCATTGAAATAGTGGAACAGTGCATTGGCCCAGCCCGAAACAGATCTGCGCCAGCTACGATTATGTTATGCGTTTAGGCGAGACGTGTAAAATGATCCTATAAAAATTACTGCAATTTCGGGGTGCTTGCCACTAGATTCAATTCCCAAAAACAGTTGATATCTCACATAACCAGACGTTTCAGGAATTTTCTTCTCGAACTAAAGATTTTAGACGATATTTTGCGAAAGAAAGAAAATTCTTAAAATTGAAATTATGTACAGTTTCTCAAGAAAAACATTCAAAGTAAAAAAAAAAGCGAATTTCCTACACATATATCTTTGTTGTCTAATATTTGTAATTATTTAATACAGTAGTTCTAAATAATATGAGTAATATAAAGCATATAAAATAGAAAAGATATTACACACATTATTAAAAAAAAAGAACTAGAATGCCCATCATCCGATTCTATAATACTTACACTGTAAAAAATACGTGTAAAATTACAATCATTATTTTTGTATTTTTCCTTAAAAATTAGCGTAATATTACATATCTGTGTAATTTTACATGTGTTCTTCAATTTTTATGTAATATTACCAACTATGAATATATTTTATGTGAACTTAAATAATTCACTGTAAAATTACATATTTTACAGTAAAATTAAATTTTCTATTGCAAAATTAAATATTCAATAGTAAAATTCCATATTCTCGCAGGCTGATCTGTAAAAATACGAAATTGATGTAACTTTACTTGGAAATAATCGGAAAAGTTGTGATATTACAAAATCGGAGTGCAAATTATTAGTTTTTATGTATTTTTACGCAATAATAAAGTATTATAGTATTAGGTACGCAATGCTTTGAAGTTTTTATATATGCATAGTAAATAAAAATGGTATTGTTTATTCATGAATATCAAAATTTAAGGTAGGTATAATATATTCTATAATATATGATATAATATATATATATATATATATATATATATATATATATATATATATATATATATATATATATATATATATATATATATTATTCCGGCCAGCCTACTTAAGTAAATAGAAAACTTTATGAAAACATGAATAATTTGTATATATATATATATATATATATATATATATATATATATATATATATATATATATGTAGACATTATATGTAATTTTAATTCATATCAATGATTAATAAAAAAAAAAGAAAATGACAATGTTGCAGCTTTACATAAAATATATAATCGATGGTATTTTTACAATTAAATCTAGTATTTTCACAATTATCTTGTGTTAAATTACATGTTTGTGTAAATTTGCGTTTGCGTTGTTCTATTGAACAGACGCATGTGTTCAGAGTTCAGACCTGTTTAGGCTATACATGCGTATGGTGCATCATATTGAGCAGGCCGTATATTTGTTTAATGTATAACTGTGAATATATTAATATATAAAGAAGAGGTGTTTCTAATATCTAATTGAACATTGAAAATAGAAGTTTCCTTTTTCAAGTAAGTTAAATGAAGTTATATATTAATTACCATTTAAATTTTTATTCCAATTATGCAAGTAAAATTAACAGAAACTTTCAACATATACATATGTTATTTAACATTTGCTTAAAAGCAATTTACGTTAAACATGTATAATATCTTGTATATTTAGGGTTATTAATTATCTTATTAGAACTTGATAGTTAATTTACAGAATTGTTGAAATTTTACGTTCAAACTGTAAATTTAGGATTGGAAAATTATATTTTACATTTTACATTAGAACAAACTGTTACATTTACAGGGAATATGCGAATTTTACATTTGTAAACTGTAAATTTAGTGTTTGAATCTGTTATTTTATATTTTATCAAAATTTGATGGTAAATTTACAGAAGTTAGAGGAATTTTATATTTTAAATGGTAAATTTAATATTTGAAAATGTTTTTCTACATTTTGTAACTGTATTTTCATATCATATATTAATGCTGAAGATCACATTTACTTTATAAAAATAGATACCAACATCGAGGCACCAGAACACCATTATTCAACTGCTTAAAAGGTTATAGCAAAATACTTTCACGAAGAATTTGGTTTTCCTTTATTTGAAGTTGAGGTAAGATTAGCAAAAATATAGTATAAGTATAATAAAAATTTCTACAGTATTCTTCTTGTAGGAAGATGCACTCAAATAAAAATTAAAGGGAGAATCGGTACAGTCCAACATTTCCAGTGTACCTGGTACGTTATATTTTCAATGCACCTCTTTCATCCATCATTTTATAAAACAAAATAACAATTCCTTTTTTATTTTACTTCCAATTTAAACTTATTTAATTTTTTTTTTCAGGGTCAAATGTAATCTGCCACAATTATATATGCATTGAAGATAATACAATAAATGAAGGAACCGAACATATTTGGAGGCAATTTTCGCTATATTTTTTAATTTCAAAATGAAATACACGAATACACCATAGGATTATTCCTAACAATGGAATTAATCGATTAGATTATATTTGAAAATAAATCCTGACGTTGGGAGCAGAAGTAAATGATGTTGTGTGAGGTCGGTCATATCATTTATTAACAATTTTAATGAAAAAAATTTTAAAATATTTAGTTGAAATATGGATGATTTTTTTGTTCAAAGTTTGTTTTAATTACAATTTTTTGTAAACAAATGACATAAATTAAGTTCGCATAAATGTTTTCGATTCTTTGTTATTTATATTTGTAATAAAAACAATTCAAAAAAATATAACTTGTTAAAATACCTATACTTTCTTCCTCAGTTTACAATTGCAAAAGTAAATTTACATTTTTAAATGTAAATTTACACTTCCATTAAGAATACCATTTCATTATTTAATGTAAAATATACTATATAATCACGGAATTTTACATCTTCAATTAGTAAAGTTACATTTGCAATAGTTAATTTTCCCAGTTACACTTGTAAACGTTTTACATTTACATATGTAAACATTACATCTTATATTAGTAAATTTACAATTTCAAAACTAATGTTACACATCATTAATGTAAAATTTACATTTAGCGATGTATTCCTTTACTACGACATCTGTAAAATTACATAACATAAATCTAGATATGTAAATATACTGTTCAATTTGTAATATTACATTTTATAAAATCCAAATAGTAAAGATACACTGCTATGTAAAATTACTATGATTATCGAGGGTCATGATTAAACCAATGATTATCATTGTAAAAATTTTTTACTGTGTAGTTTTCACTACACTGTAAAAAATACGTGTAAAATTACAATCATTATTTTTGTATTTTTCCTTAAAAATTAGCGTAATATTACATATCTGTGTAATTTTACATGTGTTCTTCAATTTTTATGTAATATTACCAACTATGAATATATTTTATGTGAACTTAAATAATTCACTGTAAAATTACATATTTTACAGTAAAATTAAATTTTCTATTGCAAAATTAAATATTCAATAGTAAAATTCCATATTCTCGCAGGCTGATCTGTAAAAATACGAAATTGATGTAACTTTACTTGGAAATAATCGGAAAAGTTGTGATATTACAAAATCGGAGTGCAAATTATTAGTTTTTATGTATTTTTACGCAATAATAAAGTATTATAGTATTAGGTACGCAATGCTTTGAAGTTTTTATATATGCATAGTAAATAAAAATGGTATTGTTTATTCATGAATATCAAAATTTAAGGTAGGTATAATATATTCTATAATATATGATATAATATATATATATATATATATATATATATATATATATATATATATATATATATATATATATATATATATATATATATATATATTTATTCCGGCCAGCCTACTTAAGTAAATAGAAAACTTTATGAAAACATGAATAATTTGTATATATATATATATATATATATATATATATATATATATATATATATATATATATATATGTAGACATTATATGTAATTTTAATTCATATCAATGATTAATAAAAAAAAAAGAAAATGACAATGTTGCAGCTTTACATAAAATATATAATCGATGGTATTTTTACAATTAAATCTAGTATTTTCACAATTATCTTGTGTTAAATTACATGTTTGTGTAAATTTGCGTTTGCGTTGTTCTATTGAACAGACGCATGTGTTCAGAGTTCAGACCTGTTTAGGCTATACATGCGTATGGTGCATCATATTGAGCAGGCCGTATATTTGTTTAATGTATAACTGTGAATATATTAATATATAAAGAAGAGGTGTTTCTAATATCTAATTGAACATTGAAAATAGAAGTTTCCTTTTTCAAGTAAGTTAAATGAAGTTATATATTAATTACCATTTAAATTTTTATTCCAATTATGCAAGTAAAATTAACAGAAACTTTCAACATATACATATGTTATTTAACATTTGCTTAAAAGCAATTTACGTTAAACATGTATAATATCTTGTATATTTAGGGTTATTAATTATCTTATTAGAACTTGATAGTTAATTTACAGAATTGTTGAAATTTTACGTTCAAACTGTAAATTTAGGATTGGAAAATTATATTTTACATTTTACATTAGAACAAACTGTTACATTTACAGGGAATATGCGAATTTTACATTTGTAAACTGTAAATTTAGTGTTTGAATCTGTTATTTTATATTTTATCAAAATTTGATGGTAAATTTACAGAAGTTAGAGGAATTTTATATTTTAAATGGTAAATTTAATATTTGAAAATGTTTTTCTACATTTTGTAACTGTATTTTCATATCATATATTAATGCTGAAGATCACATTTACTTTATAAAAATAGATACCAACATCGAGGCACCAGAACACCATTATTCAACTGCTTAAAAGGTTATAGCAAAATACTTTCACGAAGAATTTGGTTTTCCTTTATTTGAAGTTGAGGTAAGATTAGCAAAAATATAGTATAAGTATAATAAAAATTTCTACAGTATTCTTCTTGTAGGAAGATGCACTCAAATAAAAATTAAAGGGAGAATCGGTACAGTCCAACATTTCCAGTGTACCTGGTACGTTATATTTTCAATGCACCTCTTTCATCCATCATTTTATAAAACAAAATAACAATTCCTTTTTTATTTTACTTCCAATTTAAACTTATTTAATTTTTTTTTTCAGGGTCAAATGTAATCTGCCACAATTATATATGCATTGAAGATAATACAATAAATGAAGGAACCGAACATATTTGGAGGCAATTTTCGCTATATTTTTTAATTTCAAAATGAAATACACGAATACACCATAGGATTATTCCTAACAATGGAATTAATCGATTAGATTATATTTGAAAATAAATCCTGACGTTGGGAGCAGAAGTAAATGATGTTGTGTGAGGTCGGTCATATCATTTATTAACAATTTTAATGAAAAAAATTTTAAAATATTTAGTTGAAATATGGATGATTTTTTTGTTCAAAGTTTGTTTTAATTACAATTTTTTGTAAACAAATGACATAAATTAAGTTCGCATAAATGTTTTCGATTCTTTGTTATTTATATTTGTAATAAAAACAATTCAAAAAAATATAACTTGTTAAAATACCTATACTTTCTTCCTCAGTTTACAATTGCAAAAGTAAATTTACATTTTTAAATGTAAATTTACACTTCCATTAAGAATACCATTTCATTATTTAATGTAAAATATACTATATAATCACGGAATTTTACATCTTCAATTAGTAAAGTTACATTTGCAATAGTTAATTTTCCCAGTTACACTTGTAAACGTTTTACATTTACATATGTAAACATTACATCTTATATTAGTAAATTTACAATTTCAAAACTAATGTTACACATCATTAATGTAAAATTTACATTTAGCGATGTATTCCTTTACTACGACATCTGTAAAATTACATAACATAAATCTAGATATGTAAATATACTGTTCAATTTGTAATATTACATTTTATAAAATCCAAATAGTAAAGATACACTGCTATGTAAAATTACTATGATTATCGAGGGTCATGATTAAACCAATGATTATCATTGTAAAAATTTTTTACTGTGTATATATATGTATATATATATATATATATATATATATATATATATATATATATATATATATATATATATATATATATTTTTGTGTTATATATATATATATATATATATATATATATATATATATATATATATATATATATATATAATATTGCTTTATTGTGTTTTGAATTCGTGCTGCCATTGCCATGAAATAATATCAATACTTGTAATAAAACTATGGAAACGTATTATGACTATTTTCAAAGGCGATTTTTCTGTAATAGTGCATTATACGAATGTTCTTTTTATATCAAAGTTGCTACAGATTTCAATATCTGTAATGGTAGTAATGGTTTACTCTTGCTAATGTTTATTATCTTGCAAATAACACGAGTTACTGTCAAAGTGATTCATATAAATGTAAAAAATAAAATGAATTTTTTGTTTGGTTTGTAAAAAAAATTGTCGATTTATTTAATCGAAAATGGTTTTTGCAATAAGTATCCATGGTTTTCATGTTTAATGATTCATGATAATCGCAGAATCAACGAATATCAAGATTAAAAACAAAATAAAGCAATATTATAAGAGTATTAACGCTATATTCGCTCACTCGCTTTCTATAATAAAATAATATAAATATACCACAAAATATTCATACATATTCTTTGATTATATGTTCATGAAAGGCCAGTGTAGGGCACTACAGATTTTGCTTATAATAAAATCCAATAAATAAATATATATTTATATATATATATATATATATATATATATATATATATATATATATATATATATATATATATATATATATATATATATATATATATATATATTTATATACATGGATTATATAGGTACATAACAGATACTCAAATTTCAAAGTATAGATATAGATATAAGTTATACATATTCTGTATACAGTATCTGAATACTTGCGTGAAATACACTGTTGATAGCTATATTTTTTTTAGTTTAGGCAGACAAAATGCGTCTACCACAAAACTAACGAGCCTCTAAAAAATTGGTGGATAAGCGCCGCAGACCAATTTGACGTCCAGTTTACGTATTTGCGTTGTACGAGTAATATTAGCAATTTAAAAGCTGGAAGCCAACGTTTTCGACAAGGTTTCTCCTGCAGACATATCAGTCACGGGATCGAATTCTCACTAGATCAATATTCACACACTTTTATTTTCGACTATGGACATGTATCAACGTGCTACTCTCAAATTGGAAATTAATTACATAATGGGATTTCGATTCAATGCACCAGGAGTTTTCAACTGCGTGTACTTTTTATTTTGCCACGAACATCACGTACAAAAGCGATAACAATCGACTGTACATTTTTACGATTATACACATACACATATTCGGTATTGTGTAATAATAATTAAAGTGTCGCTGCTCGCTGTTATATACACGGTTGCGGTAATTATGAATGACTGGAAACATTTTTACATAAAGAAGCATTGGTGCAGGAACCAGTGCCTTACTCGTCTTACGGCGAACTCATTATTACTGATTTATCGATTTCCTTTTCATTCGACATTCTCTGAACATGACTAAACCCACTCTACATACGACATTTCGCTCAATGTCGCACATCTCATACATTCAGTCTGCAGTTTTCCTTGTTTGACTTATGCATTTGATAGAAGTATCAGTGCCATAATAAATACATAAAAATGATCAATTTCAATTCCAAAGACACTCTTTCATTCTTGATCTGCACTACCCATATATAGATAAAATATTCACAGATATAAAATCTAAGCGTTAGTGCTCCCAAACCAAATAGGGGATTTGTGGATGTATATCTATCTAATACTGTTTCTATGTGTTTCGTCTGCCAAATTTTCTCCTACATGTTCTTATCTGTGCTACCGTAATAGCCACTAAAGCTCGTCGTTTTTCCGGGACCATTTTCTTTAGCTTCAACTGATAACACAAATCCATTTAATCGGAACGAACCTGAGTTTCTCAAACAAAGTAAGTTCGTTGACGATATGTTGCTATTACCAAATACTATTAGACATTATTTAAATATTTTAAATTTTCACCACACTGCCGTGTAAATGTATCTTTTATTTCACTAATTAAAATCAATTTATTTAAATTATATAATACGGCAAAGCGTTATTTATTATATACCAGATACAAATATACTGAGCAGACAAGTATAAATAACTGACTGTGAATGAATTATCGTCTCCATCATATTACCAATTGGGTGACTCGAATTTGAAGTATTTTCAATTTTTTAAATGTACAATGATAACAACAATCTAACTACTCAAATACGATATTTGCAAATTTAAACCTGTCAATGAATAGAGACGCGTTTGAACCTGAATGAAGATGAAGTAAATACAACATTAGTTCAGCAGTTATCAAATTATTAGAAATAATAATTCACTTTCTAACAAATAAACAGAAACTGAAATTATATTTTTAATTCGGGTCAAATTGACCCGAACGTAATTTTAAGAGATATGAAATCAATAAAAACGAATAAATGCTTTCTAAAAAGTAAAGAAATGAAATTCCCTAACAATAAGGGTATAGTTTTTACAAACAATTTAACTTCGTTTCGGGTCATATAGACTCGAACAGTGCAACAGGGTTAAGAGGACGATATAAAGACTGGAAGCCTAAACTAAATTTGCATTTTGACCAAGTGGTATAGTCACCCAAATAATATCCATTTGAGTTTCAATTGGGTTAAGTGTACATAATGTATTACGCTTTGCAACAATAGGTTAAAAGCTTGTAAAAAAACAATTTAATCATTTATGTTAACATATAAAAAAAAAATTAAGTGAATTTAAATTTAATAAAAAACAACTATAAAAATCTTGCTCTTCTTCTATATATAAAGCAGTTACAGAATTTCGCAAGGTTCAACGACCTCTGTGGAAAGATGACATACCCAGGTCAGTGGGTCATTCGAACCCAGCCAGAGCTTACAGACATACAACACACGGCGCTCCTACAACAAAAACACAAGCGCTTGTTGTTGGTTTGGTTGTTTCATAAAACAAATATGCCAACAATTTCCGGATACCTTTTTTTCGCTGTTAGAGTCAGCAAAATAAGATGAAAAACAAAGACGTTAAACACTAATCTAGTTTGTTCCAGACAAGTTGTCGGCTGCCTGCTTTTTTAGTAGACCAAATTAATAATTGTCATAGTATTTTTTTTTTGTTCACATCTGCGATAGTAGCAATATAGTTTCTGTGAAAAAAAAATGTGTATCTGGAAGTGAATATTCTTATTCATAATAGACAAATTGACTTGACCTAGAAGAAGTATTGTCTTACAGAGGAATATTAAGAATGTCCTTTCTACGTGGATAAGACTATGCATATGAATCTTGCAAATACCATCAAACACAATGCATTAATTTCATTTCTAGCATTCCATTGGCGTTTATGAAAATCCAACTGATCCTACTTAAGTTAATTCCACATGGAGCATTGCCATCGAATAAACGATGGACCTTACTGCTGCTACATGTTTTGATTGGCCTGTGTATTGTTCGCCAAATTATTGATTCACACAACAGAACGTTCTAAGTGGAATTAACTTTTTTTACGCCAACATATTGAAACGTACGAAAGTGTTTTAATTTAGTAATGTATAAGCACAAATCAAACATTTCAAGGGTTATGTAAATACTAATTTAAATGTCATTAATTAGAAAATAACGCAAACAGCTGGTGAATAGTAAAGCCAGAAAATGTAAACGTTTCTAGAGCTTCTATCATTAACCTTAATTGATACATTTTCGACAACAAAAGCTAAAAGTTACGCACCTGCGTATCAATTTTTTATTATTGTTATGTTGACTATAAAAGGAAAGCATATTACGCGACTGGCCTCACGTGTGTTTATCACATCTAAATCATACATCTAACAAGGGAATAATGTTCTAATGGAATCTTCACATACTAACGACATATGAATATGTTTCAAAATTGACAGTAATTATGAAAATATGGCTACAACTTTTTTTGTAACCTATAATTCTATGAATTATTCTTTTATATATGGTAGTCTAGATTTGCATAGAGGATTCGTTTATGGTGGAATTATGTGTACTTATTTTCATGATATTCTAAAAACCTGGTTGAATAACTGACCATGTTATACCGATACAGAGGTTCATTCAAGACTTGCACTTGTTATAATTGATTTTCCTTTGGCGCAATGCAGATAAAACTAATGAGCTCAAATATGGAATTTACTACTTAAGCTGTTTGTACTGTACGAGAGCTTAAGTATTCAGTCGTCTGTGTGTCACAATATCCTGTGATAAGTTGTGGTTTTCTCAAAGTGAGGATCAAACCACATATGCGCTGTGAGCTGATGATATCGTTGGTATTTCGCAATAGAAACATTAATACATGTTAATTTTCTTATACGAATATATATAAAGAAGTATTGCAACTATGAGATTTTAACAAAAATACAATTATTTTTCCGATTCATGAAAGATATACTGATAAATCGCCTTTGAAAATAATGTTACATTTACGTATTCCTAGTTACCACACATATTGATTTTGTTTCACAGCAATACGCATATTGCAAGCCTATTATACTTTAACAATTTGAAGCAGCCGGTATGAAGTCCTTTTCTTTTGAAAAAAAAAGAAAAAATTGTTAAGAGTTGCCTTGTAACACAACTAGAATGATAGTGGGCCAACTAGTATACTCCGAATAAAAATAATTAAAATGTATACAACTTAAATTATTATATTTTTGTTTTACAAATAGAAAACAACAATACACTTTACAATTTTTTGTTAATTTCAGAGAAATTTTCATTGTACTCTGTCCTCAAATAAAAATGGTAAACAGTTCCAAATTAATACCTAATTATTAATAACAAGACAAATATTGGATAATTTTGTATGTAAAATATGTTAGTTGCCTTGATAAATCTTTTGATTCATGATAATCTTAAGAAATATATTAAAATCTTGCTTATTCTAACTCATGAAAAGATGCCGAAATGTGGAGAGTGAATAAATAAATCTTAAGAATCATTTCAACCATTCAGTCAAGAAAAACAAAAGCTGCTTCATTAAACAGCTGATTCCCTAGAAAGTGGCTAGACACGTCAGCAGAATGGAATTCCTTAGATAGTGTTTAGACAGAGTTTTCTTAATTAATTCCTCCAGTACCATACAAAATGTACGTGATTAATTCACTCCAATGACGCCTAGCCTAGGCAGTAAACAACAAAACAAAAGAGCAAAATAGCTTCCGGATTGTAGGTAAATAGAACACTCGAACTGTTTATAAAGTACAACAACAATGATTCATCCTATATTGAGTACAGTTCGACCCACTCTCGTCAACGGTGCAAGACAAGACAAGACAAGAATGTTGTTCAGAATTTCATGGTGGATAAAACTTAAATCGTGATACATACAAATACGCGGACATGAACACAAACAGCACGGCATCAGCTTAAAAACCATCGGCAGTTTCAGGTCATTCGGCGAATGGAACAAATAACAGCGGACCCACGCGTATTACTGTATCTACCTACTGAAGAATTAACGACGTACCGTATAGATATACAGAACCTCTCACGAAACACAATGACAGCGTACGTTAAGCTAAAGAACAAACCGGAACACGGTTCATAAACCGTGCATGGAACTGGGAACTAACCCGCTTCTAGTCCTTTATACTAGCCTGTTGCACGAAAGTAATGGCGAAATTCTCATATAGTGATAGCGTGTAGTCAAGTCGTCTTACGATGTTAGGTTGGGTTAAGAACTTAACGTTCTATTGTATTTTGTACGGACAGGGAGCTTTTTAACTCTTGTTTCCTCTAAAAATAATGTAGCCACTTTGTGGTTGCATTTCTGAAGATACTAAACCGCATTTGCCAAGTTTGGTTTACATATTATATGGGTTCCCATGTAACGTATTAAGATACATTTATTATTTTATTTTGAAATTGTTACAGAATAAGAAGAATCATCCGCTCACTTGTTAACGGTAACATAAAACCAGGTAATTATTATGATATATGAAATAGAATTAAGTATATTTGGTGAATCTGTCGCACATGTATCGTACAATGAGAAATATCGTTGTTTCTTTGTGCAGTCCAAGTCTTCCGGGGTCCAATGCAATGAGTTCAAGGAAGACTAGTATTGCATGGAGAGCAAATTTAAATAAATGACGAAATATATCAGCTAGTAAATGTTGTATGTAAATGTAGATACGTAGATAGAACGAAACGAGTGACTTGACTAGGTGAAGTGTGTGTGTGTGTGAGGGCGTTAGTGGGATGCGAGTCGGGTCGAGACCGAGAGAGCGGAGGCCGATGGTGGCGCCACGACCACGATATACGGACACGGAGGTAATCCCAGTCACAGGCCAGCACCAGCACGTGGAGGCGATCAAATGATAACTAAGCACCATTACTTGCATTCCAAACACAGACAGATTACTGTTATTTCGGTAAGGAGGTTGATACAGCTATAAATCAGCACAACCACAACTACTGCAAGACTAGCCAGACTATATACATATTTGTACAATGTAATATATCAGTCTTATTGCAGATTTGTCAAATGAAAATATTTTATTTTAGATTATGACATGTATTTGTGTGTGTTTTGATGCAATATTCGAACGCGAACATTACAATATTTTCAAAGGTTTACAACGAAGCTATATTGGTTGAATGCATGATAATCTCAACAATATGTATTTATAGTACATATTGATGCATTTGATGTAAATAATATAATTTAACAGTTATTAATTTATGTATTTATTTTCATTTTATAATCAATAGGGTTGAACTGTTAGGGTATTTGTCCAATCGTAATGTTAACTTTTTAATTATAAAGAAAAAAAAGCAATAGGTATAATAAAAAGAAATCGATTGCTAGGATATAGACGTTTCGAAGTCACTTGGAATTCGATTTGACTATTATCTAAATTATATCTCAGTCGAGGACTTCTCTCTCTCTATCTCACAGAGGTGTGTGTGTGTGTGTGTGCTTGAAAAGTTTCCTCAAAAAATGTACCATTTATAAGAAAGACGCATTTGAAATTCATAGACGTTAGCATAGCAACCATATATGTATGTATTTTATCAGTTCTTATAAAAATGTCTTGTACTGGTCACACCAAATATTTGGTATATACTTTAATATTTTCTATATTATATATATAACTAGGTCGTATAGTTGCAGTAAATGTAGTTATATTAACCAGAAAATGGTTGACTTATAGTGCGTAGTTACGTTAGAAATATAGTGGGGTTGCCCCAATGTCAATCTAGTTGAAGCGATCTGGTTGCAGCAACCAAATCAGTAGCAGTGATGACTAAGGCACTGTGTCGCACACACTCAATCTAGTTGCCACAACAAAATATCTGTGTGCCGCATTCATTCAATCTCAACCGGAACAGTCTAGTTGCACCAACCAGAAATATAGTTGAACAAAAATTTACTATAAAATCTAGTTGCAGCAACCAAATTTCTGTCCTTTCTTTCAGTGTACCAACGTTGATACGTAGAAACTCCTATATTTTCGTAACAACTGTTTTAGCAACTGTTGTCAGGAAATAATATATGGATACATGCCCTAGCAGATGATAGTATTTTAATTTTAACATGGATTGGCATATAACATAATATAACTCTAACACAATGGAGTCTGCCATATCAGCCCAAATTATAATTAATATTATTTGATATTATATTTGGGGTCCAAAAATTATACATTTAGCTAGAATTAAACTAAATCATGACTGTTGTTTAGTTTATTGTTTTTCTTCGCCGTCATCATTGATTACGAGAAGCATTTTGGTAGATAATATAATATCATATTCATTATATCTAAAAATAAACTTTGAATCCATAAAATAAAACAATAATCATATATTTGTAACACAACTCAATTTATCAAAGTAGTAACCTTGATAAAATTGAACTATCCATAAAACTGGAAACTATATTACTACCGTCAATCATAAAAAACTCAAACCACAATATAAAATGATAAAGTAATAAACATGTCCAAAGATATATCAGGTATATAAAATAATCGGTACATTCACATCAAAATCAATACTTTAATAATAACGGGTCTATGAACTATGCAAAATATTAAACATCATATATTTGTTCTTTTGCAATTTCGAAATTCCTCACGAGATTACAGTAAATAAAACTGAGGTTATGTGGTGTGTAAAAATAACGAGAAATCTCGCCTGGCACTATGTATAGTAGATAATGCAAAATATCTTTGTTTCCATTGCATGCGAAATGGTATTAGAGTTGGCATATATTTAGCATAAAAAGGAAGTAAAATGCGATGGGTTGAGTTCGATGCCCGCCGGAGAAGAGTTGAGCAATTGTAAGATAGTATTGGTACTGTACTGAATTAATATTCAATTAGCTAAATACAAGTGGTTTATGAAAGTTAGAATAATTATCTTAAATCTGTTGTTGCACTGACAAATGAAATAGGAAGTTTCAGAAAATTGACTTAAAGAACTCAACCTGTTTAGAATTTTCAATGTTTTCTTTTTGCATATTTTTAAATATGTTCCTGAAACACTAAAGCGATATACAACTTAGTTCAAAAGATACAGAGTATTTTGTGAAGCAGTGCGCCGTTATATACCTAGATCCATCTGAGTGTATAATTAGTTTATCCAATATAATTCGAATATTTTCATTTGTATAGCCTTGGAATAGACAGTGAGTAAGTAACAAAAAAAAAACGATATAAACAACTATAAATCATATACAAAACATAAAACAAGTTAAATGGTGGCGCCGCCTACAGAAATAATCCAAAGCACAACGGATGTTCTTCATACAAGCTGGACCTGATGGTTTACCCTCTAGGTCCTCTTCTAACTGTGTGATTATATCCAAAATCTAATCAGGTCCGCTAATATATCTTATGTCTTAGGTAAAATATTAATAAATATCACTGTGTTTGGGTATTTAAGTAGTTTGACTCACACAGACTCAATGATCATTGAAATAATAGTCAATTTTCACTCAAAACGTTTCTTTTTTTTTCATGAATGTATACCTATCACTTTCTTCATAAGAAATTAAAAAGTTATAGTGTTGGTCATGTGTCTGTACAATGCTCAGAATATTAAAAAACTGCGCCAATACTTTTAGTAATTTTTGTAATGTTCCATTAGGACATCATTAAACCTTTTACTAAAGAAAATGTGTCTTAAACACGAAACCAGGAAATAAATTACAAATATTATGACTATTTATAATAATATATTACATAAAAGGATAAATAAATTTTGAGAATGTCTTTGCCTTACAAACTAGTTATGACTCGATGTAATACCAGTAGCACATTGCTATAGATAAGGTAATTATAGATACCTTACCTCTATACAGTGTATTACATTATTGATCGTACATATAGATAGGTATATGTGCGCTATATACATATATCACATTTCTGAACAGTGCGCAAATTACTGTGTAATTATGTCAGCGGTTCTCAAACAATACATCTATCATTTCACCGAGTGCAATTATTGAGCGTTTACCAATATTATCAGCAAAAGTAAAACAGGAAAATAAGCGTATGTTTTCCTACTTTAGTGAAGAAAATGGTTACAAATTAGATTTAATGTAATAGTCTGAATAATTTAGTCTGGCGCTTTTATAAAACGGTCCTGCGACAAAAACTGGGCTACAATGACCTGCTTTTGGACTTTATTGTCCTGTAACGTATTGCAATGAAGCTAAGAAGTAGTATATGCAATCACAATAGAAAATATCTGCAGTGCCGTAAACTGCATTTTCTTGTTTAAATATTTAAAGAATTAGTATTATTTTCCGATATATTTATATTTTATTATAAGTTTTACTTTATATTTAGTAATTCGTAGATATTAGTGCTGCAGATATTCGATAAAACTGGTATTCGATTATTCGTGGCGCATAGTATTCGAATATCAAATATTCGAACTTTTCGAAAATTCGAACCATTCGAACTATTTGAATATTCGAATAATGGAACTATTAGAATAATCAATTGTTGACACTTTTCGCATATATATATATATATATATATATATATATATATATATATATATATATATATATATTATTAACTATTATAACTATAACTTTTTCTATAACTTTTGCCGCATGAGATAGTAATAAAGTATCAGAAGTTAACTAATTGGTGTACATTTGTTAAAAAAAAGTTTTTGACACGTCCGGGAGTAGAAACTTATTTCTATGACAAACATATCAAGGCAGAAATAGCACATATTCTCCCTTGGGAAATAATGTGCACACTATTCCATTAGGAAGTTTACATTATAAGACCCATTTCTTATTAATTAGAATTGAAACATTCAAGACTTAATTAATTAATTAACATTTATAGTGCATCTTACATAAATTCAATACTGCTGCAGTAACAACATTAGAAATACCTTGCAATGTACATTTCGTATCGAATTGTTTTCCCACCGTTTTAACAGCCATTAGCATATTTATAATTGATATTGTTTGTTGTCATGGCATATTCATGTCAACCTATCTATCTAATACACTTTCCACGCAAAAAGTATTATTCCATTTATTTCTGCTAAAAATAATAGTGGGAGAAGGATGAAGACACAGTGGGTCGACTGCTGTGGCCATATGTGACCCCCGGAGTGAAGATATATAAACAGCCATGCCAATTTCAGCGGGGTCTCGAACCCTAACCGCCAGGTCTACTTTGAATCGGATCTCTAAGCCTCTCGATCTCGGCGACCGGCATTTCTGCAATTCTTGTTAAGGTCGTTTAAAACATAGTATAAACGCCGCGGGAGAGAAAGGTCATTTTTCTTTCGGTGCTTTATAAGTTTATAGCACGAGGACGTAGCACCTTATAAAAAAAAAAGCATTTCTCTCCCTTGATATATAATAAACTATTCTTCCAGGTAACATACAAATTTTATATTTTAAGTTTCATAATTTTATCTTCAACAATATTTTCTGGGGAGTGCACAGGCAAAGTAATACACACAACCAAAATTTACAAATATCGTGCTCCATTTAGGGCTCCTAATTTAGAAGCCAATGTTTTGTGGTTACGCCACTGACGTCAAACACAATTTTAATAGACAAAATCCTGTTATAAGTGTTCTATATATTATCGATTTAATTAACTGATGACTATCGATCGATACGAGATACGATCAAATTTTATAGCGAATAGTTAAATTGAACCGGAAACGCCTAATTTGCATAGCTATCAATTTAGAAACGCGCCCAGCAACCAAACAGAATAACAACTAGGACCTACCACAATGGCAAATACCTACATAGGGCATTCACATTGATTTCAATTCATTGGGATATCCCAATAATACAATGATGTTTTAGAAAATAACACATTTAGGTTCAAGGTTATTTCTTTTATCTATGTTTTTAATTATTGAACCATCTGAAGCACTCTCATGTTTCTTATTGGTAAAATATTATTAATTTTAAAATTTAACAGTCACGATTGCTATGTATACGTCCTTTCCTACCGAGATTTCACACTAGTGAGAATTTATGGTTAACAATGTAATTCACAGGAAATAATTTCTTACAAATACACAAAAATTAAATTTACGCAATTGATATCACTGGGACTATAAACTATTTTTATGGATTATTATTCTAGATTATATTTTATATATTATATAAAAACAAATCAATATTATTATTGATTGATGTATTGATATTGTGAGTGTATGTTGATATTTACTGTCATAACATTAATATGCATTATTATAATAAGCACCATTGATGCATGAATAATTGAAATTGCAGTTGACAGGAATATTTTAAATCAAATGCCTGACATTGTATTACATAACCACTATACTTAATTGAACATTATATTTTTAGTATTGCCTAGTATTTATCATATGTATGATTCAACAAGATTCTCATATATGCTTTAGAATTAGTAAAATTTTCTTAGACTTTGAACAGTTGCAGGATTGATTTTAGTCGACTCAACTGTAAGTTAGCTTAAATCGACTTGTTTAAAAAGTTGGCCAACCCTACTATCGATTTTGATAGACTTTCGATTTTTGCATATTTGACTTATTTCAACTGAACTGTAACTTGTCTTTAACCGACTAATTCAAAAAGTAATTCAAACTTCACCATCCTTACCAATCAGTTTAGAGTCGAAATTTATGATTGTCGCAATAATATCCATGAATTAAATATGATATGATTTTATAGCCGTACGATATATCATACTTTGACTAGTAAAGGGTACTAAGAAATAATTAGTTGTATGTAAATGAGATTGTGGGATAAGTTTAAAAAATAAAACAACAGTCTGAAATGAACTTAATATATTAAAACAGAATTATATATATTATATTTTTTCCATACAATTTATATTGGCATATCATGACAAAGCATATTACAAGACAGTGAAATGTAGAACATAACCTCACATTTAAATAGATTTAATATAAATAAGAGAAAAATCTTATTACTACAGTTTTTCTATGGAAATTTAATAATATACTTAATTAATAGTGATTAGTATATAACGTAGAATATTGTAATGCATACCAAAAAAATGTATGCACTCGACTATCTATATTTACTATTTAGTGATTTGTCACACTGAAAAAAATTAATATTTGAGAAAATATATTTAAAATTAAAAATTTTAAGCTAAATACTTATTATACTTAAAACGTAAATAGTTATGGCCAAAATAAAAAGTATTTTTAATATAACAAGCTTAGGTACAACGCACCTATACGTTGTCGTGCCTAAGGTTCACACCCCAATCAAACGAAACTATTTGTAAAGCAAAAACAAAAATATAAAGTTACGATGGTAAATCCTAACTCGTTACATCGCGAATTTATATTCGATTAGTAAATTCAATTCTATTAAAATATAGGAATGGAACAATTTGTGGTAGTGTTAATTTTGTTACACGAAATTTTATTTAAATTTATAAACCAGATAATGGTTAATCCGATTAAAAATTCTTCGATGTAACCTCATTCGTCGTTTTGTGTAATTCTTTTTCAAGATGAGGTTTTCTTTTTATTGGAGTTATTGATGATGAAACTGATTTTTAGGAATGCAGTCTTGTTTTGTAAAGTGTTTATTCATTCTCGTCGTTTCGGCACCTCTTATGTCTTCCTCAGGAATTAAAATAAGTCAGATTTTAACACTTTTCAAACAAAAGTTCAAATTTCAGTATATTAACTTTTCCAGGTGAAACATTTTTTTTAAATAACACGAGCTTATCTTTCTCAGGATATACAAATCTTAATATCAAAACAACATATTTCTTTGTTCAATGGTATTGGCTGTAGAGCGTTCACAATCAGGCAGGTAAAATAGATATTTTTATTAAAATTTCAAGGTGGATTGTTTTTGTAAACACCATACTTTCTTTTATACATATATATGATAGTAAAAACAAGCTTGTAATTTGAAATGAAAATATAAAAAAAGGTGTAAATTGATTTAAAGTGATTGGTTGCGCAACCAGGAAATCTACAATTAAATATCATATATAGGAAAATTAGATAGGTTGGAACTGAAACATAGAGCACATGTCGACACGATGGCAAGAAAAAAAAAATAGTGGCGGCTTGTAATTAAAAACGCTACAAATAGAATTGAACATGACAACATCATAAAAGCTCGTGTGTTGGTATCGTAAATTTCCTAAGTAGTTCATGTTTATATTCAAAGGATATTGCACTCTTTGTTATTTCTTACGTCAACTCATATTTATAGTCGATCATTTACTGGCATACCACTCCGATAGCACATACTCAAACTATTGTATTCATTTATCATACTCATACCGCAACTCGTCTTATCAAACACTTATTAATTACGCCAAATATTATTGTTATTCGTAATTACAAATATTTATTTTCATCATCTGGCGTTATCAATTTTAGGATATCACGGAACTGTTTGCTTCGATATTATCTTATCATATACGTCAATTTATTTATTTATTTAGATTCTGCAAAAGTCAGCATATTTGTTTGTACATATTTAATAGTTACTAGGTACATGTTAGAGATTTCAAATACGTAACACATATGCATACATATTTCTTAGTGTTCAAGTAAAAAATGTTTTTTAATATCTTTCAATTTTTATTTGTCTTTGTGTGTGTGTGTCTGTTGATAAAAACATGAATACCATTAGTAATTGGCTATTAATTTCTTACATATAATCAGTTTCAAATGAAATTCATCTCATTTAACAACCTCTTGGAAGAACTATAAAACTTTTTTCTACGTTTCAAATGCATTCGTTCACTTGCTTTATCTAGTTTTTCATTTAAATATTGTAAATTACACACCACCGCTATTGAAAACTGATATTACCGATGGCGGTATCACTTTCGCTGTAATAACTTATCTTAAATTAGTACTGTCAACTTGTATTTAAAACACATGTTTTGTTTGCTACAGCTTCTTTTTTCCTAACTCAAAAACGACACCAGTTCAAAAAAAGAATATGTTTCTAATGAGTTGTTACTTTCTTATACGCTATGTGATCACAAAAAATCTACCTCGATTATTAATGGATTTATCCATTTTGAGGGTCTGTGCGAAAGCATATTTCATCCGGGAGTGCTTGTTTAGTTTTGTTTTAAATATCTCGAGAACGACACGAGTTGGAGAAAAGTGAATCTTATAAAAGTTAAAGATATTAAAATTTCTAGCAACTTTTGATTGAATTTCTTTTCGCCTTTGTTTATCTATATTATATTTACATTCCCTAGTTACTACACATATTGATATAGTTTCATGACATGGATATAATAAAATCAAAATACAATAAAGCCATATAACATATATAGTGAAAACTAAGTATAAGGTAATCGAATTAAGGGCAATCCAGATTATTTTATGCCTCATAAAAAAATACGTATACTAGAAAATTGTTTTGAAATTAGTAAGTTTATAAATTTGTATAGTTATGATAATTGCAGGATCAACGAATATCAAAATTTTAAACAAAAGTACAATATTATGAGATTCTTATCGAAATATTCGTTCATCACACTCTACTTGTTGCAATGATATTTAATAATATAGCTGTTATTAAGCTTGTAATGAACTGGTCAAATAAAATAGAAATTGTAGATTTAAATCTATGTTAGTTTAATGTCACACCATCAGCGGATCATAAACGGTTATTTATAAGCAGTGTAGCATCTAGTAGTCCTTAAGGCGTGTAAAGCATGTTGTAACTTGTAACATACAATATCCAATTGGGTACATCCAATTATCCTTATGATTTATGTTGGGTTTCTCAGAAACCACATGCGTAAATAACGAAATTGAAATGCTCTTATTATCTATCTGTCTTTCCGCTTTCCATTTATTAGTTCATATACTATATCAAGCACAGAAGTTGCTTGTACAGACAATTAACTAAAATAATGAATACTTAATACAGATAATACAAGTGCAACAAAGGTGTTCTTATTTAAGGTATTTACCTTCAAGGTCGATTAAACAACGTACTCAAGATTTTTAAATGCCATCCATGAGTATTTGTATAAAGAATACCTAATACTAATTTATTATATTCTATTCCTGCTCGGAGGTTTTTATTTTCTTCAGGTTGGCAACCCAAGGATCATCAAAAATATTAACAGATTGAAAGAAACAATGTTTCTTATTGTAGCTTTGAATTATTTTATGGTCACCATTTGGTGGTTATAAAAAAGAATTCTTATTTAAAAAAATCCGTGCTTAAAAATATGTTTTCTTCTTTGCTATTTGTAAATATGTACATCAAAATAATTCTAAAGTTAATTATAAGGAAGGTTTCATTTTGTAGATCCCATAACTTTGGAAATATAAGGGCTATTGAATTTTGAATACGTTTGGTTAAAATCTTCAGATTATACAAACTCACGACCTAACAGTCTTTGGTAAATACAGTACAACGAGCTAAAAATAATTTTAAGACACAGATAAAAACCTCAATTATGGTGTTTACAAATTGAACAAAGTTGATAATTTAATTGGTTTGATGGGCAGTGAAGCGAGACCCATATATAATTCCAATTTTGTTTCTGACATGCACTTTTACATTACGTAATGATACAAAGTGTAAGCTGGCAGAGCTAATGCATTTTAGGTGCAATTTGAGTGTGGTGTGCGAGTGTAGTGTGCGAGTGCGAGGCATTTATCAGCAGAAACAGGCAAAAAGTCATGGCACACCTCGGCAGTTTCACTTCGTGGCGGCGGCTGAGGCAGTGGGATCAAGACTTCTTCTAATTAATAACATGCACCAAGGCAGTCAGCCAGCAGCGAAGCACCGACCCGACCCGACCCGGCCAACGTACGATATATTAGAGTTACCCTTTTAAGAGAGAAATCGTCTTGGATAACTTTCACTTCTTATAAATGTATATAAATAAATAAAACGGTTCTGTGTGATGCGATCCGATCTGATACCGGTGTAACAGGATCTTAAATCATCGGAATCACTTTGTGGTTTTGTTTTCCGAAACAATTTCTAGTTTCCTACAATCGAATTTACGTTATAAATCATGTGTGCTAACCGAATTTCGTGCCCTCTTTTACTTTGATGCTACCCAATCGATATTAACGAAATTATGTATGTACATACATGTCCACAATATTCTGCACGCAGTACAATACGCCTGCTATAACTTTTAGCTCGCCGCACACTATGTACAAAAGAGCCATACTGTTCGGAGTGTGTCTGTAACATTTTCGGCATCAATAAATGATTACACAGTAATTTGTTTCATGTCTTTTTGATTCTAAAAATATATATATATCTCATATACTTGGACGCTCTCGCAACTTTGTGACTCAATCTCCTTTAAAGGTACCGGGTCGATTTTATCCAAATTTAGTAAATATATAATATGAATGCCCAATTTGTTTCCGTCATATTTTAAATCCAATATCCCATATATTTATTTACATGGAGAGCAGTGGTACGCTAGAGTCGCGCGACTCAAGTCGCTTCAGTCGCGTGATTGGCACCCTAAGAGCGACCAACCCAGATACAAACTGCGAGCGGATTCAAATTGGATACCAAAGAATATGTTTACCAAATTGGGTTTAAATCGCTTCGTAGCTTTAGAGAAGTTGAGGTCAAAAATTTGATCTTAAGAGCGACTGAGCGAGCAACGACTAACATCATATTAATTGTATATATATTTGGATTCAAGACGCCGGGACAAGAACTTATTGCTAAAGAAATTATTTGATCCAAGAATGTTACAGACATATAACCGAATGCTTTAGCTCTTCTGTACTTCGTACGGCGAGCAAACCATGTTATATTTGCAATGACAAATTATTGGTGTCATTAGTTGCTTCTTTTGTTCTTAGGAGTCGTTGGGTATATTTTCTTTAGGGCTGAGATACTACAAAGATAATCTATCCGTTATATTTTAAAGGATAAAGAGCCTACAGTTGATAATAAATAATATTCCAGGAAACATAGATGTGTAGGATACATCGCATTTTTATTACTTGATAAATATAGATCAATGGCTTTTCGCAATATTAGCTATAAATAATTAGAAATTTGTATGTTGTGGGCAGTTCATATAAATAAAATAATATAGTTATTTATTCATTAAACCGTTTAATTGTAATATATTCTAAGCAAACATAAACAAATATGAAATGCTTGTAGCACACCTTGTTATTTAAAAACAACATTGGTAATTGAATAATAAAATAAGATGAACCCAATTAATTATTTATCGGTGACAGATCGCAATAAAAACTGATTACCAGCCTGGAAAAGGAACAGTTGACTAAAACGAACATGGTAAAAATGTTCATTTAACCAGTTTTTCAACGTTTGGAGAACGGACCAATCGTGTGCAGTATCACAAGTTACAGCAGCGCATTTGGGTGCTTGCGGGGGGCTGCTGCTTCACTTTTATGGTGTTCCAATAAAATGTTAACGGTGTTTTTGTAACGTTATCGAATCGAAAATAACGGCTACAATGCCAAAATTTATGTCTGGAAACTCTAAAAAGGTGTTTTTTGTTTTTGTTTTGTTGAAATGATACGCATGCGTTTTGGTAATATAGAAGTAAGTATGTGTGTTTGGTAAATATTTGGGTCAAATGCCAGTGTCTGTTTACAAGCTACTAGTTGGCTAGTGTAGACGCTCTTATGAAAGTTTATGTGCATTAGCTTAATAATTTAGGATACGGTGATCACGTATACACTTGACTGAACGATTGATTTTATGTGCTAAATCAATTTCTATTCTGAACGTGATTACTCTCACGGAAACTTCACTTGCTCGCCTGTGGGTTCAATGGAAGAGAACCTAGAACGCATGTTGAACTCATGTCATGTTAGATACAATCAGTGGTGGCTCGTGCCACTGTACTCCTCTCCTAGTCACGGGTCCTTCAAAATCAGAACTTAACAATATTTTGTAATAACAAGAATAAAGGGTTGAATGATGGGTTGAAGGGAATGAATACGCCCAGGACAGAGCGAAAACATTCGAGAGGTATATTATATATTTTATACATACAAATATCATAAACAAGCTTAGGTAAACCACACCTATGCGTTCAAGCTCAACTTATAAGTATACGATTCGAGCAGCCTTTTAGTTAACAATTTGAAAATTGTTATTGATATGAAAAGTCTTACATTTCTTTGTAGATTTTTTTAAAATAATAATAATAAAAGAATGTTTAGTGCATATTTTATAATTCAAAATTATAATTTTTAATATATTTTATGGCCTTCCGGTTACCAGAAAAAAAAAATTGTCGCATATCTTAGAATCACTTGTAAAATGTTTTAATTATTTTTTATAAGGGCAGTATTAAGGGGAAGTATACGGGCAATTGGATTTAAATGAAATGAAAAATAATATGTGTAGCAAATTTGGTGTAAATCGCTTCGGTACCATCAGAGGAGTAGAGGATACAAATTTGGTTTTACGAGTGACCGAGCGATGACTAACATTTTTGGATTCAGGGTGACGAGAAACAATTTTTGTTAAGATTTATTTTTTGATCCGAGAATGTTACAGACGGCACACGACCGATTGCTTTAGCTCTTTTGTATTTCGTACGGCGAGCTAACACGCATAGGTACAGACACTAATGCCTTCAGCTAGGCAGATAATCTATTTGGTGAAGTAATCTATGTAGGAAATATGTTCCTATTTACAATTATTCTAAATGAAGAAAACCTATTTGTTACACTTATTATTGAAGATGGTAAAATAAACAATAATGAAAGCAATTCTTTTCATGCGAACGCGCAACATAACGCATGCGTATGCGCTACAATATTTTAAAATTACAAATTTTTATTTTTTATTTCAATATTACAAATGTAACAATTTTTTTCCTATAAAATATATGTTATATGTTTTCTATATTACATATTTTATATTACTTGGAAAATTCGCTACTATTTATTACTGTGTAACGTTAAATGCTACAGATATGCACTGAGACTGAAAGAGTTATGTTACCGGCTAAATTAAAATAATATATTTGCAATAAAATAGCGTTTAATTAGTATTCCTTTTCGATTGCTATATAACTAACGGCAATGTAGGTTTATTGTCATAATTTTCTTTATCGTAATTTCCTTGCATCAGCTTTCTATCAAAAGAAAACGATATACTTGGTTTCGTTAATAAGGTTAACTATAAACAAGAATATGAAATGGCCAGGAGCTATGACCGCATTTTATTAGGTTAAGTGTACTTGTACCGTACCAGTATATGCTGTCTTTAATTTGCATTTAATATTTTATGGTTCTATAAATCAATGAAATATTATTTACGAAAATTTTCGTAAGAAGCTTCTTTAAACACCGCCGTTTCATATTGTAGATGTTTTCATCATTAATCCTCACGAAATATACTAAATCTAATCCTCGATTTCCCATCAACACGCCTTGAATACAATGTCATTATGTTGAAAATTTTTGGAACTAATCTACTTATAATTCATAAGTTTTTTTCAAAAATAATCAAGATTAGTTGCATCGATGGTTTCAACCCTACAACGAGCATTTAAAAAAAAAATCTAATATATATATATATATATATATATATATATATATATATATATATATAATTATTTTTTTTGATGTCATGAAATAATAATCAATATGTGTCGTAACTAGGAAAACGTAAATGTAACTTGGCAATTTTTCAGTAAATGGTTCATTTAGCAAAAAAAAATAATGAAACGATAGTTGCTAAAAAATATATATATCTTTAACTATTATAAGATTCACTTTTTCTTTAATTCGTGTCGTTTTTGGGTTATGCGAAATATCATTTGAGTTACAAACACTTCCGGTTGAAATATCCGGTTTTCCTTCCCAGGGATATACAAATCTTAAATTCAAAATATCATATATATATATATATATATATATATATATATATATATATATATATATATATATATATATATATATATATATATATATATATATATATATATATATATATATATTTATATTTATGTTCAACAGTATAGGCAAGAGAGCCTTCAAACACACATAGACAGAGAGATAGACGTCATTGAGAAAATAGTCAAAACTCTCAAAACGGATATTTCCATTAAAAGAACGAGTTCTATTTTTTTTTTCATAAAACTTTATTTTATACATAACGTATAAGATAGCAAAAAAGTGGGCATACAACAAATTATGCTTTTAATCATCGATGTAAAGTTTACAGAAATTCTAGAATTTCTATGAATTACTTACGATTCTGCAGACATGAATCAGGATGTAACATCCATTGTTGAATGATTTAAAGAAAAACGCACATACAAGCCAATTGTTCACTACACATCTAACCTATTAGCTATTAAATGTTTAACCACAGAATGCACACATTTCAGGTTTTGTGTTGACGCACGCCCGGTCCACGCACTACTGGCTCAGCCTACTCTGATGTTTCAACTTGAGTATCTAACTTTAATCTTTTATAAATAATAACATATAAAGGATATATTATTCAATGTTATACTCAGTACACTAGAAATCTGAAGTGTTAGAAGTGCTCGCCAATTCTAATCGCTTCCGACGAACGGTTGAACCGGGCGGCTTCCATTATATAGGCATTTACGTAATCAGGGAGATGTGACCCTAATTGTTAACAAACAATTTACTAATTCTTAGAATTTAATAGACAGACGACACATGATCAAAGATTTTAGCTCTCAAATCGTACGTCAAAAGTTTTCATAAGAAAGTCTTATGCTGGCCACAACAGATATTTAACTACAAACAATTTCATCGTGAATTTTTCAAAATTAGCAAATTTTCTAATTTCTAACTGAAATAAAAATTCAAGTAATTCAAGCAAGAGATATTTTTAATAAAAATATACTAAAATATCCAACTTTAACACAATTTTTACAAAAATATGTATAATATAGAAAATATATATATTTTTTTTTATGATGGCTATTTCTATAATTTGTTTAAAATGTGTGCAACGATTGCTGCAAAACAATATCAATAAGTATAATAGCCATGGAAACGTAATTGTAACAGTTGTTTTAAAAAACAATATTAAATTTAAATGGTACATTTAAAAAGAAATCGAACAAAAGTTGATAGTAATTTTAATATCTGTAACTCTTTTAAAAATCCGTTTTTCTTTAGTTCATGCCATTTTCGAAATATACAAAACATTGCATGAATAAACCATTATTTCCGGTAATGCTATTATTTCTAAAAATAGAAAGTTTTCTAAACGTATACAAGTCTTAACTTTAAAGATTCAGATGTTTTACAACAATGGACTTAGCTTTAGAGCACATACACATACACACTTATTAGACCGTTTAATAACTTTAATTGAATATCAATTATTTTTCACCTAACTTGAGCCGTCTTCAAGATAATAAAATAGTAGCAAGAGTTATATTAAACAAAACTAATAAGGAATTTTAATATTTTAAGCTTTCGGGTTATATGCATTTTAAAGTTTCACAATTTTATCTTCAATAGTTTTAGTCTGTAGAACGTTCACAAACACCACACACACAGACAAACTTTCGAAAATAGTTGGATTCGATTCATGAAAAGTCAAAATGTGTTTCCGTTTAAATCTCGAATTTGAAATTTGATTATAATATTTACAATTTATATCCGTACCTACTATAAATTAAAAAGTATATAAAACGATAATTATAGTATTATTTTTAAAACTACCAAATAAATTTTGAAACAGAATGATGTTATAATAACATAGTCGAAGTTGTACCGTAAAAGGTATATAGAAGTATAATGATACTTGTAGTAGTAATACAAAAGTTGTATAAGTAATTAAATTATGAAGGATAAAAAGGCAAATGTCCCCCAAAAGACAAAAGTTAATGTGCCGATGTAAACATACTTATAAGACTATGTTATCACCAGTTCATATACCCCACGCCAGTATGTGTGAGTGTGTGCATATTTATTTTAATATCTTTATAGAAGAAGACAGAAGCGCGCACTCAACAGTGGTGACCCCATTTCGGTGTAGTCTCCTGGTGTTCGCCAACTCCCATAGGTTGTTGAACTCGCGACGGCGAAATCAAAACATACGCTATAATTCTCTACTGCTGTCCTTTTGTCATATTGTCCGCACATTATAATTACAATAATGGACGCCCTAGCACTGCACTATTCTATACCTAAATAGGGACACACTCTTATTAACCCCATTTCACTGCATTGTCTTATCAATTATATGTTGTGAAACACTATTCGCTAGTCCCGTACAAGTTTTAATCTATTTAAAACAAACCTCCTTTTATTTATATCGAAACAATTGGCGATCAAATGTCAAATGATGTAAGTTTGTCTGTTTAATGTTATTAGTTCGTCGTACGGTTGTACAGCTATAGTATTTTGTCGTCTATCTGTAACATTCTCGGCTTATAGTAGCATTAACGATTTTTTGGGGTGTGGCCAAAAGACCAGCAAACAATTATTATTAATAATCATTTTATAATAATGTAACGTAGGCACATGCGTTGAATTGAGAGATCGCATGATTGCAACAAACAAAATAATGTTGCATACATTTTCATAAAATATATGTAAGTCACTCTTTACTCACGGTGTGCCTGAAACATATTTTAATGCAGGTAATGATCAGGGATTTATTTTTCTTTTAATTGATAACTTCATCATTCAAAACATAAAATGACTGTAAATTTTAAAATTCAAAATTTTTATTTTTATACTTTTCTTATGGCACTAATTGTATGTTTTGAGTATATCAAGGAAATCTACAAAACTTATATTATGTTTTTATATTATAAACAAGCATCAGTGCTTACAACTCGCCGTGCCATCAATTCCAACAATCAAACAACATTTTAAATTGCAATATTATAAATATTAATAATATTTTTGACTTTCAGATTCACAATCTGTAAAAACGTTAATGATATAACATTTTTTGATATATTAAAAAAATATTTGATTCTTTATTTTTATTATTATTTTTTTATAGCCCCTGGGCTCACAATTTGAAAAAGCTTTGTCGACATAAAATATCTTAGAATATTTAGTAGAGAATTCTATATTTTTTTTAAATTGACAAAGGGCAGTATTTAGGAGTGCTCCAAATTTTGGGGCCCTATAACTCCGGGCCTGTATAGGCGATTGGATTTAAAATGCGGCAGAAACTTCACGGGCGTAGAAATTATATGTATATCAAATTTCATTAAAATCGGCCCGGCACCTTTAGAGGATATTCGACCACAAAGTTGGTCTTACGAATAAGCGACCGAGTGCATTCTTTGTTAAGAAAATTTTTCGATCCGAGAATGTTACAGACACATGACCAATCACTATTCTTGTAATATCGGCGATCTAAAATGTACAGGTTAGTAAAAAATGTGTCTACTGTTCAAATAAATAATTTATATTAAAAATATGAAATCGCGAATTAGAAAAAATGACTTTACGAAATAAGTGTCGTGCGAATTATTTTGATTTAAAATAAGAAAAAAATCCTTGGTTGTTACCTTCATTAAAATATGTTTCAGGTACACCGTGTACTGTAACGTTATGTTAATAGATAAAAAAAATAGAGAAACATGAATTTTTGTATCGGTTACAATTTCAGCTATATTTATTCAATGCAATTTTTTTACAGTCGCGACTGACATTTTGACCTCGATTCAGGTCAATATATTTGGCTCCTATTTTAGGCGCTTAACTTTTTATGAATTCTAGGAATAGAAATTTCGCTAACGAGAATTTTTTTAAGTATGGGTTTCCGGGGTACCACTATAACATAAGGTTAACGTTTAATGAGGAGCTTAAATTATAATATTTATACATAATTGTTTAATGTTTTATTACTTTCCTAAGAGAAAATTGATAACATTCTACATTTTAGATGTTTCAAAATTACTTCTAAAAAGTAATTATAATGTAACTAAATTCCAATTGCAGTTAAACAATTAATTATTACAATTATGTTGAATAAAATGTTATTTATATACATACCTAGCAATTAATGTATTATACGTACAGGAATGTTTCTTCTTTAACCATTCGTTACTTAACTGGCTCACTATTCCAATAGATATCAAGTAAAATTTAACTATATTTTATATTAAACTTAATTTATCTTTAGTTTAAATTTTAACTTACTATAAATCTGTAAATAGAAATTATGACTTTGTTTGCGCAAACTGCCAAATAAGTAATACGTAAAAGTAAAAAAAAAAAATTGATGAAATATAGCTGAAAAATATCAACATACATAATGACTAATTTCGTTAATCAACATTAATTTTTAGGAATTAGTCACGAATATATTGTGGCCATTCAACTCACGCAATCAAAATGATAAACAGAATAATTGCAGTTATTATTACAATTACATTGCAAAACCGCTTTTAAATATTCTTTTTTGTACTAATTCAGTTAAACCGCCCGAAATTAAATTGTATTGTCGGTATTATTTACAAAATAATATAAAATATATAATTACCCTTGTTCTGTTGCTTATGATTTGGCTTAGTAATAACACAGACTCTGCTTACCTGCAAAAGAAAATAAATTATTAGTATATGTATTTACATTATTCTGTGCCATAAAATGAAATGTAAATATTTAGAAATACTAAACGTATAATAACAAAGTTGTTGACAAAGAGGTAGATAGGTAGGTGGTACTATAATGAAATTAGTTTAAAATGGAGCTAAAATTCTCCGTGTTATGTATATAAGTAATTGTATATTTACATATATCGGTAAATATTTACCGCAGCATCTCAATTTCGTTTATATATAGGTTAAGTAATCGATACTTTCTATCTTTGTTGACTTTTTTATTGTCAATTTCGATAATTCAATCTTTCACAACGTTTATCTATACACTTATTGTATTTAATATAGAAATATTTTATAAGAAATAGTAAACGTACCATATTAATTATGTAGTAATATATAGTTTAACTTGGTTTTTTTGCTATTTTCAATTATTCATATAAAAAACCTACTATATCTTACACTGAATTTTCTTGTACATATACAATATGTATTGCTCACGATCTTGCGGAAAAATATACAGCCTGCTCTGAATCGAAGTTATTTCTGTGAATACATTTTAAATGTCTTTTTCGCAACGACTTAAAAGATTTTATAATTTTGTGTACCGGAATGTGTTGTTAACAAATTTACACGTCCATAATAGCATAATACACACTCGCGTCAATTATAACCAACAAACTTGCCAGCACACCCTACAATTACAGTCTTACGACTTGCACAAACGATATTCTTGATTGCGAATATTTTATTATTGAATTGATATTCCGATCAAACATTTATATTATTGTTGCATTTTTGCGAATATTAATAAATAACTTAGTAATGTGGTAACCATGTATACAACTTATACATATATTAAATTCAATAGTGATTCTTCAGTAAATGATACGTTCTTTAAGAAAAATTGTAAGAAAACTATGTATCTTCAACTTTTACATATTGTTTAATTTTTCTAATTCGTGCAGTTTCCTAAATAACGGAATAATAGCAATTGTAAACCCATAAAACTGTTTTAGATCTTGTTTGCATAAATAAGACTTTTCTTATGGACTGTATACAAACTTCAAATTGAAAGTTTCATATTTTTATTTTCAACAGTTTCTATAGATCGATTATTGACACACACACACGCAGACGTTTTCGATATTTGTCAATTTCCGTAAAACTTCCCGTGAATTATATTTCAAGATTACAATAAGTCCTTTTAGACTCGAAAAAATTATAAATACGAATATTCTATTTTTAACATAAATTGACATATTAATACAAATATTTTGTTGTTTATATTATTGCGTATTTCAATGATGTACATGAAAAAGGTAATTATGACAAATAATGCCCTATATTTTCGAATTATAAAAGCCAACTTATTTTATTCTTTATTTGTTGTACACACTGACAAATATGTTTTTACTTTAACGACGTGAATAGTTTCATAAGTGGAATGTACTGTATATAATAAGACCCTCATCTGGTTTTTATCTTACACTGTAATATCAAGTAGTTTTGAACGGGACATAATATGAAATAGTGCCAAGGAGTTCGACAGTCGTAGCGTATTAGGAAATGTCATAATGATGTATTTTTATTTGCAACTGATAAACAGAATTCGCGATAAATTCTCCTCTATATAAATAGTATTCGTATATACTAATAAAAGTGCATTGACCAGCTAGATAAAATTTGCGCAAAGTCTATTCACTCGACTTCAGTTCGGTGGAATTTCGGTGTTATTTACATTTGTTATCATACAATTTGGCAAGGACCATACCGTTTTATATCATGTTATATCATTCCTACCTCAGGCTGGGTCATTGAACCACAGTTTTTCGTGAGTTTCCACAGATATTAGATATGTTGGACGATTTCACTTTTTTTTATTGTTGTCTAGGGAACGAAGATAAATACAGTTTTTATCGTAAGTAATGAAATAATGACAAGGTTTTTTTTTTCTTGTATATTTCTAAAAAGCAGCGGCATCTATTAAAGTTGATAAATGTAATCATTAGATTAGACTAAAAGCCGAAATAGAAATACAAATATACGCATATTTGGATTTTTCTTTCATAAAAGATTCGATAAACGTTATGGGAGATCAGGATTGATTTTTATAATTCTATTAAATTTTTACCTGTGATTACTTCCGTGTGTCGGTAGGTTTTCCCGAATATTCCGGTTCGCCTATTTAGGTAGACAATCACATATATAAACTAGCACCAATGCCTCCAGTTCACCATACTACGTGCTAATAATAAATCTCGGTGCAAAAGAAACCTTTCGAATTTAATAATTTAAGAAACAACACGTTTAGTAAAAAAAAAAATTATATTTATTGTGTTGTACGGATCATACAAAAAATCGATTGCTAGATTTTATTGGATATAACAGTTCCGTGATACCCTGAGTATTTTTTCACTGTTTTGCCAATGATATCTGTCTGTATGTGTGTGAGTAAAATTACTAAATGCAGATCAACGAAATTTTGTAAGCGGGGCCTTTAGTTTTGCCGTTTTATTAGTATTACCAAAATTCAAAATTAACGATATCAAAGATTTAAATAACTGTACCACTGTACGTACGGCGAGCTAAAAACACGTATTTGAAATTCATAGACGTTGTCATAGATACCATATATCAGTATTTGGAAGTTAGGAAAGTCTTGTGCTGGCCACAACAGATGTTTAATTTGAATCACGAGTTCTGAATTAATATCATTGTTGTCGAATTCCAAAATCCTAAATGTGTGCGATTCTGAGCCAGTCTATAGGTCTATAAGGAGAATCAGTAAGATTTTGAAAAAAGCTGCAGTTCTTTAATGGGGACATATTTTAGTATTATTAATTATACATATCATGTATTATGTTCGATATATCTTAAAGAATCAGTTTAGAAATGATTTGCAATTCAATTAAAATATATATTACACTATCAATATTTTACGGATTGTACTTATAGATGCATATATTTGCTCAGAATTGCACCATTAATCTGTTTGCTAAATTGAATCTGTTCTGCGATTTTATCGTTCGGATACTGCATTTGAAATAGCCGAATGACAAGGTCGCAAAGATCTAAATAGAGCACAACAATTTGTATTACTGAGCGCAGCTTAAATACGAAATTTCTAAAATGTCCGTTCAAAACATTACCAAACACAACAACAATCATGTCTTTATAGTAAAAAGTAGAAACTGCGTTTGCTTAATAATGTTGTGATGTTAAAAACTTCAAATCTAGAAAAATACGATATTACTCAATCGAGGCGAAGAAAAAAATGACTGTATGCTGTTGAGTAATTTCCACATTACCACTACTTCGCCAGCCAGGTTCAACGACCCGCAAGGGAAGGGGAAGTATTAGAAAGAAAGGGAACACACAACATAACACAGGGCCAAACAATGACTCATACATTCGGTGGAACAGAGACAGAAACAATATACATATATATATTCATACGTTATGGCTAGAGGAAATGAAAGTTGTATTATCTTTTTCTTTTAAGACAATTATTTATGAAATCCATGGTCGAGCCTAACAAACAATGCTGTCAAAGCCCTTTAAACACAATAAACAATTGTTTTAAAATACCCTCATTACTTATCAAACGGACATGCGCTGCTGAAGGTATGTATGTATATTTGAAGACAATTATGCCTCGGAGAAATATTCTTAATTTATCTTTGTGTTGCATTGAAGTTAATGTTTTGATCGATTACACTTGTGGAATATTTTCCAATAAAAAGATTATGCCTGGAAGCAATGTTCTAGTAATTATGTTGTTATGTTATTTCAATTCATATTGCAATACATTACAAATCTATGCTTTTGAGATTGACATTTACTTCATTTACCGGTGGAGCATATTGTTTGGATACACTTAAATTGTGGAATGTTTGTTAATGCTAACAGAAATATGCCTTACAGCTAACACTCTAATAGAATTGATATTTCACCAGAATGTGAGTTTCAGACAATTTGCTAGAAAATATTAGGTTATGTTTGAAGATATCGATATTGTGGAATGTTATTATGTTACCAAACAGAACTATACCAGAAGAAGAAGATTGTAGACATTGTTATTATAATAAAATATAGGGCCCGTTTTCAAATCATAATATTTTTAGCTTGTTGAAATAATTTTAGACAGAAATTTGTTTCATGTTATCTTGATTTCGATAATGTATATAGCTCATATACAGTCGAACCCAAAAAATGCGTTAAAAAAATTCGATTTATAGAGATTCTTTAATTTATACTGATGTATAAATTAAAGAATCTCTATAACTCGATTTTTTTTACTACAGAATATACAAATCTTATCCCTGAGTCGAATCTGACATATTTCGAAATTCTCAGGAGTTTATAGAACCCCTTACTGTAAAAAGTTCATTATTGACAAATTTTGGGTGTTTAAAAACGATTTAGATGCGGCGGGAAAAATAGTTCAATCAATAAAATTTTGCATAACTGTGGTATAAGCTCAAGCAAAAAATATATAATTTTTCGTTTAAAAACAAAGAAATCCGGACGAGTAGTTTTAACGAAAACCCCTTGGCTCAGTTTGAAGAACATGGATTCGAGAAAAATGTAATGAAAGGTTTAAAATAAAATAACTCCTGTCCGGAGAGAGCCGTTTTTCCGCCAGTACAGCCGTTATGTGGAATTGGCAAAAAAATGTATAAGGAATTCAAATATCGCAGAACAGTTTCACAGCAGTAATCTGCACACTTTAAAGTTGCGAAAACTGAAAAAAAGCAATATGAAAATTGTGACCCAAAGAAGTAGAACCTGCCCTTAATAGATTATAGAATTAATTCATGATACAAATATACAAAGCATGTCCACGCGCAGCTCCATCACGGTAAGCTTTAATAGTGAGTGACGGATCTCACTAGGCACACATGGCTTACCGCTTGCGTGCGTCCCAGACCGTTAGCGTGCACCAAACTACGTTGCACGCCAGAAAGACGAGTTTAGGTGGACTACACCATACATTGTATATATTCATTCAAATTATTTTTATTAGAATTAATATTATATATTGTTGTATTGACTAAAAAATTGTTGTCAAATGAACCAATTATTTTTTGAGTGTACTAAACGTAAAATAAATATATATGTATGTAGGGAAATAAGTCAGAGTGGTAGTAGGTTAAAGAATTTCCTTATTTATTTAATGTGAAAATTGGATTCTAGAAAGATCAGAGCCTAGCCTAGAAACGTACAACGGAATAAATACCTAATATAAAATGAAGATTTATTTCGGCTTTCGACAGTTGTTTTTCCAAGAACTCATCTAACCAAAACAAATCAATGACCTCTCAATGACCTCCACTATAAAAGATTGGGATCAGTCCGAGTTGTTTGACTGTATGTGTGAGTTTGTTGTCGTCATGAAAACTTTCACCTTCCGGTTAACAAATAGATAGGTAATAGTACACGTGTATAGCCTTCATGCTCATTGCTCTGCGTTTTAAACATTTATTATTGTTGTTTATTTGTTTTTTCTTTTCTAATTATATCACAATATCTTTAACCACTGTTCAATGACCCCACAGGTGCAAAATCATAAAAAATCAAGTACCTGTATCTAAATTATAAGGTTATTGAGAAAATAGATAAAATAGTTTTTTTTTTTATTGATTGATATATGCGAAAATTTGCAAAATTTTTAATGTTGTCCACAACACCTAGATGAATGTGTTTTTATGTATTTATATATGTGTAGAACGCTTTGTATAAAATGTCAAAATTAAAATAATTATTTTGAATATGGTTATTAGAGTTTTTTTGCTGAATAAGCTATTCAAATACAAAATAGAAGCAGCAAGTAAATGTATAATCCTAATTTTTTAATTAATTCAGACACATGAAAAGTCGTCCCGCGCCAAATGTCAAATAAAGTTCATAATATATAAAAGAATGAATAATGACCACAATTTTCTTTTAAATTAAATTTTATGAACTTGATTTGGTGTGATTTTGTTCTCAATTATAACAGTGATCCAATTAGTAATCACGAATCGAAATTGCAAAAAGTAATCAATTGGACCGTTTTAAAACAAGTATTTCAAATTAAAATTAGATGCCATATAAGAAAATCTAAATAAACCAATATTTTAAATAAAAGCACGGTTAGGCTTACATGATAAATTGTCAGTATATAAATAATTATAACTAATGTTGGCTAAATTGTTTAATATTGTAATCATTATTTAAGATTGAGAATATTTCATCTCATTTGTTCAACAATATGATTTGTTGTAAAATAAAACAAATATGGTTGTTTCTCTCTGAGAAGCAGCACCGTTGGTGCGTTTATTTTAATTTAGTTTTGCAACAATAATATAATACAAAATTTAAAATGAATTGTAATTTAATACATTTATATTAAATTTGTATTTTAAATACGTATACCTACGTTTCACATTTAAATTTTTTAAGTTAGTTTAATGAAACTCAGATATAAATATGTTGCAAATTTTAAACAAAATTCGTAGACAGCTGGAATTTGGATTAATGCGTTAATTTGGTCGCTGTGAACGTTATCATTGTTTGTTATAAAACAAACTAAATTATTATGTGTAATTTCTATTCATGATTACTAATTAACTAGTTTTGAATACACCTTTACTGTTTTTCGTGATTACAATAATAACAATTTTCTTGTATATTACGTATAAGAAAGTGCAAATTCCTTGGCCAACTAACTCTGAACGAAACGCGAATATTGGGAAAATGTAGTTCATGTACTCCGATCAATTCCACATTATAAATTACTTTGTGAATTGAGTAAAATACTTTATTATAAGTTTATTTATAGAACTTAAACATAAGTCGGTCAAATAATTATTTATCCATAAAGTGAATGTTAGTGTGTTTGTTTATAAACAATGACAAAAACAATTTTTGATGGAATCTTTGCGTGCCTATGCATGATTTATATCCACAATTGTTTCTTACTCAACAATGCTAGATTGCTGCTATATGGTAACCATATTATTAAAAAATTGTATTCTACCTAGCACATAACCTAAATTCAAATAATAACATTTACCTATAGGCTTAAATTTTTTATTACTATACAATGATGAAAGGAATGGTGTTATTTTGATTTGTATATGTTGTATTAAGTAGTAACAAGATTGGCCAAGTAAATTATTGACATGTAATACTTACATGCACTCACATAAGTCCTGAGTAGGCGGTAAAAGAAATCTTTTAAATAATACTTAAATTATTCTACGAAACGATTTCTAAAACTACAGATTTTTCAAGAAATAATATCTAATTATTATCTTATGTCATTTACAGCACACATGATTGACCGTGCAATAATCAAACCAATTCCTCTGATGCAAACATCTTTTTATGCGATTATACATTATTGTGTGACGATTTTGTCTATTTTTACTTCGTGTAGATTTATATTACCTATAAAATTAATTGAGCGATTCTCGCGCAATGAAGTCAATAGTTGACAATCTATTAATTTTTGTTATGATTGGTAACATCGCAACAATTAACAAACATGACAGAAAAGTGAAATACAGTCGTGCATCAAATAAAAAGAAACTGTTGTGGCCTTCACTCGATTTTCTTGTACTATCTATATTTATATTGCTTTATTTTATTTTCAATTTGTCCTACGATTGCAACAAAACAGTATCAATATATAAATGGTGCATTTTGGAAAACACATTTTAAACATAAGTTGCAAGAAATAATATTTACACATATTACGTGAAAATATCTCGTTTCATCTTCGAGATATTGATAAAATAGCAAAGGTAAACCATTACTTCAGGTTAAAATATTCGTTTCAAAAATAGGAGGTTATATTGATTATTAAATTTTATTTCTTAACCGATTTTATAGTTCTAAATAGAAAATAAAAATGGCTGCTTATACTTACAGAATTTTGATTTGTATGAATAAATATTAGTATCGTATTTCATTCTGCGCGACAAAGAATGTTAACAAATACATAAGTGGAATGTCCATATGCAGTTCTTAATAATCTACTAACAATGTATTGTTGCATAGTTCTAGTGCCCGTTTGACATGAGTTATATGTATTTTCAATTAATAATGACAGCTATTAGACTAAATACAATATAAGTTTATATTTATTGTTTTTCCTACTTAACACCAAGATTTATTAAAGCAATATAATTTTTTTCGTATACTTGTACACTTTGGGTGACCTCAAAAAAGGAAAATTCCCCATTACAAGTGGCAACAAGAGCACCATTTCGAATATTGTTTATTTTCGAATTTAGGTTCATAAATTCCATTGTCACATTGTGTACAAGTCTCGAGCGCGTTTTAATATTATAATTTCTCAAAGGTGTTGTTCAACTGCAATAAAGAAAATCCTATTTCAGAAAATTGACAAATTTATTGCACGAGTCTTCTTCAGGTTTCAGTATACTGTGCGATTTATACTTTATTGGACGTAATAGATATTAAATAGGAATGTACTGAATTTTCTAGAGCTAAAACTGTCGGACGTAAAATTGTGAAACTTCAAACTTAAGACTTGTATATGGTCTAGATGTGCACCTTCTATTTTAGAAAAGAATATGCAAACCAGAAGTGTATGCTTACTCTGTATTTTTCTATTTGTCTTTTCTCCAATATCACTAGAAAGGCTGCACATATGGCAAAAATAGTTATGTTCATAATTAATAATATTAATATTACGCACAATTGTTGTTTGAAAAGTTTCTTAAAAAAATGCACCAGTTACGAGAAAACTGCTACGGAAAATCTTAAATATCTATATATGTTGCCATAGATACACATGTATGTTTAATATGTTTAACAAATCGTATGAAATACGCCTGACATAAGTTTGACAGGGAAACAAAATAGACTGAAATAATGTATAATTGTCATTTTTTTTTTTTTTTTTAAGACAAATAGATCAACTGAGAACGTGTTTCACGAAAACTAAACGAAATATCAACAATCCAAGAACATGTGGTTACAGTGGAGGTTATGCGCAACGCAATGCTGCCAACCAATATTCTGTAAAAGTAATAATAAAGTTTAAAAAAATAAAGTTCGGTTCTTTTCTGAACAGACCTCGTATATACATATTTTCAGAACCAGCGAGAGAAATGAAATTTCTATGCAAATTTTATGGTTCCTAGAATGCTTACAGACTCCCGACCGAATACTATAGCTTTCTTGCGTAATGTGTGGGTCGAGAAAACATCAGTTTTATATATGTGGTTTTCTCTAATGCCCGATTAACAAATAGTATAATTCAGATTAAATATTATTTTGCAATCAATATTTTCCGTGACTGATAACAATTTGTCTACTAAAGAAAATTAAGCGTTTCACCAAATAACGAAATTGAAACGTCATCGGTTGGTGCTTAATATAACAAACGCGTCTACAACAGTGTAGTGATGAGTTGTTATGCTCGCACAGAAGAGAAACAAAGGAAAATGTATAAGCGCAGACTTGAAAACATCCCAATCTATCAAAAAGCGAATCATTTATCATCGCCAGGTACCCAATTATAGACAGCGGTATGCAAGCAAGAAACTAACTGAGTAAGCGTCAAAATGGCGCCAAATATTACTACTACTTCTTGATTACAATAAACAACTCGAAATGGTGCATTCCAAACGTACACACCTTGCTATTAAGATTTCTCCGCTTAGACGGTGACACTGTTTGCACAACAGTTTATTACTAAAATCCCTAATTTATTAGTATTAGATATTAATATTAGTTTTGTTTGTTTGTCTTATTATTTCTGATCCATTCAGTAAGTGAACCAATAACATCGTACCTTTGTGTAGTGGACTGTTTATGATCAAAAGGTCACAATGGAGAATATCGGTGGGCACTAATAACTGACGCGAGTGTCTATTATGTAATTATGGACGTACACATTTCCTTACAACACATTCCAATACAAAACATTATGACATATTTTGAAAATATTGGTGAAAAGAGCACATTTAAAATGTATTTACTTTGATTGACAAGCACTGTCATCACACAAACATGTGTTCTATTCGGGGCGGACTGTGTTTTATTTTTTCTCTACTAGATAAGCAATAAATCATGATTGCGAATACGAATAGCCTATTTTATTTCTCTATTTTTAGCATCAATTCTACAGAAGTTACACCGAACGATTATTCTAGAAATGTTAGCAAATATATCCTATAAAATTAATTAATTATAGTCTCATTTACTATAACTTTTATCACTATGCTTTTACTAGGTAAACGACACCCATAAGGCAGATTCTATGAGGCAAATTTTAATGAATTTTCTAGGAAATATTTATTAGTATATATAGAATAATCGTTTGGTCTTCGTTTTGTAAAATTGTTGCTAAAATTTAATCTGTAGTCAAAGTACTATATACTTTAAAATAACACTAAATTTTAACTAGGTAAATGACAGGCTTAAGGCAGATTCTATGAGGCAATTTTTAATGAATTTTCTAGGAAATATTTATTAGTATATATAGAATAATCGTTTGTTCTTCTTTTTGTAAAATTGTTGCTAAAATATAATCTATAGTCAAAGTACTATATACTTTAAAATATCACAAAAATTTTACTAGGTAAACGACAGCCTAAAAGCAGATTCTGTGAGACAATTTATAATGAATTTTCTAGGAAATATTTGTAAGCATATGTAGAATAATCGTTTGGTCTTCTTTTTGTAAAATTATTGCCAAAATCTAATCTACTTTGATAACATATGTAATTAAATTTAGAGTTTATGATCCTACACTATAAAATAATATTTAGAGGTCGCAATAAATTTTGAAGCATACGGAACATAATTTTAATAATCCCCTTATCTCTAAGTTCAACGAATTTCGAAAAGCTAAGAAAATAAATCATATGTTTTGATAAACATTTCTAAAATACTGAACAATAGAATTTGACGTGAAAAAATGACAGAAAAAAACCTGCCAGAATATAAAATAACATCTTAAAGAGACTAGTCATATTTATTTGGAAAGTAAATAAATCCTGATAAGAAAAAATCAACAGAATATAAAATAATAAAAAAATACAATAATTGTTCGTATCAGTTGTCATCTTTTGACGAATGCCTTTGCAAGGGTACAATAACCTTATCCAACACACACAGTGTGATGTGGTCTATCTCTTGCGTAACTCGCAAACTTTGTATTTATTTTGTTTGAAAATTGTTGAATCTGGTGCGGATTCATATATAAATATGAGTGGTCGCTGCCAAATAACTGAGATGTTTGTAATTTTCAACTTGAATGACTGGAAATTCTTACTAAAGGCGAGTTTACAAAACTCAAACATCAAATATTCAATTCAACATTTAAAGATACCAATAATTTCGAAATCGACCAATGCATTTTGGAAAATAATAATATAAAATTTAAAGTTGAACGTTTGTATATATAACCCGAAAAAGAAACTTCATATTGTGAAAACAAAATCTTGCTGCTTATTCATTATCTTGAAAACTGAACGAGTTAAAAAAAGAGATTCTTATTGAAAAACAAACTTTGAAAACATTTCTTTAAAAATAGTTTCAATTTTCTAATACTTCCACAATCTATTAAATATAATAATACTTTATTTTGTTTTTAATTAATGCTAAGTGCTATGTGTTTATTATTCGCACAAAAGGTTAAATAAAATAGTATAAATGTATCACAAAATACTAAGCATATTTTTTGATTACTCGCGGAAGGGTCATTGTTGCAGGCTTTTAATGAACAATTATAAAAAAAATTATAAATGAAATTATATAATTTTTCAAACGGTTTCACAGGCAACACATTCTTTTTTGCGCGTTGCTGTGATCGGGAATATTTATGATCTGTTCAATTTAAAGTTTTGTTTAGGACTCGCAGTTATTTATTGTTATTTCCTGATGTTAGCTGAAACGGAGCACACACAAACATACAACGTACAACACAGAATACAACACAACACAGCGCCGGTGATTAAAACTGTTGAAATCGTGTAAACAACATAGACGAAAATATTTTGGCACAGATTTCCTGTTGTTGCTAACGCAGTACCGCACCTAGCACAAACTTAGATCTTAAACATCAACACCTAATGACCGTTCTTAAATCTATATTCAAATTCATTTGTTATTTTTACATTTCACGAAAGGTGCAATGCATAATCCAAATGAAGGTTTATCTATACAAATATTGTATACAAACTAATGTTTTGTTGTAATTCTGGTGAAGCTAATTCCATATTTAACGCAGGCAACAGAAATACGTACGTCGTTGTCGACATAAGATGCGTTTATTGGCTGTTCTGAGAATGGCCTTGAGAACGATACGCAACCAATCCGAATAGTTCTTTTGTGCATTCTGCGAGTTTTTTAGACGATGATGAAATGATCGAAAACCAGGCGTATATTATTCATTCGTTCGAGAATATTCTGCCAAATTAATTAATAATTTCAATACTATATTCGAAAAATTATATTTTAATGGGTGAGTAGGTCACCTAATTCAGACGTTGTAACTGGAAGGGTTTGAGAAAAACAATTAATTCTCTTGTATAAATATAGATAAATATTTCATATTGAATTTTACATTTTCAAACAAACAAATAATTATATTATCTTATTTGTGCGTCTTTTCCAAGGACGTGGAACGTAACTCTACATTGATAATTGGTTTCATTTACGCCGGTTCGGTTCCCGTAAGTTCATTTAGCGTAACTGCGGCGTAAACTTGCGTTTTATTCCAAATACCTAAGAATTCTATAACTTCTATTAATAAGAAGTAAATTTGTAAAAGCCGTGTACATTAATTAGCAATTTTTCGTAAATATTGAATATTTGCCAATATCCAATATTGAATATCTTTATAACAATCAGAGAACGGTGTTAAAGGGTAATTTTCCTATATTGATCAAATCAATCGTAATATTAGTTCGTTTCAATTTGGAAAACCCGTTTTATCAACCCTTAAAAACGATATAATATTGTAATTATAAAAATATTAAATATTTTCTAAATCAAGATTCGGTACGTACAACGCACCACAGCGTCCAGGTCGCGTTAGGTCTCCCTCCTACTTCACGCTTGGAATTAAAATTGAAAAATAATCGTTTTTAATTATTATGACCTATGAGAATAATATAGGGAATTGTAATGCCATCCATTGATGCCTAGATTAGTTAATCTGTCCAACGGTAGATGGCACTTTATATTATCTTTTATTATTTCTTTAAAGTATTTGTGCTTAAAATCAGAATATATGAAAAAAGTTATAAATATAAAAAGTCTTATATATTTTTGTAGATTATTTTTATTAAAAAAAATTATTTTTAGATTATATAGATAAAAAAAAATTGTGCAAATTTCAAAATTCAAAATAATAATATTTAATAATTATTCTCTGGCTTTGGGTTAACAATATGAAAAAATCTTATAAATATAAAATATCTTTGAGTGTTTTAATTATTTTTATAAGGGCAGTATTAAGGTGGGCTCCAAATTTTGGGGGCCTATAACTCGGGAAGTATACTGGCGATTGGATATAAACTGCGAGCGGATTCAAATGGGATGCCAAATTATGTGTGTACCAAATTTGGTACAAATCGCTTTGGTATCTTCAGAGGAGTAGAGGTCACAAATTTGGTCTTACGAGCGCGCGACGACTAACATCCAAGTATATAAGTTATATATATTTTTGGATTCAGGGCGACGAGACAAACACAATTGATAATGATTTTTTTTTTGAGCCGAGAATGCTACAGACACACGAATGCTTCAGCTTCTTTGGTAGCTAAAAATACTCAATATTTACGTAAAATACCAAATTTCTATATAAATTTAGCTGCATTTTATAGGTATATATGATTATTTGATACTGATGAAAAAAATGATTTTGATTTAATATTGTTTGAAACATGGAAACACAGGTTTACAAATATATGAACAATTTTCCAATGATTAACATATTAAGCGATCATTAACAATGCTATTCAGATACATTAACAGTCACACACATACGCACACCTACATTTTGATTAAAGTAAAACGGCGTCATATACGTAGTTAATCAACTTTCGCGCACGCACACTCTCGCACAGTCGCACACAGAGCAGCGAGCAGCATGAGCCAAAGCGCGATAACACGGGGACAAGTGATTCCGAACGAAGTTGATTCCGGCCGTTGACCTGCTACAAGCATTGCGGCCAACTCGCCAGATGGCGGGGGAATGACAACTGGGCGGAGCCAACGATGCGGCACCAATCACAATCGGAGATTTTATAGGAGTAGAGGGGATAAGAGCAGAACACGAACAGTGTGATGTGAGGCAGTCAGTCAGTGAGTCAGTCAGTTGGTTTAGCAGATTTTGCACATACAAACATATTATTCGTAGCTATATAGACACATTCTTGCACTAATAACATGGTTACTACACAATTGATTCCAGGCACTGAATCAGTATCAGTTCCTTGACCAGACGTTATGATCAAATGCCGTTAACTCTAACTCTACTTCCTATATCGTGGGGCTTGGTCTGCTGCCATGACTAGACATTAGACAACCTAGAGAAGTACAACAGTTAGCCGTGATCATTTCCGAGATCGTCTTTATGCGTTCTTACTTCGTTGCACACCTATTTCTGTCATTTCAATAAACCTTTGTTTTGTCTATATCGTCATCATTTTGTCAAGAAAGGAGCGGATTGTCAGATAACAATAGTAGGCTAGGCGACATAGAAAAAAAAATAAGAAAAATATTTTTGAAAGTTTACCCTTCTGCCTAAATTTGAGCTTAAATTCTACTATTGCCTCGAAACCATATCAATATGTGTTTAGGGAAACATAAATGTAATTTAGCTATTTCAAAAAACCAATTTTTACGTATATAATACAAATTTTATACAAAAATTGCAATATAAATTCAAATATCGTTAACTTTTATAAGATTCACTTTTCGAGATGTGCAAAACATGATACGAGTAAACCAGCACTTCCGGTTAAAATATCTTTAATTCAAAAATTGTTTTCTTTTGCACAATACACAATTCTTATATCCAATATAATGGTAATGACTGTAGAGCGTTCACACACACATACACACACTAGAAACAATAGTCAAAATGGTTTTAGGGACCTCAAAAACGAATATTTCCATAAAAACTTCAAAGTTGATTTTTTAGCTCGCCGTACGAAGTACCGAAGAAGCTAAAGCGTTCAATCGTGTGTCTGTAGCATTCTCGGATCAAACAATTTCATTAACTCGTCGTCCTGAATCCAAAAATGTATATAACTTATATACTTGGATGTTAGTCGTCGCTCGCTCGTAAGACCAAATTTATGGCCTTTACTCCTCTGAAGGTACCTGAGCGATTCACACCAAATTTGGTACACATATTATTTGGCATCTAATTTGAATCCGCTCGCAGTTTAAATCCAATCGCCTGTATATTTCCCGAGTTATAGGCCCCCAAAATTTAGAGCCCCCCTTAATACTGCCCTTATAAAAATAATTAAAACACTCAAAAATTCTACTAAAAATTCTAAGATATTTTATGTCTACAAGATTTTACCATATTGTTAACCCATTAGTGCGTTTTACGCGTACCAAATCTTGTTTTTATATAAAATATGCAAATTTGAAAAATCTAGGAGCGCACTGGGTTTAGAAATTATTGTTTAATATTTTGGGTACCTTCATTGGGTCAACTTTGAATGCAGTAAAATTGTTAAATATATGATATTCTCAATGAATTTAGAGTATAAGATCCAGTGGCGTCGGTAGGGAGTAGGCTGAGTGGGCACGGTAACAAAATTAAAATATCGACATTTAAAACATGCACTAAGGTTCACATCGGATAAAGAACATTTGTATAAAAGTCATCTCGCAGAAATACTAATCCGTATAAAGACCACACCGTATAAGGACCACAACGTATAAAGATCATTGTGTATAAAATATCTTTACCACCTTTCCACGACTGGTTCATTGTTTATTATAATTCCATTTTATTCATGTTATTAATGTAATAAGAAATGAACAATTTGCTAAAAACACAGGAAAACGAGCAGAAAAAAACCAGCTAATTTTTCACTAATTTCTAATTACCGAGATTTTTGTACAATTAAATATGTCTTTGTTCTACAACAAAAGATGCATCGGTGACATTGAATATATAAAATGCTGATCCCAATACAATAAAATTAAATGTGTACAACAATAAAAACTGACCGAGTATAAAAAAAATCATGTTGAACCATCCGAAAAACAGATATAAGTCTGCTGCAAAACAAATAAAATTAATTTTTATTTCTAGTTTTATGATGGATAAAGATGATTAAAAGATATGGAGTGTCAATAAAAAATTAAAAGAAACACAGATATGTTTTTTTATTTCTGTTTGTTCTTTAACCACATTACGTTAATATACATAAAGTTTTGTGAGTCATTATTAGAAACTAGAAACCCAATGAAATAATAAATTAACCAAGACCAAATTTTTATTATTCCCAATTTTTGTTTTCAAATTTAATTAGTATTCTCAAAGTGATAATTGTAGTAAAGTCCTTGAAATCGATAATAGAATAAAATACATTTTAAAATATGTTATATGAAAAAATCTTCAGTGGCCTACACTGGACTTTCCATTATTAATTTCCAAAGATTTAGATCCTTAAGGATTGTTCACAGCGAAGCAGTTAGTAATTAAGCTTAGAAAATTACAAATAATAATCTAGTTTGTATTATGACAAGCAATGCTAACATTCCAAGCAACAAAATTTATCAAACATTGTGTTAATTTTGTTGCTTGAAATGCTAGCATTGCTTGCCATAATACAAACTAGATTGTTATTTGTAATTTTCTAAGCTTAATTACTGATTGTTTCGCTGTGAACAATCCTTTACATTTGTCCAGTAAATTATGGTATACGTTTCTAATAACAATTTCCCGATTGTGAAAAATTATATACACTTTTAAGATTTTTAACTCTATTTATAATAAAATTAAGTGTTCATGCTGAATAATAGAAGGCATTGCGTGTATTTTGTGCTCTATTTTAATGTTAGTTTTAATCTTGTCAAAACCATTGAAAATTAAGTTACACCAGTTTTGTTTAAATTAATATAAATATATATTCGGAAAATAGCAAATAAACCAAACTTATAAGGAATTTTAATATTTCTAATCTTTATATAAATCCTTTTCACTAACTCGTGCCGTTTTAGAGCGAATGAAAAAGTAGCTAGAGTAAACTTTTACTACCAATTTAGAATGTTTTCAACTAGAAAATAATCATACTCAGAGAAGAAGTTTCCTTTTATTCGTAATCTCATTGTATTCTAATTCTAAAAGCTCAAATACTTCCGGAATTAAAATGCTATAAGAAGAGGTTATATTTATTAATAACTATTTTGAATAAAACAAGCAAATCCATAATTAATTGCATCTTTTCTTTTGGTGTATGTTAAGTTTCTTCTTATTTAATCTAATGACAATAAAAATAATTGTGAAATTTCAAACAATTCATTGTTGAGTCGTAAATCAAAATCGCGTAAATTCTATAGAATAACTCATTACAATAATATGGATATAATTGCTTAAGAAAACCGTGATTATGCAAATGTTTCCTGCTTAATGTTTATATGTATTATAGGACGGACTGGGGAAGAGACCAAAAGGACCAAATGTGTTCATTTTAGAATAATAATAGAAAATATTTTTAAACAATGATTGGGACAATCTGAGTGGAAAATATAAAATCCACAAATAATTATATAAATATGATACGATATAATATAATTATTAAATTTTTGTCAAATTGTTCCAGTCCGGCACTGGCTATTATTAAAAAGGTTTATTTTCCAACGAGACGGAGACTTTGTAGTTGTGCTAAGAACTATTAGATCGGCATCACTAATCTTATCTATACTTAAAATAATATTTGCATCTTCCAAAAATAATTTTATCATTTTTCCATTTCCTTGCACGAAGAAGTGAGAATAGGTCACATACACTAAATTCATTTATATTTTTTATATAATCGATTAAAATGAGAAATTTGTTTACACAAAGTCGCGTTGCATAATAACAAACAAACAGATAAAAACGAATCACATGATGTATTGCTACAAAACACACATATACACATTGAAGTAGAAATATACACACTCTCTAAGCAAGCCTTATGCATTATTAATTAAATAATTATTCACGGTCAATTTAAAAGATAATAAATGTTAAACATTACGCATACACAGACAAACAAATGCCGAAATGAACTGACATCAATTCGAAATTAAGATATATAAATAGTACGTCTACCTCGTACAGATAACATCGGCACTTCTTTTACAAATTTGTAATCTTAGGTGTTAAAAGCACATTCGGTGTATTTTGTTTTATTTAAATCGAAGCGGCATTCATGGCATTCTCTAGAAAGGTGTTTTGTTAAATGCACTATTAGCAAAATTTCAACGTAATCGTTATGGGAAATGGGAGGAACGCACCAAAACAAATATGCCTACTAAAGTTTTAGTTGATTTTCAGCCTTCTAATTAATTTAGTTAAAACAACTAATAATATATACACTTATTCATATTTTAAAACATTTCTAATATTAGTCGTTCCATCTAAATGAATTAGAATGTTGAAAATTAACGAATACTTGGGTTGGTTATTTTAATCTGTATTTTCTGTGTATATGTAACGCTAAAGTCAAATGTTAGTATACGTTGTTCAGTGAGAATTGCAACGACCTTGACAAGGTTACAGCAGTCATTCTCATATTATATCTACCTACACGATTTGAAACAAATAAAACTCTACTTCTACAGTATATAATCAGGATATTTTAACATTATAATCTCAAATATCCTGTAAGTTTAAAATAAAAATTCGAAATTTCTTAAAATTATCTTGTTTCTTGGCAGTTTCTGAAAAACCAGAGAACATATCTTGTTTAATAAAAAAAATACACATTTTTTTCCCTATCTGAGACTAATTGAGGTAACTAACATGTATATATATATATATATATATATATATATATATATATATATATATATATATATATATGTTCGTGTTTTTTTTTTTTTTTTTTCCGAGAATATTTATAGACAATAATTAACTTAAACAAGATTTGGTACGCGTAAAACGCACCAACGCGTAGAACTTTCGGTAAGAAATGCGTTGCGAGCAGTGGTTCTAATTATTATGGCCTTTTGGTTAACAATTTTAACCTTTTGGAAAAAATGTTATAGATAGAAAAAGTCTTACAATTTTTTGTAAATTATATTAACAAAAAAAAATTTAGTGCATATTTAAACATTCAAAATTATAATATTTAATAATTTATTTCGGGCTTTGGGTTAACAATATGAAAAAATCTTGAAGACATAAAATATCCTAGAATTTTTATTAGAATTTTTGAGTGTTCTAATTATTTTTATAAGGACAGTATTAAAGGGGACTCCAAATTTTGGGGCCCTATAACTTGGGAAGTATACGGACGATTGGATTTAAACTGCGAGCGGATTCAAATAGGATGCCAAATAATATGTGTACCAAATTTGGTGTGAATCGCTCCGGTACCTTCAGAGGAGTAGAGGGCACAAATTTGGTCTTACGAGCGAACGACAACCAACATCCAAGTATATAAGTTCTATATATTTTTGGATTCAGGGCGACGAGACAAACATTTTTTGTTGATGACATTTTTTGATCCGAGAATGCTACAGACACACGACCGAATGCTTTAGCTTCTTCGGTATTTCGTACGGCGAGCTAAAAATTGCAACCTGGCGCTGTATATTCTAGCTTCGCCACTGACTCTTGAAGTACCGGATACTTCTTTACTTTGTTGGATGTAGCGCTAAAGAAAGTACTACTAGTGAAAAACGCCCTTTATATCTACCGCAAAAACATTTGTTTATACAAATATGCTACGTTAAATTTAAGATTTATAATATTAGTTACATAAAAATAAAAAATGATTCATATAGTAATAGAAAAAATAAAAATGTCATACAAGTATTGTTAGATATAACAATTCTTTTTATTTTACCGAAAATAAGAAAAATTTATCGGTTGTCGCTGCAGATGATTCTGAGTAGCGGTTTACCCAATGAACAGGCCTCTGTTTTGATTAAATCTAATTTACTTTTTCTATGGTAATTGAGTAAGTCTCATTATCTTTTTACCCATTAACCCTTCGTGAACCAGCAGCGACTGATGTAAGGTTATTGCCACTCAACAAGGTGGGACGTTAAGAATGTATGACACCGAAAGTGCTCATCTGACATTTGACGGTAGTAACTTAATAATACATATCAAAGTTAAACAGGAAAATGTCGCTAGAATTCCAAATTAATGTCGAAATTAGCGCGAAATTAGTTGCAATTTAGATGACAAAGACCTTAGAGAAGAGTCGGTGATGACGATTATACATTATAAGTGTAACAATATAAGATTAGATTAAAGTGTGTCCGAAGCCGTCCCTGACGGGAGCATTGGCCGCGCGGAGCTAGACCGCGCCACTGCACTTTCTCTTGTGTGGAGTGCTGTGCGCTGTGCGCGGTACTCGTACTCGGCACGGACCGGCGCGATATAGTGTGCTCGTTTGCGCGACACACCGAACTCGAGAACACTCGCACACACAAACATATGTCTAGCGCCGCTCGCTATGTACCCGCTAGTGTATATAGCGAGTGTCCACTTCAAATCACGCATCGTGCAATGCTATAAGTGCCCCTTTTCTAACGGACGCTACTGCACTTATACTAATAATATAATACACTGCTCTTTTTGTTTGACATCTACGGTATTGTAATGTAGTTCCTTACTCAGTATCAGTATAAGTTAAAGTTATGATTCTACAACGACCAAATATAATTCTTTAATTTTCAACGCTTAAACTATAATTTTCGATAGTTTTCAAATCTTGGTATATGTGGCGCTTGTGTAATATAACAAGATTTGGTATGTACAACGCACCGATGCGTCCAACTCGCCTTTAAGTAAGAACATTTAAGTAAGAACCTAAGCGAGCAGCAGTTTTTAATAATTATGGCCTTTTGTTTAACAATTTGAAATAATATTATAAATATAACAAGCTTAGGTACAACGCACCTATGCGTCCAGCTCGCCTTATAAGTAATATATGCGATGCGAGCAGTTTTTAATAATTTTGGCCTTTTGGTTAACTAATTGAAAAAATGTTATAGATATAAAAAGTCTTACATTTAATTTAAGATTATATTAAAAAAAAAAAAAAAAAAAACAAATTTTGAAATTCAAAATTATAATATTTAATAATTTTTTTCGGGCTTTGGGTTAACAAAATGAAAAAATCTTGTAAACAAAAAATATCTTAGAATTTTTAGTAGAATTTTTAAGTGTTTCAATTATTTTTATAAGGGCAGTATTAAGGGGGGGTCCAAATTTTGGGGCCCTATAACTCGGGAAGTATACGGGCGATTGGATTTAAACTGCGAACGGATTCAAATGGGATGCCAAATAATATGTGTACCAAATTTGGAGTGAATCGCTCCGGTACCTTCAGAGGAGTAGAGGGCACAAATTTGGTCTTACGAGCGAGCGACGACTAACATCCAAGTATATAAGTTATATACATTTTCGGAATCAGGGCGACGAGACGAACACTTTTTCTTAATGAAATTTTTTGATCCGAGAATGCTACAGACACACGACCGAATGCTTTAGTCTCTTCGGTACTACGTACGGCGAGCTAAAAAGTCAAACAATATTTTCGTAGTTAACTTTGATAAAAAGAATTGTAATGCTTAAAATTCAAAATTATAATATTTAATAATTTTTTTCGGGCTTTGGGTTAACAATATGGAAAAATCTTGTAGACATAAAATATCTTAGATTTTTTAGTAGAATTTTTGAGTGTTTTAATCATTTGTATAAGGGCAGTATTAAGGGGGGCTCCAAATTTTAGGGCCCTATAACTGGGGACGTATACGGGCGATTGGATTTAAACTGCGAGCGGATTCAAATGGGATGCCAAATAATATGTGTACTAAATTTGGTGTTAATCGCTCCGGTACCTTCAGAGGAGTAAAGGGCACAAATTTGGTCTTACGAGCGACGACTAACATCCAAGTACATAAGTTATATATATTTTTGGAGTCAGGGCGATGAGACAAACACTTTTTGTTAATGACATTTTTTGATCCGAGAATGCTACAGACACACGACCGAATGCTTTTGCTTCTTCGGTACTTCATACGGCGAGCTAGAAAGTATCAAGTTCCAGTTGAAATATACTTATCAAAAATATGAGGTTTTCTTACCAGGAATATACAAATCTTAAAATCAAATCATCATATTTTATATTTAACAGTATTTCCTATAGAGTATTCATTAATTTACAGACAAACAACACACACACAGACGTCCGTGAGACATAGTTAAAATGGGTTCACGGTCCGTGGATATTTCCATTAAAATTTGGAGATTTTCTTTATGATCACTTAACTTTCTTTTTCTTTTATACATTACGTATTAGAAATTAAATTTGCGTTGTTTTTTGGTAACCTTATAGTTGCGTTCGGTAATGTAAATAGACAAAATAGTTTACTTTTCCCTCTTCGGATTTTACAATGGAACACACAAAATAACAGAAAGACACAAAGATCGAATTGAATATATTCAAATAAAATCTGAATACAGTCCGTGCGTAATCCTGATAACCATAGCCGAGTTACTTTATCTTTTGACAGATGAGTACGTCAACAGCTGACTCGGCTATGGTTATCATGACCGTGTCTAAACTGTGTATTGGCAAATCGTGCTTTAAATATGCATGGCATATGGTTTGGTACCACTGTTTTGTCACGAAACAAAAAAAAATAAATCGATACCTACACAAGTTGTCAACACATCAGTGTACTACAATATATAATATGTGATCTGAACATACAGTGGAGCAGCGAGCCACATACGGATATGATATAAATGATAATATATGAATACCTTATAGTATAGTACCCATGTACTCCATGTTGTTCTGCAGTACCGCTGACAGTACAACGGTACAACTAGCGTGTACGCAGTATCATGTTGTCAGTATGTGTGTGTGTGTGTAGCTGGGTAGGTAGAACGCAAACATAAATAATAAAGAATATGAAAATAAAGTAGGTTACAGGAAAAAACAATTTTGTGTTCTTTCCCTTCATATTTCACTTTGCAGTTAACTCAAATATATGATGATTGTTGTCACAAAAAAAAGATGAAGTAGCCATCATGCGACTCACTCATACTTAGTTTTCACTATATATGCAATAATAGCTTTATCGTGTTATTTCATTGCCATAAAACAATGTCAATATGTGTGGTAACTAGGGAAGCGTATGAGTGTTGACACACACGGCAGTTTGTGCCGACTCGGCAGCTGAGTCGGCTCTAATGTATGTGTTTTCAAATGATGCAAAACACACACTGCTGCAATCGATATCTGGCGGCGAAGAGCCGACTCGGCATGTAGTTTCCTCGAAGACAAGCGCGCTGTTTTATTGCTGCAGCGAGTAAAACCGTCCTGTGTGTTCATCCTCGCGCGGCGACCGACTCGGTGGCTGAGTCGGAACAAACTGCTGTATGTGTCATCACTCTATAAATGTAATATGGCTAATTTCAAAGAATAATTGATATGTGACGTATAATATTTCGAACCACAGAACATCTAGATTTTTAAATTTGTTATGATTACAATACTTTATAATATACATGCGTATAAAAAAGCAAAAATGTATATAAAATAAAACAATGTACTTTATGCAAATAAATAATTTATTTATTTTGGAGGTCGAGTACAAAAAAATATTTCCCAAATGTGTAATTTTGATATCTTAAGTACGTTATCATATAACTTATAATTTTTTACAAATATATTATGTCGGCACGTGTAATAAGGACATCAGTATTTTATAATTAATTATATTTACTGTTTATTCAAAAAAATGTTTTATTTTTAACCAAAAGATAAAAACTAAAATTTGTGCAAGTATATCAAAATCATAAACAGAGCATTGTTATATAATAAAAACTGTGGGATCTTAGTTTTAATATTATAATTTTAATTTCAGTTTGTTAACGTGTCAATATTTCGTTGCGTTTTAGTCAACTTTAAATTCTACTCAGGATAAAGGGGACCAATTAGTAATTATGATTGGAAATTACAAGCAATCATATATAGTTTGTTTTATGATAAATAATGCTAGCATTAACAGCAACAAAAATTAACATATTATTTATATACATTGTTGATCTGAACGCTTGAATTATTTGTCATACAACAAACTTATTATTATTATTTGTAATTTCTAATCCTAATTACTCACCCAAAGTTGTAAAACTTAAAATTAATCGCATTTAATCTAAGTGTTTCTATTTAATTTATTGCTACGTAACTAACTCCCAATTTCAAATTTTTAATTTAAGTATTTTGAATTTAATTTTTACTTTCGTATGCGAATGTAAATATATAAGGAAATATTGTAATCACGAAGAATTTCGGACCGAATATACACGTTTCGACCTTTTCTGAATCGCTTCTGACTATTTACGAAATGTGTGTGTCCATCTGTAATTCTTCTACAGAATAACAGTTGATGATAAAATTATAAAATTCTGCAAGAAGAATCATTTGATAGTGTAAAACATATTTTAATTGAATTGCAAACCATTAATAAAATAAATCTATATGAGCAGAACAAATGATTTGTGCGATTAATTATACTTAAATTAGTCTTCATTATGGAACTACAGGTCTTTAAAAATCTTACAGATTCTCCTTATAGATCTATAGACTGGCTCAGAGTCGCACCATTAGTTAAAATAGTTTACCAGTATTGACACTTAATTAAAGAGGCTATGATATGTGCTGTTCGGTGGTAACATATAATGTATAAAATTAATAAAATTATATGAAAACAAAGTGAAAATGGCAAAATATCGCGAATATAATCCAATTGATCTCATCAGTGGTTAGCGGTTATTAGGTTATTACCAATACGTAAGTACGGTATTGGTAGGTGGTAACTACGGTTATAGTATAGGCAGCTGATTGTGCATAACGGTGGATCGGCCCATTTACCATCATGGCAATCATATGGAGAATTTTTTGAAAGGCTACGCTGCATTCTTTCTCTCAATTCATGATCTATGATTATAGGTATAGGTGCCAAACAGCACGTAGCCATATCATATACGATTATTATTATTATTATAATTATTATTACGCGTTTTTCTTTTTTGTTTGATTGTATTTGCATATCGAATAGCGGTTTTTGCTACAGTAGTAACTATGAGAAAGCGGCTTTTATTCATTAGTATCAATTATCTACCCATACATATAGGTTAATAGGAAATCGCACAACACACAATATTTACTACTACACACAATCATTCATGTATTATCATCTTTTCTGTACACTGTAGTCTAACTATAATATTCCTTCTATACACACAATGAAACTGCAATTTTACGATACGTTTAATCACAAGATTATACATATCTATAATACTTTTATATTCGCAGTAGGTAAATTCCGTTTTACTTTCATATACGAATGTATTTCTGACTATTTTCGAAATGATGTCTGTTCTAAAGCAAAGAACTGTTTGTGATAAAATTTTAAAACTTTAAACATAAGTCCATGTGCTCGAAAGAAAACCGAAAGTATTTGGTATTTTTTAATATCTCAAAATCGTCAGGAGTAAGCGAAAAAAAAAAACTTATAACAGTTAAAGATATTAAAATTTGCAGCAACTTTGGTTCGAATTTTTTTTTTTTTTCGATAAATGTATCATTTATTGGTTACTATACATATTGTGAATGTTTTACAGCAATAGTTGCTTAATTTAATACACAATAAAGCAGTATTATATAATACATAAAAGTAGATACATAAACTTTATAAACTACGTAGAAGAAAATCGAGTGAAGGACACTCCAGTTTTTCTGAATTTATATTATAATTAATGCTAAGGTCATTTTATGAGATAGTTTACCAATATTAATATTATGGGATTGTTTACTCGTTATTGTTCATTAAAATATACATGGAATCAAAAAAATTATTTCTGATTCTATCAAATAAACAATAGTTGAGAAACAAGAATATGCGTAATGGTTAAGGTTAAGAGCGGGAGGGAGAGGGAAGAGGATCGATATCTGCTGTGTTGTACGCTGTTTGAATTTATTCGGCGAACTGAAGGCATAAGTACCTATATCTATGCTTGTTATTTTGAGTTTATTGAAAAATCTACGAAAAATATACGACATTTCATATCTATAACATTGTTTTCAGATTATGAATTTAAAAGGCCATAGTAATTAAAAATAATTATTTTAAAATTGTCCTTGTCATACAACGGACAATGTAATGCCGCGCTGATCGCAATTACTTCTTATCAGGCGAACTGAAGGAATAGGTGCCTGTACCTATGTTTGTTTTAATAAGGATTGTTTTTTCTTCTGTATCAAGTAAAAACTATATGCAAGGAAACAAATACTCCACAACAAATATAAAAGACATTGTTTTAAAAGACCTTGAAAAATAATAAAATTAGTTTATAAAATGAAACATTAAATATTGTCACAATGCTTTATTAACAGTCATTACGAACATTCGAAATATTAAATTGTGTTCTAGCTAAGTATTGCTATATGTATTATAAAATAAAAAAATGTGCATCAGTGGAAAATTGCAGTAATTACTGAGTTTCGGACATGATGGGAGCGGAGCGGAGCGTCTATTCTGTCTGCCAAATGCAAAAGTTGTTTATTTAGCTACAAATTGGCTTAGTCACTTTGTATGGGTAAAGGTGCCTATATATATGAACGAGACACCCAAATAATCATTTTCAACAAAAACCTAATACATACAACATCATGTGTGACGAATGAAAATAGGTGTAACATAACAATAGATTTGATTGTGATTTGCCAATTTCGTTTTTATTAGATTTAGCTATTGATTACAGTTATTGAATCTACAACGAAAGGGCTTTAGTATATATATATATATATATATATATATATATATATATATATATATATATATATATATATATATATATATATATATATATATATATATAATAGTTTAAGAACCCAATGCGCTCTTTTTACGAGACTGAAAGAATGCTTCGATAATATATCAAAAACCAAAGAATTTCTGCTTATAGTTATACTAAATTGTTGCGAAAAACGGAAATAATTATTAAGTCGTTAAAATAATCCGGGTCCATTATTTGTGAAAAATAACTTAAGGCGTCAACCTATAGTTTCCAAGTGAAGTTATCTGTCCATAAGTCTTGTTTTTGCATAACAACGTTGTAGTCTATATTTTTAAATAAAATAACATTTTCTTATGCAGTTAGAAATACGAATATACAAACCTAATATTGTTTATATCTGTAAAAATACATTTCTGGACTATGCACGTTCTCCCCTGTACTTTTCAGTTGATTTTAGATGTTTGAATCAAATATGAATCTATATATATATATATATATATATATATATATATATATATATATATATATATATATATATATGTATATGAAACATCTTCCCATCAAGTAGAAGGATTGGGAATATAATTTAAGCGGTCATGCTTTGTCATAATTGTTTTTCTTTGTTATAATAAATGAAAATTTGATCTGACCAAGCTGAATAGTTGAGATAAAGTTTAAAATGTGAAAGTTTTAAAATGTTAAACAACATCCTACATAAGATGCATGGTCATATGTATCTAATGCATCTATGACATGCATTGCGCCATAAGTGTCAAATGCATACACAAAAAATATACTTCAAGGTTAGGCCACTCTGACTAATACATTAATTTCGTCTGATATCATCTCGAAGATTTCCATTCAATCTTTTGAATCGGAGTCAAAGAACCATGTAAGCCGCAAGCACAACTTGACTATATATATATTCAAGGCGGTTGGTTTCAAATACCTATAGTCTAATCAAACGTTTTCATCAAGGTGCATATGCATTACCATTATACATTTTATAGTTCCTACCTACCCATAAATTTAATAACTTTTGCATAAAAATCTCTTAAATCTTTACAGAAAAAGATTACACGCAACATAAAAGCAACAACTAATTTAAGACGGAGCAGGAAACATTAAACAGAAATGACGAAGATTTAAATTATATAACGATAGTGTAATGAAAATATTTTACTTGCGATGCTCTGAAAGACAATGAAATATTCATTGTGCAAACTTTCAAAAGCGTTCATTTATTTTAAAGAAGAAAATAAATTTAATTTTGAAACTATTTGGGCCCAGGCTACATTCGAAAATAGATTTTTTGTGCTAGATTTTGCGTAGCCAAATTTTGATGTAACAAGTCTTATAGCATATTTGTCTTTACAATGCTCACAATTGGCGATTTTAATTAAAACACGCTTACTGCTATCGAAACGCGACGTTCATTTCATTATTCAAGTTGACTCATTTTTACTTATTTGAGAGAAATTGTTTTATTTATTTTTCTACCGAAATTAAACACCATGTATAGAAATTTTTCATAAATAATAGGATTATATATAACTATAATGTAAGTAATCATTGAAAAATTCAACGGAAATATACGTTTTGACTCTCACTAAATCGAATGTGAATATTTTTGGAATGATGTCTCTGTGTCGGTCTGTCTGTGTACCACATTCACAGTTGTCAAGATCAGAAAACAATTGCCAAATGCCTACTTTCATTTACGAAGTAATAAGTAAGTAATCGAAATTTCAACGGATATACACGTTTTGGCCTTCCCAGAATCGAATGGGATTATTTTCGGAATGACGAATGATTTTTAATTATCAAAATGTACATCAAAACGAAGTTCTAAATAGGTATTTATTTACGTAAACACAATAACAAAGACAATATTTTAAATTATTTCAGTATTATTATAATCGGAATGACGTCTGTGTGTGTGTGTGTGTGTGTGTGTGTCTGTCTGTCTGTGAACGCTCTAGAGCCAAAAATGGCGAACGTAAGATTGTGAAACTTCAAACTTATGACTTATATATGGACTAGACGTGCAACTCATATTTTATAAAACAAAATTTAACCGGAAGTGCATGTTTATTGTATACATTTTTTTGTCCTTTCACCAATATCACTACAACGGCTGCACTTATGGCAAAAATACATTATGAAAGATATTAATATTTCGCACAATTTTTGTTTGAAAAATATCTTTAAAAAATGTACCAGTTAAGAGAAAACTGCTACGGGAAATCTTAAATTTCCTTTTTATATTGCTATAGATACGCATGTATAGAGATAATAATTAATAAATCGTATGAACTATGCCTGATACTATTTTGACATGGAAACAAAATAGACGCAGTACATGTGTCCAACAAAATAATTACGAAACATATATTTTCTTCATAATTATGAAAACCTTTATTACATTATATATTGTGTAAATATTAAAAGCGTTATTATTAATAGTAATAATAAAGGGTGTTGGTTTTATAAGCGCTTACGGCGGCGGTAGGATATTACTTAGAAATTAATTAAATAATTTACTTCCCGCTGAATTTTGTTGGATTTATTAAATTGTAGGAGGTGCGGCGCGGCGTCTCGCCATTAATTTGGAAAATATTTGCGCTCCGATATGCTCTGTTTTGCGGCGAAACAAATTTAATGAGATCTCTATGTGAGATACGGCAACACGAAATAAACAAATTATTTCACTGATTAATGACTAATGTGCTAGAATGTTCAAACTAACAGACACTCCACCAATGTATTCCGAAAACATTTTTAGCTCATCGTACAGTATGTACATAAAGAGCTGTAGTGTTTGGTCGTGTATTTATAGCATTCTCTCAAGGTGCATGACTGATGTAGTGTAGACAAATTTAGTGCATTTATAATAAGAATGCCTAAAATTCCTGTCGCATTTTAAGTCCAATAGCCCTCATACTACCGGAGTTAAAGGAGCCTAATGAACAGTACTTTATACGGCCCTTAAACATTTTTTAACATATTAAAATAACAACGACTTTTAATTTAATAAAATTTATTCAGGGTTGGTTTAATAATTTTAAAATAATATATAAAACAATTCTCTATGTTTATTGTGATTTAATTTATAATATAATATGCCTCAAACAGATATCTTCATTTAAACAAAGATTAGATTCAGGCATCTATGCCTACAGCTCGCCTTATAGAAAATATATGCGATTCGAGCAATGGACCTTCGCCTACCAGTCCACGCTTACGCAAAATTTTAAATTTAAAAATAGTAATTTTTAATTATTTAACCTTTGGGTTCACAATTTGAAAAAATGTTATTGATATAAAATGTTTTACAATTATTGGTAAACAAATTCTTTTTTAGTGGACATTTTAAAATACTAAATTATCATTTTTAATAATCTAATATAGCCTTTGGGTTTCCAATATGAAGAAATATTGTTGTTATAAAATACCTTAGAATTTGTATTGTTTTTATTTTTTTAATGGCCGTATTAAGGGCCGTATTAAGGGGGCTCTTTTTTAGTGGACATTTTAAAATACAAAATTATCATTTTCAATAATCTACTATAGCCTTTGGGTTTCCAATATGAAGAAATATTGTTGTTATAAAATACCTTAGAATGTTTTATTGTTGTTTTTTTAATGGCCGTATTAAGGGGGGCTCTAAAATTTGGGGCCTTATAACTCGAGAAGCATACTGGCGATTGGATTTAAACTTCGCACGGGTTCTAATGGGATGCCAAAGAATATGTATAACAAATTTTGTTCAAATCAGTATCTTCAGAGGAGTAAATATTGATTTTGTTTCAATTAGAGTGAATTAAAAAAAAGCATTATTATAAATAAAGATAGTGAAAGGACAAGAGGGTTGAGTGGAGGCCACTCAACCTTTCTTATTGATTATAAACAAGCCGTACAGCGAAATAAAGGCAAAGATTGGTGCACCAAATATTTCGTTTATATGGTATCAGTCCGGATTAGTTCTAGAATAATTCTAAGTTGAGTCGAAATGTACCAATTAAAAACAGCCATTTGGCAAGTTCAATCTGTACGCAATACGCTTGCGTTTGTCTTAAACTTGCTAAGATCTGAAATAACGCCCCTATTACACATGAACTCGCTTATTTAATAATGTGAATTTCATAATATAACAATCATAATTATAATAGAATTGTAATCTGATGGCACAGTTTGTTGCATGCATTGTTAGGTTGGTTAGCTAGAAACATTCTCGTGCTACTTTTGAGTGGCGTCCGCCATCGCCATTGTTCTTCAAGCATCGCGGCCATGTTTATGATATCCGGCGGGTCAATGACCTTTTCCTGTTTGATACACTTAGGTGTAAACACGCGACCTTGACCCGAAAATATTCATTTATTACATAGCACCTCCGGCATTTCGCATTATATTACGCGCACATCATTTTGCTCTTGTTCTGTTCTGCTCTGTTCTGTTCTGTTCCATTGCCGTGTATATAATCATCCTAGATGATAAGTATGAAGGTATCCGTTTATAATTACTTTAAATATTTTATGTTCAAAATCGCTGGTTAAACGTAAGCTCTTATTATTGTTGGAAATTTGTTTAGTAAGTAAAGAAATAATATCTGTTGTTGCCAGGACAAGACTCTCTTATGCAGACTGATACAAATTCACGTGAATTATTTGGTAGACATGAAAATATACATCTTAGCAAAAATTCAAACAAAAGTTCAATATCGTTCATTTTGAATTTAACAATATTTTTTGTAAGTGCAACCATTTTGAAGAAACTGAAAAAAGAAAAGAGCAAAGACCTACTTCCAAACTACGCGGCAATGCCCCTTATTTAATCGCGTCAATTAACTTAGCAGGACCAATTATTAATATCAAAATAAAAACTATATGTTAATTTACAGTTAATTACACGGTATTTAACCGTGAAATTTTATATATATATATATATATATATATATATATATATATATATATATATATATAGTTTTTATTTTATAGCGGAATTCTGAGTAAATCAATAAATCCATTCTATAAATTATTGGCAACGCTATAAGTGATTCATTAACAAAAAAATTATTTTATTATTAACTTTACTGTACCAATTGAACAATATTTTCTGTTTTATTAATATTATACTCAACGATCTACAGTGGCCTACACTGGACCTTCTTTATATAACATATGTAAAAATATTTTGTAGAATATTTATTATTATTTTACTACTAACAGAGAAAGTTCGGATATTTCGATAAAACTATTATAATATTGCTGTATATTTGTATTAAATTTTGACATTTAATGAAATGTAAATATCGAGTTGGTTTACCCTTTGAAAGAAAATGTTTTTCATCGATTTTCCTTCTTCTGTTCTGAGTGTATACATATTCTCAATACCGCTAACTCTTGGCAAACTTTCAGTGGTCTAATTCGAGTCAGCTTGTAAACACGTGATTTTATGAAATATTGAGTGCAAATAAGAGAATATATCGTGTAATATAATATAAAAATAATTTGAGTATATTTATTGACTTTTAAGAATTTAAATAATAATAACATATTACCAATTTATCTTTAAAGTGCTCTCCGTATTCGTGAAATTCAATATTTTGTACATTACTGATTCAGTTTCCGAATACGGTATAAATCTATTCAAATATCTGTTAATTTAGTTTATTTCATATTAGCAAGCAATATTCGATTTCAAGTTTGAGCTAGACTGGTCCCTTGCGAGTTTTAATTAAGTTATTGCAGTACGACCTCTCTTTATTGAATCATATCATAATATATAATTGAAGGTTATATATATATATATATATATATATATATATATATATATATATATATATATATATATATATATTACCATGGTTACCTGTTATATTAAAACATTATGAGAAAATTAACATAGCATGATTGCTCTTACAAAGCTACACCTGTTTTACTTCGTTCTAGTATTGGTAAATATTTATTAATTTCTAACTATTAAGCTTTATATTCGTACATAATTTTGTAAAACATGCCATCTATAACCATACAAAATCCCCATTATAGTATATTTTTTAACAACGAAATTATATTATTGTAGCTGTAAAATGATAAGTTCTAAAAAAATATCTATTTATCATTTAACAGCTACAATAATAATATTTCGCTTTTAAATAATATGCCATATTGAGGATATTGTATGATTCTAGACACGTCTTTGGAAATTATTTATTTAAAACTAATTTGTCATAAATTAATAGATATTTAGTGTTGTTAGACAAAGATCAAGATATATGTATCCTCTTAATTTCAGAATTAAATTACGAGCACTGATTTTTCTTGTAACAATATTTAAAAGCTAATAGGAATATTTATACAAGTTGATATAACACAACTGAACTTTGAATTCAAAAATATATCAAATACAATATATTTACTTTTTCTTATTTATCTAGGTATTATTGTGATTAAGAATTAATTTTAACGTACTGAGATGATTATGCCAAACAGTGTATCTACATGATTATATGGTTAACTGGCCCCACGAGCATCAAGTAGCGTATGTAATGTACGTTGATCTCTCACTAACCACATCCTTTGTTTTAAACACGTGATCAAAATAAAGTGATAATACAATCGTGTTGTTAAATAATGAAACGTATACTGGACTAACGAAGCAAAACAACTCACACAAAAAACAAACATTATTCAGATGAATTACAGAAATAAGAGTATTTTTTTCTTTTTAGATAAACATGATAAAATCACATAGTGTACCTCTTATCTATCTATTGCGTTTTAGCGACGAATTTACACTAAATTCTATATGATAAAATAGCATAAATGCCCAAAAAAAATTTTTTTTCGTCGGACCAACGTTCAACTGAACCAAGGTAGATATTGGCGCAGTCGGTAATCTTATCTGTTTAGATACATCTGAATTAAGCAGTTCTACTCATTTTATTGTTAAGACTTTGAAAAAAATTTGAAAATTATTATTATTATGGCAAGAAAACGAACAGGGGACTATTTTCTTAAATCTAGCTACATTATTTGGTGTATCTTGGTTGTCTTTTTCATACATTTCAAGCAATATACGAGGCCCTGAAATAGAATAATTTCATCGTCTTTGCTATCCGAATTGAAGTATGAACATAACCTACAAATTCATCTAAATTTGAATTTTGATATTTTATTAACAGAATAACAAAATTTACCAATATATAAGATGTATTTATCAGAGAAATATGCACCAAAAATGCTAATAATTTTTGAAGGGTCGATAGAAATATATTTAGAACTTTGCATGAACTAATATCTTGAAACTTTTCCAATGAAAATAACACATTTTTACATTTAACCGAAACCGATAATATATTAGCGATGCTTGTTAAATTAGTTTTCTTTTTGCATATTTACAAGCTTGTTTTGTTAGCATAGGATGACTCAAATTTCTAAGATCATTAGATTAAAATTATGTGTATTTTAACCAATAGCTAGAAAGTTAGGCGTGGCTAAAATCACATGCATTTGTTTACATAGTGTATTTTAATTGGCCAAGGTGTTAAATTTCAATGTTTAATGAGGAGTTACGTGTAGGAAGACACTTGTAATGCGATTTTTTATTTTTATGTTTTTGTTCTTCTGTAACGTATACAATCGTAATGGCCAAACACAGCTTTCAATTTGCTGTTCCTTGGGCATGGGGACACTGGGAATTGAAGATAATAAAACGATTAATGTGACCTTATCATTATTTCGGAGTGTCACATGGCCAAGGACATCTGGTCAAAAGTTCTATATTTTTATATATATATATATATCGCACATCAGCACGAACCAAGCAATCTGTCGGGTTTTTTCTGCAAGATTTTTTAGTATTATCGATCGTAAAACTGTCTAGAACGGTACTGGTTATAAATAAAAGTTGGTGACTCAATAATTATTAGCAATATCTATTGGAAATCATATGTATACATATTAATTCAATTATGTATATCATTCCTAGCGAATGTATAAATGTAGAAAATATCTGTTGTGGCCAGCACTAGGCTATCCTCCAAACAATCACGTGAAGTGTTTGTAATATGAAAACTATATATCTTAGTATTCGCCAATTACTTCTTCTGCTGCCAGTTACTATGGAAATGTCTATGAATATCAAATACATTTTTCTTAAAAATGGTAAAATTATTTTCCTGTAATTCTGTAATGCAACATTGATCACAGATTTTGTTGATGTGAATGCTAGCATTGTTTGTCATAAAACAAACAATATTGGATATATTAATTGTAACTTCTAATCTTAAATATTAATTTGATCGCTGTGAATGGACGTTAAAGGTGTATTCACATCGAAACAGTTAGTAATTAAGCTTAGAAATTACAAGTAATAATTCCAGTTTGTTGTATGATATACAAAGCAATATCGTTCACAGCAACAAAATTTATAATTAATTGTGTTAATTTTGTTGATGTGAATGCTAGCATTGCTAGTCTACAAACTAGATTATTATTTGTAATTATCTAATATTAATTACTATTTGGTGCGCTGTGAATACAGCTTGGGGCTTGAACTTTAGGAAGACTTCCAATTAGTGTTGTTGGTGCAAATGGCGAAAATGTAGACAAAAAGTATTTAAGTAAGGAGATTTCTTGTGTAGCGTACAACAAGGCAATGAACGGCAGGCAACCTTAGCAGAAAAACCGTACGAAAAATGAGCAAAAAAGAAGACACCGTGAGCAGTGTGTGACACCATTACATGGTTGATTTAGTGGGTAATAATCGTGTATATACCAGTGTATAATAGATTTGACCTTGACAATGTCGCACTTGTGCAGCAATGATGCTTTCAGCAGCACAGCAGAAAGCCTTCATCCATACCTACACTCACTTACTTCGAGAGTGTATCACAAGTGACAAAGATGACCATACATACATACATACACAAATCACAAACACACGCAAAACAAAGATAGATTGATTCAGTTCTTTTGTTCATCAACGGTGAACCAATTTTCCGCTTGTCACTGACTTCGATCAAGCTATAGCAAAATGTTGCAGTTCTTATGACAATGTCATCATTCTGAATTTACGCAAAAATAGATGTCAAATTATGTACTTGATTCTTTACTATAGAATTGCTTTTTATTTTCTTTTACGAAGTAATAAGTAAGTCTTGTAATCATGAAAAATTTCGAACTAGAGATTTAACGCAGATACAAGTTTTGACCTTCCCTGAATCGAATGTGACATGTGTGTGTGTGTGTGTGTGTCTGTCTGTGAACGTTCTAGAGCCAAAACTGTTCAACGTAAAATTGTGAAACTTCAAACTTAAGACTTGTATATGGTCTAGATGTGCATCTTTTATATTTGAAAAGAATATTCAAACCGAAAGTAAATGTTTTTGCCTTATCCCCAATATCACTAGAACGGCTGCACTTATGGCAAAAATAGTTATGTTCATAATGAAAGATATTATTATTTCGGACAACTTATATTTGAAAAGTTTCTTCAAAAAATGTACCAGTTACGAGAAAACTGCTACGGAAAATCGTAAATATCTTATTTATGTTGCCATCGATACACATCTATGAAGAATTTATTTAAACAATCGTATGGACTATGCAACATTTTAAAATAATATAAGAGAGTCGAGTGCAGGCCACTCCACATTTTTTTTGTGTGCATTAATTGTCTACCCTAAATTTACTGGCTACAAAAATATAGCAACGTCTGAGGCGCAAATACGCAGACAATTTGAATAGCAGTGCAATTTTTGCGAGATTCTTTTGGCATTTTAACAATTATACATAAATAATAAATTATTGCTGCGTTCGGTAATTCGAAAATGTGTAAATTTTTTCATTTTTATTACCTTGAGTATATATTGCATCTAAACCAGTGCAATCCAATCGGTCTTTCACCAACAGGTTTTAGGTGTATTTAATTAAAAACAAAATAACAAGCTCTGAAAAATTCTAAATATACAAAAGTATTATTATTTTACTATCTTGCACGTAGTACTAAAGAAGTACTGTAATTATAAAAAAAGGTACTTGATTTTTTAATGAAATAACACCTTTTGGGTTTACCTGAATTGATTTAGATTGTTTACGTCTGTGTATGTATGTGTGTGTGTGTGCAATTAATATATATATATATATATATATATATATATATATATATATATATATATATATATATATATATATATGTATATATATATATATATATATATATATATATATATATATATATATATATATATATATATATATAACGATTTAATAACGAATCACCTGCAAAGTATTATTGTACAAAAATAAAAACGAATGTTTTCAAACAATTTCAAATATCAGTTGAGCAGAATGTGGGTCATACAGCTAGAGCGTATATGTTTAAGTTTTATTTTTTTGTATTCTTATTACGAGTGCATACCAAGCATACAGGTGCCACATACCTTTAGGATAAATTTTACCTGGGCGGGACGGGATATGCCGGTTGGCTAGGCTAGGCTATGGCTATGGCTCTCTACGAGAAGAAGAGTATTGATCACCGCCCGCGACTACGACTGGATATGGAATGGAGAGAGACTACGACGGATACGGTTAGAGGTTATTCACCTTACCCGGAAATGGAGCCATGGAGCGTTCTTTGGAAACCCTTGTGATGTCCGTCGCAGTGACACTCGTATCTACCCCTCCTCTCTGTCACTCAGACACGAACCACACTCTATCCCTGTCTGCATCATACTGCCGCGGTTTACTGTAATCTAATGAACCCTAATACTAGCGCTAAATTCTCCTTTTTTTAATTCATCCATGAAATAGCTAACGGACTCGTTCCTGATCACCGACTAATATCTGTTTTTGATGCTGGCAAAGGGCTTTGAACAGAAATTATCGAGCTGTAACATTTACTAAAATTAGATGGGACTACTTTTGTATTCTTTCAAATTTGTTGTAACCGATCAAGTCGTAAAGATTTATAACTTATCTCAACATAATTAAAATGCCATTTAATGCCATAAATGCATCATGTATACGTCGGAAAAGGCCATGAATTTATTTTCTACAATATACAGAAGAATAGTTTTTTCAATTTTATATTCAATTTAAGAAAATTCCTAAATATATACTGAATATATTTGAACTTACTTATACTAATAAAAAACATAACCATATTAAGTATTAAACCATTATTGTATTTCGGTAAGTAAAGACCTAATTTTTAACTGCAATACTTTTACATTATCTGCATAGCAGGTTTCTGAATTAATATATATTACATGTAAGGTTGTCGTTTACCTAACTTTTAGCTTGGTAGATGAGGTCTTTTTATTTTCTTATTTTAGCACAAATTTTGCAAAAGTAAGATCAAACGAATATTCTATATGTTAACAAATATTTCATTAAAACTTAATTAAAATAGCCTAGAGGCTGTCGTTTACCTAACAAAAATTGCATGATGTTTAAAAAAAAATGCATATTTTATAATTTTGTTAAATTATTGCTACAAATAGAGAAAATAAAAATTAAGCTGATACTAGGGAAATACAAATTAGCTTAATGATAGGTTCAATTAAAATTAGAAAAAACAAACAAGGGATGATTTGGACATTAATGCATCCAGCTCGTCATGCGGCAGAGCTTATAATGTTATAATCAATCGCAGCAGAAAATATACCTTTATAATAATTTTTAGTATTAGTACATTTTAAAAGAAACATATTTTACAACCATTGATTTATTAAAGATATAATTAGAAATAGAAAAAATCCTATTATTGTACCATGTCACTGTCACTGTCACAGAAAATTAGGCGAATATGATTGGTGGTGAATAATAGATGAACCAATACAAATATTTTATTAAATATTTCACATTTAATAATGAGTATGTATAATAAAAATTATGATTTTATTATAGATGAAAATATGGCAGATGAATAAATTTTCGTGTAATACAATCGACGTTTCATGATTTATTTATTCTGAGCAAGTTTATAATTCTATAATATATGAGAATCTGTATAATTTTGATAGCGACTGCTTTCTATAATATATAGGTATATATTTTGGTATAATTTATTGGATAAAATATTCAATATATTAGAAATTACAGAATCTCGCCGTTATCCTATTGAAGAATAGGTATGATTCATTTCGTGAGCGATTGGAAAATTGTCACAAAACGTTTTATGATAATTTGTTCACGGCACAAACCATATATACATTAATTGATTTGTAGACCTATTCCATATATCAGAGACACGCTTACTTCGCAATAGCCATACAAGAAGAAATAGTATCCTAATTACAAAATAAAAAATAATGTGGGATAGTAATAAATATATTCCATATGTCCTAATGAGTGACAAACAAAAAATAAATAAATAACAGAACAAAACGAAAATTGCATAGCCAGTAAATCTCATTATTTTTTAACGAACTTTAAAAAACGAATATCGCATGCCATCATAAATTTCACCTACTTTAGCTAATGAGTTTTTGAAAGGGAAACCAAACCAACCTCCAATGCGGTTATACACTTTCAGTTACCGTTTCTTTTACCTAGTTACCCGTTCTCGGCGACCACATCAGCGCTGCGTCAGCCGATAGCTATGTCAATTCATCATCAACTGCAAATGATCACCACTCATTTCTCATCACGATGTATGAAATTTGAATAGCTGTATTTGGCCAAAATTAATGCCTCTTAATGATCGCTCTTGTATATTATTCATATATTTTCTCATTTATACATCGGCATCTAATTAGTACAGTGAAATTTCAAACTGTTAACTTCAGACATTTACATACATTCTAAAATATAGTAGCCTTGTCAGATATTCTGAGATGCCGATTTCCAAAATTCACTTATGCAAAAACACAGTCAGTCAAATTTATAATTATTGATGCTTTTATAATAAACTTTAATTGCGAAATGAGAATACATATATTAATTATTGTGTTTTCTTAATCGATAAAGTTAAATTTTGAAATTTATAAATTAAGAGAGAAAATACGTTAGTATTTTTCGACCAATATATGGTGATGAATTCAACCACATCATCACCAGTCATCTCAAATTCTCTGAAGAAGCCCAAACATTGGTCAAAATTAAATTCCAAAAATTTACTCTATCGATCAAAAAATAACAATAATTAACAAATACATTAATTATAACGAAAAATAGTCTTGACAATGACAGATAATAAATAATTGAACACACTGAATAATGAATGTATTGGCGTTGTCATCGTAACATAAAAGTGCGATATTTTAAATGATTACTTCAATAATAATGCCATATACAAAAAAATAAAAACAATTTAAAGTCGACCACTTTAATAATACTTATTAAATTTCTCAAATAAGCCATTAGCAATTGAAAAAGAAATATTATTCTTCATCAATGTAATCTTCGATTTAAATATTTCAAGGATTTACTTAAACACGATATTTGTTATTTATGTTTAATAATTACCAGTCTAGAAGGAAGTAATGTATTCATGGACATTTTCAAACTCCAGATTTTAACGGAAATACACGTGTGTAACTTCTTTGAATTGATATAGAATATTTTCTGTGTGTGTGAACAATTTACAGGAGGCTTAAAATATGAAACTTGAATTTTAAAATTTGTATATAACCCGAAAGCAAATTTCTTTTTATTCAAGACATAATTTAAACAGGTAGTAAGCTTTACTCTTGCTGCTATTACTACTAACCTCCATTCTAAATTAACACAGTTTGAGAAAAATTCCTTAAAAAACTAAGCTATGTTAATATTTAGTTGTGACAACTAATAAAAATGTAAACATATTTATCTAAATATACATGTAGATAAAATTTTGTCGGATGAGTAGTAAGAGGTCAATAATTTATGTTATTTACTCGACAAACATAAATCAAATATATCATGATAGTATAATCCACGTACACAAATGGAAAATAAATTGTAAATATTATTTAATTAATTTCTATTAAGGATGTACACTTGCTGAAATATTTATGCGATAATAAGGTCCCCGAATATTCCATTTTAAGAAAGTACTATCTATATCTATAACTTTTAACTAAGATTCTGCAGAAGTAATGACTTGTATCTTTTATTTAAATATTTCATTTAAATTGTAGATTATATATATATATATATATATATATATATATATATATATATATATATATATATATATATATATATATATATATATATATATATATATGACTCTGTGTAGTTTGTAGATTACCCTACATTTATTGGAGTTAAATCACTAATTTGTACAGAATGAGAACAGATTCAATCTATTATATTCTAAAGCATACAAAATCGTATAGTTTGTTAGCTACATACAAGAATCATCCCTTATATTAATTTAAATTAATTTATATCGCTTAAATATATTACCTTTTAGTACATTATCCACAGTAAGTAGTTTGAATAAATAGTTGTTGGTAGTATTACCTGCAACAAAGAAAACAAATTATTAGCTTATATTTTAAATATATATATATATATATATATATATATATATATATATATATATATATATATATATATATATATATATATATATATATATTAATACAAATTTGGTTGATATCGATCTGCTATCTTTATTAAAGATTACAGCCACAACATTTGGTCTAACGAGCGAGCGACAGTCATCCAGTATTTAAGAAATATACATTTTCGAAATTAGAGAGACATAAAACGAATTTCTGTGCATTTTCATTTTGATTCTGGAAATATAAACAATAAATATCGTAATTTTTGCCTTATATGCACAATAATTATTTAATTTCGTTAGTTCGTTACTTAAAAATTGAGTCCGTCCCTGGATAAAAACATTTAACATAGGTACGGTAAATAGAGAGTTGCAAAATTATTATGAAGATATAGGAGAGATTATATTGTTCCTAATATAAAATTTACAGCTACTAATTAAATTCCACAAAATATTTCTCACAGTTTAATTTACCAAACAAGTAAAAATTAGAATTTGAAGTATCTAATAAAATATTTTACTGTTTCAAACAGTCCTAAATCAATATTCTCTGTAATACAATGTTCGCGATTGTACAAACATCTGAAACAAATCTTAATCTAAGGCATATTGCAAAATTCCCAGGACTTGAAATGAAAAATTGCAACACTGTAGAAAAACGTACAAAAAAAAAAACAAACAAGCAGCGGTGACATTCAACAAACATACAAACACACACACACAAACAAGTGTACACACATGCATTACGTACAATTTGTACGTGATACATCGTGCAAAATACGATCGTATGTTTGTATGTATGGGTATGGACAGAGGAGGTAAAATGCAAGTACACTTGAGTCAGGTCAGTGATCACACGAAGAGAAGTAACATTGAATTTATACTCCTACACTGGCGGCTGCTACAGGCTACAGCTACAGCTACAGCTACTACGGCTGCAATACCACTAAACCGAAAGCCCACATGCACAGGGTAGTCAATTGAAAAGTAGCACATAGTAGTTTACTTGCTATTTCTTCCATATGTAAATAGTATATTTTCGAGCAAAAGTACAGTTAATATTTAAATAATATTAATTTAAAACACTGGTTTAAGTTTTTAGAGTATTTCTGTAGTTAGACAGTATGTTTGGCATATATATATATATATATATATATATATATATATATATATATATATATATATATATATATATATATATATAAATATATATATATATATATATATATATATATATATATATAAATATATATATATATATATATATATATATATATATATATATATATCGAATAACAATTTTCTGGAATTGTGGGTGTGGCCCACCTACTGGGACTTCAATCTACTGGAACTTCGTACCATTGTCATGCAAGCGCTTCGACAAATTCTGGCCAACAGGACAAAACTTGTTGCATTATTTTTATATTATACAAATAAATGTAAGCAACGAAATACGGTCAGAATAACACTATCTCTTTCATTTGGCCTGCATTTAATGTTATGCTATCTTCGTTGCGACCTGTATGCTCGTATGTTGTGGATATATTATTAACATTCTATATATGTTTGCAAAAGGTGTACTGCAGAAATGTTGGATATACGCCAAGAAAAATGTTTGAACTATTGGAGACTGACAACGGCTTCTGGCCACTCAAATGGTACCAACTACCATTTCCATTGTGCGCTGATTTAGTACACAGGGTTACGTTCCAAAACCTACTCTAGAGTAACGAGTTAACGCGAAGTAAACTCTTTCAATATTTATTTTGCAAATTTATAAATCAAATATTCGCCCATTGTCCACAACCAGTTTATTCTATGATCAGCTGATCAAACTCTACTCCGAGTTAATTTTATCCAGTGTAAGGTTTTGGAAGGTACCCAGGGAAGTTCTTTTATTCAAGCAAGCATTCATGCAGCTTAATATGAGTTTATAAATTACTACAGAAAAAGTGGGAAGGTTGTACAGTAGTACGAGCTATAGTGTTCGGTCGTGTGTCATAACATTTACAGAATGAACAAATTCCTCAACAGATATTCGTAGCATGTCTTCTTGATTCTGAAATATGGATAACTCGCCCTTTTCTGATGTTGTTATATACTTTTTTTATTTATTACAGTTGTAGATATTAACTAATAATTAAAATGATTAACTTAAGCATCACAATTTTATGATATATGTATTCACTCTAAAAAAGACACAATCGCACAATGAATACCAGATTTATCATATTTAAAATTACAAACATCTACGTGCTTAGACAATTGAAGTTTTTATTTATACTAATACATAATTTGAATCTAAAGATTTTCGTTTTTCAAAAAATGGGCCATTTGAGCTGTATATTAAAGAGTAGTCAACGAACCACATAGTAAATTTGACCGTGAAACCAAATATCCCTAACTTTGTTCAGTAGCTGTGTTCTGTGTTCGAGTTAGATGACTTTTTAAGCGTAGAGGAAATAACTTGAATTTTTTGCAAGTCTGCGGCAGTTCGAAGTGAGATTTACCAAAATTTAAAATTCGTTCCCGAGTTTTTAGGTTGATAATGTTGCGGTAGCTACTTTCATACTACCCTAAAAAAAAAAGTAATTAATCAAATTATATTGTTTTCCTTTTTATTTCCAACGTTGCGGTGTACATTGATACATTTTTAATAGGACAAAAACAAATATTGATGTGAGAGGTATTATTATATTTAAAATCTTATTCTGTGCATGTATTTTAAATATTACTAAGCATGTAATTTTACACATGTAATTGTTATTTACTTTGACATTTCGAGTACAGTAATAAATATAATTACATTTCAAATTCATAATTATTATTAGTACCCGCATAATATTTAGCATAGTTTTTATTTATTTATTTTATTTGTACGGTATATAGTTGGCAGTATAATTATGTTCAACAAAGCCAAGAATTTTTTTCTTTTTTCTTTTGTCATTTAATTAACCTGTTTAGCAAATTTACTAAAGAGAATCTACAATATTAGCAGTGATTAACCAAATCTGTAAAATTTTAACTTTCTCATCGTACATAAGTATTAAAATCATAATATTTTTCGATATTAACAGAATAATCCCTTAATTTCTGACTATCTTCGATATGACATTTGTATGCGCATACGCCCTTCAAAGATACATTTTGAATTTTTAAACTTAAGATTTATTTAATAACCGGAAGGAAATCTCTTATTTTTAGTACATTACATTAACCTGAAGTAATTGTTTATTCTTACAACATTTTATATATCTCGAAAACGACACGAGTTAGAGAAAATGTTACAGATATGTGTATGTGGGTGTATGTGTGTGTCTGTTTGTGTATGCGCTCTATAAAACTAAGGTCGTTAAAGAAAAATATATTAATGTTTAAACTCTTTAACAATTAAAACTCTTGCTATTTTTTGCATATCTCGAAAACGATATGAGTTAGAGGCAATGTGATCTCTCTAAAAGTTAATATTAAAATATCTAATAACTTTTGTTTGAAACATTTTTACGAAAAATGTATTATTTAATAAAAATAGCTTTTGAAAATAGCTATTTAACTTTACGTATACTAATTAATTATATATATATATATATATATATATATATAAAAATATACATATATATATATATATATATATATATATATATATATATATATATATATATATATATATATATAAATATATACATATATATATATATATATATATATATATATATAAGTATATATATATATATATATATATATATATATATATATATATATATATATATACATATATATATATATATATATATATATATATATATATATATATATATATATATACTTATATATATATATATATATATATATATATATATATATGTATATATTTATTTATATTTATATATATATATAAATTAAAATAAAGGGCAAATATTTGGCTTTTTCATATCCGGCCGGAGAACATGAAACTGAAGCCGTAGCACAGATATATTGGAAATACGGAGTCTCTGGCCCAAAAGTACCCTTCTTAATTTAAATGTATCGATTCACGAACCGCCACTGTTTGAGTACGACATTTGTTTCGGTGTCATATTTGACATTAGTCATAGAAGTAAGTATAGATGGAATGGATATACGTTTGTATTTTTAGTAGCTACTTGTTTGTGTTCAAGGGTAGGTATCGTTAAGGAAAAAACTTCTAACATCAAGGTGCTAAATAATCAAAACTGCACAGACACAAACACATACCACGCTTCCACATACACACACACATACTTGACTCGGTACATACGATAATGAGTCTAACATCAACAGTAAATAGTGACTTGTGCAAACACACGTACGCACATACACGCATACTTGGTTGGTGTCCTTTATATTATGGGGTTATCAGCCCTGCAACACAGTTGGCAACACCATATCCTGTAACCGGAGCGTGGACTGTTTGCACATGAAGTTTCCGCACTGATTATATTCGTTTCTCTAATGAGCTTTCAGTAATAAAACGCACCAGCACAAAATACGCATATATGTAAGAATATTCTATAACGATTTGTCATGCTGTTTATATTCTAGCTCTAGTACTTGTGCCAGGATTATATTTTACAGAGAAGGATATGTGATACTTTATGTTTTTCTTTCGTGAATCCGATCTTAGGTTATTAAACTTTAGCTGTCTATATAGATAATAAATATTTATTTGAGCATTTCTTTGGAAACATATTTAATTTCAAGAAAATAGTTTCGGTTTACGAACATTTTGATTTGCGACCTTCAAGAACGAAGTCCTTGAACCAAGGTTGAACTGTACTTTCTTTTTTAAACATTATGTATAAGAATGCAAAAAATCGATGGCTTTAAAAATGGCATCTTAATTATTATAATTTATGATTATTATAAGTCTCCTGATTACGATCATTTATATAATATATATAGTAATTTTGTATTTTAATTCGCACATAAGTCAACTTTGGTGTTATTGGCAAAATTTTATTTCACAGTATTAATTCCCAATTATTTAATTTCTAAATCAAGTCAGTAGTACTAGTAATATGATGCTTGATGTATTTTGTCTGGTTTAATTTAAAATTCAAATTTGGATGCAATTCAAACATTTAAATTGAAGGTTGTATAGAGTTAATGTTCTTTTAATTACAAGTCAACCAACGAGAAAGCATCACAACTCGGTTATTTGCTGGTTTCCTTGAGCATTTTACATTTATTTCTATAATAAAATATAGATAGTAAGATAGTGTGATGCATACAATCTGATCTACCATCTTCAATTTACTAGAAAAATTCGTTATATTATTTGGGTTTCTTGTCAATACTTGTTTTTCAAGTAAATGTCGAGGACATTAAGCAAGATCAGATAAGAATTATTAATAATTATAATGTAATAATCGCAAAATAGAGCATACATTTTCTCGCATGTCCAAATTACAAAAACGTGATTTGAATTCATAAAATAAAAGATGAGATTTTAATATTAAAATTTAAACATTCATTATGCTTCTACTTTATTCATAATTAACTTATTACTTTCTTTTACGAAGTAATAAGTAAGAATAGAACTTGAGATATCAACGGGGATACACGTTTTGAGCTTCCCTGAATCGAATGTGACTATTTTCGGAGTGACATGTGTGTGATTGATTAATAAATAAATAAATTATGGTTTACGTGATTATTTTTTCGTTTTTATATACGTTTGGCAGAGCATCATTGTATGAAGCGGTCTCAGTTGATTTGAAGCAGTAGGAAAAAAGAACTTTGTATGTAATGTCGTTGATTTTCTTGGAGAAAACTTTATTGCAATTATGTTCTTATATTAAAGTAAGCAAATAACTAAAAAGGAAGTAGATTCCGAAAGGTAAATATTCCAGGAGACTTCTGGTAAACTAAACTAATTTCTCGTAAACCAATAAACGTCTTTTAAATTTTCTATATCCGCCGTCTGCGCAGAGTAATAAAACATGTCTGATGTCTGAAGGGAAAAACATGGAAAATGTTCAACTAAACGTTTAATGATCGCAAAGGGTAAATAAAAAGTTTGAGAATCCTTGGCATGGCGAAGCACAAAATTGGCCGGAGAGGAAACCAATAACGTATTTCGGAAATTTCTATCTTCCTACTACAAGTTCATGTATTTACTGATAAAACATACGTTGAATACAAAAAAAAGGACTAGAAATCGATAAAGCGTGGAGAGTTTGTTGAACTCTCCCTCGCCCTCATCCCTGATATTTAATCCGCAGATGGAACAAACAATAGATCTTTGTATAACAAAAATGTTCGGAAAGCATAAATGTATAAGTTCATTTTCCTTTTAGGCAAGCGACCGACATTTATCAGAGAATCCAGGAATCAAGAAGATGTAAATCGAGTTCCTGAGCAAATATTTTCAATCCGATAATATTACACCAAAATCTACAGTATTTTATACTGAGTTTAGTTGCGCGCTTAATTAAATAAGTCTTGATATTTTGTAATTATTTACAAAAAGGGAGTAAACGAATATACTTATAAGACTTATTGTTTTAAAATTTGATATAGATAAACAATGTAATAAAATTTAAAAACGATTTTCCATTACATGGTATGTAAAAACTATTCAAACGTAAGAAATATGAATCTTTTATATGTATCACTTATTCTCTAAATCGTACTGTTTTCGAGATTCAAAGAAAATTAACAAGAGTAAACGTTATCCACCGGTTTAAATATTCTCGTCAAGAATAGACAGTTATCTTCCCGATTCCCGTTGTCATAATACAAACAGGATTATTATTTGTAATTTCTCTTCTAAATTACTCGCTGCGAATGCAGGTGTGATTAAATATGTATAGAATAGCCAGATTAGTATAAAAGTCCTATACTCTTATTAATGATGTATAATAATTAAAAAACTTGGTCCTATATACGAAGGGTTTCTTTGTATATATTCTCAATTTTCATGAGGCAGGCAATTTCTTAGTAGACGTTTCACCGTGCCAGATTTCCCCTGACAGCAACATCAACGATCTCCTTAGAATGTCTAACGAACAATAGGTATAAAACGAATGTCAGTACACAGTAGCCCATCTTTCCGCGCACATGAGATCATTCTTATTCGTAACTGGTAGTTCGTAGCTGGTGTTTGTTGAGGTAGAGCTAGGGGTGAATAGACTATGCCCATCCTTTCAACTATCGGATTGTATGCATCTGGGTATGTATCGTCCTCGTCGTTGTCGTTGTCGAAACGTGCCTCCTAGTTGATGCGCGCATACGGATGCACTTGCACACACATACGATAGATACTATATGTATATATACAATACACGTTGCACTCACACAATGTTATGTTTCATTCACCCAATAGCTATGCGTCTCACTTCGACTCAATCATTGTCATTTCGTGTGTCTTTGTTTATACCGTGAGCTGTAGCTCCCCTACTGACACTTAGGGAAACAATAGACGTATCACACTATTACTATATATGATGCTCCCGCATTTATTATATTATTGCGAAAGATATAGGTACGTATTTCATACGGCTAGTTCCTTAGCTCACCCAATTTGCATCATCCTAAACAGGTACAAGGTATTTTCCATTCCATGGTAGAATAATCGGAGCTGAACTAATTTCATATAAATATAATGATCCCGATGCAATTTTGGAAAAATAATACTGTAATGAGATCGATTGGAATTGAATTGTATATTTAATTTTGAGAAGAGAGACAGAGGCAAGCATTACGTACTAAATCATGTATTTATATTTTAATGGAACGTATAATTGCAGATAGATAAAATGATCGGAGCTGAACTGAGTTTACGTAAATGAACTTCCTAAATGCAATTTTAGAGAAATAATACTGAAATCAGATCAGTTAGTACTGAATATTGGGTATAATTTTGAGAGGAGAGCCAAGAAACAAGAGTTTAGTGCTAGATCATGTTTTTATTATTTAATGGAAACGAATAATTATTCTTTTATTAATTATTTTATTATTTTTGAATAAACTCGGAGCGTTAAAAGGGAATCACGTAATCGGTCGTGTGTCAGTAATATTCCCAGAATAGACAAATGTGTATATACGCAGAAATTCGTATGAATCCCTGATTCATGAATGTAAATCGGTCGCTCGTAAGACCCCATGTTGTGTCATCTCAGAATATACCAAACAAACTTAAACCAAATTTGGTACACATTTAATATGATCTCCGATTACGTATCAAACACAATATCTTTTATATAATTAATCCAAACACAAAAAGAAGAACTAATAATAATATGAACTGTTAAATATAAAATTATCTATAAAATAATGTCATTTTTGTGCCAATTCTTGAGTAATATAAATCTGGTCAAAGATGTTTGATTCCATGAAAGCTATAGACCAACGACATAATACTATAGCTCTTTTGTACATACTGTACAGTTAGCTGATTACGATTTTTGTAATGTATTAGATTTTTCAGACTGAATACTGAATACAAATGCTATTAAAAATAATAATTTTGTATTTTGTCGTATCGTGTTATGTTTATAAGAACCATCAATCATGTTTGCGTAAATTCTTAAGTAATTTAAAACAGTCAGTGACATAGCACCATAATTAATTGCGATCTCTTCAAAAGTTACTGTTTATAAAATTATTTTCTTCGTAAAATTAATATATATTACTAATGTTTCGCCATGATAAGAAATGAGTTCGTTTTGGATGAGCTGGAGCCATTGGTGCGTGCCGCAAAGCTTATTTATTTATTTATTTTAATTGTTGCTAAGTATTATGTTTAATAATAACTTATTTATAGCGTCAAAGTTTAATCTTTAGTAACTAGGAATTCTTTTTGTAGGATTTCTAGTTTTTTATCATTAATGGGGGAGGGGGGGGGGGGTTATAAGCGGGTATTCATATTGTATATGTACACTAAATTTGATTAAAGGCCTTTAGAGAAGAAGTTTCAACAAAGTTGGTCTTACGAGCGTACGAGCGACATGTATCGGAATGAAGAATCCGAGAATGTTACATTCAGACATCGAACTCTACAAGTCTTTTGTATTTACTGTACGACGAGCTAAAAAATGACAGACACAAAAAGCGTAAATTATAAAAAGTGAAGATATTAAACATTTACACTGTGTGTGCATGTGTCTGCAATATTTATTATTTGGTGTAAAAAAGTGTTAAATTAAAATAAACAAAAGATTTCGCAGTAAAAACATTTACTATTCTTTTCTTGTAGAAGTGAATTTATTCCATTATGTTACCTTGTAGCAGCAAAAAAATTAGTGAGTGCATTTGCGTTGTTGAAGTTTCATGGTTATCCCAGGTTAAATATTGTCATTTCCTTTGCAACGAATTATGGCTAGGCTAATAATGTTTCAGTGTGTTGCATTTCTTATTAGCTTGTGCAAAATTTTCCGCTGCCTAATCAAGGTAATTGCTGCTTTGTTATAAGTATAAATTTTGTTTTTTTCGGGTTCTTATTACAATTGACACAAAATTGGTAATTAAATAAATTTCCGCTTGAGTTCATGTTACATGTTTTTGTAATTAAATATCCGCTGCATCTTCAGTTTCTTAATCAATGTCAAGTTTCATTTTAGTCCGTAATAAATTTTTAGTGTTCGTGGCCGAACAGATATAATAAATTTTTGAGAAATATCTTGATACTAATTATTTCCTTTGTACACTTAAATAATAGGTATAAGCTGCGTTCGGTAATTCCTTTGCTATTTTACTCTATCGAACCTTTAAATATTATTAATAATATAATTAATTCAAGCCAAATAATCATTTTATTATAGCTTCATCTAATTATCGTGATATGAAAATATGATACCCAAAAAATTTCGCATACGTAATTTTTGGTAACATAACGTTAATTATAAGGGCTCTATAACATGAGAAGTATATAAATTATATACATATTCGTTATCAGGGAGACGTGAAACGAGTTCCTGTGCAATATTTTGCTGATTCCAAGAATTTTTCAAATACTCGACAGAATAATATAGCACTTTTCTACATATTATTCGGCGAATTAAAAATATAATTACAAAAAAAAAGAAATTGTATAGATTAGTGCATGTAACTTATGAAACTGTTCACGTCATAACCATAAATTGATAAAAATGTAGATATCGGATACAGTTTCTGATTGCATATATGCATCCATCAGTGTATACAACAAAAAGAGAATAATACAAGTTGGCTTATTGTATTATTAAAAAATTGACGTCATAAGTGGAATGTACTATTTATTCATTTCTCATGGTTTGATGATTTCAATTCGAATATACAAAATTCTGAAAATAAGTTCATTATAGTTTAAAGCTTCGGACAAGGCGATACCAAGAAAAGACTTGGATAGTCTTGTCGGGGACTAAGATTTAATCTCGATTGCACCAGTCTTGTGTAAGTTTTTATTCTTCAAGTCTATCTTAGATATAATAAAAAATATATAAAGAAGAAAAAAACATGACTAAGGCCCAATATTACAGTTAAGGTTTATCTAAAAAATACGATATTTGTGAACCAATGCACTAAAACTAAAATGTTGATCTAAACCAAAACTCGAGTTTAAACCATGCAATACCGGGCCAAAAAGCCTGGGATAAATTAGTCATATCTCGGTCTCGAACATATAATATCAGTCATTTTCATGTATTGGTCTTGTATGGAGTTTCACGTCTTGGTCTTGTCCGAAGTTCTAATTGTGGCTTATAGGAAAATTGGTGTTCGCAGACAACGTGTTAATTACGGTCAACACATGTGTATTTGTAAATGTCAGTGACTGTGGTACATATAATATGAATTTGGAATAGTATGAATGCATATAAATTTTGATCAAAACTAGTTTCTTTATGTGGTTGCTACCGCGTGCTCGTGCAGCAGTATTTATGGTGGTGCAAGTATGTTATTAGTTCAGGTAGTGACCAAAAATGGTTAGACCGTTAAAAATGCAACGCGAAAAAGAACGACAAAAGTCATTTATACAAAAAGTACATTAGTCTGTTCTGCGCCCGGCGTTCATCTGACGTCATCTTTGTTTGGGTAATTGTCTGACTGAAAAAGAGACATCGGATGGCAATTGGACAAATCAGCTTACGAAGCTTCATATGGAACCGTATAACCTCAAAAAAATATTCATACAATTATAAAATAACTTATAGCATATAGATGCAGACACCAAAATCTTCAGTACGCCGTAAAATCACTTTAAGAAAATAAATATATAACCACTGATTTTTACTTTCTTATACGAATGTATATAAAGAAATATAGTAATTATAAATAATTTGAAACTCGAAATTTTAATGAAAATACACGTTTTAACGTGTGTGTTTGTGTTTGAGCAGCTACAAAACTAAACCCCTTGAAATTATGAATATATAAACGTAAGAAAACCTACTATTTTTGAAAGCAATATCTTAACCGGATGTAATGATTTATTCTTGTTAAAAGTATCATAATACCTTTAACAGTTTTGGTTCTAGAGCGATTACAGACACACAGACATCATTCAGGGATGATCAAAACGTGTATACTCCTAAAATCACGATTTCGATTTTTTTATGACTACTATTCCTTTTAAAAACATCTAAGAATGTATTGTACTGATGACAACGGATGTATTAATTGATTTATAAATGATATCCAAGCATGTACAAAATTGGAGAAAAGCAATTGTTGTATTAAAAAATTAAAATAAAAAGTTTTTTTTTCGACTAAAAGTGTGAATCTTGACGTAATTTCAATTATGAATGATAATAAAACTATTAACCAAGAAACGCACTAATTAGAATATACCGGAATTAACTGTACATTTATAATATTATTAATAAAATATAGATCGTGTGAAATGAATTCTTTGATGCTTGTATGTATTGGTGTGAATTGGGTTAATGGAACTATTAGCATATGTGAAATGTGTGGACATTTTAACAGCAGTTATTTTATCGTCAACAATATCATAGATAAACAATTTATAACATATTGAACCAATGAAACAATAATTACATCTTTACATTCAATCATATACTACTCAGACTTTTCGTATCGAACACATCAACAACAAAGCATGATATACTTTCAACACTGCCGTGCAGTGTTTGCAAAAGAGCTATAGTATTCGTGTATCAAAAATATGTTGCCACAAAATTTCGTTTCTCGTCTCTCAAATTCGGCAAATATATATTTTACAAAAAATCGCGGTAATTCTCACAGTAAACCGCGGGGCAAGCACCTTAGGGAGAATACAATATAGTCCCTGTGTTTCACATTTTTATATGCTATCGTTAGAAAATAAAAATGTAATTGAATATTCTAGCTTTCTTGAGTTACATAATTTAAGACAAAAATAAACACGTTCATTTTGATAATACTTATATTATTATTTTGCTAATTTTTTCTAACCTCGGAAAAGTGAATAACCTCGAAAACATTGCCAAAATTAGTTCACGAAATCGTGACTCCACTGTAATATGTTTATTTGAATGTATGTCGCTCGCTCGCAAGACCAAAGTTTGCAGATCTATCACCTTTGAAAGTAGTGAACCGATTTCAACCATATTTGAGATACATATAAGTGCCCAATTAGTTCCCGTTGCCTTTAAAATCCAATATCCAGGAAACCTCCGTAGTTTGGACTCCCTTAAAATGAATCCGAACGTATTGTTGAATATATAAAAAATCTATTATGTTTTCTAAATTGTTTTATTATAATCGGAGTATCAACAAATTTAAAACAAAAACAAAACAATATTTCAATATATCTGTAAACATTATTGATTCGTGTGATATCCCTACGATGTCGCTGAAACGTCACACGCACATGCTACGTGTCTGCGACATCTCAGGGATATAGCACATAATAAAATGTTACGATTATACTTTTAGAAACGAAATTGTAATGATTTAACTGGGGAAAAGAATACAGTTTTAAACTTTTTGAAACTGGTACTTGCCGTCTGTTCAAAAATGAATATCTATTTTATATTAATTTAAACGCGCTGCCAGAATATTTAAAATTATAGTAGAGAATTAGACATGTACATACATAGTTTATGTTACAATGTCAATGTCCTTAATACACATGGATCTATCGTTGTCTTTCTCTGTCTATCTCACATACATACTAGACTTGATTAGTTTTAAACATCATAACCTTGCCAGCAATAACCTAAATTTATCAGATTATTGATTTACTCTTATCTGTCACTCAACCTTAGGCGATTTTCAAACATACAACGAACATTTATCAGTTATTGATATCTACAAATACAATAGTGCCGCGAATTTACTTTCTTATACGCTATGTATAACAGAAAGTATTTTGATCACAAAAATAATCAACCACGTAATTTTGATACAAATATTTAGCTTCTTACTTTCTTTCACGCAGTAATAAGTGTCTGTCTGGCTATCTGTGTCTGTGTGTACGCTCTAGATCCAGAACTGTCAAACGTAAAATTGTGAAACTTCAAATTTAAGACTTGTATATGCTCTAGATTTGCACCTATTATTTCTGAAAAGAATATTCAAACCGAAAGTGCATGTTTACTTGTTCTATCTCCAATATCACTAGAACGGCTGCACTTATGGTAAAAATAGTGAAGTTCATAATGAAAGATATTCATATTTCGCACAATTTTTGTTAGAAAAATTTCTTTATGAAATGTACCAGTTACGAGTAAACCGATATGGAAAATCTTAAAATTCTTATTTATGTTGTCATATAGGAATGCATTTATATTATACTTATTTTATTAAATCGACAGAGGCACAAAATAGAAATAATTTATGTCATTTTTCACCGGTTAGCACAAATACATTTCCAATAGTATTAATTTCATTATAAGAATTATAATAATTTTACTATAGCTTGTTTGCACATCGATCTCATTTATATTATTTGAACGCCAAATTAAAGCATGTCAATCTTCTTAGAACATTGCTCCAATTTATTAAAAATAATTAACATGATGACATATTTACGAAGATTTGCATAATACATAATCCTATTGCTATTTCTTTTATAATGTGAGTATCCAAATTGATAACGTTTACCACTTTAACTTGCGCTTTAAACGTAATATAATTTTAGAAATTACAGATTTTAAATGCGATAGCGTTACAAACGGGCAATAGTTTAGTAAATCCTACATCATTACTGTCAACTTTAGCACGCGATTTTGCTTGAACAAAATTTGAACTAATGGTAGAAGCACTAGTGCAATGTTTTAGTAACTTTTTTCAGCACCAGGGGAATTTGCGAATATTTCGCACACGCACACAGAGAAACGAAAAGAGTTGTTTATCGTTTCGAGGTTCATTTATTAAATTCAAGGTCGCACGGGCAATTATTTTTTTCACACTGTGGTGTGAAAAATCGACTCGTGCACAGATCACATATTATACGAAATGGCATTGACTCCTGTCGTGTGTTCCAAATATGTGTGTGTTAGTACATATGTGTATTAGGCTGTCTGTACTTTTGTTTATACTTTTACCAGGTACGGACTAACATTTATTCTGAAAACAATGATGAGTAATGCCATTTTTGTAGCAAAAAACAAACCATTTTCGATTTCTTATCATTGATTCTAGCAATATTGAAATAGTGACTCAGATTTTCTACAGCAGGACCTATTACTAACCAAGAACAAGATTCTTCGCGATTCATCGGAAAGGCCAATGGGGGTTTTGAGTGCGTGACTTGATTTAGTATACAAGTCATTTTAAATACAATGGAGTCGCGATTTAGTGGACTAACTTTGGCAGTCAGGGAAGCTCAAGACATGTATTTTCGAGATCGAAAATTTTCAGGATTAAAATATTTCCTTTTAGACTTTGTCCAAGTAAAAATAAAATCGTTACGTAACGAAATACAAATTAGGTAACAGACAGTTTTAAATAAAATTGACAATAAAAAACAAGCGTTAGTGTAGATACCAATGCCTCCTGCTTCAACTAGTCAAGTATTGTGCAAACAAGATAATATCTGAAGGACCTTGTACCCACTATTTCCGTAATTTATATTATTATGTTAATGTTATCAATCACTGATAAAAAAAAACGAACTTATTATATTCATTTATACTGTATGTTACAGATTATAATAATTTGATTTTATACACAAGTGTGATATTTATCCGAAATAATTCACGATTATTCAGCTATTTCCAAAACATATCCAACATCTAGTGAAATCTCGAGTTTGACCTTTTCCTTATTCTAGACGTTCATAAAAAATAATTGTATTTTGTACTATATGATTAAAAAAGACTATGTTAGTAGGGCTCTTATATATTAAGAGAAAAATATTTGATTAACGATTATAATATTCTTTGTTTCTAGAACATTGTTGATTAAAACTCATTGTTCTTTATTGATATTAATTTTAAATGATTGAATTATTAAATATTAGTTTAGCTATTTATAAAAAAAGAAGATATTGAGAGAATTCCATTATATATTTGAACAATTTAATATTTACACAGATTAGACATTAAAAAATTGTTTTAAATCTCATAAAAATTATAGTTTCATCAACTTCAAAATATTTACTCACGGTGTTGTTGTTACATTATTAGAACAGTTAAAACAGAACATAATTCGTTCTCAGATCATATTTCAAGTTAGAAAATTTGCATGACTACATTCATATAAGACAGTAAAAATGAAATCATTATTTACCAAAATAAAAATTAGGTAAAAAACAGCCTTAAGAAGCATACGCTTAAAAACTGCAAAATGGTGAATAGATTTTTAAGAATGTGAATGCTAGAAAAAGAGTTCACACAAGTGTGTTGTAATATATGCATGAATCCATAATTATGTACTTACGAATATGATTCGTATTGAGATTTATAGTACGGAATGTACATTTTAGAACACTATGATATTGCATTTTGGCTGCAACTGCCCGTTGGTCCCCAAAAAAATAACAAAAAATTATCAATCCACAACTTCTAGTTCCATCTTTGTTCTACATGCTATATTCAGCTTCTAGTAATATTAAAAAGCAAAATAAAAAAGTTATTGCAGGGTTTCAAATGACCATGCAGTTATTTTAAAATTATATTTTAACATTTCGTAGATATACAATAGCTTTTTATGTGTAGTCACATAAACTAAGGTCTATTAAAAGTTAATAATAGATGTCGTAATAAAAATACTACTAAACATTGTATGTTCGTCCATCCAGAAATTATTGCTTCAAACAGATTCAATAAATGTTAGGTTGGAATATACGCGGTTAGGTTTACATTTTATTATGATCACAAAAAATCAACCTAGAATTTTAAATAGATATATCCGTTTTGAGAGTCCCTGGATCCATTTTGACTATTTTACCATTTTGTGTGGTCTCTGTCTGAGAACGATGTACAGCCATAGGAAAAACTAAGTATTAGAAAGTCGATTGAACTCCTGCTTTTTTTTTAATTAGTGACAAACCTAGTTATACTAATATTAATTATTAATAATATTTCGCAATATGAGGACAAACATGTTTAGATAAATAACAGTTCAGTTATGAATCCCTTTGAAGGGCAACTTTCTGTCTTTATTGGATCATCAAGTATAATAATTAAATATTTGATAATCATTTTTCGTGCTTTTGTTTTTGTAAGTCAATATTTATTTTACCTCAGAACAAAATAAGAAATTGGTTATATACATATTAATTTTTTCAACGTTTCTATTCGATTTTGCTATAATATTGCGCAAAATAACACCGTAAATAAATATATTTTGCATTTTTAAAATTAATTAAGTTTAAATTCTCATATTTCTGTAACTAAGTTTTTACGACCATTCTGCGCACAGATTTAAGGTCAACATATTCAAAGTATGAGTAAAAATATTCACTAATTTCACTACTTGCATTTTTAACTGTCCTTTTCTTGATTTTGTTATTTATTATTATTTATTAGATATGCCTGATTTATACCTACATATAGAAAATCTCCCAAATTACCTGCATATAATTTTGCTGTTTTGATATTTTCAATTACGTTTTTGGTTTACTTTTAAAATTGTGTTGATATATCAATTTTTAAATTTTCTACGAACAAATTGGCATAAATAAAAAATCAAGTAAAGGACAGTCTTAAGTGTGATTGCAACGTCCCTCGTATTACCGGTACCGGAAATAACCATATTTATTGTGTAGCACACAGTGAAATAAATTTTCAAATTCAAACGAGCGATACTATAGATTCTTCTGGTTTTGTTTTTGCATTTCATATATCTTAAACAAACGCCAAAATGTATTTATAATATATTTTGAGGTCAGATTGACACGCGACTTTTTTTTTCTATGTCTACTAATGTTTTTTTCTCATGTCTATGTTTTTTCCAATAATTATTATTACAAAAATTGTTTTACTATGGTGGACGCTCTTCATTTAACTCTTCCGGATACACCACATATATGGCTCAAAATTCTTATTTCCACTGCAGTTTATACTATAATTGAATTATTAGGATTTCATGAAATAACATTATTTGAAATAATTACAGATCTTTAGCTGAATAATAATTAAATGTTTAAAAATATAAACGAGAAAATTATTTAAATTTTATATATATATATATATATACAAAGTACGCTAGTCGAACCGTATTTCATATAGAAGCACTTGAATATTTTGAATGTTTTCGAATAACTAAAGTCAAGTGCATTGCGGGGATTATGTTTTTGGCTGCTGTTGTTGGTACCTGTTATATTTATAAAACATTTATTACATTGCAATATAGTTAGCACGTGCTTTTTTAAAAATATAAATGTAATTTTTCAAAAAACTGCAACAACAAAATAAAGTGTCAGTTAATATGTGACAACATGCGAAAAACATTTAAGACTTCGTGTTATTTATTCACACGAATCGACAAAACATGTTCAAACACACTTGCATTCATCTTCATTTGCTTACGATATTATTCTGTAGCTAACAATAACCGACCGACCAGACCAAGACTGATTCACACCGCTAAAATTACTATGCAATTTACATTACTTATTCATGTAAAACCTATAATCGGTTCTATTTATTTATAGCGTTAAATCGATTATTGTAAACGCGATTTAATAGACCAACACATATACAATTGTTTTTTTATTTTCTTAACTCGTCTTATGGCGAGCTCATGGTCAATCACGGTGAAAAATATACCTTTTTAATCATATTTATTTACTTTACGATGCAAACAATATTATTACCACTGGATTTTTAGAAAGATAATTTCAAATTATTGAGGCATGTCGCTGTCCGATATAAATTATCAATAATTTGGGCAAACATTATTGTGATTTTCTACAAATTCACGTATTTTTTACTTTCTTTATTTTAATAGAAATATCCAATATGAGGGCCCATTAATCTATTTTAACTATTTCTTAAAGAAATATGTGTCGAGTGACGGGCACTCCAGCTTTTTCATTATTAATTCAAATTAAAAAAAATATATATTTAGAGGTATTTGGATTCATTCTGAAGAATCTAAAATTACCCCTAATAATTTTTAATCAGCTCACCAAATAGTAAGTATAACATTTTTATAATATTTAATTTGTACGTCTGTAATATTCACGTAGACTAATTTGACATGGAACTTTCTTGTATATATAATCAAAGAATATATATTCATATTTTGTGCTATATTTATATACATTTCTTACAAAACGAGACAATATATCAATAATATTGTTTAATTTTGTTTTAAATATTGACATTCGATTACCACGAAACAATTTAATAACAGTAACCCTGGATACATCATATAAATTTACTAATTTCATAAGCGATTTTGCAGTAAATGTTACACAATTCTTAAGAAAACTTTGCATTTTAATATATTTAGCTATATTCTATGTATTACTAATTCTCTAACTTGTGCAGTTTTCGGTATAGTATAAAAGTAGCAAGAGTAAACTTTAACTAGCGGTCCAAAGTTTGTCTTTATAGATAGAAAATATTCTTCCGTACTACATAAGTTTAAAGTTTCATAATTTTATCATCAACAGTAGCTGCTGTAGATAGCTCACAGACATACACACACAGACGCAACCTCGAAAATAGCCAATATGAATGGAAGCTCAAAACGTGTATTTCCGTTGATTCCCTGAAAAGTATTTCTTACGGTCTTTGTCAGAGTTAAAACTGGTACAACTATAACCATAGTTCATTGTGCTGTCAAATACAAATATGTAATCTTTTTATTTTCAACATTAAATCGGCAGTAATTTAGACTGACAAGCATGAAATGATATTCTGTAAACAGCTGTTTTTCGCCGTAAAAACCTTAATAGAAAATAAAACGAATACGCATTCATTATGCTGCAGCCTAAGCAATAAGACACATCCAAATATACAATATATATTACGGAGTATAAGTAATAAACTGATATATGAATGTTATGTATATATAAATATATGGCAAAACCTCAATATCTTTTTTTGACACTTCCTCTGCAGTGTTATTGTGCAGTGTTGCGTTCCTAAGTTTAACGCAGGGCAGGATGTTTGCGTTTTACGACTTCGCGGTTAGTTAAAGAAAGAAGAAATAATATAAACCTTCGTTAGGGATACCATTAGAATTAAGACCACATAAAAATCCATGCCCCTTTAACTAGATCGTAACCACATAGTTAACAAGAATATTATGAAAACTAAAAATCGTATGTCTAGTTTGAAATTCTGGGCATTGCGTTTAAAAGATGTTAACGCATTAGTTATTAAACAAGGGTTGAAGCAAAGATTATTCAAAAGAAAATATATATATATATATATATATATATATATATATATATATATATATATATATATACATATATATATATATATATATATATATATATATATATATATATATATATATATATATATACATATATATATATATATATATATATATATATATATATATATATATATATATTTTCATATGACATATTTTGAAATACAAATTAATGTAACGGTTGCGCAAAATCAAGAGTAAAATATGCAGGCAGTGGCATAGCACAATAATTAGATGAGATCTCTTCAAAAATCCATAGTAAGGATAATTAGCAAAAATATATATTTTTATTATTATAATGTTATAATGTTATACAAATTAATGTATTTGCACAAATTCTTGACTAACATATATGGCATAGCACAATTATTTGATATCCCTTAAAAACCAAAGTAATATGTATATTTAGCAAACAAAATGTTTGGATTGCACTATAATGCCATATTTGTTTTTGTACTAATATTGAAATACAAAATCATGTTACGTTTGAGCAAAATCTTGAGTAATATACAATGGTATAGTACAATAATTTGTTGATACCTCTTCCAAAATCAAGTTATGAAAAAGGATATTTAGCAATTAAAAAATGACTTGAATTTAACTTAGATGTAAAATGTATGTTTATAATCATTTTGACATTCGAATTGATGTTACGTTTGCGCAAACACTTGAGTAATATGCACTGCATAATGCAATGTTATTCATTCAAAAATCAATAGTAATAAAAATGTATACTTCGCATAATTAATAAATACGTCAAAAAATAATTATTGAATATAAATTCATCAAAAGTGAGCTGGAATCAATGGTGCTTACATCAATACCTGCTCTAATTTACTTTAAAATGTATTAAAATTGTTGCGTTATAATTTTTAAATCAAATAAAGTGTACCATTTCTTATTTAAATTATTTTTAATTCGGAGTGTACTGATGCCCGTTGTCATACAATTTCTCGCTAATTTACGTTCCTAATTATGACACTTTTGTAAAATACAATTATTATTAGCAATTCTATCGTACGAAATCGCATTTAAAAAATCAAAATATGCCTTGTATCTCTATTTCTCAAGTTTATTTGCATTCAAATTGAATTAGTTCTATAAACACAGTGACAATAAAATGACCTCTATATACATAGCTGAATGTAAGAAATTCTTATAAATTTCATTTAATATCTAATTTGGAGTCAAGTCTAAACCGGATTAGTTGCATTCATGTGAACACAGTGGCAGTAAAACGTAAGATACAAACGTAGTAAATATCAAAACGTTTGGTATACCTGTAAGCTGTAAGGTATATCGGAGTGGTGGTAAATTCACACTGGATAAAATGTAAAATGAAAAATAAAAAGTCACGAATGGTTTATACACGAGGCGTGGAGATTTCGCGTGGGATTGAGGACAGCACAAACAAATACTTAACTAGATATCCTGTCTCTAAATACGATAGAATATTGTTGCTTTTTTGTGTCTATTCAGCATTATATACATATATAACATTCGTATGTACACTCAAGAGCATCAGCTTTGAAATTGTTATTATATTTGTTATTAATACTATATTATTATATTGATAAAATAACAAATTTTAGTGCATATTTTAAAATTCAAAATTATAATATTTAATAATTTTTTTCGGGCTTTGGGTTAACAATATGAAAAAATCTTGTAGACATAAAATATCTTAGAATATTTAGTAGAATTTTTGAGTGTTTTAATTATTTTTATGAGAGCAGTATTAAGGGGGGCTTCAAATTTTGGGACCTTATAACTCGGAAAATATATAAGCGATTGTATTTAAACTGCAAGCCGATTCAAATTACATGCCAAATAATATGTGTACCAAATTTGGTTTAAATCGCCTCGGTACTTTCATAGAAGTAGAGGGCACAAATTTGGTCTTACGAGCGAGCAACGACTAACATCCAAGTATATAAGTTATATATCTTTTTGGATTCAGGGCGTCAAGACAAACACTTTTTGTAATGATTTTTTTTTATCCGAGAATACTACAGACACACGACCGAATGCTTTAGCTTCTTCGGTACTTCGGTACGGCGAGCTAAAAACTACTACATACAGAACAAGATATATTTCGTATTTGAATCGGAATTATTTGCGAAGAGTTAATTACATTTTGGGCATAACTGCTAAGACATATATATGTAAATATTTCACGTGTTATGTTGGCCACAACAGAAATGTGATTGCAGTGCATCTGTACAAAGAAACCGTCAGTCAACCGAAATACTAACATCAGTTAAAGCAATCATATAATATGCCAACATCCGTCACCGAATTTGACATAAAGCATGACAGTTTCTACGAAAAATTCAGCCACACACGGGCAGGGCAGCAAGAGCAGAAGTCTTGCACAAGTTGCAAGCATCGAGAAATCAAGCACCGAGCCACAGTGTAGCCGAGAACGTATACCCTACCCAAACCGAACCAAGCCAAACCAAACCGAACCGAACCAGCATCATCAACAACAACACATGTTTAATATCGTGTGTGTATGTGGACAGTGGCAGCTTGCGGATTAAATTCATGGAAGGGCATCGTAAAAAAACCACTGGCACAATAGCAGAGTTCTTTTTAACATCAAACTTTATCATACCTCAGTTAACACGGATAGTTATGATCAGTGTGGTCAGAGATTTATCACCAAGACTGTGAAGCACTATTGGTAATTTATGTAATATTTTACAATGTTAACAAAATTTTGATAATTTTGCAAATATATTTAACATATTTACTTTCTTTCACGTAGTCCAAAAGGAAGTTTTGTAATAATGATAACAAAATCGAGATTTTATTTGAAATACACGTTTTGGGCGTTACTGAAATAATATTAACTATTTTCCAGATAACGTATGTGTGTATGTATGTATGTATATGTGTGACGGCCTACAACAAAATCTGTTAAAGATAGAAATATGTCACTTTAAATTTAAAGTTTGCAAATAACCTAGTAAAAATCTTTTATTTTGAAAACAAATTATATCCCTGTGGTTATTTTTACTCCTGCTACATTAATACTATCTCGAAAACGGCATTAGAGAATAAGTAATAGATATAAAAGTTAAAGATATTGCAATAATTTAACTACCGAAGTACCGAAGAAGCTAGAGCATTCGATCGTGTGTCTGTAGCATTCTCGGATCTAAAAAAATCATTAACAAAATGTGTTTGTCTCATCGCCCTGAATCCAAGTATATATATATAACTTATATACTTGGATGTTAGTCGTCGCTCGTAAGACCAAATTTGTGCCCTCTACTCCTCTGAAGGTATCGGAGCGATTCACACCAAATTTGGTACACATATTATCTGGCATCCCATTTGAATCCGCTCGCAGTTTAAATCCAATCACCTGTATACTTCCCGAGTTATAGGGCCCCAAAATTTAGAACCCCCCTTAATACTGCCCTTATAAAAATAATTAATACACTCAAAAATTCTACTAAAAATTCTAAGATATTTTATGTCTACAAGATTTTTCATATTGACCAAAAAAAATTGTTAAATATTATAATTTCGAATTAATATGCATTAAAAAAAGTTTAGTAATATTATGAGTGCTTGGTTGAAATGATATACCATAACATACATATTAATATTTATAATTATTAATACATATTCTTTGTATGTATGGACAAGAAAGTCCAAACAGATGTTTCACACAGTAGAAATAATTTAAATCGTTTTGGAAATGGTACATGTATAAATTACTTTCGTCGAAACACTTGAAAAATGCTTAAATTAAATAAATCTATATTTCTCGTCTCTTGTGATTATAAGTGTTATATTTGAATTTGTTAGTTAAGGAATTGGAATACGAAGTGCTCCCTGGCCGGCCTATGCGAGCAGCCACTGGTATGTGTGTGTATGTGTTGGACTGTTCGTCCGTCCGGAGGCCTGCAGCAGACTAGTAGAGGTCTCAAGGCCAGTGTTGTTGCACACCGTGTATGCAACGAGTATAGGACAGGTATTCAGTATTTGTTGGTACATTCACCGACAAAAGTCATGCCGCATTGCAGATTTTTTTTCATATAACTCTACCATGGCTTGGATGCTGTGCTGCAGCTCCTGCTTCAAGATGATGATTTTTTTTTGTATCATTTTTGTATGTGTGTGTGTGTAAGTTGTTTGCGACTCAGAAATGTTTCCATGTGTAGTTTTAAAATGGTGGTAACGGTACATGGTATATATTGCATACAATGCACATATGTGAGCACTTAACTTTGCTTATATTGTAAACTATTCTTTATACTAGCTATAAATGTTACATTTATGCGTAATTGTATTCTATACAGTTTTCTCCAGTTTGGAGCAGATTGAACATTTGTCCGCTTCTTATTTGTGTTGACTAGAGTCTATACCCGCGTTTCCAAAACTCTGCTCTGCGCAATGCGATTCTACAATATATTTATATAAATATTTTCGTATATTTATTAAACTTAATATATGCATTCTCGTGTCTAGAAATTAAATTCTATTTTTGTAATGTCTTGAGTTTATCATTTATTTAAAAAATATTAAACATCACAGAAAGCTAAAAAGTGATTTTAGATAATGTAACATATTCCGAATTTCAAAAATGTTTCTACAGATTTTCAATTGAATCTTTCATTCCGAGAACAAAAACTCATATACTTCTAACGTTTCTGAAGGGGCCAAAAAGATTTTAACTAAATTTGGTACCATTAATATGTTTGCATTTTAAATTCGATAGGTCGTATACTTTCAGATTACTAAATTTTTAATATTTCAATTTCATTCTACTATGCCATGAAACAATATAAATATGTGTGGTAACTATGGAAACGTAAATGTAATAGCTATTTTCAAAAACGGTTTTACAGTAAATAGTACATTTTTCGAAAAAATACTTGTCTTTTATTGGTATCCCATTTTCTCTAACCGTTTTTATCAAGTTAATAAAAATTAAATTCGAGTAAACAAGCACTTCCAGTTAAAATGGTGACATGGTAAATTGAAATTGGTTTATGATCGAACCATTTCCGATTAGTGTTTTGGCACTATCCCCTGATTAGAAGAAATGGTTTGATAATCCCTACAGTTAATATGCTAGATATTTTTTTTAAAATATTTTCAAGAACATTACTTTCTTATTCCTATTATTTTCAGTGTGAAACTGTCTCTTAAAATCGGTTTTAGTTACATTTTACCTATTCAAATTTTTGTGCCAAATAACCGACTAATTTTGAAGGTCGCATAATTGACAATCTGACCGCGCGCCAATTCGCCATGTCACCGATGAAATATCCTTCTCGAAAATAAGGATATACGAATCATATCATATTTTTATGTTCAACAGTATTAACTGTAGAGCGTTCACACATACACACACACACCTTCATAATTAATATTCCTAATAAAATTTTAAAGTCGATTATTTTTGTGATCATAAACTTTATTTTATACATAGTGTAAGTAAAAATTAACCATTTTTAAAAAATTATCTCGAAAAAGTTTTTTTTTTATAATATGCTCCCTAAAAATCAGATATTTCATGAATATTTTGTATGTGAATAAAAAACTGAACACAAGTGAAATCTTTTTGATGCCGAATTTGTAAATAATCTGTTTGATATAAAAAAAGGTATAATTTTATTCAAAATCCATCAAAATTCCCAAGGCACATCATTAAAAACCGATCCTTTTTGATTATGAAGAAGAGTGTCTATTCAAGGTAAAGATATGGCCAGTTTACGTAGCAATAAATAACGAATAAGGAATGTTATTAGAGAGATACAAAGTTGGTTATAAATGGTAGAAATGTATAAGTATTGGGTGAGTGACACGCAGATGAGTTGAATTAGTTGGCAGACAGGTAAACGATAAGCAATACAAGAAGTCCAAGCGAGCGAGTTGGAGCGAGTTGGAGCGCGCCTAGCCGCGAGCACCGGAAATATCAACATAATAATCATTTCATACGAGACAAGAGTCGCGAAAAGACCATTCAGCGTTCACTTGATTGCTAACCGACATCAACCCGGTTATAAACACTAACCAGACTCAACATAAAGGCTACTACTATACATAGGATACGGGACGCTAACTGACTAAACCCCGTATTCGTATACTGTCAAGGTTATATGACGCTACTGTCATTTTCTGGCTGCAGCGATCTTCGATGATCTATCGAATTTTTCTTCTAGGAAAATACAGAACCTTTATCGATTATTTCAAATTAATTACTAATAGTGGAATTCTGAGAACATCTATACATTTCTAATAAGTTATAGATCTATAGCGTGCAGATGATTAAGTTCTTGCCTTATATATTTATTAATAAGCATATTTCTATAAGAGGTCATGTTATAGATTTTACATTATAGTTTTTATGTACCTACATTCAGATGTATTTGATGAATATAGTCATTTCTCTAATGATCCTTATACTTATCAAAGTAAAAATTATAATAATTGGTACGAACAGTCAACTTGACCGAGATAATCAAATAATCGTATTAAGTTAAGTGAGTTATCACAAACTCAAGTAGTAACAACAAGTAACCCCATGTAAACATAGTTACATGTGCACTAATTTCCGGTGTGGCCAGACATCACGCGCATGCGTTCTATTGTCATAATAATAATAATAGATACGTGCTTCAAGTACACTATTATCAGTTATTAATTATTATATGAAAATAGAAAAAGAATAGTACGAAAATAAATATATATATATATATATATATATATATATATATATATATATATATATATATATATATATATATATATAATCATTCTTAGAATGTAGGATATCCTATCTGTCAGTTCATTGTACTTCCGTTAGACATATTTCTATTTTTCTTCGCTGGTGTTCACTTCTATTGTGTATGTGGAAAAAACACGTTTGACTAGATTCCTGAATATTGGTTTCGATTTTTTTGTAATGATTTTTTATTTTTTATAGAGGACAATATGTAAAAAAAGATTTTTGTTCTCTATACTTACGTTAATAGCACGTTAAATCGAAATGTTTATTAGATTAGAATAATAATAGTATTACACCAATTTAATATAATAAAATTTAAATGCTGCAAAAACAACTATGTAAAAGTAAACGAAAATTGATTCAAACCTGGATTACGTTCAAATTTTCAAAGTATTTTCAATGCCTACATTTGTTTTTTTATTCAATTGTTTTTTAAACAAATATTTACTTTTCCCGATAAATTGTAACGTCTGTTTTGGTTCAGTATAGAAAATATTATCTGACTGTTCGATATTATATATATATATATATATATATATATATATATATATATATATATATATATATATATATATATATATATATATATATATATATATATATATATATATATATATATATATATATATATATATATATATATATATATATATATATATATATATATATATATATATATATATATATATATATATATATATATATATATATATATATATATATATATATATATATATATATATATATATATATATATATATATATATATATATATATATATATATATATATATATATATATATATATATATATATATATATATATATATATATATATATATATATATATATATATATATATATATATATATATATATATATATATATATATATATATATATATATATATATATATATATATATATATATATATATATATATATATATATATATATATATATATATATATATATATATATATATATATATATATATATATATATATATATATATATATATATATATATATATATATATATATATACATATATATATATATATATATATATATATATATATATATATATATATATATATATATATATATATATATATATATATATATATATATATATATATATATATATATATATATATATATATATATATATATACATATATATATATATACAGTAAAACTTCCCTAACTCGAATCTCGAGGTACAGGATAAAAGATTCGAGTTAGGGAAACTTCGAGTTATAGAAAATACACAATAAAAATATGTGAAAAAAATAGTTGTTTATTTTAAAGTATTCGGTAATTTTCTTTTGTATTTTACAAGACCACCTTTCATTTTCTAGAAAGTATTCCACTAAATTTAAAGAATTGTATATATAATCAGGAACATACATTCATCAATATCAGTATAAACACAAGGTGTAATAAGCCTTTTGCGTTTACTAGTACCACTGTAGTTATTAACTTTTTCTAAAAGTCTATCCTTGTTTTTAAAATGGTCGATAAGGTGTTAGGGGGCATACCGAATTGTATAGCAATATCCTTTTTCTTCTTTGTGCCCTTTTCTACCTCGGCAATTAAAGAAAGTTTTTCTTCTAATGATAAACACTTTAAATTTTGCTTCATATTCGAGATACATACATATGCACTTCAAAATAAAGTTTTGTTAACTAGTAATTACAGCACTGTATCACCTAATCTTCAAACTAAATCGATCACTAAATTATATACAATGACATTCTGAAAAAAACACACTGAAATAATAAATATATGTCCTGCACCTCACACGTACAAATTTGATTGTCAGTGCTATGCGGCTATTCGTACGTAGGGAATACCCCAGCAACGAGAGAAAATATCACTTCGAACTAGAGAAATATTCGAGTTATAGAAATTCGAATTTGAAAGATAAAATAAGATGCAAAAAAGAACAAAACATTAGTGTTCAAGAAAAAAATTCGACTTAGAGAATACTTAGAGATAGATACAACGAGAGAAAATATCACTTCGAATTAGAGAAATATTCGAGTTATAGAAATTCGAATTAGGGAGATAAAATAACATGTAAAAAAGAACGAAACATTAGTGTTCAAGAAAAATGTTCGACTTAGAGAATACTTCGAGTTATAGAAGTTCGAGTTAGGGAAGTTTTACTGTATATATATATACATATATATATATATATATATATATATATATATATATATATATATATATATATATAATTTTAATTTATTATAAGTCTAAAAGGAAGTATTGTTATGACGAAATTCTTCAAAATTGGGCATTAACGAAAATATAAATATAGAGCGTGTCTTTGTGTGAACGTTAAAGATAAAGATATAAAAGTTTTAATTTAAATATTAAATATAGCCTGAAAGAAACAATATTATTTTTGAAGACAAAATCGAAGCATGTAATAATGACTCTTGCTACTTTTTCACTATTATGGAATCGAAACGAATTACAGAAATTGTGATTCATATAATAATTGAACAAATTAAAATATCTTATAAGTTTCGTACGAAAAAAATTACATATTTTGATTTAGAACGTTATAAGACGAATCCTCATAGTATACATAGTCCTTCAGTTAGAGGTCGAGTTACAGAGGGAAGCGCACGAATATCATAGCAGCCAATGCTATTTTCTACTCAGTCGAAGCGTTCGTATTCCTATTATAATGATTCTTACAAATTTGGTTTTAATATAAATTTAGCAACATTTCAATAACAAATTTTCAACGCTAGCTCGTGAGATTTAGATTTTTGATTTTACTTTCTATATTAATCTTATTTGCATTTAAAGTTACGTTAAGGGCAGATTTACATAACTAATTATAAAATCTAATTCCAGACAAGGGTGCGCTGAAGATTTTGCTATTGAAATATAACTAAAATTGTATTAAAATATAATTTGTAAGAATCATTTTAATAGGAAAAAGAACGCTTCGACTGAGTAGTAAATAACGCGCTTATGGCGCAATGATATTCGTGCGGTTCCCTCTGTAAAGACGGCCAATAATGGTGATTCGTCTTAAGTCCATTCGCCTATTTTATTGGGTATATAACCTGTAAAGATTGCATCTGTCAAAGTTAGCTGATTTTTAATACAAAAAACTTGACTAGTAATTAATTGTTGTTGCGGAATGTATTCAAATTTAATAACCATCACTGATTGGTGGATTGTTTTAGATTTTAGTTTTTGTCGATATTTTTAGTTTTACTCCACATATTTCCTGCGTAAATTGAAACTTCATGTGACTATATTTTTATTTATAAAACATACCTATACTCCATTTCTCATGTATAATGCAGTATGTTCGATACACAGCAAAAATAGATGCTTACCTGAAACAGAAAGAAAACATATTAAAGATATGCAAAATAAAGCAAATTAAACTTTGACAATAACATAATAATTATTGTAATACTTATGCATTATGATATATTAAATTACGATACACTTGTACTAAGAAACAATAAATTATAGCTTACGGTTAAAACATAAATGCCAGTTTTTTTGTGTAAACAAAAAAAAAACTTCACTGCACAGATTTTTAATCGTTAATAGTCAGTTGATTTATATTCAAGATTTTATCTGTAAATATTTTTAAAATGTTAATAGAGATTAAATAAAATAGAAAAATTTTCATATTTTATAAAAAAAGAAAAATTGTTGTGGCCAGTACAAGACTATCTTATAAGTATCAATCACATATTTGTTGATTTTATTTCTTGTTTTGTGTTGCCATTTTCAATAAACAATACGCTCTCAATCGATTTATTTGTGATTGCCGATATCAAATGACAAATATCAAATTATTTGAGTCTATTTTGTTTCCCTTTATGATTAATTAAATATAATCCCCATATGTGCGAATCTATGGCAACATAAATAAGATAATTCAGATTTGCCGTGGCAGTTTTACCGTAACTGGTATAAATTTTGAATCTTCAATTATGGACATAACTATTTTTGCCATAAGTGCAACCGTTCTAGTGATATTGGAGATAGGACAAATGCATAGAGTAAACATGCACATCCGGTTTGAATATTATTTTCTAAAATAAAAAGTGAACAACTAGACCATATTTTAATCTTAAGTTTATAGTTTCAAAATTTTACGTTCGACAACTTTGCCTCTAGAGCGTTCACAGAAACACAGACGGAGACACTTACGATATCCGAAAATAATTACACTTGATTCATGGCTAGTCAAAACGTGTATATCCGTTGAATAATCGAGTTCTAAAATTTTCATAATTACAAGAGTTAATTATTGCTGCGTATAAAAAAGTAATAATATTAGCAGAAATGAATCCTAAATGTCAGATGTTATAAAACAATTATTATTATAACAAGTAATAAAATTAGCTGACGAAATCATAAATAGTAATGTATAACTAACATCATCTCACCAGCAATAATTAATTATGCTAATCGTTTATGACTTAATTTTTATAAGACGAAAAATAAAAAAAAACCTGCTATGATCTATTTTAATCTTGGCAGCACCAGGAACTATATTGAAATTAGTGGATAGCCCATTACATATTTAGAGTGGCCTATACACAAGATTACTGAACTCTAACTATATTTATACCGAGGCTTTTTCAATCCGTGTACTTCGTAATAGAAAGTAAAACTATTTTTCTTTAATTTTCTGAATATTACCGGATAATTTCATTGGAAAAATAAATTATTTGAAAATTTCCGGAAATAATACATCACTAGATTAATATATAAACCTTAACTGCTTACTCAATTTCCACTATATCTACTATGATAATCAGGTTTTGATTTTCTATATGGTGTGCCCAATACATCTATAATTACCAAATAATATAACATTATTGTATTTCCCATTCAAGCCTAGAACGTTCCTTACAAGTCGTTGACCTATTGAGAACGATGCTCAAATAATATTCTCCATTTTCGAATCAACTTTTTTATATTTCCCAATATACAGGTAAGTTCTGTAACTACTAGCGACAAAGGTTTCCATTGGCACCAGTTCTAATCTTATAGAGCTACAATATTCTTTATTCCTTAACGATGATAAATTTTGATTGGCCCTTATATATTTCTATAGGTTAAATTGCACAAATAGGGTCTCTACTTATTATACATAGTGGAAAAATATCCTGTACACGATTTTATTATACGTGGTATTAATTAGAAATTTTATACAAATTTTAAATTGCTTGTTAAATTATATTATAATATAATATTACTTTATTTAGTTTTAAATTCATGCAACGATTGCTATAACATATAAATATGTATTTTAACTTAAATGTAAAAAAAACTAGCATGCCCTTCACTTCATACATACTTTATATTAAAAATTAAATATGATTTAAAATTTGATGTAACTATTTAGATAAATAAAATTGTTTCTTATTGTTGTAACTGTCCGTAAGCCAATTTCATTTTAAATGATTAAACCATTAGAAATATATTATTGATTCAATCATATTTATTTAGTACTATTTAATTTTACAATGTGTTTACCTTTGAGTATTGTAGCTACATTTTACAATAACATGTTTCTTATTTCTGCTAGTTGCGAATCCTTCACATGGTTCACTTTGTTTTGTTGCACTACATTTATTTGCATTACACATTTCCACATCAACAAATTCTGGTTCATCATAAGACGAATGAGGCACATTCTTTGTCAATAACTTAGCCCACAACTGACTGTTGCCCAAACCCATAATAAAATAACATAAATATTATTCAGAATTATAACAATATCCCAGTTATATTTAATACAAATGTTTAACTCTGCAAACTTTAATTCTAACCTCAAACAGAACTGTTTCTCGTTGCAAGGTTGAACAGATTCTGAAGGATTAGTGTTACATAAAAGTACAATTTTTTGTTATATTTGAATCAGAAGAATCATTGTTATTGTTTCTTGAATATAGGACAATTTTGTTTCCTAGGATCAAATTCTAACACACTGCTCACATTATCTTGGACAAACTTATAGATTATTCTTCCGTAAATGATTAAATTTCAAACTATAATGGCTATTGATACTGAATTATCTCCTACTTTAATTATGTTTTCTACACAATTTTTCTCACAAGATTGAATATTATGCGCATGAAAAATTCCTAAATGACGGATAATTAAATGTTTAAAATAATTACTTGTTTACGGTTTTACTCATACGGAAAATATTATTCAAATTAACGTTTTTTTTTAATTGTCTAATCGGTAAAAAATAACAATCTTTCAAGAAAAACATATATGTGGTGGTAATCTAAACTTTCTAAATATATATACAAAATATGTTATGTTTACACTAGTGTTGATATCTACGTTAACAATGAAGATAGTTTCTGATTTTATCGATGGATTCAAAGAAACTTTTCACCATGGAAAGAAAGTATTGTCTTGGTGAGTCTCGATTTTCCAAGTCTTTGTCTTGGCATAGAAGATCTTGGCTTAGTGTTAAAATTCATTAATTAATAACTTATATATAAATATATAAATTAAACAATTGTTCTTTCTTACTAACTGGCAATCACCACAAGTGAAAACAAACTTAAAATAAGGTGTTACAGTTGCAATGTTGCCGGTGTTGTTAGTAGTCACGGTGGTGCCGTTCGACCTTCGGTGTAAAATCATTTTGTGAATAGGAAATGTACTAGCAGCAGTACAGTACAAAAAGCCAGTGAAAATATAAATAGCAATATTGTTAAGAATAGTATTTAATTTAGTGTTATTAAAAAGCTATTAGTAACAGGAGACGAATTTGGACAAATGCATGTCATGACATTGCAAATTACAATATGATTGTGTTGCAGTGCAGTGAGTTCTATTAACAAGAAATTCGTGCAGAATATTTATTTGGACAGGGTCACATTGAGAGTACAATCACATTTTCTGTTGTCTGTTGTATATTTTGTTAAAACTGTGTTGCTAATTATTGTTCGTGTGATGAGATCATTTGCTGTTTCTTATTCGACAAAGGAGCTGTTTTAATTATTTATTGTCGCACAGAATTCTCTTAATGGTTTTCTCAACACAGACGCCCCGGACCGACGCATCACGTCTTACAACTTATTGTTCTCGACATTTAAATATCTACATATTGTGGCCCGCACAAGACATTCTTACAATTTAGAATATTTAATGGAAACTAATATGTAAATATATATATATATCTTAGCATCCATTAATTGCTTTTTGATTCTGACAACTGTAAATGTGATAAATGCTATGACAAATTTTTGAGGCAATAATTGGGAAAATCTTTAATATCATTCATTTTGAATCTTTTAGTAAGTGCAGCCCTGATAAAACGATAATAGTAAAGGCCTCATTCCAACTGTGTTTTGGTTAAAATACAAAATTTGTCATAGGTGACACTTTAAAAAGTCAACAATTTGAAGGATATCTTTAGGTACGTCTAGTTCGAATTAATGCCGCTCCGCTCTGGGCTATTTCTTATGGTAGCGTCACCATCAACTTCAAATATTCATACAACCAGTATTAGCAATCAGCGATTTTTACGGTACAATCAAAGATATTTCGGAGAATAATGACTGCTTATTAAATAATTCAGACACATTGTTACACTTTTGGTCTTAGTTATATTCCTTAATTCCGTAAAACTACTCAAAACCTCTCACGATGATTCAAAGAAAAATTGGCCCGAGTTATTTGTATTGAAAAAATATCACTCGATGTGTAAAACGTAAAAAAAACGTTTATTTGAACCGTTTTCTCAAAAAAACTGTTTATGTCTAGGGTACGTATATATATATATATATATATATATATATATATATATATATATATATATATATATATATATCTAGTGAAAATAAGTAAAAGAAAGTCGAATGCAGACCACTCCAGATATTTAAATATATAAACATATAATAACATTTTATATTAATGATATTATATGTTTATATATTTAAATATCTGAAGTGGTCTGCACTCGACTTTCTTTTACTTATTTTCACTAGATATATATATATATATATATATATATATATATATATATATATATATATATATATATATATATATATATACGTACCCTAGACATAATTTTTGAAAACGAAAATTATTGATAAGATATTGATAATGTACACTTACTTGTACACATGAAAACGGTTGAAATATAGGTCAAAACATCGTTTAGTTGCATCACGAAAAACGGAAAACAATATGCATGCAAGTAAACTATAACAAGAATATATTTGAAATTTCATAAATTGTTGTAATAATCATAAAATAATCAACCGTTTTATAGGAACGTATGAAAACGTTTTGAATGTTTAATAAATGTTTCTTATAACTTTGTCTGCAGTTAAACTAAACGCAGTGTGCGAACAAAACGAAATGCATAAGCCTAAATAAATGTATTTATGCAAAGTAATTGCGCATAATTCCATACAATATTCCCTTGTAATAACGTGTTCAACGCGGCACAGAGTTAGTAGGGCATACATGACGTACAGCGCGAAAACCGGAAGCGGACTCTTTTTTTTTTTTCGGTTTGATACTTTTATTTCTTTTTCTATGTAGGTACAGTGAAAATTTTCCAGTTAATTCCACTTAATTTAATAAAATCCAAAGTCGGATGAAATTTCGAAAATGTCAAGAGAAAAAAATTGTTGTTAACCTTCTTTGATGTTTGTTTGCTCAAAATTTTTAATCAGAACATTTTTATTACAGAATTACGATTTTGTTTCATACGCCAGAGATATAATTCACCTTTCGTATCTCCAAAATACTGGAATAGTGATCGAGAATTAACCCTTTATTGAATGATTGTTTATATAATCAATTTCAATTCTGAACTTTGAAATAAAAATGCTGGAGTGGACTGCACTCGACTTACTTTTACGTAGTTTTCACTAGATGTATCTACATAACTATAACAGGACAATAAACTAGTTGGTTATTTTTTTAACATACTGAAAATATAACGGATGTTGGGCTTAACGGACACCGCTCCTCTGAATTAGTCCGTTATATCGAGGTTTTACTGTATTATAGTTTTAAATATGTATATTAGAGCAATATTGACATATCCTGATCTACTTCCAAACAAAAATGTTGAATAGAGTGTTGCATGTCCTCAGCTCATTCAAAAGTTTATCACCAAGCAATCTGATAGTGTAAATTACATTTTTACAGCATGTAAAAAGAATCTAGATATCCGGAACCCAATTCCGAAAAAGAAAATTGAACAAATTAACGGAGAAAACCAGGTTAATAATACGCAGGTATATTTATATAGATATAAAGTTGCATGTGACACACAAAATGAAAATATTGTCGCAATATGTATAAAAAGTTCGATAACCATATACATACCAACATATAAGTATAAATAAAATAATGTTGTATAGATTTCTAAATAACAGATCTCGCTGCATGTGCAGTGCATGCATCCGTGACCTCATATCCGATTGCCAAGATGCAAATTAACGAGCAAGAAACTGTATTTCCTGTTTCATATATATTTTGTTGCTGATACACTACTGGAAAATATTTACCTACAATAACGAGACATTGCTAGCTCATCGTGCCGGTGCAAAACCGCTATAATATTCAGTTGTACGTATGTCTATGTCAATCCCAAACATATGTGCAGGCACCTCGACGTATAATCAATATAGTGACAAAAAAAATAATTAGATCGCCATACGAAGTACCGAAGAAGCTAAAGAAATCGGTCGTGCGTCTGTAGCATTCTCGGATCAAAAAATTTCCTTAACAAAAAAGTTTATCTCGTCGCTCTGAATTCAAATCATTTATATACTTGGATGTTTCTCGTCGCTTGTAAAACTAAATTTGGGCCCAATTCACACCAAATTTGGAACACATATTATTTCACATCCCGCTCGCAGTTTAAATCCAATCGCCCGTTTACTTCCCGAGTTATAGGGCCCCAAACTTTGGAGCCCCCCTTAATAAAAACACCAAATAATTCTATTATAATTTCTAAGATATTTTAAATCTACAAGATTTTTTCATTTTGTTAACCCAAAGGCCATACAAAATTATTAAATATTATAATTTTGAATTTTAATATATACACTAAAATGTGTATTTTATCAAAATAATCTACATAGAATTGTAAGACTTTTTATATCTATAACATTTTTTTCAAATTTTTAATTAAAAACCACTGCTCGCATTGGCAAGGTGAGCTGGACGCATCGGTGCGTTGTACGTACGAATCTTGTTTTAAAAAGAAAACAGTTTTATACCCATTGTTTTCCCCCTTTCTAATATGTAATATATTTAATATTGTGATCATAAAAAAGCTGGAGTGGCCTTCACTGAACATTCTTGTCCTTTCGCAATGTGCATGTATAATAATGCTATATTTTATTTTAAATTCACTCTATGATTGTTTTGAAACAAAATCAATACGTAAACATTTAATAATCATTTTGGAAAACGACTTTTCAGTAAATGGTACGTTTTTTGAAAAAACTTTTGTACAATAGTTGCTAGAAATTTAAATATCTTCAACTTTTATAAAACTCTCATTTTCTATAATTCGTGTTGTTTTGAAAATAAGTACAAAGTAGCGCGATTAACCCTTTACATTAAGGTATTGTTTAAAAAATATCTAAGGGCTATATACAAATCTTGTTTATTGACAGACGTCTACTAAAAAATAATTAGTTTCGATTCGTAGATGATGAAATGTGTATTTCCGTTTAAATCTCGATTTCAAAAATGTTCATAATTACAATACTTTCATTTAGATTTGATCCAAGCAAGTTAAAAAAATTACATTTCAGGTTAATGAAAATATCTGTTTTGGGAGCCCCTTAATCCATTTTGACGTCTGTGTGTATAACTGTCTGTGTGTGAACGCTATACAGCCATTATAATTCGTCTTAAAATGAGTAAATTATGTTAAAAAGCGTCTACGATTATTGTGCTTGGCAGGTAATGTGTTAAACATCATTATATAACGTTTTGTTATGTTTATTTTATGATAACATTGATCTGTCAAAATTTCAGACTGATAATGATCGTAACCTTGATATGTGTTTGCCCGCTGTCCACACATTATTTTTACGTGTGACGTTATACGAAACAGATACAGAAAAATAAGCAGTTGAAATTGTAGAGAAAAGTGGAGTAAAACCAGGCTATATTTACATTCTCGCTAAAATTATCGTAAATATGCGCTCACGTTGTTGTATATTCAAATATTCAACATCAAATATAAATGTTATGCCTATTTATAATTAGAACACTATGATATTTCAATTTACCAGCATATTTTTGAAAACAGTCACGCATTTGTGTATTTGCAAAATGAAATATTTATTTTGTGGTGTTTGTTTTATTTGAATTAAAGGGTTGCATGTACATTTATGTTTATTTATGTATTACTGAACAAGATATTTAAAACACGGAAGCCCCATTAGTGTAATAGATACACATATATGCATATTATATAATGGCGACAAAAAATTACATTCTCTTCATATGAACTTTATGGGGGTAATAACAGTTTAATATAGGTGCGTACACGATCTATCTCTTCCTAGTACAGTGTACTAAAAATATACCAGTAATAATCTGGAGGGGCCTTCACTCACCTTTCTTCTATTTAATTTTCTTAATATATAGCTTTGTGTTTCTACCATTGTCATGAAACAATATCAACAAGGGTAACGTAAATGTAATATGACATTTTTAATAACGATTTTTCGATAAATGAAAAATTATTCGAAAATATTTCTCAAACTAAAGTACCTAGAAATATCTAACTTTTATATAATTCATTATTTCCTCTAACTCGTATTGATTTCGAGATAAGAAAAAAATTAGACGAGTACATAAGCACTTCCGGTTGAAATACCTTTTTCAAAAATACTATTTTTGTGCCAGGGATAAATAAAACTCATACTTCTATGCTCAATGGTATTGGTTGTAGAGCCTTCACACACACAGACACAAAGACGTCAAAAACGGATATTTACGTAAAAATATCGAAATCACAATACTTTCTTTTATACATAACGTATAATAAAGTAACACGAATTGTTCAATTAGTTAGTTTAACGTGAATTTTTCTGATGAATTCAAAATATTTCAAAAGTAGGGAGCCATTTTTATAGTTCTCTAACCTCGGCATGAATTATAGCCATTCGAAGGAAACATATTCTACACTACGTAATTATTTGCTAAATAGTTTGACGCGTGACGCTAACTGCTCCACAGTTTATTTGTTATCTGCGCATTTGATTGACGCGACATCCAATTTTGATCAAAGTGTACTATGATTCGAATTAAATGAATTTATAGTTATCAAATGTGAAGATGTAAACAATCTCATTGGCATAAACGTAAAATGAATTCATTCGAACACATCGTAAACAGTAGACATAAGTGGTGAAAACATTATTACGAACACCATCATCAACTGATGATATTTTTATGACAAATGCTATTTTTACTAGAATCAAATGGAATGAACATAAAATTCAAACATCTAAATATATCCTGAAATATTATATGTATTATATATAATATTATAAAAAATTATCACTACAAAAATCTGTGGTTATAATTTATTTATTTTCTTTAAAAACAATTCATAAATATTACTAAATAATTACGAAATTGACTATGAACTCGAGACTAGCTGAGCTGGAGACATTGATATAGACGCCAATGTTTCTGAAAATTAACAATTCCCATTTCGTTATTCCGTTGAAAGTGAAATCAGATAAGTAATAAATGTTGAAATTTATTAGTTCATTGACTTGAAATAAATGTGGAGTATTTAATGTTTTTATTATTCCAGATATTAGCATAACTTTAGTTTCTTTTGTATTTCTGTCCAAATAAAACAAATTCTATTATATTATTCAAATTAATTGCGTTTTCACACTAGAAAACATTCATTGTAAAATTTAAATATTTATATAAGCTGTTATTATATAAATATATACAAGTAGTTAATAAGAAATAATGATACATATTACAAAGTTATTGATTACTGTCAATCATAGAGAAAATCGCGTAAGCCACTGTACAATTTTGAAATATTTTGCAATGCACCAAAACATCTTTAAAACTGACCTCTGACCTATTTGTATTTTAACATATGGCCATTTATCACTTTTAAAAAATGCTGTGTCATTGCGAAATTTAAAATCTAGGCCCGCTACTGGTTATTATTAACAAAAACGAGTCAAACGTAAAATTTAATATTGTTATAAATAATCTATTCAAATACACAATAGAAGCAGTAACTAAATTTATAACCCTGATTATTGAGGAGATAAAATGATATTGTTATTGGTTGACCTTGTATTTAGCGCATGCGTACCACAATTGTCTGAAAATACGAAACTGACGATTTGAAAAATAACCGTAACATTCAAAATAAAAATATGAATTCAAATCGCTTTTTGCGGTTAAGTTTATTGGAATATTAATTTGCAGTTTTTATGCGGTTTGTGATGGAGTTTGAAAATAGTGACATCTGGTATATTATATTGCTAAAGGCAAATATTAATAATAAGTTATAGAGTTAAGTTAAGTTATAGAGAAAATAACGAAAATACAAAAACAAGTCCATAAGGAAAAACCGTGTAAGGGAAATTGCAAGAAAATTCGTCACCCGCCAAATTGCTCAATTAGACAGTGATGAAGTGGTGATCAGTGGACTGTATTTTGTATCTGATATGGGCACACTGTTAACCTAGTAAATAATAATAAATAGATTTTGCAGTTCCTCAACGTGCAAATCGCCTAATTTGAAACCAATTTAGATAACTGTAATCTGTAATGCTGTATTCACAGTGAAACAATTAGTAATTAAGCTTAGGAATGACAAGTAATAATTTCATTTTGTTGTATGCTAAGGTTCACAGCAACAAAATTTATATTTAGTTATGTTAATTTTGTTGTGAATGCTAGCATTGCTTGTCATAATACAAACAAGATTTTTATTTGTAATTTTCTAATCTTAATTACTATTTAGTTTGCTATGAATACAGCTTTACTGGTCTCATATCAATTATGAATTTTATTTATTAACGATGTAAAATATGTGTTCACACTACTGAATGGCTCAGTCGAAACGGTGTTCACTATATCGCGAGTCCGATGTATATTTAACCTATAAATCCATTAAAATCATTTTTTATTCTTTTTTATCCAATTAGATAAATAAAATAAGCAGCCAAGCATATTTGATAACTGTCTAATAAATATCTTGTCAAAATAACCAACAAGATTTTGTTATGTTTTTGAACGAATTTGTATATTTGACAGCTGTCATTTAAAGATGCAAGTAATTTCATTTTGTGTTTAAGTTACCCAATCTTCTATTTATTTTTATAAAACATTTATTGTAAAAACAAAATTATATCACAGATTATTTCTCTTATCGACAAATAATTATTTGGAACGAGATTTAGAAGTACAGCTGCTAGTTTGCTATTGACCGAATAGGGAATGTAAAACATCCCGAATGGCTCGTAAAACAAATTCGTCGGTCAGCTGTCCGAGCAAATTATAAATTGGTCAGTTTGAAAAATTTATTGGACATCCAAAATTAGTATAACAGGGGACCGATTGATGACATACGCACAAGCGGCCGTGGTTAACGAACTAAAGTTCGTGTGTTACAAGGTTATGTGTGCGTATATATATAAGAGGCTTGTGGGCCTCGTATTCGCAGAACACCCTTGACCTTTTGCACGAGTTCAGAGCCAGCGAAACACAATGCTATTTTAGGTCAATTGGATCATACAATCTGCTTGCAGAATAACCGTTACGTCTGTATTCAATTTCTCTCCGAGCCCGAACCGTTTTCACTCTCTTGTTCCCTAATAATAATAATATGCATACCAACACGGTTATTCGAGTTTTCATTACTTTTTTTATATATATATATATATTAATTCGCATACCTGTTTCATGTTTCAAAAGCGAAAATGAAAAATTTCCGTTGGCAATTCCAAAAGAAGTTTAACAAAAAAAAAATTGGGATGCCCTTCATTCGACTTTCTTAAAATCCATTCACAGAGGGCCAATTAGTAATTTAGATTAGAAATTACAATTGATAATCCAGTTTTAAAACAATGCTGGCGTTCACAGTAACAACATTTATAATCGATGTGTTCATTTCGTTGCTATTAATACTAGCTTATTGCTTATCATAAACCCTTGATTATTATTTGTAATTTCTAATCTTAATTACTAATTAACTTGGTCCAAAAAAAAAAAATATATATATATATATATATGGCTATGAATTTATGTTCATCGGTATTAACTGAGAATTTTGATTCAAAAGTGTACCATTTGTAAGAAAAACATATTTGAAATTCATAGACTATTCCATAGCAACTTTATATGTATGTATGTAAGAAACTCTTATACAACAGATACTTTTTAATAAAGATAATGAAAATAAAACAAAATTATTATATTTTAAACCCAATAAATAGTGAAAAAATTCAAGATTAGATAGGTCTAATTGGTGTGATTCTAAAACAGTCTGACTAAAGAATACGGTTCAATATACAATATTGATTGTCTTGGAAAAGGATAGAAATTATCCACACACACACACAAATACACTCATTCAAGGTCGAACGTGCCCAAGGGTGCGTTATTGACAAGGGTTGCTTGTTTTTATCCTTCAATATATCTCGCCGCCATATTGCTATGTAACCTTTGTGCTATCCACAGGGATGATAAAAACGTCATAAATTCATCGGTTTCGCGATTACTGTTGAACGTGATAATATACTAAATTGATTGATTGGAAGAATGAAATATTAGGTTGTATAAAATTAATTTAAGCCATCGAAGGTTAAAATACTCATGATTAAATAAATAACAGCAGTGGCCTTCACTCGACTTCCACTATCTATTTAATATAATATTAAAAGCTAAGATTGACGTGAAACAATATCAATATGTATGGTAACTAGGGAAACATAAATGTAACAAAGCTATTTTCAAAAGCAGTTTTTCAATAAATGGTAAATTTTCCAACAAAAGTAGATCTTCAATTTTTCAACAGTTTTGGCTCTAGAGCGTTCGTCCATACACACACCCGTCATTCCGAAAATAGTCTGATTCGATTGAGGGATGGTTAAATGGTGTATTTCCATTATCATCTCGAAAATGTTGCATAATTTCAGCACTTTCGTATAAGAAAGTATCAAAATTAAATTACTAATAAAAGAAAAAATATTGAAAGCATCTGAATCCTTGCAAAAATTTAATATAAATATAGTGAAAATTGAACAATTATTATCACAATAATTACGAGAAGATAAATGATCATTGGCTGTCAAGCTTTGGGCCTATCTCGAACTTGCCCTTCTGTATCTATTCCGAACGGCTGCGTGTGGACGATTCAAGGTCACTTGACACATGCTCACACAACATACTCATAAAAATTGAGCCTGTTATCATAATGTTGATGGGATTACCTGGTTAGTCTAGCTACCAGGAATCAGGAAGTGGGAAGGGCTCATGGTGACTAGACGAAATAAGAATCTAACCAACATTAACATAGTTAATCTATCCAATAACTGGGTACATATTATAAATGAAATTGCTGCAGAAATTATAGGCATATGCACGTTCGACGTACAATTAAACTTATTTTATTTCGCGTTGCTAAATAAGACCAAAACCAATAAATTTGTGCAGGTGTTTTCATTGTACAGAACACTCCACTTATGAAACTGTTCACATCATAACTATAAATCGATAATAATACACATCTATCAATGTGTACAATAAAGAAAAAATAATACAAAGTTGCTTATTTCTTATTACTTTTTAGTACGAAATTTAAAAGGAAGTATTTTAATCTTGTAAATTTTCAAACACGAGATTTTAACACAAAAAACACGTTTTGACCTTCACTGTATCGAATCTGACCATTTTCGGTGAAAATGTATGCAACTTTAAACTTAAGACTTGTATATGGCCCAAGTGTGTTACTCTAATTTTTGAAAGTAAAGGTTTATTCTCGCTGCTTTTTTGCATAAATCAAAAGCTATACAATTTAGAGAAAAGTGATTCTTATAAAAGTTAAAGATATTGAAATTTCTATTAACTTTTGTATGAAAAATGTTTTTGAAATATGTATCATTTACTAAATAATCATAATTGAAAATGGTAATTTTATATTTACGTTTTCCTATTTACAATACTTATTAATTTTGCTATATAGGTATTGCAGGGAGAATTTAAAACAAAATAAAGCATTATTATAAAAACAGATAATAAATTGATGACGTAAATGTACTGTAATTATTCAAGTCTTTTATATCGATCATTATAAATCTAAATTTCTGCAAATGCATTAATTTTTGAAATACTAAAACCCTGGCCGCACATATATATCGATATATAGTTAGAATATAATCAAAATTATAGGAAAGTTTATTATGATTAAAGTAAAATAAATAATTCTGTTTCAAGGTCATCTAAATTTATCACAAAAATTATTTAGACTGTTGAGTTATTGATTTGAAAATAAAAACATACATTTAATGATGTGTATTTAACATGTTTTATAGGTTACATAAAACTCCATAAAAAACGAATCTTGTTTATTTTTTATATGGTGATACGGTGATACGTAGCTGAGAACGATTCTCCTGCATAAGAGCGAATCGCTAAACAGAGAAACCAAAACAGCGAAGATTAAAAAAGAGAGAATACTCATAAAAGAATAGGCCTAAAATAGGGAATAACAAAAGCAGACACTGAGCAAAACAGTGAATGATCTTAAAAGAGATCAGAAGAGAGTATAAGATAAATTGAAAAAGACTAAAACAGCGGATGTTGTATATAGAGAAGACCCAAAAGAGCAAATTTAAACAGAAAATACTCGAAAGAGTGAAATAATAATAAAGATAATACTCATAAGAGAGAAGGCCTAAAACAGGGAATAACAAAACAGAATGAGCAAAACAGCGAATGACCTTAACAGAGAACGATCAGAAAAGAGTATGAGATAAATTGAGAAAGGCCAAAACAGCGAATGTTGTAATAGAGAAGACCAAAAAGAGCAAATTTAAACAAAAAATACTCGAAGGAATGAAATAATAATAAAGGGAATACTCAAAAGAGAGACTGGCTTAAACCGAGATTGACCATCAATCAAACCTAGATCAGCGGGTATTAATAAACATATTAAATTATTTACTCCAAACATCAGACTTTATCATAATATCATTAGATTATAAGAAATATTAATTAATGTATATCAATTTATAACTCCGGAAGTATAAGGGCTAAATTTTAACCATTCCCCAGCCTTACAAATTTAACTTCATTCGTCAAGAGAATGTAGAAATAATTTTTTTGGGATTCCATTAATTTGCCTTGAATTATTGATGAAATTTTGTTTGGCTTCTATAAATTGCAACACGTGTAAGCATTTTTTATTTGACTTTTTTTTTTTGTTCCTGAGAAAAGAATTTTTGATATTCAAGGAAACTAAATTTGGAGGAATTTCGGTAACATATTAAATGACAATATGTACATATAAGTATAAGAAATTTCGTATGAACAAGCGGCAGATTGTAGAAACCGGTTGTTTAAAAAGTGAGCCATTGTAGCTATAGTAGGCTACTAAGCTAGTGGGATATATTACTTATCACCTTTTGGAACCTGTTTGGAATTTTCGATAAACACTGAATTCATATACACAGACAAAACACTCAACCATATTACATTGATATCGGTACACCGACAAAATAACATCATATACAATTGGTAGGTATACTATACTATCTAATTACAGCCGAAACTAATTTTGTATGTCAGTGCTGCACTAAATATATTTTTACAGGACAAAAAAAAGTATTTATATTTTTACCTGCCACTTCTTATAAAAACTGATAAAAATTCTAGTGAAATATTTGGGTACGCCAAATATGAAAATATATATATGTACCATTCAGCCTAACTTAATAATTTAACGGGGAGAGATTTTTCCTCGAAGCAGATATATCCATTAAAATGTATTAATCATTTTTTTCATGCTCTGTTTTAATTCTCCATAATTTTAAAAATGTATGCAACTCATATACTTGAATGTATTTCGAAGGCGTGCTCGGTAACTCGTTGATTAAATTTTGTGGCTCTCCTATGAAGGAACCGAACCGATATTAACCAAATTTGGTAAAGAAATATGATTAGTTGCAGTTGAACTTCATCAATTACCAATATTTGATTTGTTTGTCGAACAGTTGTACAAACAAATTAAATGTTTAAAACCATTCAAATTTATGCGGAATTAATTCTATAATTTAATGCAGCGTTAATAGTATATTTCATAAAATGTGATTGCAATAAATTGCAATTTTATTGTAATTTAGCGGTTCAATGTTGCATATATAATGTGCGACTCGTGAATTTCATAATATTCCGTTTAAATTTCAATAGTTCAATAATAGCGAGTAATTGTGTGTGTGTATTTTTATATTTCCTTTCTAGCGAATTTCATCACATAATTTCATTTTGTATTATGAAGTGTGGGTTTACGTTGTTATCTTCACTTTAGTTCAAAGACCTTTTGAAAGCAATTACAAGACATATGCGATATCTAGCATACTTTAATTATTTATAGCCATTACATATGTATGTGTTTGTGCGTTGTTAAGTATCTGTATTTTAAGTGTATGTGTGTGTCTTGCTTGTGTTTATGATCTAAAAAAAGTTCATCTTTAAAGGATGGTTTTATTATAGAACTTTAAGACTAGATGTTTTATTACTATTGATGACGAGCAAAAATAAATTACACAACTTGAACGTAGGTATACGGGCACAAATCCGTCACTGAACTCGAATATCGAATATCATTCAGATTTGAATTTTTACTGCACAATAAATGTTCAAGATGTTCTTATAAAAACTGATACAAATTCACATGAAATATTTGATAGCTATAGAAACCAATATGAAAATATATATCTTAGCTTTTGTCAATTGCTTTCTGATTCTGGCAACTGTGAACATTATTTGGTTGCTATAGAAATGTCTATGAATTTCAAATGCGATTTTTTCACATATGATGATATACTTTTTGAGAAAACTGTTCCAACCAAAGGTGCTGACAGTTTAAGATGAATCGAACAATACTGAAAAAGACGACGATTATGCACAAAATCAAATCAGTTTTATTCTTAAATACGATATTTCACTGTTCTACTTGTTGTATTTTTAGGTAGTACAACTCCCACACACACAGACATATTTGGAAAATAGTGAAATCGTACTCAGGGGACCTCGAAACGGCTATATCCATTAAAAGGTTCATGATCCCTATACTATAAAGTTTAATATTTTATAAATTTTGCAATAGCCACAAAAGTCATCGCGAATTTTAATTCAGGGAAACTGAGAACGTGTATTACCGCTTAACAACTTAAGAATTGATTGATACATGTTTATCAGATTTTCTAAAACTCGTTTTAGACGGACATTTGCTGAAAATCTTTACTTAAGTATTGTAGTAAGAAGAAACCAGAAATTTCATCACAATTAAGACTGTGTATACCTAAATTTGCTATTTTACGTAGATATAGAATTTTTGCCAAATTGATAGTGAATATTGAATAACTTTATAATTTAAACAGAGAACGGGATTAGAGTATAATTTTCCTATATCGATATCAATCGCAATATTCACTTAAAATTCGAAAACTCGTTTTAAAAGGATGATAAAACGAGTTTTCGATTTTTAAGCGTACTAATTTTACAATTGATATAATCAATATACTCAAATTAATCAATATGGCAAAAATTCAATATTTACATAAAACAGCAAATTTAGGTTCAAGACAGCTTTTGTGCACAAAATTATGATAGCCATTAGACAGTTAAATGTTCAATATAATTTATATCAAATTTGTTATCATATTTTACAACAAATATATGTTTGTCTAAACCAGACTTAATTTCCATTAGATAAATTATTTGTGGGCATATATTTGGTGACATTGTGAATTGGCGCACGAAACTTTTCCCATCGGTGCTTTGGAACATGCCTCAAATTAGTAGAAAAGGTCTGATAATCCCTAAAGCCACAGTAAATATGCTAAAGACAACGTTTTTTATATATATATATATATATATATATATATATATATATATATTTATTTATTTATTTATTTATTTAATATTACTTTCTTATTAATATTTCTTTTTTAGTTCGAAACTGTCTCCTAAATCGGGTTTAGTTACATTTTACCTATTCAAATTTTTGTGCCAAATAACCGACTAATTTTGACAGCCGCATAATTTACAATATGACCGCGCGCCAATTGTCACCATATCAACTATTTTAATTTCTTATTCGTAAAATAATAATCTCTATTTACTTCGCTTTGCCAAACCCATTAGAACGTTCATACATGACCTATTGTTCTCACAATCATCTTCATCCATTTATTTCGAGGCCATTCTTTCATTCATACCCCAGCGATACTTAAATCTTTTATAATTGCGAACATGCCTATGGATATTGCAGTGAAAGTGGTTCAAACGAGTATTTTTATCATTCTTTCATGCGTTGTGAAGGGCATTTTCAATTTCGCTGTTGGCTACGGCAAAAATTCATATTCCAATTTTGGTTTTTGAAGTTTCAGGCATCAAAGTGCTAATATTTAGCTCGACGTACAAGGCAGCTATAATGTTCTCAAAAAATCTCAAAAAAGAGGCATTTTATCGATTATTTATAATTGTTTAAATGATTAAAAGGATAGTTTTAAAATAAGTTACAGTTAAAATGTAGAGAAGACTGTATTTAGATTGATTGCAAAGATTCTATTTGACTGCGCAAGGAGTGGTTTACTCCGCGTTCCAAATACGTATTTGACGATAAGAGAAAATCGGTGAGACTGCCCACTATTTGTACACCAGATTCTAAGAGTGCTTCAATGTTTGCGACATTGTATGCTATTTCCTTTGCAATCTGCAAATAGGTATATATATATATACAACATATAAAATACGCGTATGTATAATAGCATGTTGTCAACAAGAGAAGCAGTGAGTGAGGCACGAAGCCTAGCAGAGGCAGAGCACACCGCGACCGCACCGAGCCAGTGCCAGTGCCAGTCCCAGTGCCAGTAGTGGCAGTCTCTTTTCACTTTCAAAGCGCGCGGGTTATTGACCTCAATATGGCGACCGTGTTCCCCTAGTCCCTGTCCGCCCCCCAATACACCGGCGACCGTCACAACATGCATCGATGCACCGAATCGCGCCCTCTCGCATCTCTCTCTCACACACTCATTCACTCTATCTCGCTTATAATATGATTCCTTCTCCCTTTCTCTATATATGCTTACCGAAAATATATAACGGCGCGGCGTATGTTTTTATAATATTTTACACAGTTTTTCTGTGGGGTGTGACGTCACATGCAACGATCATTTCTTGCATTGTCATGACAGACAGAAGAATACAAAAAATGTGATATGTTATACACAGATTTGTTTTTATCGGATTCACGCTTTTTTCTCCTTTGATATGTGATTTGATCCGATCATTTTTCTAAGGTTATTGTATTTACACGGAGATTAATTATTGTTAATGTTATCATAAGAACCAGATTATAAAGTTGACTCAATTTGACCGCTATTTGAACCTTTGCAAAGTCTAGACCGCTGCTCTCAAAACTATCATTTTTAATGCAATGCCAAAGAGTTATAGTATTCGACGAGTACCTATAACATTATCGGTCTTTCTTTTTACTTTCTTTTACAAAGTAATAAGTAAATATTGTAATCATGAAAAATTTCGATTACATGTTTTGACCTTCTTTGAATGGAATGTGACTATTTTCGGAATGACGTCTGTCTGTCTGTGTGTGTGTGTCTGTGAACGCTCTAGGGCCAAAACTGTCGAACGAAAAATTATGAAACTTCAAACTTAAGACTTGTATATGCCCTAGATGTGCACCTCCAATTTTTAAAAAGAATATTTAAACCGAAAGTGCACTCTATACATTATTTGTTCTATCTCCAATATCACTAGAACGGCTACACTTACGACAAAAATAGTTATGTTCATAATGAAAGATATTAATATTTCGCACAACTTTTGTTCGAAAAGTTTTTTCAATAAATGTACCAATTACGAGAAAAATGCTACGAAACATTATAAATATCTTGTTTAAGTTGCCATGGATTTGCATGTAACTTATAAAATCGGATCATTTGCTATTTTGACAGGAAAACAAAATAGATTCAATTAGATAAATGACATTTCAGAATATTTCTGTAGAGTATTGGTTAGTTTTGATAGCTAGTACTTCAAAACCATTACAAATTGGTATTGGTATCATTTTCCACCCATTAATTTACATAAGGTAAGCTTGGTTTTCATATTGTTTCTGTTGGATTATTATTTTCTAATTTTATATTTTTATAATCAATATAAAATGAAAACAAAAGAAAATTGAGTGCAGGCCACTCCAGATATTTTCATTTGTTACACAGAAATTCGTTGTATGTAATTTTTTTTAATTGTTTACGTAGGTTCTTGATTAATATAAATACGACACTAACAGAGCGCAAAAATTAGTAACTAAGTTATGCCCGTATCATGTACAATCCATTCGATATAATAATACTTCGTGTGACGATCCCAATAACTTTTAGGTCGGACGATTCTAGTCAATCACTGAATATTAAAATGTAGCCAAGGATATTTAATATAAATTCTTCAACGCACGAATGACGTTCCTACCATTGTACCATAAAACAATAACCAAAATCTCACAGCGAACAAATCTAATCTGACACGAAAAAACAAACAATAAAAATTTCAATTATTTTCGGGAACTAAAACATAACAGCGTTTGTTTATTTGTGCATGTATGTGTGTATATATATAAACAACATAAATACATATACAATACATATGGTAGATGTATGCATATAGGCAGGAGAAACTACACAGTATAAATGTGTATGTGATATGGGAGCATTGACCCACTACACCTCATGGGACATATATGTGTGTCACACAACGCTTACTGCCAAACATACGGGACACACACGATGCTCTGTATTCGTTGTTACTGTTTACCACGATGGTAAATAGGCAAATAAGCGCATAAGAGAATTAACAATGTGCAGTTCGTATTTCGTTGCATTACTCGTAAGCGGATTGTATAGAATAATACGAACTACAGAAGTGTGTGTAGCATTCTCAGATTAAAATATTTCATTAACAAACAGTGATTTTCTCGTCGCCCTGAATCCAAAAATATATATAACTCATATACTTGGATGTTAGTCGTCGCTCGTAAAACCAAATTCGTGTCCTCTCCTCCCTGAAGGTACCGGAGCGATTTGAACCAAATTTGCTATACATATTCTTTGGTAACCCATTTGAATCCGTTCGCAGTTTAAATTCAATCACCCGTATACTTCCGGAGTTATAGGGCCTAAAATATATCTACATGATTTCTTCGTATTGGTAACCCAAAGACCATAAAAAATTATTAAAAATTATAATTTTAATATATGCACTTATTTTTGGGTATTATAAAAAAAAGAAAAAAATGTAAGGTATTGTATATCTTATTTTTTTAAATTGTGAACCAAAAGGTACAATAGTCTAATATCTGTTATGGCCAGCACAAGACTTTCTTATAAAAACTGTTTTAATTATTAAATGCATATGAAATATTTGGTAACTATAGAAACTAATATGAAAATTATACCTGAGCATTCGTCAATAGCTTTCTGATTTTGACAACTGTGAAAGTGATATAATAGTTACTGCGGAAACGGAAATGCGTTTATCTTACAAATGGTACAATTTTTGAGAATTCTTTTCAAGCAAAAGTTATTAAAATATTTAATAACGTAATTTTTTCTGTAAGTACAGCCATTTTGTAGATAATATTGCACCATTTACTGAAAATTGTTATTTTATATTTATATTTACCTAGTATTGCTTTCTTTTCATAGTTATCGTAGGATAAATTTAAAATAAAATAAAGCACTATTATAAATATAAATAGGGAAAGTACAAGAAAATTGAGTGAAGGCCACTACAGCTTTCTTTTTCAACAGTAAAGTAGTTTGGCGGCTCTTGAGACGCACGTAGTAAAGAATAACTTTGACAAATTGTTAAATAAAATATTAATGCTGGAATTCTGAGCTAATCTGTAAGTCTATAAGGATATTCTATAAATATTAAATCGCTTATAGTTTCAAAATGATTAAATTTAGCAGACATTTTTGTAGATAAATGCGATAATGTTGTTCAGTTTATTAAGTAAAGTCAATAACAAAATTATTTTTTAACTCCTAAAACTGTTATAACGTTGTCAATAATTTATAGAATTCTCTATAGATGTATAGATAGACTCAGAATTCCACTATAAGGCTTGAAATAGACTACACTAAATCTTACAAGATATTTATTACATTACACAAAAGTTTCACACTAGAGTATAACAAAATTATGGCTAAGATTACAGAAATATATAACATCTTATACATGTACAAGCATTACAGCTTTGGCAGGTGCCTGCCAAACCAGTGGCACTAAACTATTTTAATGTAAATAAAGTCGTGCACTAAATATCTCAACGCTTCTAAAACGGAAATAAAAATGGGAGTTGTTTGTGAAATGTTGAGTACTGTATGATTGTGGATCATCACTATCATCACACTGGTTAAAAGCCACTGGTTTATGGATATTCTATTCCTGTCTGTACACATACAGCCGAAGATTTACAGACTTGTACATTTAACGATAGAAAATAAATACAACCTGTATACTTGCAAATATTAACAAAGTGCACTAACCTTGTATATACCTACATATAGTACTTATGTACCTAGTATGTGAAAAATTATAAAATTCAATGCATTTCTGTGTTTCTACATATATTTTTATGAACAAATGCTTATATGAGTTCATGGCGAAATGGAAAATTCCACACGATTACAGTTATCCACATTGTTTTTCGTACTATTAATAAATTAACTAATTAATTTTGACTAATCATTACCGTCAATGGTAAACAAACAAACTCTAAAATAAAGAATATACATATAGCATTTAGAATATTATTTACTAATAAAAATTAAACAATAAATGATAGCATAAAATGCTAATATTTGAAATTCAATCGTGCATAGAGACATATAAGAGATTAAGAATCGCTTAAAATTTAGGCCAAGTTTCCTTCCTCGAAACTACCATGAATGATTAAAATTCGCAGAAATATGAGCTACAAACCAAATTAAATTAGCTTACAAAAAAAAATTCATTATAATTAATTAACTGTGGTATGATAATATTTTTATTTTATGGCCTTTGGGTTCATTTCACATCAAAAATCTTAGGTAGTCTAGAAAACACAGTACTGTGATAACAAAAACAATTAACCCCGATATTAGAATGGGTCCCTGAATTCAACTATTTTTTAGTGTGAACGCTCTGCAGCCTATGCCATAGAGCAAAAAAATATATTTTTTTTGAATTTAAGATTATTATTTCCTGAGAAAGAATACTTGCTTTTATTGAAAGAATATGTAAACCGGAAATGCTTGTTTACTCTTCAAGTATCTCAATCATACAAAACATTTGTTTGTAACGGTTTTTTTCGAAAAATTTACCATTTACTGATACATCGTCTTTGAAAATAGCCATATTACATTTACGTTTCCCTACTTACCATAATTACAGATGGAATATTATCAAAATTAAGGGGCGCTAAACTTCTGACATACGTTATACAACGTATTTTGTATACCCCAAAATAAAATAAGATTGTGTAAGTTACGTCGGTTTTAATATTCTGGATCTCCAAATTTTGTCCAAATTAGGAATTTTTAACTTGAATATAATCTTAAATGGAAGTAATCTACAAGGTGACGTATGAAAAGAAATATATATGTATTTGATTAATACACTAAACAATGTTTGAAAATAATGTAATTTGTCATATCTATAAGCTTCAAAAATCAGCTATTTAAAAATAAAAGAAATTTAAATAACAGCGGCGCCTTGTAGTTATAAGTCATAACTTCTGTAAAATATTAGTTAAAATGTATAAATATGGATAGTAATTCCGTAAAATGGAATATTGGGAGATCTTATTATCGCATGAATATATCAGCAAGTAACATTAAAGGTATATTTGTTGCATTATTCATCTCATACTTATGAATTCTGTCTGAGCTTATTCTATTAAATTAATTTTACAAGTCATCAAAGTACTTATTATTGAATGGTTTATATAGTTCTCCACCAACATTTAACTCTACGAATCATTAAAAATATTGTCAAAGATATTTAATTATTTATGGCTGTGTATAAGGCTTGCAGTTTAGATCATTACAGGAATAGTTTTTAAAGAAGTATGTAAGATTGATTGTAATGATTACAAAGTCTATAAGTTGACTGGTAACTATTTGGACACCAGATTGTACTAGAAGTTCTTTCCTCGAAAGACGCGAAACAAAAATAAATACTTTTACAGATACACACACACCGCAAACTATTGGTATATTGCACAGTATTTTGTAGCAAGCGAAATATTTCAGTTTTATGGTATATGATACAAATAATAATATTGTAAATTCTATATTCATACACGTCATGTGTACTGGCAAACTAATAAAGCAAAAAGTAAACAACAAGTATAAACAAGTATGTATGTTCATTTAGGATCTGAGAATAATATATCCGTTTAATAATCTGGTATCGTTTTTCATCGAGTGATTTAGTAAACAAAAATGGTGAATTATAAGCTGAGAGGCTTTACTGTGCCGGCGGCATTAATCAAAATCCCTGCGACAGGACAATAATGTCCAATTTGAGTTTGGCAAATGTGCAAAAATTCGTCGTGAAATTACAAACGAAATATATACATACATGCGCCAAAATGTAAACAGTAAATTCAACAATTTACCGGCAAAACATGGTCTACTCTGTTCACCACCAAACGAAAGAAACATTTTAAATTTGACATAGGAATCAGGGACTTTAAAAATCCCAAATAATCAATATCATATCACCAGTGGGCTCTAAGGAATTTATATTTAAATATTTTATATTAAAATATACGAATCATGCCACATTTTTTCATGCAATTATTAAACTAATAGATATAATAATGATAAGTAGAAATAGAAAACTATAAAACAAAAAATTCAAAAATTGGAGTGCCTTCACTCAACTTTATGCCCTTTCTCTACCTGTATTTATAAATATAGTCGGTTTTTCTTTCGAGCTTGATGGTTGACCTTAATATAATGCTTGACACATTTTCTCAAAAAGTGTACCATTTGTAAGAAAAAATTCGTAAGCGTTTCCATAACAACAATTAAACATTTTCATATAAGAATTTGTATGAGTTTTTACAAGATTTTGTTATTTAAATGTAAGTATATGTGTATGTTCAATACAAACAAAATTATATTTAGCAATTTTGACAATTCACAAACAAGGAAATAGTGGTTGCCATGGAAATGAAAGATACGGTTTAAATATAAACGTACATAAACAGAGGCAAAAGAGGTCGATCATGTTATTGTGCTATTTGTGATCTTAGTGTTACATTTATTTTAGATTTATATCAAACACAATTATATTTTATATCCGTAAACAACTGATTTAAATTTAAATCAAATTAAATAAAGCGTGTTGGTTAGTGACAAATATCTGTTAAAAATGTTGCTAAAACATACAGAAGTTTATGCTGGCATGTGAATAAGCTCTGCGCTGACTTTTTTTCGTTTTCGATGTGTGTATGTTGGTGTGTGTGTGTGTGTGTGTGGTGTGTGTATGTTAGATCAACGGCCTCCACCAAGTTACGTTTCGTGTTATTTTGAGAGATCTAAGTTGGCCGCTGCTCGGTGCTGTGATGCTGTATATACAATACAACGTATGTGTTGATGTTACTGGTATAGATTGCAAATAACGTCTTTATCACTTATCATTATCTCTAACTTCAAGGACAAGTCCATAAAAATTGGATAATATTACATACTCAAATATGTAATAATAATAACAAATATCATCAAGCTTTTACCCAAATTAAGATAGTAAGTAGTTTTATATTTATATTAACCCTATGACATGCGTTAGCAGCAACATATCACAATCAATGTTTATAAGTACGTAAACCTAGAATTATTCCTTTAAATTCTGTCGATTATTATAATTTATTAGAAAATATTTAAATATCTATATTATAAATATTAGAAACAAGCACCAATACCTATAGCTTTCCGTATAATCTATTTGGAGGATTTAAAGAAAATATATATTTTTGTATTCAGAGCAACGAGACAAGAATTTTTATTGTTAATGATATTTTTTGTTGTTTTACAAATGTTGAAGATATTGAAATATTCTACAACTTTTATTTGAACCGTTTTCTCAAAAAACTGTTCATTGTTTGTACCCGGAAAAGTAAAATAACATTTTATATCAATGATATTATATGTTTATATATTTAAAAATATACCTAATTACTTGTTTGGATATTGTAAACATTGAATATTGTATGCAAATTTCACAATTATGGACACATCAGTCTCTGTATAAAATTCAAATTAATGAATTGAAAAGATATATGTATGTATATGAGTAGGTACCTACACAAGAATCCAGTTTGATAAAATTGACTAGTTAAATATTTTATAGCTACTTAAACAATCGCCTAGATACTGCGTCTGGTTTTTACACCGTCTAAACATATGTACATGCATAATTTTTCATACAGAATTATGTAATCATATTTTAAACTGCTATATATATATATATATATATATATATATATATATATATATATATATATATATATATATATATATATATATATATATGTATTTATATACATATATATATATATATATATATATATATATCTATATATATATATATACATATATATATATATACATACATATATATATATATATATATATATATATATATATATATATATATATATATATATATATGTATTTATATACATATATATATATATATATATATATATATATATATATATATATATATATACATACATATATATATATATATATACATACATATATATATATATATATATATATATATATATATATATATATATATATCTTACGAGCGACGACTAACATCCAAGTATATAAGATATATACATATATTTTTGGATTCAGTGCAACACTATTTGTTAAGGAAATTTTTTTATCCGAGAATGCTACAGACACACAACTGAATATTTTAGCTTCATCGGTACTTCGTACGGCGAGCTAAAAATAACTACAGTTACGGCAAAAGTAGAGAAGAATGATACAAATATAACTTGATCCAATTAAGTAATTTTTAATACTATGAAATTCTGATAAACCCACTTTTAGCGTAATTTATAAAACCAGCTGATTTTTCAATTTGAAGCAACTTTAACATAATTTATTATTGAATTTCACTTTATTACCTAAATACTGAAATGCAAGTAGGCTGTAGCGAAAGCACCGTTTCCTGAATCGCCGAGGAAGATAATGAAATTACATTATATTTGAGAAATCTCAAACTGTTTGAAAATTTCCTGAAATATATAAGTGAAACTATAAGATATATATATATATATATATATATATAAGAGCGTTGCAAACAGGTATTATAACCTCGATTTTAACCCGTGCAACTTTGGCTCTTTTTCGTTTTATTATAGCAACGCCGTTTTCTGCGCAGATCACTAGCTGCAATAAATCACTATTGTGTAGTTATAGTTGACCATATTTAGTCTGCATTCGCGTAGGATGAAGAAGGGTACCCCAAACACAGACTGACACAACAATATGACTAACAAGCGAAGAAACGCTACGAAAAAATAACATACTTCACATTTTATTATATTGAGACAGACTGCTCAAATCAAAATAATGACTATCTAACTATACATAGACATAGCACTAAAATAAGACAGTCAATGAAAAAATATGCAATCGCCAAGCGCCCTACACATTACACTTTCTTTTATGTAAAATCAAAGAATATCTAGAAACATTTTGTGGTATACTTGTATTATTACAAATAGAGAGTTGATTTATTGTTAGCTCTGACTGAGCTAGCTACTTTCGTAGCATAATACCCTGAATTACGCCAGTTAGAGGGCAAATACTCTAACAAACGACCGGGCTCCAGACACAGCGTGAACTAAAGACGCACAAGTGCACTCTAGTCAACACTCATCTCAACATAACAGTTTGAAAGGAAAGGTCACTTCATAAAATCAGCAAGACGCTGTAGGAAAATTCTAAACTCCTTTAGAACAACCTGAATATGTCTAGAAACCCCTAGAGTTATCCTCAAACGCTCTAGAAATCTGCAGAAAACGCTAGAAATATCTGAAAATCTCTAGAAACTCTTAGAATTATCCTCAAACGGTCTAGAAATCTGCAGGAAATCCTAGAAGTACCTAAAAATCTCTAGTAATCTATAGAAATATCTAGAAATCTGCAGACAACCTTACAAATACCTAAAAATCTCTAGTAATCTATAGAAATATCAAGAAATCCGAAGGAAACCCTAGAAATACATAAAAAATTCTAGTAATATATGTAAAAACCAATATTACTAAAACGGCCGAACTTATAGCAAAAATAATCAGGTTCATAATGAAAGATCTTTATATTTCGCACAATTTTTGTTTGAAAAGTTTTTTCATAAAATGTACCAGTTACGAGAAAACCGCTACGGAAATCTTCAATTTCTTATTTATGTTGCCATATACGTATGTATGGGGATTTAATAAATTATATGAACTAAGCCTGAAAATATTTTGACAGAGAAACAAATTAGACTCAAATAATTTGATATTTATCATTGGCCAACGGATATATCAAGATCGGCTGAGAACGTGTTTTGAGCGTATTAGTTATTGCAGATAAATATTGAAATACACTACATATTAAACATTATATTTCAATATATTGATAAGGTGAATATTAAAAAACAATCTATATTATATATTGAAGAAACATTATTTGATAACGTAATAAAATAACAAGCTAGAAGGTAAAATTTCAATGTATTACTATAGAGTATTAGTTGGTTTGATAATTTGTTTCAGATGTATAAGATAGCTGAGTGCAGGGTACTCCACATTTCATTTAAAAAACAAATTCTTTATTTTCTCAATTATTCATAAAAAAGAAAAAGAACAGAGAAAAAATATTTCACAGAAGATAACACGATATTGAACCTTACATGTAAAATTTCTTGAACTACACGATATTATATAAAAATTCGGCAACAAACTATAATTAGCCTATGGCCTCAAGCTAATTTTTAACAGCGGCCAACTACCTTCAAAAACACCATGGAAATTATACAAATATTTTAAGAACTCTGTATTTGAAACAACAAATGTAACGCACTATTGTGATTTTTAATTATCAAGAGATATATATTCTAAATAAAATAAAGATATTCTAAAAAGGTACCCATTTACATAAACAAAATAACAAAGACAATGTTTTGAATTATTCCCGTATTATTATATTCGGAATGTGTGTGTGTGTTTGAGTGTGAACGCCCTAAAGTCAAAACTACTGAAGTCAAAATTATGAAACTTATATATAACCCGAATGTGCATGTTCTATTTTTGAAAACAATTAGCCGGACGTAACAGTTTACTTCTACTATTTTTTTAATATCTCGGAAATGGCATGAGTAACAGAAAAAGTGGTTCTTATAAAAGTTGAAGATTATAAAATTTCTAGCAACTTTCGTTTAAAATATTTTTTCGAAATATGTACCATTGACTGAAAAATCGTTTTTGAAAATAATTATTTTATATTTACGTTTTCATAGTTACACAGTACATATTGAATTGTGTTTCACAACAATCGTAGTGTGAATTAATTAGTGATACAGATATTGAATGGTCAAGATAGTCGAGTAAGGGCCACTCCAGGTTTTGCTTTAAATCAAAAATACGTTTTTCAACGATTAAAACTAAATTTACATTACTTTTACTGTAAAACTTCAACTAAAAATTAATAAATCATTACAAAAATTCATAAATTTAGTGTAATTGTAACAAATATTACGATTTTTAACTGAAATTTTTTGTTTTAATAATGGCAATTGACATAAGTTATTTGGAACAAAACATATGTTGAATTAATTCAATCTATTATAACAATTATAATGTTGAATTAAATATTTTCCATTATACATTCGAAATTACGTAAATTTCCATTTTTACAGTGTATTTTTTATTTATAAGTGTTTTCGCAAACACAATTAAATCAAAATTGTCTAAATGTCTTGAAATCATCAAACATAAATAAACTGGCACTTATTCAATACTTTTGTTTTAGGCACTAGTTTTGTTATTTAAAAATTCAAACAGAATTTATAAATATTTTTATACTTTTCTATATTATCTTCGTCAGGAGAGTTAGTAGGCAATGATAAAATTGTAATTAGTAAACATAGATAGTTATTACATTATCCATATTTAGTCAAAAATAAATTTTTATTTGTTTTGTTAATATTAATAACAGCGAAACTGTCGAACGTAAAATTGTGAATCTTCAAGCTTAAGATTTGTAAATTGTCTAAATGTGACCTTCCTATTTTTGAAGAAAATATTCAAACCGGAAGTGCATGTTTACTCTATGCATTTTTTGTTCTATCTCCAATATCACTAGAACGGCTACATTTACGGCAAAAATAGTTAAGTTCATAATGAAAGATATTAATATTTCGCACAACTTTTGTTTGAAAAGTTTCTTAAAAAAATGTACTAGTTATAAGCAAACTGCTACGAAAAATCTTAAATATCTTATTTATGTTACCATATCAATTAACTATACCTAAACAAAATATGTATGCCATTTTGCACTGTTTAACACAAATAGATGGACTGAAAAGGTTAATTTTAAAGAATCAACATTTATGTTTCATATTGAAGCAATTGGAACAAATTGAATATATTTCTAATGGAAATTACGTAAAGGAAAGTTCTGTGTTGGCCACAACCGATTTTTATTAGAATAATTTAAAAATAATAATGTACATACATCATATAGTTTGTTTCGTACAAAGAAAATAAAATAAATGGGAAAGACAGACATTCCGCATTCATTTCAGAGTTTAGTGACCAGTTATATAGATAAATAGCTGCTCTAGTTACGCACCTAAATGTTCGACTTTCGAATGAACGTCCATTTTCTATAAACAACCGCTTCAAAAAAAAAAAAAATGTGTATCGAAAAGGATTATTCGGACAGTGAACTTGATCACTATAAAGTATAAATGTATTTAAAGCAAATACTACCTATTAGAATAATTATAATTTTGGCCAATGAATTCATTACGTATTAAAACATTGTTTCCCAAAATGTGGCACACGGAAATTTTGGCATTCGTTCAATCGGCCATACTACACAATTATCGTGAAACAATTTGGTACATATTTTGAGATATCTCTTCAATAAAAATTATATAAATCAAATTTTCTACGACTTACGTCTTTTTCGAGATAGTGAAAAATAAATAAAGTAAACCTTTACTACATGTTTAGACTTTATTTTTAATAGTATGATTTATTGAAGGAACCTTAAATTTAAAATTTAATTTCTGTATGATCAGTTTTTGCGGTAAGGCGTTCATACACACACAAACACACACACACATACATATATACACACATATATACACACATACATACATACACACACACACACACACACACAGAGAAATTCATCCACGATATCGCGTAAATAGTAAATATTAATTCATGAATACCCGATAAAATATCGAAATCGAAAATTTGCATGATTACAATTACGTATATATGATATTTCAATCTAAATTTGTAAATAAAGCGTAAAAAAACTCTCAGTACTTTACTTAATATATCTTTAATCAAAGCAAAAGTAAATAATATTAAAACGATATTTAACCTTTAGCGTCCACTGTGGGGTCGACAAGACCCCACACGTTTTTAGATCTTGATTTTAAGTATCTAAATATTAAATTTTCAGTTCATTTCATCATTAAATTAAAAAGTTATACATTTTTAAAGTAAAAATCGTTTTTTATTTTTCACTTTTTTAGCTTTTTCTAATTTATTTTATAAACTTAAATTAATTAATTATTTATTTAAACTACTGGAGAAACTTTAAATTAACCTTCAAAGAGTATCCCAGAATTCTTTCAAGTCAACGATTTTTCACGATGGGGTCTAAATGGACCCCAATGTGGCCGTTATGCTACGGCATAGAAGTGTGGCCGCTAAAGGATTGTTCACAGCTAAAGAATTAGTAATTAAGCTTAGAAATTATAAGTAATAATTCCAGTTTGTTGTATGACATACAAGGTTAACGTTCACAGCAACAAAATTTATCATAAATTGTGTTAATTTTGTTGCTTAGAATGTTAACATTGCTTATCATAATACAAACTAGATTATTATTTGTAATTTTCTAAGCCTAATTACTAAATAATTCACTGTGAACAATCCTTTACTTATTACTGCGTTTAGGAAAATAAAAAATCGGTTGTGGCCAACACAGAACTTTCCTTTACGTTTTAGTAGTAGGCTTTTTTTTGATGCGATAGAAAAGGATACAAGGTTAACGTTCACAGCAACAAAATTTATCATGAATTGTGTTGCTTGGAATGTTAACATTGCTTGCCATAATACAAACTAGATTATTATTTGTAATTATCTAAGTTTAATTACTAATTATTTCGCTGTGAACCATCCTTAAAGGTTAAATATAATATAAATACATTTAGGAAAAAGAAAAAGTGTCATGAATAAATTTTGGAATTAAATATAAATAAATTGAGTTTAGATCCATATTTAAAATAAAAATCAGTGCAATACAAATTTAACAATTCCTCTATATTCTAAATCATTGTTTTCAGAAAGTAGATATAAAGAGTTTTGTAATTGTCCTACTCAATTGCCAAACATATATACCTAATTAATTATTACTTTTTTTGCTTATTAAAGTAAATTGATTTTTCTGAAAATATATTATGACCAATAGACAGTAATTTGTTAAAGGAGTCAAAGGAATCTGTTATGGGTTGATATAGTATTTACTCAGGGTTACTAATTAATTAACAAATTAAAAAAAAATCGATCTTGAATTTAAAAAGTTATACTATTATCAATAATAATTGTGAAATACACATAATTAACATTGATGTTTAGGTCATCATACATATTTAACACAAATAACGCCAGAACACTTTTTGGTAGAGAAAACAATACACTTTTTAGTAAAAATAATATATTCCTTCATATTTAATGCAAAAATAATCAAAAATAGTCAAATTAATTTTTTTATTCCAAAAAAAAAATGCCGTCCTTAAAGGAAATTGGCCACAAATGTTGACAGGAAAATATGTACTGTTCTTTTAAAAGAATATATATATATATATATATATATATATATATATATATATATATATATATATATATATATATATATATATAAAATTGAATTTCAAAGAAGTTTGATCCACATTTTTGTATTCGCTATTTGCCTTTCATTAGATAATTGATTCAATTGTATTCATAATATAATTCTGAAACTTGCGACCTATATTCTAGTTTTTATACATTAACGAATTTCAAATTATAACATAATTCACACTGATATAGCATTTACTTATACCTAAGTATAAGGAAAATGATCATAATATGCAGCAAAGTTCGGATTTGCACATACTTAAAATAATGGTGAAAAAAATGTACAACTTGTACAAAATGTATAACTCCTTCAGAATGGTTAATTGTAGATAATAAACAAATGATTGACGTTTCGGTGTTTGGCTATCAAAAAATGAGATGTATAGAATATCATTGGTGAAATGAGCACGGTAATTAATGATAGAGCGTACCGTACCTTTGAGGTTTGGCGGTAGATCTGATCATAGTTTGGGGTCTCTTCTCGTCTTTGGGCAGCCTTAGGTAATCTTGGTCCCCCAATAAAAACAAATCTTTTGATATAATCATCGCAGCACACACACACTCAAACACTAAAGAAAATAAAACAAAACTTTTAATCAGCACTGTGTCTTTAGATTCAGACAAACAAAATTATAAATAATTCTGCTGCTAACTAGTCATTTTTAATATGAACTATACTATATAAACACATCACGCACTGTTGTAGATTGTTGTTGGTAATTTGAACACATTCAGAGTAGGTGATAGTATGTAATGATATTTGAAAATATGTTTGGTAACTCGTACAGTAGGTTAAGAATAGCGGAGTGCGCGCACGTGGTATCACGACCGCGAACTAACACACAACTTTATACGCGCGCTGTTTCAACTGTACTGATTTGACTCCACTGTCCACTTCCAACAAAACGCTGTACGCTGCTGCCTGCCTGCTGATCCAAAGTCGCGCGAGGAGTTATTTTGGTTTCACCGCGACGCGGCGGTAACTGCTGTGCCTGTGGTGCTGCTGCTGTGGTGCTGGCTCGGATCGGATGGACCTGCGCTGTTCAACCAGAGAATATAATACCCAAACCGCCGTGCCGCTGCCGTCCACGAACGCCAACTCCCGCACACACACGACCACGACACTCATTTACCGGCAAAAGGCAAAAGGATAAGCAACAAGCATTGCTCTCCGAATGGCAATCTCATAGAATATTACATTTTTATTTGTTACTAGATATAATATTCATCCTTCGACCAGGTTATTAAGACGTTTCTGGTTTTTTGGGTCAAAAAATCGATTTTTCAATTTTCATATAATATTGATCCCACATCTCTCTAGAATATACTATTGAAGGTTTTTCATTGAAGAATATTATTTCTATCCCGACGTATTTATATATATATATATATATATATATATATATATATATATATATATATATATATATATATATATATATATTTCTATCCCGACGTATATATATATATATATATATATATATATATATATATATATATATATATATATATATATATATATATATATATATATATATATATATATATATATATATATATATATATATATATATATATATATATATATATATATATATATATATATATATATATATATATATATATATATATATATATATATATATATATATATATATATATATATATATATATATATATATATATATATATATATATATATATATATATATATATATATATATATATATATATATATATATATATATATATATATATATATATATATATATATATATATATATATATATATATATATATATATATATATATATATATATATATATATATATATATATATATATATATATATATATATATATATATATATATATATATATATATATATATATATATATATATATATATATATATATATATATATATATATATATATATATATATATATATATATATATATATATATATATATATATATATATATATATATATATATATATATATATATATATATATATATATATATATATATATATATATATATATATATATATATATATATATATATATATATATATATATATATATATATATATATATATATATATATATATATATATATATATATATATATATATATATATATATATATATATATATATATATATATATATATATATATATATATATATATATATATATATATATATATATATATATATATATATATATATATATATATATATATATATATATATATATATATATATATATATATATATATACGTCGGGATAGAAATATATATATATATATATATATATATATATATATATATATATATATATATATATATATATATATATATATATATATATATATATATATACTTCCGGTGCCCAAGATCTCAGAAAAGGAATATAACTGATCATGCTGAATTTATTTTTTGGATTTTATTCCAATTGAATACCAACTTCGTCCTCTAGAATCACTTCTTGAAACGGCATAGATTTCTTTACATGCAATTTTGAATTTTGAGTTTTTACTTTTTACTTACTTTTACGAAGTAATAAGTAAGTCTTGTAATCATGAAAAATTTAGAACTCGAGATTTCAACGTATATACATATATCTGGAGAAAACTGCGTAAAAGATAGTCGAGTGCAGGCCACTCCACATATTTTGTTTTAGGTGAACCAGCGAGGAGCAATCGTGGGCACCGCAGAGCGCTTTTTGAGCACGCGCGTAGGGGCTAATATCAAAGGAAATAATAAAGATTTTTTTTATATATATATATAGAAAAAACTGCTATTTAATAAATGAAATTGGTTTAAATCTAAAGAATAATTTAAAACATCCTTTCTTAACCCCTAAAAACCAGAGATCACTTATTTATAGGAGAGCACATTAATAAACATTACACTTATCGTTAAGTGTGACTTATATCAATTTAAAGCGAACCAAATAGTAATTAAAATTAGAAAATAACAAATAATTATTGTATTATTCCAAGCAACAAAATTAACACAAATGATAAATTTTGTTGCTTTGAATGTTAGCTTTGTATGTCATACAACAAACTGGAATTAATACTTGTAATTTCTAAGCTTAATTACAAATTGGCTGTAAACACATATTAAGGGGCGATACTTGTGTGCAGCCGATTAACTCTCCAACATACGTTATACAACGTATTGTGTATGCTCCAGAATAAATTACATTTGTAAGTTACGTCGGTTATGAGAAAAATAATGTATTAATATTCCGGATTCTCTCCTCATTTTGTCCAAATTAGGGATGTAGTATTAAATGGAAGTAATCTACACGATGACGTATGAAAAGAAATGTATATTTGAATGTTAATACACGAAACAATGCTTGAAAATAATGCAATTTGTAATAACTGACTGTTTACAATATAAATAATTTAAAAGAAATATTTCAATAACAGATACTACCGTACCACGAACTAAAAGCACAACGATGAATAATAATAATTTTATTTCTCAATTGACTATTTTTCTACCGGAATATTATAAACATTTTATTCAAAAAAATGTATTAGCAAGTATTTTTAGGGTCAAACGAACGCTTCAAGTAGTAAATAGCATTGGCTCTTATGGGGCTACGATATTCGTGCGCTTCCCCCTTTACACCGACCTGTAAGGACGGCCAACCATGGGGATTGCTCATTAATATGTTAAAAATATAGTGTAATGACTAGATTAACCAATTACTTCGAAGTAAACGTTCCTGATATGAATATACCGATTTTCAATTTTTTCTATATATTTCTCCAGGGATTGGACTATAATGAACCCATTCGGACTATTTTTCTAGCACTCACACGCTATTTCAAGATCAAAAATGTTTTTTCAAAACTGCACAATTTTCCTTACATAATAGTCCAATCCCTAGTTTTAAGTGTCTACTTTAATATGATTATTTTTTTGTTCAGATCATCTTAAGACGATAAGAAACCCATGTGAAAAACGACGTTTTTCTGCACCTTCACACAGCCCTTATTTTTGTTAGTATCGAATTTTGAAAAAATGTTCTACGTTTGGAAAGAATGAATCTCTGAAATGATCGGATTAAAATGATCATTTTTGCTTCCTTTTTTTAAATAAAAATGTATAAATATGGCCAATATTTAAACAATTCATACAGATATATGTAATCCAAATTCAAAAATCTAATCCGATCGTTTCAAAGTTTGTTGTGATATTACAACCGCCGTTTATTCAATTTTTTTCAACACGCTTACTTCAACGCCATCTTTATAAATGAAAATTATTTGTTTAAAGAAAAATTATATAATTTAAGGATATATAATTAAAATGCAAACAAATTTCATTACATATATAATAAAGTTTTAAAGAAAAAAAGAATTAAAATTCGGCTTTATTTTACTCAATCTCAACTTAAAGACCCCTTAATAAAGTCCGTATTCACAAACGCTATTAATAAGGTCCTAGTTCATAACTAAAATCAACGGGCAACGCTGACGCAGATGGATAAAGTACATTAAAATTTAATATAACATTGCTTTGTTGTTATAAATTCATGCTTTATGTTGTTATAACTGTGTGGTAACTAGGGTAACGAAAACACATTTTAGCTCGCCGTACAGAATGTACAAAAGAGCTATAGTGATCGTTCGGGTGTCTGTAACATGCTCTTATCAAAAAGAAATCTAAAAAATAGTCTTGTATTCTAATCCGAAAATATATATAACTCATATACTTGGATGGATCTCGCTCGCTCGGTCGGTCGTAAGACCTGAGTTTGTGACCGCAACTCCTCTGAAGATACCAGGCCGATTTTAATGAAATTTGATTTCCACGCCCGTGAAGTTCCCGTCGCATTTTAAATCTACTCGTCAGTACTTAAAAATTCTAAGATATTTTATGTCATTAAAGTTTTCCAAATTGTGAGCCAATAGGTAAATTAGACATTGAACGCCATCTATAAGTGAAACGAAGAAGGCATGTGACAGTAATTTTTTTGGTTATATTTTCCATTATATAAACTATTTGCTTCTCTGATTTAATTAATAAAATTAGAAAATGTTCATCAAATAATTTTCAATATCCTTGGCTAATCACGAAACGAACGATATTAACGTAACCCATGTGTGCAATTTTAAATGTGGGATTATGGAAATTAATACTGTAATGGTACAGGAATAAACAAATCTCTGGATCATAATTGGTTAGATTGGTTCAGCCGGCTCTGTGAGTATAATTTCGATGATTTGGAATTATATACGTAAACTCAGAAATTCATTTATTTCATATTAAATGCAGAAGAAATGTCATCAAACATTCAAGACAACATAAACCAAATTTTAAAAACTCGTATATTAATACATTATTGTATAAATTAATAATTTGAATATTAGAAAAACTTTAATTTGGATATGTTCGTGAAATATTTATTCCAATAATGAATTATGTCATAATTATCAAAATGTTCAAATAAATCAATAAAGCGCGCGCCAGTTCTTGTTAAACAAAAGTCAACTAGAAATTTCAATATCTTCATTATTTATAAGAATCACTCATGCCGTTTCCGACATATTGAAAAAGTAGCACGGTTAAACTATGTGAATATACAGCAATAATTTTGGCTCTAGAGCAAACGCAAACATACGCGCACACAGACGTCATTCCGAGAATAATCAGATTCGATTTTGAGATGGTTAAAATGTATTTTCTTTAATATCTCGAGTTTGAAAATATTTATGTTTACAATACTTCCTTATATACATTTGCATAAGAAAGTAAAAAATTCTATCGAAAACGATATTAAAAATTGTTCAGTTAATAAAAGGCGTGTTTCTTCGTCAGTCTTGTGATTCAATCCAAGTAATCATAGAAATAGAATGATTCGCAAGGGGAAGAGACTGTCAGTTTCTGATCACAAAATGGAAGAGTAGGGATAACTAATATTAAACGAAGAATCATGATTCTCATAATCATGATTACTTTGATTAGTTAGATTGCGAATCAAAGTTCGAAGAAACACGCCTAAAGTAAGACTGCGCATTGAAATTGGGGCTTGATCGTTTTTTAAATTAAAAAAAAAAAAGACAACCGCTTTTTGAATATAGCTGGGGTGGCCATCACTCGACTTCTTGGTCTTTCATCATCTACATTATATATCATCAACCAGATTTATGTGTTTCTATGTCTATATGTTTATATATGTTTATATATATATATATATATATATATATATATATATATATATATATATATATATATATATATATATATATATAGACATATAAAAACATAAATCTGGTTGATTATATATATAATACAGATAGTGAAATTTGTAAAACTGGCATGGGTAAGAATCGAGTCCCCGAATTCGCCGTGAATGTAGCGAATCGTACCCCGACATCACAAAGATGATTAAAATTATTATTATATATAAAATATATAATTCTATACAATACTGACGTGTGTGTAGATAGAGGATGCGCATGGCTCCTGTTCAAGTGAAACTGGTTCATAAACTGATAACAGACAATATAGTTTATAAACGAGTAAAATCAATATTATATTTCAATTGTACATATTAATACAAAGTTTGATACACAGTTATAAATATTCTATATTTCTATTAAATCAATCATCAGTAAACCCATCTATATTAATTTCTCCCACATCTTCAAATGTAATAAGCTCGATGATTGCCCTAAAACACCAAGTATTAATATATTCATATTTGTTTCCCACAACTTGTTTACCTTAAAATATCCACTTCTTGGCTATTGTTCGTCCAATCAATGATACCAGGATGTGATATTTTATATTTTAATAAATTATTCAATTGCTTCTGCATTTTTTTAATCAACAACGCAGTCTCCCAGTTACATTTAAATTTTAACACATTTGACAAAGAAATAATTGCATTGGTTTCATCAGGTTGTTCTTCAATGACTATATCATCACCAAAGAACACCAATGGTAACGGATGAACCATTGTTGTATCGAATAAACAGATAGATTTTAATTTTATTTTACAATGATAGACTAAAAGTGGTGATGCGTATGCACATGGAGGCAATTCTTCATTTATAGAACTCGGGTGAATAGAAACTCTTTCGAATTCAACAGTTTTCACATTTTTGTGAAATCTGTTTTTACTTTTCCTGAAATAAATAAGAGGGATTTATTTTCGGATAAGTGCCGAGTTGTACCAGTTGTCTTTTTTTATGTCTCTTGATTCAGAAATATAAATTTTAAAAAGATCTCGCGCCAAGGGATCGTGAAGTTATCCTCCCTTGATTTCATGTTAGAGATAATGGGGTAATGCATTCGACATTGCAGTTTTTGATCCGTGCGCCACAGCAAAAGTAAGCAAATTATCAATAAAAAGTAGTTTAACAAAAGCAAAAAAAAATGTAAGTTGTGTATACATACCCTCCAACAATGGCCACATTCGGGTATAAGCTGGCACAAACAATGGCCTTGATCAAGCTCAAATTATTCGAATTATGATTCCATTGTTCACATTTCACATCTTTATTCGTCAGGAAGTTCATATCATTCAAATATTCCGCAAACTGATGTTTCATACTAATCAACAACTCCAAAGTGTGTATACTCAAAAAGTGTTCAAAACAGAAATGTCTTTGATCGCCAGTTTCTTTGGCAGTCTCATATCCTCTAACTGCTGCCGCCAAAATTAAATGATCACTATTCCATCCATTCAGTAATTTACATTTTGCTGCAATAAATTCTTTCGTTTTATCTAACGGCGTATAAAATGCATCTTTAAAATCCAAAGAGGCCGCGATAGAACAAATTGGGTCTAGGCAACTAAATAGTGCACCTAAAAGTATCATTTTACCCATGCGCGGATTGACGGGTAATTGCGCCAAATGGTAACCAAGCGGGGTAAGTTTTTCGGATGCATCTAATGCGTTCATATGTTTTAATAAACTTAACGCGTTTGTTATTGCTAAGGGCAATGGTGGATCCATGAGTTTTCTTAAAAATTCTTCTGCGTCACCGAGTTGCAAGATTTTTAATGTCAGTACAATGTTTTCTAATCTACAACGTTGGACTTCTGGTATTTGGTAGGATTCTAGTATCATTTTACGCGCCTTTGTGAACAGGTGAAAACAAACACCTGCTTGCACCCGACCTGCTCTGCCTTTACGCTGGCTAGCGTTCGCTAGGCTCACCCATTCATTGTTTAACATTTCTAAGTTTTGTTCTACGTCATAGGTACTCATTTTTATTTTGCCGCAGTCAATAACGTAGATAACGTCGTCGATGGTAATCGATGTTTCTGCGATATTTGTAGCGATTACTATTTTACGTTTACCAGCCGGAGGTTTAACAAATACTTCTCGTTGATGTACGGATGGCATTTTTGAATGTAATAATATTATTAAATATCTTGAAGTAGGGAACCTTCTTGAATCTATTATTAATTTATGTAATTTTGTAATATCAGCTATACCAGGTAAAAATATTAAAACTGCACCGTCGTCTTTATATGAATTACAAATATGGCGTAACACTTCAAATACTAAATCAATGTTTAGTTTCTCAGAATATGGATTGAGTAAATTATCACAAACTCTTTTCGAATACATATTTTTCCCACGTATATTTCGAACATAAGGTTCTATAAACTGCAGTAAATCCTCTTTGGCTTTCCGTTTTTCTCTTTCGCTTTTGCAATATTTACGATAGTTTTCGAATTCTACGTATTTTGGAAATTTGAAATCAATTCGTGATAGTACATCTTCTAGGTAAAAACATTCAACTGGATACGTAAAGCCTGGTATATTGAGGCTAGCACAATTATTAAAATAGCTACAAAACTTTGCAGCGTTTAAAGTGGCGCTCATTAAAATTAATTTCAAATCAGTTCGTTTGGTTATGATCTGTTTAAGCAATGTGATAATAAAGTCTGATGTGACGTCACGTTCATGTATTTCATCGAGTATTATGTGAGAAATGTTACTTAGAAATGGATCGGTTTGCATTTGTTTTAATAGAACTCCAGTTGTGCAGAATATTATTGAGCCGGTTGTTCGTGGTAATTTTCTGTAAATAAGATATTGTTTATTAGACTTACTATCGGAAATCTGCTCGAAGAGCAGCGAAATTATCTTTTTCTTGATAACTAGGGTCACCCGTGGGCACCATGTGCCCATATGGTATACAGAACATAGGTCAGTTTTGACTGATGGCGAATTTTTATGTAATTTAATAATAATTACACGGTTTTGCTTCAGTTTGTATCATTTGACTATAATAGTAATACAAATTTCCACATCGCAAATAATAATAAAGAAAAAGTCGAGTCCTTTTTTTGAACGCTATTTTGTTCTTAGATCACTATGCTGAGATTAACTAATCGATCGCTTATCATGCACTGAGTAACATCTGATAAATTTAAACTAAGATTTATTTAAACTAAGTTTTGTTAAACTTTGATTTGAACCTTGTATGGTGCAACTGGCCATAAGTGTTGTATCATTTAGACAGTTTCCATGATTGTATTATTACATAAAAAACAGGATTATACATTTACTTACGATTGCTGTTTATTATTTGAATCGATTATTCAAAAAAATATGTATTACAAACTCTTTTTACACAACATTTTTAATGATTTGACATTTGATTCATTATTATTTTTGAATTAAATAATCAGGCTAGATTCGGAATTTTGCAGTATTAAACTGCTGCAGTGTCACGGCAGTTTGAAAAGTGATAATTAGTTATATGCTAAAATACAATGGATTATCAAAAAAATAATAATAATAATCCCAACCAATCATGTTTCTCAATATGTTTGAATTATCTCTTCAAGATTGAATTTCTCTAATAATCAGAATTATAAATTTACTTACTTGCAGTTATTAAAATTTTACCAACTATAGAATCTTACCGTAACTCATATTTTTAAAAATCACTGCCTTTTGGCCATTTTTGAGTGAAAAATATTAATATTAGCAGTCGCCATGGCGCAGTGATTAAGAGTCTTGCCTTTCACCCTGGAGGTCGTAAATTCGATCCCCGTCTATGCCACACTTACTCACATACAAACATACATACCATTCTGGGTAATTATATTAATAATAAAATTACCTTTCTAGTCGAATTTGGAAACCAACGCTGGCTGCTCCACAAATTTCGCCTCTTTCTTGCGCAACTCGTTCAGCAACTGATATTGCACTGATTCGCCTCGGTTGGGTACAAACGATTTTGCATAAAGATCCATTTTTCGATAGAATGCAATCATCTAATATGAACTGTGCTACTTGTGTTGTTTTTCCACACCCCGTTTCACCGCTGATTACAATCACTTGGTTTTCATTCAGTAATTCTATTATATCATCTCTTTTATCGTAACTTGGCAATTTTTGTCGTATAGGGAGAAATTTTTTATAACCCTGGTTATTATCAATTTTATCATTTAATTCATCGTAATATCTCGTATCTAATATTTTATTACGAACTAAAGATTTGCGTATTAGAGGATCTTCTAATTTCTCTTCGATTGTACCAGTTATGATGTTCAAAAAATTGGTTTTAAATGCAGATTCCTCAATATCATTATAATTCGGTGCAACATTTCGTGATGATGTTGATGAACAATCTTTTACATTGTCAAGTAATGTTTTTATTTGGATTTTACGATGTTCTGATAGTAAAATGGTACCGATCTGAAATTACAATTTATAGTATTGATGTCAAGGTATCAGATTCATGGCTCTGGGGTTGTTAAATTTCATGAAAAGAATACAAATTTTCAGTTAAAAATACTCAATTGGTGTCCACATTTTTGAAATATATAAATAGCATTAAAATTTTTGTAATTGATATAAATAAATTTAAATAGGAACTTAAATAATTAATTAATTAATTAAGTTTTATTGCATATATTATTGCTGAATCAGATGGATTATAAAAGAAAATAACGGCCTTTTTTAATATATTGAGAACTTCATATATTTCATTGAATTTTCAGTTTTTTACTTTCTTTTACAGAGTAATAAGTAAGTATTGTAATCATGAAAAATTTCGAACTCGAGATTTCCCTGTTTGTCTGACAAATTTTATTATTATTAAATCGGATCAACCATGAGTTACATCATTTGTTTCTTGTTTATTGAAAACAAACAAGCATTACATTGACAGTTAACTGTATGAATTAATATTTAAAATATAGATTTCTTATTAGAATAAATTGTATCAGGTAAATTATTATAGAATCAATTTATATTATATATTTGCTGACATAATTAATTAACAATTTCAGAGTTTTACTGTGAAATTTGACTGTTTAAGAGTGAATACGATAAGTACTTCAAATTCAGATCCATTATAAATTGGTATAATTATCCAGTTATTTTCATTATATTATATATATATATATATATATATATATATATATATATATATATATATATATATGTATATTAATATCTATCTATTGAAAACTACGTAAAAGAAAGTTGAGTGCAGGCCACTTCAGATATTTTCATAACAATAAAACAATGGGTTAGAAATATTCTGAAATGTCATTTATCTAATTGAGTCTATTTTGTTTTCTTGTCGAAATAGTGACAGACGCAGATGATCCGATTAATTAAGCTACATACGAATCCATGACAACGTAAACCAGATTCTTAGCAATTTTCTCGTAACTGGTACATTTTCATGAAGAAACAAAAGTTGTGCGAGATATTAATATCTTTCATTATGAACATTACTATTTTTGCCGTAAGGGCAGCCGTTCTAGAGATATTGGAGATAGAACAAAAAATGCATAGAGTAAACATGCACTACCGGTTTGAATATTCTTTTCAAAAATAGGAGGTGCATTACTAGATCATCATCTTAAGTTTGAAGTTTCATAATTTTACGTTCGACACACACACACAGACGTCATTCCGAAAAGTCACATACGATTCAGAGAAGCTCAAAACGTGTATATAGGTTGAAATCTCGAGTTCGATTATTTGGTATTAACAAAACTTACTTATTACTTCGTAAAAGAAAGTAAAAATGCCGAAATTTTTGGTTTGTTAATGAAAATTTTCAACTTACAACTCTACCTGGTGACGATAAAAATAATTAGTTTGTGAAGGCAGGTAGTGTGTACTTTGAAAATTTAAATAGCATCACAAATAAAAAGAGGAAAGAGAAATGCTGCATTTAGGAATGTAAGAAACCAATGATCCAGTTTAAGTTTCAGGTTATGTGATTTGTAAACTTTACCGGTTTCCTATTTTCGCAATTTTCCCGTTTATTCTTAGCACTTAAGCTGGCATAGTAAAGACCAATTTCTTTTCCTCGTAAATGAGGAGGTCGTCGGGGATTACTACCTCTCCTAGAATACGCATTTGATGAGGATCCTTGTTCATTTTGTTCAAGTCTATGACCCCACTGCTTATTTCGATTTCCACGTCTAAAGTTATCCCCCATTTGTATAAAAACTGTATTATTATTCCTTTATTACTAGGTAAAAATCAAATAAATTGATTTTAAATTTTGAACTAAGTTGAACGTCAAGTTATCGTCGACGATAACTTTGACATGTACGGTTGCCAAATGTATAAACAAATATCCTAAATTATTTTAAAGATATCACTAAATTTATCCACGAATGATCCACAAGTGATGACGTCAAGAAAGTTCACTCTGGCCGTCTTGATTTTTTTTTTATTTAATTTGCAAAAATTACACTAATGCCTTTGTATAAAGATGTTAGACCCATTACATACAAATAATATCTGGAGTGGTCTGCACTCAACTTTCTTTTACGCAGTTTTCACTAGATATAAATATATGTATATATATATATATATATATCCAAAACCTGCTGTCAAACTAACCAATACTCTACAAAATATTCTGAAATGTCATTTATCTAATAGAGTCTATTTTGTTTTCCTGTTAAAATAACAGATGATCCGATTTTATAAGCTACATGCGAATCCATGGCAACGTAAACAACATATTTATAATGTTTCGTAGCATTTTTCTCGCAACTGGTAGATTTTTACTTTCTTTTACAGAGTAATAAGTAAGTATAAGGATCACCAAAAAAATCGAACTCGAGATTTCAACGGATATACACGTTTTGAGCTTCCCTGAATCGAATGTGACTATTTTCGGAGTGACGTCTGTGTGTGTGTGTGTGAACGCTCTAGAGCCGAAATTGGCCAACGTAAAATTATGAGACTTCAAACTTAAGACTTGTATATGGTCTAGTTGTGCACCTCCTATTTTTGAAAAGAATATTCAAACCGGCAGTGCATGTTTACTCTATGCATTTTTTGTTCTATCTCCAATATCACTAGAACGGTTGCACTTACGGCAAAAATAGTAATGTTCATAATGAAATATAATAATATTTCGCACAACTTTTGTTTGAAAAGTCAAAAATGAGCCTAAATGAAAAACAGTAACTAATGTTAAGCTCAAAATAATGATTATTAAATAGTTTAACAATGAAAAACAATATTTTATTAATAGTAATAAGTAAGTATTGGGATCACTAAAATAAAATAGAACTCGAGATTTCAACGGATATACACGTTTTGACCTTCCCTAAATCGAATGTGTCTATTTTCGGAGTAACGTCTATGTGTCTGTATGTGTGAACGCTCTAGAGCCGAAACTGTCGATCGTGAAATTGTGAAACTTCAAACTTAAGACTTGTATATATGCCCTAGATGTGCACCTCCTATTTTTGAAAAGAATATTCAAACCGGAAGTGCATGTTTACTCTATGCATTTCTTGTTCTATCTCCCAATATCACTAGAACGGCTACACTTACGGCAAATGTAGTTATGTTCATAATGAAAGATATTAATATTCCGCACGACTGAGAAGGTGAATTTTAAAGAATCAACATCTATGTTTCATATTGCAGAAACAATATTTGATAACAAAATAATATATATATTTCTAATGAAAACTACGTAAAAGAAAGTTCTGTGTTGACAAACAATATAGTTTATAAACGAGTACAATCAATATTATATTTAAATTGTACATATTAATACAAAGTTTGATACACAGTTATAAATATTCTATATTTCTATTAAATCAATCATCAGTAAACTCATCTATATTAATTTCTCCCACATCTTCAAATGTAATAAGCTCGATGATTGCCCTAAAACACCAAGTATTAATATATTCATATTTGTTCCCCACAACTTGTTTACCTTAAAATATCCACTTCTTGGCTATTGTTCGTCCAATCAATGATACCAGGATGTGATATTTTATGTTTTAATACATTTTTCAATTGCTTCTGCAATTTTTTAATCAACAACGCAGTCTCCCAGTTACATCTAAATTTCAATACATTTGACAAAGAAATAATTGCCTTGGTTTCATGCGGTTGTTCTTGAATGACTATTTCATCACCAAAGAACACCAATGGTAACGGATGAACCATTGTTGTATCGTGTAAAAAGATACTTGTTGATTTTATTTTACGATAATAGACTAAAAGTGGTGATGCGTATGCACATGAAGGTAATTCTTCATTTATAGAACTCGGGTGAATAGAAACACTTTCGAATTCAACAGTTTTCACATCTTTGTGAAATCTGTCTGTACCTTTCCTGAAAAAAATAAAAATAAGAAGTTTAAGAGTGACGTGTGGAGTGATTTATTTTAGGATAATTGCCGAGTTGCACCTATTTTTTTTTTGCATGAAAGCTATAACAGGTTTTTTTAAGTCTCTTGATTCAGAAATATAAATTTAAAAATGATCTCGCGCCAAGGGATCGTGAATTTATCCTCCCTTGATTTCCTGTTTAGATTAGGATATTGCTAGTAGATAATGGCGTCATTTTAATATTATATATTGGCACAATTGATCTATGCACATATATTCGCCTTTGCTTATATATATATATATATATATATATATATATATATATATATATATATATATATATATATATATATATATATATACATATATATATATACATACATATATATATATATATATATATATATATATATATATATATATATTAGTTAGTCAACGGGTTAACAAAAACAAAAAAATGAGTAAGTTGTGTATACATACCCAACAATGGCCACATTCGGGTATAAGCTGGCACAAACAATGGCCTTGATCAAGCTCAAATTATTCGAATTATGATTCCATTGTTCACATTTCACATCTTTATTCGTCAGGAAGTTCATATCATTCAAATGTTCCGCAAACTGATGTTTCATACTAATCAACAACTCCAAAGTGTGTATACTCAAAAAGTGTTCAAAACAGAAATGTCTTTCATCGCCAGTTTCTTTGGCAGTTTCATATCCTCTAACTGCTGCCGCCAAAATTAAATGATCACTATTCCATCCATTCAGTAATTTACGTTTTGCTACATTAACTTCTTTTATTTTATCTAATGCCATATAAAACGCATCTTTAAAATTCAAAGAAGCAGCGATAGAACAAATTGGGTCTAGGCAACTAAAAAGTGCACCTAAAAGTATCATTTTACCCATGCGCGGATTGACGGGTAATCGCGCCAAATGGTAACCAAGTGGGGTAAGTTTTTCGGATGTATCTAATGCGTTCATATGTTTTAATAAACTTAACGCGTTTGTTATCGCTAAGGGCAATGGTGGATCCATGAGTTTTCTTAAAAATTCTTTTGCGCCACCGAGTTGCAAGATTTTTAATGTCAGTACAATGTTTTCTAATCTACAACGTTGGACTTCCGGTTTTTGATAGGATTCTAGCATCATTTTACGCGCCTTTGAGAACATGCGAAAACAAACACCTGCTTGCATCCGACCTGCTCTGCCTTTACGCTGGTTAGCGTTCGCTAGGCTCACCCATTCAGAGTTTAACACTTCTAAGTTTTGTTCTACGTCATAGGTACACATTTTTATTTTGCCGCAGTCGATAACGTAGACGACGTCATCGATGGCAATCGATGTTTCTGCGATATTTGTAGCTATTACTATTTTACGTTTACCAGCCGGAGGTTTAATAAATACTTCTCGTTGATGTACGGATGGCATTTTTGAATGAAATAATATTATTAAATATCTTGTACTAGGGAACATATCTGAATCCATGATTAATTTATAAAATTGTGCAATTTCAGCTATACAAGGTAAAAATATTAAAACTGCACCGTCATCATTATATGAATCACAAATATGGCGTAACACTTCAAATATTAAATTAATATTTAGTTCCTCAGAATTGGGATTGAGTATTTTATTACAAACTATTTTCGAATACAAATTATTCCCACGTATATATCGAACATAAGGTTCTATATACTGCAGTAAATCCTCTTTGGCTTTCCGTTTTTCTCTGTCGTTTATTGAAGATTTACGATGGCTTTTGGGTTTTATACATTTTGGAAATTTGAATTTAATCCGTGATAGTACATCTTCTAGGTAAAAACATTCAACTGGATACGTAAAACCTGGTATATTAAGGCTAGCGCAATTATTAAAATAGCTACAAAACTTTTCAGCGTTTAAAGTGGCACTCATTAAAATTAATTTCAAATCAGTTCGTTTGGTTATGATTTGTTTAAGCAATGCGATAATAAAGTCTGATGTGACGTCACGTTCGTGTATTTCATCGAGTATTATGTGAGAAATGTTACTTAGAAATGGATCAGTTTGCATTTGTTGTAATAGAATTCCAGGTGTGCAGAATACTATTGAGCCGGTTGTTCGTGGTAATTCTCTGTAAATAAGAAATTGTTTAATTCCCTTTATTAGATTTACTAGCGGAAATCTGTTCGAAGAGGAGCGAAATTATGTTTTTCTTGTTAATTCTTTTTTTTTTTTCTTGTACTAAACCATACTAATTTTAATTTAAATCAATATATGTACATTAATTATTATAGATTATTCAGCGACATTGAAACTTGAAACGCACGCACGTACATTACATGGTTATTATATTAATTTAAATATAATTACTTTTCTAGTCGAATTTGGAATCCAACGCTGGCTCCTCCACAAATTTCGCCTCTTTCTTGCGCAACTCGTTCAGCAACTGATATTGCACTGATGCGCCTCGGTTGGGTACAAACGATTTTGCATAAAGATCCATTTTTCGATAGAATGCAATCATCTAATATGAACTGTGCTACTTGTGTTGTTTTTCCACACCCCGTTTCACCGCTGATTACAATCACTTGGTTTTCATTCAGTAATTCTATTATTTCATCTCTTTTATTGTAAATTGGCAATTTTTGTCGTATAGGGAGAAATTTTTTATAACCCTGGTTATTATCCATTTTATCATTTAATTCATTGTAGTATCTCGTATCTAATTTTTTATTACGAACTAAAGATTTGCGTATTAGAGGATCTTCTAATTTTTCCTCGATTGTACCAGTTATGATGTTCAAAAAATTGGTTTTAAATGCAGAATCCGCAATGTCATTATAATTCGGTGCAATATTTCGTGATGATGTGGACGAACAATCTTTTACATTGCTAAGTAATATTTTTATTTGATTTATACGATTTTCTGTTAGTACAACGGTACCGATCTGAAATTACTATTTATAGTATTGATGTCGAGGTATCAGGTTCATGGCTCTGGTGGAAATGTTTTTAAATTTTATGAAATTTATAAAAATGAAAAATTTTATTCAAAAATACTCAATTTGTGTCGATATTTTTTTTATAAACATTCGAAATTGATATTCATATTTTAATTAAAGTATCATTATCATCTTTTGACATTTAATAATCGAAAAAGTGGAAAAGAAATATATATAGTAAATTAAATAATAATTAACAATTTTCAATTTTTATTGCATAATTTATTGAAAACTACATATATTTCATTAAATTTTCATAAAAATAAAAAACAACGCAAAACATTTTTGATATAGAAAGTTTCGAAACTTTCAATTCACATTTTTTTCGAAATGAAATTTTTCAACTAAATTAGGCCCCTAATCTGAGCCACATAGCAATAGTTGCTGTTTTGATGCTGCCATTTTGTTATATGACGTCACCGGAAGAAAAAAAAAACTTCAAGAAAGTGAAGCACAATGAATTAAGGATTGTTCACAGCGAAACAATTAGTAATTAAGCTTAATAAAATTACAAATAATAATCTAGTTTGTATTATGACAAACAATGGTAACTTTCCAAGCAACACAAATTTATAATAAATTTTGTTGCTGTGAACGTTAACTTTGTATGTCATAAGACAAACTGGAATTATTACATATAATTTCTAAGCTTAATCACTAATTCTTCTTTAGTCAACAACACTGATATGAAATAGGAATATGAAGGAATATATAGCTATCACAATAAACTAAAGCATAAACTGCAAAATTATAGTCAAATGATATAAAGAAAAACCCAAAACAAACTCATATAAAAATATTTTGCTACTATTTAAAAATATTTGCAAAACTGTCGAATCAATATATACAATTAAATCATTCTGGAATGAAATAAATATTGTAAATTTCATTATTAAATTTCTTTTTATTATAAAATATTTTATTTTAAGCTACTGAAACATGTATTAGGTCACGGAATATCTGTTAGTCACGATTTATTATCAATTGTTGTAGAAAATATCAATTCACACACATACATTTGATGCTGGTATCATAATTTTGATATTTCAAATATTATATTTATCTGTTTTACAATTGTAAGAAAATATTTTGTCTTGCAAAAACTCATCTACATTCATACATAGTAGTCTTTGAAAATTACGTTCATAAACACAACTGATACATAGTAGTCTTTGAAAAGACTGATTTAAATAATAAAACGTATTAAAAGTTTGAAACTGTCAAATGACAGTTCAGAAAACAAAACAGCAATGGTGTGTATGTGCGCCAATATCTAGTAATATAATAGCCCCATTATCTACTTGCAATATCCTAAACTACACATAAAAATACCAGGAAATATGACGTCATTAATCCTTGGCGGGAATACTTTTAAAATCCATATCTCCAAAACTAGAAACTCTAAAAAAATATAGTAATTTTAGAATTTTCTAATCTTGCATAAAAAATTAAAAAAACACTTGCAACATATCAATTACAGCAACTTCAACTGTTGCTATATCATAGAATAGGGGCCCGATAAAAATAATTTGGTAGTGCGTTCTATACTCTGATACTTTGAAAATTGAAATACTATCACAAGTAAAAAGAGGAAAAAGAATTGTTGCATTTAGGGATGTAAGACACGATTGGTCAGTGAACAGTTCAAATTTTAGGTTATGTAATTTGTAAACTTTACCGGTGTCCCTTTTCCGCCTATTTTCACTTGTTTCTTAGTTTTTAAGCTGGCATAGAAAAGACCAATTTCTTTTCCTCGTAAATAAGCAGGTCTACGAGGTTTACTACGCATCCTAGAATACGCATATGAGGATCCTTGTTCAAGTTTATATCGACGTCTACGTCTAAAATTATCCCCCATTTTTATAGAAACTGTATTTTTATTCCCTTATTACTAGGTAAAATCAAATAAATCGATTTTAAATGTTGAACTATGTTTGAATATGTTGAACATAGTACGTACATACAGTTATCGTCGCCGATAACTTTGTTATGTATAGTTGCCAACTGTAAAAAAAAAATATGTATGTTATATGTAAATAAAAGCTTTATAAAGATGTCAGCAAAATTATCCACGAATGTACTATAAAAGTGATGACGTCATAAAATTCAATTTTGGCCGCCTAAATATTTTTACTTATTTTTACAAAGTAATAAGTATATCTTGTAATCATGAAAAACTTCGAACTCGAGATTTTAACGGATATACACGTTTTGACCTTCCCTGAATCGATTGTGAATTTCGGAATAACGTCTGTGAACGCTCTAGAGCCAAAACTGTCGAACCTAAAATTATGAAACTTCAAACTTAAGTCTTGTATATGCCCTAGATGTGCACCTCCTATTTTGAAAAGAATATTCAAACCGGTAGTGCATGTTTACTCTATACATTTTTTGTTCTATCTCCAATATCACTAGAACGGCTACACTTACGGCAAATATAGTTATGTTCATAATGAAAGATATTAATATTTCGCACAACTTTTGTTTGAAACATTTCTTCAAAACATTTACCAGTTGCGAGAAAAATGCTACGAAACATTATAAATATGTTGTTTACGTTGCCATGGATTCGCATGTAGCTTATAAAATCGGATCATCTGCTATTTTGACAGGAAAACAAAATAAACTATATTAGATAAATGACATTTTAGAATATTTCTGTAGAGTATTGGTTAGTTTGACAGCAGGTTTTGGATATATATATATATACATATATTTATATCTAGTGAAAACTGCGTAAAAGAAAGTTGAGTGCAGACCACTCCAGATATTTTTACAAAGTAATAAGTAAGTCTTATAATCATGAAAAATTTCGAACTCGAGATTTCAACGGATATACATGTTTTGACCTTCCCTGAATCGAATGTGACTATTTTCGGAATAACGTCTGTCTGTCTGTGAACGTTCCAGGGCCAAAACTTTCGAACCTAAAATTATGAAACTTCAAACTTAAGATTTGTATATGCCCTAGTTGTGCACCTCCTATTTTTGAAAAGAATATTCAAACCGAAAGTGCATGTTTACTCTATACAATTTTTGTTCTATCTCCAATATCACTAGAACGGCTACACTTACGGCAAAAATAGTTATGTTCATAATGAAAGTTATTAATATTTCGCACTTTTGTTTGAAACATTTCTTCAAAACATTTACCAGTTGCGAGAAAAATGCTACGAAACATTATAAATATCTTGTTTACGTTGCCATGGATTCGCATGTAGCTTATAAAATCGGATCATCTGCTTCTTTGACAGGAAATCAAAATAGACTCTATTAAATAAATGACATTTCAGAATATTTTTGTAGAGTATTGGTTAAGAATAACATGTTATACTTAAGGCATGTCTCTCAACCCAAATTTTTCGTCTATTGTGTATTATATATGCACCAGTGTGTATAAGCATTTAATTATTATTTAAAATTCGATACTTTTATTGTAAAAAACGTTAATTTATATTACACAATGCATTATAATCTATATTTATGTAGCACTTATTTCTTCTATATTCAAATGTGCGATGAATCGTAATCTCATGCGTAAGGCAGGCCGCAATCGTTTGATAATACTTTCCAGATCGGCTTTCATCATATCACCTACAAACATATACTTGATGTGGTATAGTAGATCACAGATCGGATCCATGTACGTAATGTGATCTTGTGATCGGTCAATTTGCGCCAAGAGTTCATATAACGTCGCCGTCAATTCCATAATCGCCATGTTGAATCGGGGCAGAAATGGACCGACAAGGTGACATAGGTATAATAGTTGATACTCCGTTTTTATGACGGCAACCAACTTCTCTTTGATAAACCTGAAATTCATAAAAATATATTTGTTCAGTCCTACTCTGAACATATTTAGTAACAAACATCTTCGAGTCCTACCCCTCGATCAGTTTAACACAAAGGTTCAACTCACAAGTTAACAAAGCGTTCTACACATTCATTCATAGATTCACACAAACATATATATCTGGATGTTCGAACGAAGCCTTAAGGATGAATATAAGAAATAACTTACTTTGGCACTGACGCGATCTGCCCCAATCCAGCATGATGCCACATTGAATGAGCCAATGCCAACGTATAACTATATTTATTCTCCAGCAGACCATCATGCGTTCCCGAGAATTCAAACAGCTCGAATGGTGTGCATCGGTATGGCCAGTCGACTAGGCCGGGACTCGAGATCACCTCAATTAGTCGCTCGTGCAACACTGACCAGTAGCTTTCGGGTAGGGCAGCCATTATCAGTCCAATCGCATTAATCCACATATGGATCTGAGCGTGCGGAATCAAAGTGAAGCCTTTGGCAACAACGTCCAATAGATTTGCACCCACCACCGACGGGCCTACAGGTAGCGCCATTAATTCTACGCAGGTTACGTACAGCGCATGAGCACCTGGATTTGGGAATTCGTTGAATCGCCAGTCTGTGTTTGGAAATTGGTTATTGCCTAGCATCGCTGTCACATGATTAAGGAAAATAATAAATATTTGTGCTCGGGATTTATTAAATTTTAAGTCTAGGTTTTTTTTTACGACACTCGTGACGGCATAACAAAATTTTGTTTTGAAATAAACAGCCCGAATACAATACGTTTGCCGGTCGATTTTACTATGATAACCTTACGTAGAAAATCGCCGAATATCTCTCTTCTGTCGCCGGCACTTATGATGTATGCTGGGACTGACTCCTCAGTCAGTATAAAGTATGGAAAAAATTGAAATGCCAGCATATATTTTTTTTAATACTAAGATAAGTACCTTCTAATATAAAATACTGCAAGTGGACTTCAAATTCTTCATATTTTACAAAATAACAAGATTTGGTACGCATAAAACGCACCAATGCGCAGAGCTCGCCTTTAGGTAAAATATGAGTTGCGAGCAGTTTTTAATTATTATGGCCTTTTGGCTTATAGATATATAAAGTTTTACACATTTTTGTAGATTACTTTATAAACAAAGAATGTTTAGTACATATTTTAAAATTCAAAATTATAATATTTAATAATTTTTTTTGGGCTTTGGGTTAACAAAATGAAAAAATCTTGTAGACATAAAATATCTTAGAATTTTTAAGTGTTTCAATTATTTTTATAAAGACAGTATTAAGGGAGGCTCCAAATTTTGGGAGCCTATAACTCGGGAAGTATACGGGCGATTGGATATAAACTGCGAGCGGATTCAAATGGGATTCCAAATAATATGTGTACCAAATTTGGAGTGAATCGCTCCGGTACCTTCAGAGGAGTAGAGGTCACAAATTTGGTCTTACGAGCGACAGATCGAGCGACGACTAACATCCAAGTATATAAGTTATATATTTTTGGATTCAGGGCGACGACACAAACACTTTTTGTTAATTAAAATTTTCGATCCGATAATGCTACAGACACAGGACCGGTACTTCGTACGGCGAGCTAAAAATAAATATCGAATATATAAAAGGATACTTTCAACGACACGTTTAACCAAACGTAGATAATAATCCATATCAGGTACCCAAAATGATTCATCATTTTGTCGGCTCATATAAACTTGGTAGGCTTCAGAAAGAGCCCAATTTGGAGCACGAATTTCCTTCAAACTACCCAAAACAGCCGCCACTAATCGTCGCTTTAACGGTGGTCTATCTCTAAGTTTACTTTCGTAGTAATGTAACGTGTTATATAAATACGTAACAGGTCGATCTTAAAGAACAAATTACATTTTCAGTAACATAAAATTTAAATATCAATAACCGTTTTTGCTGAACTTTATAGAAATTACACATTTTATGCTTTAAAATACAAAGTTAAAATAGTAGTTAATGATAGAATCTAGCAATTGAATATAAGAAAAACGTGGAAAGTTAAAAGGATATCCGGTCCGAAATTTATTATATAACATAGGATTATTACTAGTTAAATTTTAATTTTGATAATTAAAAATTAAATATGTAGTTCTATAAAGTGCAAAATAGAACTGTAAACTATAAATATTTACCGTGAAATTTGTATAAACAGCCCAAATGTTCTAAGAGTATTTCCAGACTTTTTCCAACTTGTTTAATCTCCAGAAATCGATGGATTACAATATCAAAAACGGGTAAAAATCGCAAACACACATTACCAAAATAAACCGGAAGTGGATGGTGTGCTCCTGTTCCAACGGAACTGCCTTGCTCTTCCGGCGCGAACTTCTCCGGGTATTTCCTATGGAAAGCCAGATGCTTCTCATGCCTTTACAACAAAATTTAATTTTTATTAGAAAAATTCAAAGCGCAAATCAAATTTAGAAATCTTGAAAAAAAAATATGTAAAAACTTAACGTTTCATTTTAAGTTTTGAACGTTTATATTATTTGTTTTAATGAGTTAAGTAATTTGTAATTGTTATAGGACCAGTAATTTCACTAAGCAAAAGTTAAAATAAACAAAATTTGACAGCAATATATAGATTTCTCGTAAGAAATGTTAATTTGATGCGATTTTGTTTATTTAATCTGATTAAGATATAATTGGAGTTCGTACAACTGGCCCTATGTAGAAAAAATTTATAGAATTTAAGAAATTAAAGAAAAAAAGTTTTAATTGGCAATTATAAAGTTAAAAGTAAGAAATTAGATTTGACTCAGAAATCAACTAATAAAAACTAAAATTACTACGACTACTTACCAGTTTGATTGCTTCCAATGTTCCGGTGAATTTTCTTTGACAAATTCTTGAACTCGATTTCGAAATTCAGCTGCTTTTAATAACAATAATTGTATTATAAAGAAACATACTTGTGCTTCATTACCTTCTTGTGTTCTTAGAGCCTAGAAAGAATAATAAATATTGATTACATCGATTTTAAAGAAATAGATAATAAATATTTACCAAACAAAGAACTAGTCGATCTATCGTCACAATATTATATTTCCAAATCATTGCGTTGATTGTATCAACACATTTATTGACATGTTGGCCACCATTTGGATGCTGCATATTGCAGTTGGTAAATTCAAATACCAAACAATCACAGAATTTACGTAAATGAGCGGAAAGAGCTCGGGCACCAATTCGCTCCAAAATTCTAAGGAAAATATCAAAAAAATAAAAATTGTATACCCAGAAAGATTATATACACTGCCTAACTAACGATTCCATTCATAAAAATAATATGAATGATTAGTTAACCTGGCTATTTAACCGGTTATTTATTTCAAAGAATCTGCTAATGTACGATTGTACACACAGTTATAGTATTTGGTTGTATCTCTAACATGCACGGATCAAAAAATTTCCTTAAGAGGAATCCCTACCGAGCTCACTTTTCGCTATCAGCATTATTCAGTAGCACAAATATAACAATATATAAAGTACATAAAAACCAGATATTGAAATGCTTGCGTTTCAACTGCACCGCAGTGTTTACAAATGTTACCGCTAGAGGCACTAGCTAAATTAGAATACAGTTACCTTGAAAATGCTCCTACAATATTTCAAAATATGTCTATAAAATGTATTTTTAAAAGATATTTCTGTTAATGATTGCAAGTTAAAAGTTCAATCTAGGCATGTACAGCCGTTAATTGCGAATATCGTTCTTCAATTCATAATAAACCTCTTATGAAAATCATCAATTTTTGGAAAATGTTTCATTTATTTTTATATGTAAAATATATAAATTTTGTAAAATTTCGTCTGTACAGACGTGCATTAGATCAGTCTTAAGCGACATATATTTTTTTGGAACGAATATATTTTAATTTAGGATCAGAAAATGTCAAGAGCGGAACGATGATTTTTGTTTTCATGCTACTGGGTAGGGATTCCTCTTAAACCAAAAATATAAATAGGTTGGCCGTAAGATCTGAGTTTGTGACCGCATGTTCTCTGAAGCTACCTAGCCGATTTTAACGAAATTTGGTATACATATAACTTTAGTGCTCAAGAAGCTCACGTCGCAGTTTAAATCTAATCGGCCATACATGTCCGGAGTTATAGGGCCTCAAAATTTGTAGCACTGACTTTACAAAATATTTCTAAATACCGAAAAATTCTACAAAAATGTCTAATATATTTTGTATATTAAATTTCTTCAAATTGTGAGCAGAAAGGCTGTAAAAAACTGTTGTGGTCAGCAAAAAATTATTTTTAAATGTTAAGTATATTATATATATATAACATGTAGTTTTTCAATTAGTTTCATTAGTTATTTTCAATAAACAATACGCTCGAAACACGTTCTTAGTCTATCTATTTGTGAAAACCGGTGGTAAATAACATCTTAAATTATTTGAGTCTATTTTGTTTCCCTGTCAAAATGTCTTCGGGCATAGCACATACGATTTTTTACCCATACATGCGTATCTATGACAACATAAATAAGAAATTTAAGATATTCCGTAGCAATTTTCTGTACCTATGTTTGTAACGGGCATATTAAGCTATTTATATAAAAAATAATACTAATAAATATAAAATAAAACTAACTTATATGCTATTGGACTTATCCTATCAGTCTCAAGTAACATTTTCCACAGTAGACATAGAAACAAAGGCGGTGTTCCCGCTACTGAAAAATGGGCAATTATATCATTTTCGTTGTTCATTGACGCCCAGTTTCGATATTCTTCTTCTACGGCTTTCTTCAACTGCTGTTTACTCTCACTAGCGACAGTATGCTGTTGGAAAAAGTCGCGTAGCACTTTTGGGAAACATTCCAAAGTATGATTCGCCCATGTGTACGGAGTGTTTTGCATAATTGTGTTTAGTAATTCTTGACACCAACTACCTGATAATGTATCTGACCCTATTTGCAAAAATATTGTAATCAATTAATTAAATAAAAAATAAAAATATTGAAAATACCTGTTCCGGTGATGTGCATTGACCGAGCTAGAGTCAACACTAATGCTCGATTCAACTCTTCAGATTCGGCCGAAACTAACGTTTTAGGCTCTGACAAAAATCTCGATAACTGCGGTTGAACCTCTCCACTGCCCAAACCAGTTATCAATCTTAACGCTGTACTTTCAACACTGAAACATCATTAATATAATTACCCAGAAATGTATGTGTAGAACGCATTTTTGTAAAAATACAAATTGGCATAGACGGGGTGAAAGGCAAGGCTCTTAACCACTGCGTCATGGCGACTGTTTATAATGTTATACAAAAAAATCAAATAGTTTATACTGAAGTTCAGTCAGCTTTGAAATAGACAAAAACGAATCAAACGTCAGAATGAAATGTCAAAAAAGTTTTTGTGATAAATCTTCAATTAATTTGGTGATTTTAAGTGTATTTAGTGTGTACTTTACACCGAGTGGCATCTGCTATATTATATTGATATTGTATGTCAATGAGAGATATAAATAATTGTTAGTTAATAAAATTAAGTTTTATTTATTCTAATTTGAAGTTTGTGAGTCGCTATTAAGCATTTATGTTAAAATGACCGACCAAAGAACAAATATAAATAAAAGTGCTACCACGTGAGCGTCAAAAACAGTATTTCAATGTGCATTAGTGACGTACGAGTTACGGAAACATTGTTTGAATTGCAAATCTTAAGTTTAAGAGGAGTAACATGTTATTATTCAATTTTGAAGTATTTAATATGAAATAAGTGCATATTATTGCCTAATTTGCATATATTTTTAGCAAATACGTGTTTCCGTCCATTTATTTTAATTCATAGTTAATATTTTCACTTCAAAATGGCCAAGAAGCAGTGATTTTTGAAAATATGAGTTGCGGTAAGATTTTATAGTTCGTCAAATTATAATAACTGCAAGAAAGTAAATTTATAATTCTGATTATTAGAGAAATAAAATCTTGAAGAGATAATTCAAACATATTTAGAAACATGATTGGTTGGCAATTTTATTTTTTATTTTTAATGGCACAATCCATTGTATTTTAGCATATAACTAATTATTACTTTTAAAACTGCGGTCACACTGCAGTTTAATACTGCAAAATTCAGAATCTAGCCTGATTATTTAATTCAATAATGAATCAAATGTCAAATCATTATAAATGTTGCGTAAAAAGAGTTTGTAATACATATGTTTTGAATAATCGAATCCAATAATAAACAGCAATCGTAAGTAAATTTATAATCCTGTTTTTTGTGTAATAATACAATTAAGGAAACTGTCTTAATGATACAACACTTATGGCCAGTTGCACCATACAACCGTGTAATTATTATTAAATTACATGAAAATTCGCCATCAGTCAAAACTGACCTATGTACTGTATACCATATGGGCACATGGTGCCCACGGCTGACCCTAGTATATATAATAAAAACATAAGTATACGTTTTATAATATCGGATTATGGAATAATCTGTAAAATCGATTTTAAGCCAAAAGGGAGTTATACGAACGTAGTATAAAAATCATAGTATAATCTTAATAACTCACCATAAATGTAACTGCGTCTGATTTGTTTGTGGAACCGCGGCCAACGAATGCAAATGACTTAACAACTGTACCCGATAATGCGGCTGAATATGATGCATACGATAACTAAACATCTCCAACAACGTATACAAAGTACCCCACGCATGCGATTTAAAAACCGTCGGAAGCAACTGACTAATAAATCCTTTTATACCCAAAGATTCAATCTCAGTATACACTAGCAATCGGCTATATGTTTCAACTAATGCAGGAGTTAATGCCATATTTGATTTAGACTGAGCGAGTTTAATCACATGAGTTACAATACTATGTATTAAACTCATTTTAGAGTGAACGGTCAGTGAATCTAGGATAGCCATGGATAGAGGCGTAGTCGGACCGACTCCGACGGTTTGATTGGATTTCTGAATGGTGTCAACCAACGCTGCCATCGGGCGAGAGAAAAACTCTTGGTTTGTTGAGTAGGCGTTGCATAGTAATGCAATGCGATAGTCTGAGCCCATGCAAAGTTGAGTATTGCTTGGCATTACTAAATGTTGCAAGAATCTGTTGGAATGGGTTATATATCATTTGTATTTATGTTTGGGAAAATGGAAACTTACTCGTGATGTACTTTTAATTTGTGTGGTACAGGCCAATTCAAATTTGCTTGTTCTGATTGAGCCTTTTTTAATAGGTGTATCCAAATACATGTCATTGCCATTTGATGAGTGCAATGCGCCTTATTGAAATCGGGCACTGGTAACGGAGGTTCTTTTTCAGGATACAAAAGTTCGTAGAGTTTTAGCACAGGTAAGAAGTTTGATAACTAAAAATAAGTAGATATTCACACAAACTGGATTTTCATAAACTAATTTGATAATTTGGTGCATTAGACATTTATTATTCCATTTTCTTGTACCTAACCGAAATAAACCGGTATTTCTTTTCGGTTCCAATCCGGTTAAGGTTCCGACAAAAATAACGGTTTCGGTTCGAAGCCCTGTTATAATTAATTAAATATTTTATTAGAGTTTAACAAAAAAAATATTTGAAAGTTTTAATATGCGAATTTAGTGTGTCACACAATATTGGGGTTATATATACCCCACCCTACTGATGATGTAAAGTAGTTGTGCCTAGTAAATAAAGCAAAAATGCATGTTTTTTTTTTTTTAAATTATACAAATTTTATTGAAATAAGTAATATCCTATGTTGAAGTACATATTTTGAACTACTTATGTTAATTTTGGCATGAAAAAATTTTCGTAGCATTTTTCTCGCAACTGGTACATTTTTTGAAGAAATGTTTCAAACAAAAGTTGTGCGAAATATTAATATCTTTCATTATGAACATAACTATTTTTGCCGTAAGTGTAGCCGTTCTAGTGATATTGGAGATGGAACAAAAAATGTATAGAGTAAACAAACACTTCCGGTTTGAATATTCTTTTCAAAAATAGGAGGTGCACATCTAGGGCATATACAAGTTTCATAATTTTTCGTTCGACTGTTTTGGCCCTAGAGCGTTCACAGACAGGCTGAAGCAGTTTTCGAGATATCAGGATCACCGCGAGGGCATTTTTCAAAACACATAATTTCGAGAAAAACGCGTTTAAAGTTTCGAGTTATATGGTTGTATACAATAGCTCTATTAACAGCGGCAGCAGCATCAAATACGCAAAACTTCCTAAATAATGCTCAAACTTTTGTGAAATTTTGTTAAGATATTTTTGAAATTATAATCTTTGAGAAAATGCAATAAAAAAAAATCGATTATTCGACCCTTAAGAAAAATCATCATACAAGCGTCGGGTAATAGAAATATTAGTAAAACTTCAAACACTTACCGGATTCCTTTGAATACTACCGGAAATGAACTGTAACAGCACCCACATCAGATGATCCCGTCCTTTCTTCAACTCTCTCCCGGACAATTTCGCATGCAGTGCCATCACCAAATTCGGAAAACTCGCGAATTGAAATAACACAAAATATATTAACTGCGACGACAAATGCAGCCACAACCAATGCGTGCTACTATTCTCATCAACAACATCTGCACATGTATTGTATTCAGCTTCGGATCTTTCCATTGCTATGACAACTAACTCTACCAGTTGTTCTTCCAGCGCTGCACAATATTGTTTGTGTTGTTTCTGGAGGCCGAGCATACCGCAGACCATATCTCTGGAATACGGTTGCTCTAACACGTATCGTAAGAGACCGGTTTGTTTTTCAAGTAATTCGGGGGCGTAGGGTAATGTGCCTTTAAGGGAGAATTTTAAGGAGCTAGGATCTAATTTCCATGGATTAACTAGATGTTCGGGGCAACCACTATGCTCTACAACAGGGCGCATGCGCGAGTGTCCTACGATTGAAACCATTTGAGCGCACGGTCGAAAACTTTCGACGTAGTTTGAAAACAGTTTTGCGAATTTCTAGAATCATTTTAAAATATTCATTAGTATACAGATAAAGTTGAATATTGTTTCAAATCACAATGAAGTAACTGACATTAGATGACTAATTGTAACTTATTTAATTATATTTTACTAATATGAAGCTTTGTTTATGTAGGTGTGTAAATGGTACGACTTAGGCCGTGGTCACACTTCAAACAGCGCGATCGTGCAACGAGTACAATCAAGCAAAACGATTTACGCCGGTCACACTCCTTAAGTGCTGTCAAGTAGTGTCAATCTAGTGAACTATGTTTATAGTTCCTTGAAAATTTCCAATATGTTCGAATTTCAAACAGCATGATCGAAAACGATTGATGCAGTGTGACCATATGCATACATTTCTATATATGTTGGTATTTTGCATGAACGTGCTCGTTCGATAGCATTTGATCATTGTGACCACAGCTTTAGTTATTAATATTGTTTTGATATTAAGATTAGTTGCAAACACAAGTAAAATAAATATAATGTTATGTTTATAATAGCATGATTTTTATCTTTTTTATAAGGCGGCCGCAAAGAATTCCTATGAACGGAAGTTTTACTTAATTGATAAATCGACATTAATTCATATGTTCAGAAATCTTTAAATTATCTGTGTTGTAGTTAAAGAATGGACTAAAAATAGTTTCAATAAAATATCTCTAAGAGATCACTTGTAAGTGCATAATAAATTCTGTGATAAAACTTCATCACGATTTTCTATGAGAGTAAAATTTGCGGAACAATTCAAATTTCACGGCCGGATATAGAAATTCACTTTTGTTCACCATAGACGAAAAAAGTGAGACCGTCATTTCCGGTGCGGTAAAGCAATGTGTTCGCCGTCAACGCTGAGAGACCTGTTATTCTTATGGCGTCAATTGCCGACCCTTCTTATTGTAAAGGCCGGTTTCCAATTGTCCAAATATAAAAGATGGGAAATACATGTTACGGTTTCCCATAGCACGTGCGTTTAGAAACGCAGACGCAGAATATCGATATTTTCATATTCTGCGTTCGCGTTTCTACTTTCAACCAATAGGAACACTTAATTAACGAACTGATAAATAAACCAGTGAAATTTAGTGATAATTTTTAGAAATACGATGAATTTAGATTGAAAATTAATAGTTACGGTGTTGTCTGTATTTATACGACAAATCTCATTCAGACTATAAATGCCAAAATAAAAAATTAAATAGTGTCTTATTTTGTAATATTTTTGCAGTTATTGCAAGAAATATTGTTAATATGACAAAATCCTCATAAATAATATCAAATTAAGATATAGTTATGATGATACAGGTTATAAAAAATAGCAATTTCTGCGTCTATTAGAAACCAAACTATATATTGTATGTTAAGGAAAATGTATTTTAGTTGTAGTTAATGTATTGATGTTCTATTTATATTTTATTTTCTGTTTATTTTGTTGTATATGTGTATTATATTTTATTATTAATTGTTTTACAAAAAGGTTCCTTATACCTTATAAATGTTTGGAGCTTAAATAAATAATAATAATAATAATATTTGCCAGGGCTTCCACAGCAATTTTGTATACAAAAAAAGTGAAATAGTGCAGTTTTTAAAGGATAAAAGTGAAATAAGTGACTGAAAAAAGATATGAAAGTGTATAAATAATGAATAAAATATTCATTTTGTAGACGCCATTTTGTTTTTAGACCGATTTTGAGGCCAGATTCGTAAACTGCGACCCCAAAAACCTTTGTGTTATCAAATTTCAGGCAATTGAATAAATAAATAAAAGAGTTATACATATATTAATTAAGAGTGTATTAAAAAAAGCTATAGTGAATAAAATATTCATTTTGTAGACGCCATTTTGTTTTTAGACCGATTTTGAGGCCAGATTCGTAATCTGCGACCCCAAAAACTTTGTGTTATCAAATTTCAGGCAATTGATTAAATAAATAAAAGAGTTATACATATATTAATTAAGAGTGTATTAAAAAAAAAGCGAGAGTGGCCTGCACTCGACTTTCCTTTACGTAATTTTTACTAGAAAAATCAAAATATTGACAGACACAAGCAATTTTGTATACAAAAAAGTGAAATAGTGTAATTCTAAAGGATAAGTGACTGACAAAAGATAAGAAAGTGAATAATAGTGAATAAAATATTCATTTTGTAGGCTCATATGATTAATTAAACTATATGCAAATACATGGCAACATAAATAAGATATTTAAGATTTTCCGTAGCAGTTTTCTCTAAATTGGTACATTTTTTGAAGAAACATTTAAAACAAAAATGGTGTGAAAAATTAATATCTATCATTATGAATATAACTAATTTTGCCATAAGTGCAGCCGTTATAGTCATATTGGAAATAGAACAAAAAATGCATAGAGTAAACATGCACTTCCGGTTTCTTAAGTTTGAAGTTTCACAATTTAACGTGTTTGACAGTATTTGCTCAAGAGCGTTCACAAACAGATACACACACACAGACGTCATTCCGAAAATAGTCACATTCGATTCAGGGAAGGTCAAAACGTGTATATACGTTGAAATCTCGAGGTCGAAATATTTCATGATTACAAGACTTACTTATTACTTTGTAAAAGAAAGTAGAAGCACATATTCGCTAATTGACAATTGAAAAAATAAAAATGGGTTGTGGCCAATGCGGGACTTTCTTTTACGTAGTTTTCATCAATATTTATTGATTATAAAAATATAATATTAGGAAATAATAATCCAACAAAAACAATATGAAAACCAAGCTTACCTTATATAAATGAATGGGTTGAAAATTATACCAATACCAATTTGTAATGGTTATGAAGTACTAAAACTATCAAAACTAACCAATTCTCTAGAGAAATATTCTGAAATGTCATTTATCTAATTCAGACCATTTTGTTTTCTTGTCGAAATATTGACAGGCGCAGATGATCCGATTTATTAAGCTACATTCAAATCCATGACAACGTAAACAAGAATCTTAAAATTTTCGGTAGCGGTTTTCTCGTAACTGCTACATTTATTGAAGAAACTTTTCAAACAAAAGTTGTGCGAAATATTAATATCTTTCATTATGAACATAACTATTTTTGCCGTAAGTGCAGCCGTTCTAGTGATATTGGAGATAGAACAAAAAATGCATAGAGTAAACATGCACTGCCGGTTTGAATATTCTTTTAAAAAATAGGAGGTGCACAATTAGACCATATACAAGTCTTAAGTTTGAAGTCTCATAATTTTACGTTGGCCAGTTTCGGCTCTAGAGCGTTCACATACACACACACACAGACGTCACTCCGAAAATAGTCACATTCGATTCAGGGAAGCTCAAAACGTGTATATCCGTTGAAATCTCGAGTTCGATTTTTTTGGTGATCCCTATACTTACTTATTACTCTGTAAAAGAAAGTAAAAAGCACACCTTCTTTCACCTATGGGGAACTTTTCTATAAACTTTTGCCGAAAAAAAAAGGGTTTGGAGTCAACGAAGTTAGAACATTGATGAATTTTTCGCGTCCTTAATACTTTTCATACATTTATGACATGATATAGTGAATAAAATTTTAAAATAGACTATAAGTGATCGATTTCGGAAAAAATGAGTTAAAGTGGAAATAGTGAATGCGTGGAAGCCCTGAAAACCTTATTTAATAAAAACATGAGCACTCACCCAATGTGGGTAGCTATGGTTGTCCGGATACGCCTTTTGAATTTCATTCACCAATAAATATGCCGGTAACAGACAAGCATTCCTATCCATTATATGTTCAGCAACATTCAACAATGCTTGCATTTGTGGTTGAACACTCGCATATAATTGCTCCGGAAGTGTTTTCGCCTTTTCCGAACATCCCTACATCCGAAACAAATTCATAAAACACCAAACCTAAACATCATTTTAAGCAAACAAACCTTCATAATTTCCCGAACCCCCTTATATTCAACACCGCCAATAATCCTATATATTAAATTAAAACATTCCACCCAATACTGTTCATTATTATACACAAGTTTCTCCGAATTCATGATAGCTTCGCATACTAATCGCGCCGGCAAAACGTTCACTTCTACAAGACTTTCTAACAGGCCGAGCAAAAGTTTTAAGCGACTTTGGTTACTTTTTGTGGCTGTTATGTGCAAATATTGGCGCAGAGCTTGCTCCTGCTGCTCAGGGGGCGCAGCATTTAAAGCTGTTGTTAATTCTTGTTGATAACTATTCACTTTTTCCGTCTCATTTTCAGACCGATGCACTAGAAAGCAACTAAATGCTTCCTCGATGGGATCCACCCTTAATATTTCATTTAAAATATTCGTCACTTGTATGTCACACATGATTATATGTTAACATAATACATAGTTTTAATATAACAGCAAAGTAGTTTACAGTTTACAAACACTTCCCTCAGCTTCACTAGAGATGATATCAATGAAGTATGACGTACGTCGCCGATAACTGTGACAGATATGGTTGCCAACCGTAAGAAATTTTTTACCTTAAAGAAAAGTATTTTAATAGACTGAGAAAATGGACGTCACATCCGTTTATTTCATCCCGCGAAATACGAAAATTGGTCCGCTCAACGCGTGATCCTGGGTTATTCTTATGGGACTTCTACTTTAGTCCAAATTCTCTTGTGTTAAATAATTGAAAATTTGAGAAATCTGATATTGACAAATTGAAACAGCTTCAATATAATGTCGGAAACATGCTTAATAAATGTGCATTTCTATCAATAAAATATCTGGAGTGGCCTGCACTCGACTTTCTTGTACGCAGTTTTCACTAGATATAGATAAATGTATATATATATATATATATATATATATATATATATATATATATATATATATATATATATATATATGTATATATATATATATATATATATATATATACCCACATAGCACCAAATCCCGTAAGACCAAATAAAGACGTCCAAAAACATGACGTCTTTAAGACTTTTAGTTAGGACGTCTTAATGACATACATAAATAAGACAACATATAACAAAGTCTTCAAGACGTCTTTAAGTTGGCCTTAAATAAGACGTCTTGTAAATGTCGTCCACAAGACAACTTAACGACTTCCATCCAGACAAATTTAGGTGGTCGTACAGACGTCTTTTTTTGGTCTACAAGACCAAACAAATGCGGAGATATGCTGCCACCTATATTAAATTTTCAGAACCTATACTTAGCTTTGTTCGTTTGTCCTGCACTGACTGATCAGTTCATGATTTGTCTTTCTTCCACTTATAATGATGAATAAGGACAGATTATGAACAGAGCAAAAAATGCAGGTCCAACAAACAAACGTTCTAGAGCATTCTACAAGTAGTTTCAGCTAATGCAAACAAATGCAAACAAGTAAGAAAAGTAAGTATTTTACAAAGAATTATTTGCTGTGTAACAAGTTTGTGCATTAGTTATTAATTTAAAATGTATATATTATGCATGTTCTACAGTTTTTATGCAATGTTCATAAAACAAAACCTCATTAAAAGTACAAGTAACAAAATATTATAGAACAAAGAGGATAACACCTTACAACGCTAGTGTTACATATTTAATAAATAAATAAATACATGATGTTTACAGAAACAAAAAATTCTTAGTATTGGAGGAAGGATCAAAGAACGTGGACAGATGCAATATATGGCCATTAGGAAACGCCCCCGTAATGAAAATTATAACCGGTAACAATTGAATCATTCAATTCTCATTAATATTATAGTATAATTCTGGTATATTTCAGAAGCGCTGCGTACAGATAACACCAGGGTAACTGTAACTGCCAATGATGAAACAAAAACTGAACTAGAACGAGAATGGTTGAGGCATGTTAGCGTTCAGCGATCGGCTAAACCTGGCAAATAAAAATACTATTTTACCGTACACACTGTGATTTTGAATATGTTCTCTTCAGTTTCAATATGTTGCGTGCTGCACAACCGTAGCGGACAACCCAAATAATACGTTGTATACATAATTATGCCCAGACTTCTTGGTTTGAGTGCTACTGTTGCGAGTTGCGACGTATGTAAACTAAAAATCTATCTTAAATGAACTATGTGACTGTATACATGCAAATTATAATTAATTCCAGTTAATAAATCAACTGCTCTTTATTTGTAATATTTATATGTTTAATAATGTATTATACTATTTTTTTTAATTCGAATTTGTTGGTTATTTATAGAAAATTCTGGTATTACATTTGTTTTGCTATCTAAAAATAACACATTTGGATGTACTATTAAGTATCAAACAAATGTGCATTTTGTGTAGATAGTAAAACAAATGTAATACCAGAATTTTCTAGCCTTATAAAAATCACTACCTATTCCCGCAAGACCACAAAATGTCCAATTTTGGACGTCTTTATTTAGACCTATAAGAGTCTAATAGTAGTCATTTTGAACGACCTATAGACGTCTTATTGTTGACTTATAGTTATCCTTTTTAAGTCTTTAAATTACGTCTTTAAGACGTCTTTTCGACACGTCTTAAATTAGTCTTAAACGAGCGAAGTTAGACGTGTAGAGGACGTCGCTTTGTATGACTTCGGGCTTCATACCATTAAAGACTTTGACATCTTAAAGACGTCTTTCAGTTAGTTTTGTGCTATGTGGGTATGTATATATATATATATATATATATATATATATATATATATATATATATATATATATATATGTATATATATTTATATATATATATATATATATATATATATATATATATATATATATATATATAACCAAATACACCTATCAAACTAACCAATACTCTACAGAAATATCCTGAAATGTCATTTATCTAATTGAGTCTATTTTGTTTTCCTGTAAAAATGCCAGATGATCCGATTTTCTACGGTACATGCGAATCCATGACAACGTAAACAAGATATTTATAATGTTTCGTCGCATTTTTCTCGCAACTGGTACATTTTTTGAAGAAATGTTTCAAACAAAAGTAGTGCAAAATATTAATATCTTTCATTATGAACATAACTATATTTGTCGTATGTGTAGCCGTTCTAGTGATATTGGAGATAGAACAAAAAATGCATTAAGCAAACATGCATATTCACACATGAATATTCTTTTCAAAAATAAGAGGTGCACATCTAGGGCATATACAAGTCTTATTAAGTAAAGAGTATTGGTTAGTTTGACAGCAGGTTTTGGATAGATATATATATATATATATATATGTATATATATATATATATATATATATATATATATATATATATATATATATACGCAGTTTTCACTGGTAATAGATATATGTATATATAAATATATATATATATATATATATATATATATATATATATATATGTATATATATATATATATATATATATATATATATATATATATATATATATATATATATATATATATGTATATATATATATATATATATATATATATATATATATATATATATATTTATATATATATATATATATATATTTATATATATATATATATATATATATACATATATATATATATATATATATATATATATATATATATATATATATATACATATATATATATATATATATATATATATATATATATATATATATATATACATATATCTATATCCAGTGAAAACTGCGTAAAAGAAAGTTGAGTGCAGGCCACTCCAGATATTTTCGTCTATGGTTTTCAACATTATATATAGGTCTTTTAGGCCGTGTTCACAGTACAAGCAGCGCGATCTTGCACGGGCGTGCAACATCAAGTACAATCAAGCAAAACGAAATACACCGGTTACACTATATGAAGTGCTATCAAGTAGTGTCAATTTTGTGTTTATAGTTCATTATGTCGACCATAAGAAATATTATACATATCTGTGTTAGATCTCCCTAATTGAATTAAAAATTCAATTTCATTCACCGTCCATTTTTCATTCATTTTAAAAAATTTACATAAACATGGTACAAAAGGTACATATCTATGATTATAAAATAGACTGCTCGTATTGTTCAACGGGAAATCCCGACCAGACGCGGAGAATTTGCACCAATCTCACAGAATTCGGTTAAAAGTATTGAATGTTTTATTTATATGAGAATATATACATTGTTTAATAAAATCTCGAGAGGATAATAGTGAAATTATATGTATAATTTTAAAACAATATTAATTTAAAACAATTAATATGTTTTATTCAAATTTGATGCCTTGTGCCAAGGGCAATTCAGAAGAATGGTTAATGGTAATTGTTGTACGACGCATATATTGTTTCCAAGCGTCACTTCCGGATTCTCGACCACCTCCGGTATGTTTTTCACCGCCGAAAGCGCCACCTATTTCCGCTCCGGAAGTGGGGATGTTCACATTGACAATACCACAGTCAGATCCTTTGGGTCCAATCCACTGAAAAAAATCCCACCGTTATATATAACTGTTAAAAATTACGATTCCGATTTCGTTGTCCTTGAAAAACAACGATCCAAATAAAAATGTCCAGCCAAAAAGATATCGTATATGTATATATATATATACTTTGACTTACTTCAAAAATGTTACCCAAACTTTGAGTAAAGATACTGGAAGAGAGTCCTTGCGTTACTTCGTTATTCCAGGAAATTGCTTCAGCTAAGTTAGATGCCTTCAAAACATAGACAATTGGTGCGAAACATTCGTTGTGTACCACGGGACAATCATGCGCTAATCCTGTTATTATTGTTGGTTCCACGAAATATCCTGGACCACTAACAACCTATATTTCAAAAATATGAAGGACATTAATATAGAAGTATAAACATATACTACTTTTACAGGAATTACATGGATTGGTTTTTCAGTATAGATACAAAATATTCTAGATTCCTTTCGAAATATTTTACAGTTTGATTTTAATTAGAACATTCGGAAACGTACAACGTGCTATGAATTAATCCTGTCATATACTGAAATATTGAATTTGCAAATTCGAAATCGATTCAAAATTAAAAGTTTGAATTTCCGGGTATTTCGGGTATCCGGTTTCTGTTTGTCGGTTCCGGGTTCCCAGATTCGGGTATTTGGTCTCTGAAATTCGTATACTATGACTCACTTCCGAGCAAAACGGGGCTCTGGAAAGTACTATCAAAATCGAAAATTATTTTTCTCTACTAGTATTTAAACCTTAAATAAACATAATTTCCATAAGAATTGACAGTTTTATAAAATTACGCATCTGTTTTCTTACTAATAAAGTTCAACTGGAATAGAGGCCTTAAGAAATGATTTGCATTCGTCGTCAAGTATAATAATTAAAGGCACTGTTGCTCATAAAAATTGACCAATAATATATTTATGTTAAAGAAGAATAATTTTATTAGAGCCCGTGCCAAATAGAAATGTGCACGTCAGTCATTTCTTGCGCAGCTACTATGAACAAGGTCCCGCCTACAGTGGCACCAGCGCCGTGAATTTTACAAAATATGTTTCGTTTATACCTACATTAAATATTACTAGCTTCTTCTTCCATAAACTTTATTACTTTAAACACCAAACACCTACTTTTACTGTTTAAACCCATGTTTACTAACGAGCTTAAGAACACACAGTAATTTTCAATACTATTTGAGTAAAATCAATCCCACGTCACTGAGTCCAATATGGCTGAGCGCATTGCAAATTATTGGCGCTTTAGGAAAGAAGGAGGAGCAATACTAAAATGTGTCTTTCGCGCATGCACATTTCTATTTGGCACGGGCTCTACCAGAGGTGTGCATTTTGGAAATATTTATACTTTGAGAAATTGGAATAGATCGAAATATAAACATCACACAATTTTCTTTTTTACTATTTTATTGATTGAGAAAATCGTCAATAATTTATATTTTAAATCCAATATCGAAATTTAATAATATATCGATTTTGATTTATCGTTTTGTCAATTGTCGCTGGGTTTAATACTTGTGTAACAGATATATCTGTTACTTATTATAGTATAAGAATAGTGAACACCACCTTGCCCCGCCATTTCTGGTTTAAATCATAAAATTACCAAAATTACATTAAATAGCGATCCTAGTTTAAAATCATAAAAATTTCGTTTTGTAAGTCAGGTTCAAGCATGAAAAATAAAAGTAAAATATCGTTATCTTCAAATAAGTCGAATAGACGAACTAGATTACAGTAGACATACAGGAGACATACGGCATAAAAAGTTTTAATTTTGTAAGAAACCAGGGTTTCTTAGTTTATTTTTTTTATATTTTAATATGTTATCTCATCACTGGGGATGAAACTAAACATCTGGCAGTATGCACGTGTGTGCCTGCTATCTGAGGAATTTGGTTGGTTAGTGGAATTCTGTCTGGAGATTTGAATGCTAGACTTAACCTCAGGGTGAAGCACAGGCTTGAACGCGTCGCTTAGAACTAGGATGCGAGGGGTGAAATCAGTATAATTTCACCCAGTGGGTGGCTGAGTTTAGCTATAAAAGCCGAAGTTTAACGGAGAAAAGTCAGTTGGTTCAAAGGGTGAAGTATTGTCAGTCGGTGGTTCGTGCGTGATGTGTAGGGTGAATTAAATACGGTTTGTGGACTTAGTAGAATTTTTGATTAAAACGTTTGGACTTAGAATCATTTTGTGTGTTTTACTCTTGGGACTTAGAGTAATATTTAATTGAAACGGTTGCGGACTTAGAATTATTTTTGTGTTTAATTCTTTTGAACTTAGAGTTATTTTGTGAATTTTACCTTTGGAACTTAGAATAGTTTTGGTTGATTTAAATCGGTTTTAACTTTTAATTGTTGGCTTTAGTCTTGTGAAACTTAGAATAGTTTTTAAGTAAATCTTTTGTACTTAGAATAATCCTGTTTGTTTTTTTAAATCATTGTCAATCTTTTATTTGTTTCGTTTAACTTAAATTAAATATAGCTGTGTTTATTAAATTATATTTTCTGAATTTAATTAATGTTTTTTTGTTAATTAAATTATATTTTATTTTATTTGTGTATTTTATTTCTTTAATCCACATCACACTCAAAAAGGCGAACTCGTGAATAGTAACCATCAGTTACATATTCACGTGAGAACGTCCGACGTAACCAGGGTACCTATTCTGAGTATCTCAACTCAACCAGATCTCACTCAAAAACGCTGTTGCCATCTATTGGATTCATTGCGTAAACATGATATGACGTCATGGATCTCAATCAATTCGTAAATGTATCTCACTACCTCGGTAGGTAGTGAGATCAGAAAAGTTACTAGTGAGAAAATTGACAGATTATTAGTTGTGTGCCATGACATCTTTGTACATGTGCAGAGATTAATGAAATCGCTTGAACTGACTGTTACCCATTTATTACTTGTGAAATCTTTTGCTGGTCTCTTTGTGTTTTTTGTATTTTGTGTTTTCCTTGTTTTGTGTTGTTTAAAACTCACTTACAAACATTTTTGGGCTATTATATATATAATATTTGTATTTACTGTAGTTTTAAATCTTTTTAAAATAATAATTGTAACAAGTGTTGTAAACTTGAAGTCAGAAAAATCCCTAAAGATCTCACATGCGCGTCTCACTAGTGGTACGTCATCGTTATCTCAAATCTCACGTCAATATATTTAGTTGAGACACTCAGAATAGGGGTCCAGGGGTCGGATTCTTACAATTTCATAGGCAGTTATGGAGTGAAAAATGTTCTGATTTTTGAAGAATGTTAGCCATTTTAGTGGATTATTAAATTTTTCTTTAATCCTTGTACAGGTGTATGACGACCTGCGGCATCATTTAGACTTTTTAGCCAATTGCGCTGCAACTAGACTAGAGACTAGTTGTTATTTCATGTCAGATATGGAATTATTATCTCACAAAATTGTTTTTATTTAATTAAATATTCGATGTTATCATTTGAAATGAAGTATAACTATCTGCTCTCTTATATCAATGATATGAACAAAATATCGCACTTCAACAGCATTGGTTATATAATATATATTATATAACCAATGATAATACTGTTTTAAATATCCGAATTCGGATACTCGGTTTGAAATACCAGGATTCGGGTACAAGGTTTCAAATACCCGGAACCGGGTACAAGGTTTCAAATACCCGGAACCGGGTACACAGTTTAAATTACCCGAATCAAGGATCCTGTGGCCGGTTCCTATTTTTTATAATTGGTAAATTTCGGGAATACCCGGTTCCGGGTTACCCGGTTCTATTTCACAGCACTAATTATATATAGAAGTCGTTTTTGCATGTAGTGAAAGTTAGCTCTTTGATTGAAAATACTACAGAATTATGCTCGAAATTTAGTATTACCTCTCCGCCAAATTCGATATTTCCTCCTGCTTTCTTTGCTTCCAGGATCGTTGCTTTGTAGTTGGCTACTGCCACCTCGGAATGTAATGGACCATATAAGGTGTCTGAGTCCAAAGGATCACCTTTCCGGGTGTACACTTGCTTGTATGCTTTCTTCAATCGTTGCAGTACTTCATCGTATACCTGTATTAGTAATAGTTAAAATAATGTTTTAATGTTTGTATGTAAATTAGTAGTTACCTTTTCATGTAAAATAAGTCTTCGAGTGGAGGTGCAACGCTGACCAGCTGTACCAACGCAAGCGAATACTGCTGCACGTACAACCATATCCAAATTAGCGTCTTCAGCAACGATCAATGCGTTGTTACCGCCAAGTTCTAGCAAATGTTTGCCGAAGCGTTTTTGGACTTCTACGCCAACCTTTAATAGTAATATTGGATTTATTAAACCAAACCATTTTGTGAAGTAAATGTGATAAAGGTTAATACTGTTAATACTTTTGAAAATATACCTGTTGACCAATGGCGCAGCTTCCAGTGAACGAAAGCAACTTGACTCTTGGATCAGCTGCCATTTTTTTACCAATATCAGCATCACCACAACATAATGTTGCGATAGCTCCCGGTAGTCCATTTTTAGTCAAAACATTTGCTACAATACGGGTAGTTGCTACCGAAACAAGGGGAGTAGTAATTGCTCCTTTCCATAATAGAGTATCACCACAAACCTACAAAAATAAATTAAGAACATCGAAATTAATATATTATTTAATTATGAGAAATATTTTTCATTCCCAGAATGGCACAGACACACAATCGAACACTATAGCTGTACGACTAGCTAAACATAAAATCTTACCATAGCGATAGCACTATTCCATCCATAGACAGCAATTGGAAAATTAAATGCAGAAATGACACCAACAACTCCAAGTGGATTCCATCTTTCAAGTAGAACATGCCCGGGTCTTTCTGAAGGCAACATTGATCCAGCCAAAGTCCTTGATAGACCAACAGCGTAATCACAGATATCAACATATTCCTGTACTTCGCCAATACCTTCCGGTAAGATTTTCCCCATTTCAAGGGACACCAATTTCCCAAGTGGCATTAAATTTTTTCGGAGCTCATCTCCAATCTGACGAACAATTTCACCTCGACGTGGGGCGGGTAATTCGGCCCATGGGCCCCATGCTTCTTGTGCTGCACTAACGCAAGTCTCATAATCGGCGGTAGTACCTTCTTGTACCTCAGCGATTACTTGGCCATTGCTTGGGCAAATTGATTTGACAATCTAAAGAAAGAATACATTTTTTATTAAATGGAAGAAGAAGCAATAGAAAAATGAGCATTCCTGGTCAGGTGTCACTCTAATATGAAAGAAGACAACTGAGAGACCAATCAAGAAATGGAATGAAAAGTAAAATGGGAAGAGGTAGATAAAGGAAAATTGGAGAGGATAGAAGAAATAGTTGGACCACATGATCCCTACCCAATAAGTCTTCCATCGTAAAGTAAAGATTGAAGATATATTATTATAATTTTACATAAAATTGATTTTGAATTATAATCTTAAAATCGAGTTGAGAATTCAGGACAATATTTTTGTGCTGATTGCAAAGCATATATTAATATCTTGCATTTATCTTGTTTTTAACTACATAACATCAAATAACTAGTTTACAGTATCGTCTGTCAACATCAATAAATACAAATAATAAAATCTTATCTAACAGCAATTACCAAGATTCGCTGATTTGGTATTATCAGGTTCTATGTTACACAAACACATTTTTAAGGAAAACAAATTTAAAGTTTCATGGAATAAGTAATATTATTGTGCATATCTATGGCAACATAAATAAGATATTTAAGATTATCCGTAGCAGTTTTCTCGTAACTGGTACATTTCTTGAAGAAACAAAAGTTGTGCGAAATATTAACATCTTTCATTATGAACAAAACTATTTTTGCCATAAATGCAGTCGCTCTAATAATATTGAAGAAAGGAACAAAATGCAGAGTAAACATGCACTTCCAGTTTGAATATTCTTTTCAAAAAAAGGAGGTGCACATCTAGACCAAATACAAGTCTTAAGTTTGAAGTATCACAATTTTACGTTCCACAGTTTTGGCTCTAAGGCGTTCACAGACAGACAGACAGACAGACAGACAGACAGACAGAAAATAGTCACATTCGATTCAGGGAAGGTCAAAACAAATACATCTGTTGAAATATTTAGTTTAATTTTTTTTATGTTTACAAGACTTAAGGATTGTTCACAGCTACAGAATTAGAAATTAAGCTTAGAAATTATAAGTAATAATTTCAGTTTGTTGTATGACATACAAGGTTAACGTTCACAGCCACAAAATTTATCATAAATTGTGTTAATTTTGTTGCTTAGAATGTTAACATTGCTTATCATAATACAAACTAGATTATTATTTGTAATTTTCTAAGCCTAATTACTAAATAATTCACTGTGAACAATTCTTTACTTATTACTGCGTTTAGGAAAATAAAAAATCGGTTGTGGCCAACACAGAACTTTCCTTTACGTTTTAGTAGTAGGCTTTTTTTTTTGATGCGATAGAAAAATATATATATTTTTTAATTTGACAAAATATCTCGGAAATTGATATACGGAATATGTTTTCGTTCCATTATTCAAATTTAGCGTCACTATTTTTATCAATTTGCAAATAATTAATTTGTAGCGATGAACTATCCATAAATAAAAAAAGAACAAAAAATGCATTGAATAAAAATGCACTTCCAGTTTGAAGTATTACTTTCAAAAAATCTAGACTTATTACTTCGTAAAAGAAAGATTTAAAAAAAATGCTTATGAAATACAAAATAAAATTCTAGAAAATTACAAATAAATATCATACCCGTCCAGCACCACCCCATTTTCCACTATAAACACCAGGGTTAGTTTGTTGCAAGCCCAATTCTTTCAAGAAAGAATATTTTGGGTCGTTGATTAGATAGTTCGTCTGTGTGGCCATGGTTCTACTCAAGTTTGAAATAATAGCAAACTTTCTCAGCGACTTAAATTGTTTTAACAATAACATTACAGAACACTCTTAAATGGTGCTTTTACCACCGGCAAAACTACCAGTAAACTGATTCAAAATATCACTATAGAAATAGCATCAGTGACGTACGAAATTAAAATTTTATAATGCTTATCTCAGTATTCAAACATGTGTGTAGCTTAGAACATAGATTAATTTGAGATAACAATATAGGTACATCATTTAATATTGCATAATTTCATATAAATTTGCAAACTATAATATGATTTTGTGAAATAAATATGAATATAAGGCAAGTGAATCGTTCTTTTTAGAAATACATAAATGTTGCAGATATTAAAATTTCTAGCAACATTTCGAAAAACCGTACCATTTACAAAAAAATGTCCTTGAAAATGCTCATTTTACATTTCCCTAGTTACAATAGATATTAATTAGTTTTATATCAATCGTAGGACGAATTTAAAATTAAGATAGTGAAAGAACAAGAAAGTCGAGTGAAGGTCACACCAGCATATTTTAAATATTGTTTCTTATTGACTTTTACATTGAGTTTCTTATTGTAAATTTATAATATATGAACAAGTATATTTTTACTTAATAATCGTTATCATACAATGAGATAACAATATTTTCTACTGAGAGTTCATGTCAACCCATGAACTTCACGAAATGAATGTCTATTCATGAGATAAATCAGATATAATGAATAAAAGGTCGTGTGTCTGTAGCATTCTCAAAAAATGTCCTTAACAAAAAGTGTTTGTCTCGTCGCACTGAATCCAAAAACATATATACTTGGATGTTAGTCGTCGCTCGTAAGACCAAATTTGTACCTTCTACTCCTCTGAAGGTACCGGAGCAATTTGCACCAAATTTGATTCACATATTACTTGGCATCCCATTTGAATCCGCTCGCAGTTAAAATCCAATCGCCCGTATACTTCCCAAGTTATAAGCCCCCAAAATTTGAAGCCCCCCTTAATACTGCCCTTATAAAAATAATTTAAAAACCCAAAAATTCTACTAATAATTATAAGATATTTTATATCTACAAGATTTTTCCATACTGTTTACCCAAAGCCTGTAAAAAATTATTAAATATTATAATTTTGAAGTTTAAAATATGCACTAATTTTTATCAAAGTAATCTACAAAAAGATTGTAAGACTCTTTATATCTAAAATATTTTTCAAATTGTTAACCAAAAGGGCATAATAGTTAAAAACCGTTGCTCGCATCCTATATATTACTCATAAGGCGAGCTGAACGCATCGGCGCGTTGTACGTATCAAATCTTGTGTTTTCTAAAATTATGATTTTCAAAATAGCATTATTATTTTTGAAATTTATTTAGATACATCTTCGAAATAACTTTTTGTATTTCTTATTTATCATACGGGCTCACTAGCAATTATACATTAAACATATTCTTGTATTTAAAACTACGTATAAGAAAGCCGAGTGTCTTGTTTTAAATTTACTTTGTTTATTTCTGCCGAACCGAATTATTATTAATTTTTGTATGGTAAAAGAATAGCATGATTAAGAATTTTAAGGCATATTCAAATTCTATTACACTAATCTGAATAGTCATTTTTAGTTTCTGCCAAATATTTACAATTCATAAACTAGTGTCTAAAAAAATCAGTTCACTTACGGGGGCATTCACCTTTTGCGGATTCAAAAAATCGTTTTTTTTTTTTTTTTTTTTGTAGAATAGGACACTTTGAAGTGTTGACTATAAGTCTCTGAAGCCGTTTTTTGAAATTCGAGTTGGAAATATGTGAAATTGCGATTTAAACAAAACAATGTTTTTGCTCAAGCACGGCGTTTTCGCGCGCGTCAGTCTGAAGGTGAAACTTTAAACGCGTTTTTCTCGAAACCATATTTTTTAAGTCGCGCGGTAGAATATCTCGACAACAAATTAACCGATTAAACTCTCGATAAGTGCATCTTAAAGGTAATAAAATTCTCTAGGAGTTGATTTTCGACGAAGTGTGTCCGACAGTTGTTAATATTTTTTAAGGCCCGCCAAAGGAGAAAAAAAGTGGCAAAACATAACTTTTTTCGTACGATGGTCGCCATTTTGCTAATTATGGTCCAAATGGACCACCCGAGGATCAATTCCTAGACAATTTAATATACTTTAAAACCCTTCTTTCTTATTTTTTTTCAAACAACTGGGACCAGAGTTATGCTACCGCGCGCCTAAATTGAGCTGCCATTTTGGACCTGGACATCTTCGCCGGGGCTGAACGTACCCGACTTTAAAAAATACTTTATGAAAGAGAAAAGTTGAATAAATACGATACAAAAAACCGCATGCGAATATCTCGAACGTACCCTGAGAAAAAAAATGTTAAAAAACAGCTTTTTTTTTGTGCTCAAAAGGTGAATGCCCCCTAAATAGTACTAATAGGTATATTCCATAATTATAAGGTAGGATCAGATAGGACACCTCTTGTTGAGTAAAGTTGGACAACAGAGTAAAACTTATTATTAAGACAAACCTTCAGGTCCATCTAGTTCGAAGTAATGTCGCTCCGCTCTCGGCTATTTTAGATGGTGGCGCTACCATCGACTTTGAATGTTCAAGCAACCAGTGATAGAAATCATGCACGCACAGTTTTAGAAATTAGCTATTTTTACGCTATAATCAAATATATTCCATCGAATAATTACTGTTTATTGAATATAAAGGCATTACACGGACACATTGTTACACTTTTGGTCAAAGTTATATTTCTTAATTACATAAAACTACTCAAAACCTATCATGATTAAACAAACCTCGATTACGCAAAAACCTACCAACTAATCTAGACATATTAAAATACAAAAAAAAAAATTGATTCTTTTTCTTTTCACAATGTGAATACCCCCTTAATAAACCGAATATATTTTATGCAAAGTTAAACTCATTTAAGATTTAAGAAACTTGGCAAACTTGTTAAAATATCGACATAACTTTGACAGTATAGTTATCTTTTGTCGAGTTTTTGTTATACATAAAAAACAAATTGCATATTTTAAAATTAATAATTATTATATTCAAATATGTCTTTATGGACCTTGGGTTCACAATATGAAGAAATATCTTTATCTTTACGTCGACCGTTCTTATGTGAACATGTAACTGATGGTTACTGTTCACCAGTTCGCCTTTTTGAATGTTATGTGGATTCAGGAAATAAAATACACAAATAAAATAAAATATAGTTAACAAAACATTAATTAAATTCTGATAAAATATACATTAATGATCACAGAGTTATATTCAATAATTGTTAAGCGTAACCAATAAAAAGTTTAGGTAAATTGAACAAATTATAAAAATACTTTGAAGCCACAATGATTTAAAACAAACAGAATTATTTCATGTACAAAATATTTACTTAAAAATTAATCAAACTCTCAGAACGCTAATCGCAAAAATATTCAATATAAAAATTATTTAAAGGAAATAAAACTAAAACATTTACTGATAAACTACAACAAAAAATTATGTAATTCTAGTTTTACTTAATTTAACTGAATTGCAATGTAATTTTACTATATTTCTGCTTATAATTGTAACATTACATGGACTTGTAAATGTATATCCATTATTTACATAGTGTTGCTGTCTTTTAAAAATCGTATTCAACAAAATGTTTATTATAATATTAATTGAATATTCAAAATCAATATTTGGAATGTAGTTTTTAGAAAGAAAAAGAAGTGATTTTTATGAAACTTGTTAGTTGCATCAATCAGTATTTGAATTGCAATGAATAATAGTGATTGATGCTTAAGCCCCGCCACCTCGACAAGGTCGGTTCCACGTCGGCAGGGACCCGCCTCCCCCCTGAAATTCGTCACTTTAGTAAGAGTTGCAATCGCGAGTACTCGCCGCAAACTTGGACTTAACTATCGCGCGAGCCCCACCGAACAGACCCCCTGCTTCTTCTGATCTAGTCGACGCCTCAACGACGCTAACCCATTTAAGGATAAGCACGTCGATCAAACTTAAAGTTCGTTTTACAAAGGACTTACCGGACTTGGATCAGTACAGGAAGCGCTGCCGGCCGCCAACTGGTGAACGAGTACCTTTGATTGCAACGTTACTACAGTGCGAATTGTTATTCGTCGCTCGTTGGGTGCCCACTATTACATTTAATTCCATTTATTCAACACTTAAGTAAGAGTTTGTTTCTTCCAACCTCGGAATACCCAAATTTTGTGGTCTTTTTGCGCGCGACGATATGATTTTATGCTCCAGCAGGAGATCACACGGGGCCACTGAATATTTTGAGTAACTTTGGTTTGCAAACAGTTACATAAGTGTGAATACCCCTTAAAGTTCAAACATTTGGTGCACCATACACAGCTGTAAAATAATTATACAAATTAATACAAATTAAATAGAATTCAGGAGCGGGAAATTCTCGTAGGCCCCCTACTGTAGACCTGAAAAAGAAACGGCGACCGCCCCTTATACTTATTAGCTGTAAAATAATAATATATATTAATACACATTAAATTAAATACTCGTAGGGCCCTACTGTAGACCTAAAAACATAATTTAATAATTTGAAGTTGGGGTTTGGGAAATATTTTTGAGCAATCATTACAAAGTGTTCGATCAAATTCGGTTGTAACTGAAATAAGTGGCCTTAAAACCGCAATCAAGCAGCCGATTCGTAGAAGCGTTTAACCAAGGCAAACTAGATCACATTAACTAAAAATTGCAAAATAAGGTTTAACATAAATATTCTGCCCTTTAAACTTTTACCCCTTGTTTATTACAGGCATTGGCTCCTATTACGGGTTAAATTTTTAGCGTACGTGCTACAGGAAATGAAAAAAATAATTATATAACACTTACATTTTGCTTAACATTTTAAAAGTTCATTTTGTTTATTAACAATTGTGCGTTGTTCATAATTTCAGGCCTTATCCAGAATGTTATAAAGATCATTTTTAAAGTAAAATGAATTCCTGAACTTCTTCAGGAGACATGAAAGAAAATAAAAACTCTAAAGTTTGTCAATAGTTTAAACAAGATAAACTAGTTTAATAACAATTGTGCGTTGTTCATAATTTCAGCCCTTCTTCAGTATAACATTAGGCATATATTTTTTTTTAATTTCATGGACCCTACAGGAAACATGAAAATAAAATCAAACTCGGACGAGTGCCAACAGCCTTTAGTTTAAACAAGATAAACTAGTTTAATAACAATTGTGCGTTGTTCACAATTTCAGACCTTCTTCAGTATAACATTAGACATATTAAAAAAATTTAAAAGATTTCATGGTACCTTCAGGAAACATGAAAAAAAAAAATCAAACTCGGACGTGTGTCAATAGCCTTTAGTTCAAAGAAGATAAACTAGTTTAATAACAATTAACATAATACATTCGTTGACGGGCACTTGGTGAAACATTTTCAATTATAATAAATTAGAAAAACACACTTGGTAAGTAAAAACTTTGGTGCTAGCGTGAAGTTGGCACCACACTGATTTAACTACGAATATCTCTGTTAGTATAATAGTTATGAATTTTGTTTTTAGGGCACCAATTGGCACTAATTATCTAAGAAAAAAAACTTAACAATATTTAAAAGTTTGGTGCTAGTGTGAAGTTGGCACTACAATGTTTAACAAGTGCATATCTTCTTTAATATAATGGATAAGAAACTAATTCTTGTGGCACTAATAGGCACTAATTAAGCACTAAATATTAGGCTAGAAACTAGAATTAGTGCCGGACTTGAGGTGCCAACTTCACGCACCTTGGCAAAAATATGATTTTTTTTTTGTATTTACAGTTTCGGAGATAAAAAATTAAAAGTATAATAAATGACCTATTTTGGAGATTTTTATTTTTTATCTGTGACACGGTAAATACAAAAAAAATATCGTTTTTACCATGCATTATTTTCTTTTTATAAAGATTAGTCGGTAGGTTTTTTTTTCGAGCTTGATGGGCGTAGCAGTTAAACAAATGATAAAATTATAAGGTATCTCTCAAATAAATAAAAACTCTAATATGTTCTAAGGAGTTATACAACACTTGGGTTCTTTAATCATACAGTAGCGAACGACATAGTAAACATTAGAAATACTGATAACGCGATTCATATTACACGTGTAAATATACATGTATATATGACAATCTGCGTGTGTTTTTCAAACGGAAATGCGTGGAACATGCGAATGGTTTATCTATTGCCCGCCTGCTTGTGATAAATAAAATATTTAATAATGCGGTATTAAACTACTTTCTAACATATATATTTGCATTTAAAAACGTTTCCAAGCCCATATCTGTGAAACAGTACAAAAAAATTAATCTGTTAGATTAGGTTTTTGGCTTGCCGTACGAAGTATAGAAAAGCGTAGGCAATCGGTAGCGTATCTGCAGCATTTTCAGATCAAACAAGATTAGGTACAATGCACCTACGGCTTCATCTCGCCTTATAAGTAATACATATATGCAATGCGAGCAGCAAACTTTACCATTTAATTTTTATTTATTTTTTATTGTTATGGTTTATGGGTTCATAAATTAAAAAAATGTTATGCAATTTTAATTTTGATTTACTCAAAACATGTGTAAAGTTAAAAATTCAAAATTATAATTTTGAATAACTTTTTATTCCCTTTGGGTTACCAATATGGAGAAATCTTGCAGACATAAAATATTTTAGAATTTCTCATAGAATTTTTGGATGCTTTAATTATTTTTGTAAGGGCAGTATTAAAGGAGGCTCCAAATGTTGATACCCTATAACAAGGGAAGTATACGGACGATTGGATTTAAACTGCAAGCGGATTCAAATGGGATACCAAATAATTTGTGTAGCAAATTTGGTATAAATCGCTTCGGTACCTTAACCCTTCGAGAACACACCTATTTTTTGCATCATGAAGTACGAACTGGGTCAATTTGACCCTGTTCAAACTTTCAGTATGCATAACTACAGATTTACTGAAGATATTGACTTACCAATCTACAGGGGGATACTTTCAAGTATACTAAATACATTTTTGTGGGTTAGGAGTATTTTTAAACCGTTTAAAATACTTTAAAAAATCATTAAAAAAAAGTTATTTAAAAAAAATAGTACTTTACATAGTGTAAAATTGTCAATTTTTAATATTTTTAGCTAAATATTTACATGTGGACTCTCGAATAATAAAAATAACCAACTGGGTCAAATTGACCCAGAGTGTTCTCGAAGGGTTAAAGGTCGAGTGCCAATCACGCGACTGAAGCGACTTGGGTCGCGCGACTCTATCGTACCACTGCCCTCCATGTAAATAAATGTACTCGTTGTCAATCGCGCGACTGAAGCGACTGGGGCGACTCTACTGCTACATGGAGCAGCATAGTCGCGGGAGTCGCGCGACAAGAACGTTTTATCATTTCAACATTTATGAAAAATGGATGATTCACGTTTATGTGAATCGGTAGGACAGCATTTTCTAATAATCACTTCATCTTTCAATAGTCTTTCTATTAAAATTTTCTGGAAGCCCACTGATTCTCTAGCAGTGAAAAGATCACTAGGACTGTTTCTGCATGACTCTAATAACAGCAGTTACTTGTACTCTTCTTCTTCCTCTTCTTCAATATAATTAAGTAAAGCAATAGTGAACTCCATAACATGTGCAAACAAATTAAAGTCGCGCGACACAAGTCGCTTCAGTCGCGTGATTGGAGTTAGAGGAATAGAGGGCACACATTTGGTCTTACGAGCGACGACTAACATCCAAGTATATGGGTTATATATATTTTTGGATTCAAGGCGCTGCGCGCTGAGACAAACGCTTTTTGTTAAGGATTTGTTTTGATCCGAGAATGCTACAGACACACGACCGAATGCTTTAGCTACTTCGGTGCTTCGTACGGCGCGCGGCGAGTTAAAAAATATATACTCTTGCCCTCAGAACTAGTAGACTGTCGGTGCTTATGTACAGAATGAAAAACAGGATGAATTTCAAAATAGACGAATATTGGCCAGGACAAATATTAGAGTTCCACTGTATTACTTATTACGTTCAATATATGTAATATTTCGAATATATTTCTTCATAAAGTATTAATTCTTTTTTTTCTTTAAATTGATTTTATATTCGACACATGGTGGGCTGAAATCATTGGTGTCTGCTCATATGCTTTTAAATAACTAATGTAATAATTTCAGGCATAATGAAGATATCGGGGTCATTGTTAGGTACTCTTTTGTGTATTTTATTTATAAATGGTGTGCTTTAACGATGAAATAATCGATATTTAGAAGGGCAGGGTATAATATTTCAGGTGCACGCAAACACACCTGCCGTCGACACACTTCAGTTCGTAGGCGACCGAGCTACCGTAACATTTAGGGCGCCATAACAACTGCATAAGAAAAGTTGAATGATGTTTGTGTCCAAGTAGAAAAAGTAATTCTTATTAACAGTGAGTACGATGTTTCTCATTATTTATAAAATTAACTATACTGCATATTTCGCATATTTATTTTACTTGTAGTTTCGAACGGTTTTATTGTAGTTTTCTGATAAAAGAGGGAGTTCGGATAGTCGTTTGGAATGAATCACGTGTGGAAACTATGTTTATGCTTACTTTTTTGATTTCCTTACTTCTTTAGTGCACTTTTTTGTTTTACCGAATTTGTTATGAAATTTATTTAATGTAATATAAGATTCCAAATTTAAAAACCCAAATTGGTTATACTAATTAATAATTATTAATTCTGTGAAAATATTATTCATAAAAACATTTTTTAAACCACCAATTTATTTAAATAATGAACAGTTATAAGACCAGTAATTTTTGAAGAGATAATTCAAACATGTGTACACAGTTGATTGGCAATAAAAGGAATTGTTTTATTGAATATTTTCAACTACCCATATAGCACAGAATACCTAAAGACGTCAAATAGACGTTATATTTTAAGATGTCATCCATTGGACGTCTTTATTACGTCTTTAGGCATTTTGTGCTATATGTGTAGGTACAACATCAGATGTCATTTGCAAACTCCACCATGCACAAAAGACACATCAAATTATCAAATTACTATTCCAATAATCTTAACCGTTACATGCGATTTAAATTTAATTACTGCTTTGATTATTCACAATAATATAATTTAATTTGACGGTTGATTCAGTTTTGCCTTTGTATCAAATAAATAACCAGTGTCGGGGCTAGACTTTGAATTTTGCAGTGGCATAGCATTTTTAAATGTGGTATGTATCTTAAAATACAAATAGGTCAGTTTTCTCGATTTTTTGGCACATAGAACAATATTTCAAAGATTTACAATGACTTAGACGATTTTTACAATGGCTCGAGCCGCTGTAAAAAAGACCTGGCCTCGCCACTGGTAGTAACCGTAGTAAATACATATAATCAAAGCGTTCTACTCAGATATTCATACATTCACACATCTGGATATATATAATTTTAAAATAATTATATAAAAAAAATGCAATTTGACAACTCTTCTAATTAATTTTAATTTATAATGATTTGCATTTATTAACTTTCTTATAAAGCAAGTATAGGGATCATGAGAAAACCCGATTGCTAGATTTTAATGTATATAGTCATTTCAAGGTCCCCTGAGTACAATTTTGTAATGGCGTATCGCGTGTGCGTCATTCGCAATACTTAAAACCTACTAAGCGTAGATTAGCGATATTTTGTATTTGAGTCTAAGGTATATTTTCGAAGCACTAAATAGGTTTTGGCCTAGAATCACACAGCCTTTACTCTTGTGGTTTATCCGTACCTACAAAATGGCTGCACTTGCAGAAATGGCGCACTTTTGCGCAAGAAGTTGTAGCAAAAATTGCGCGTAGAAATAGAATTTTTTAGTTATTTTTAATGTAACATCAACTTTTAAGCAAAATAAACTAATCACATTTATTTAACTGATTACCTTTTGTTGTTACTGTCAATATTAGCTGTATTCGTTTTACATAAACATGAGCTAAGTCAAATGAAGTGAATTATCTAGATACTAACAAGGATAGGTGCAGGCACCATTGCCCCCAGTTCGACGTATTATCTATTCAGTGAATGTTTTTACTTTTTTTTTACGAAGTAATTATACGGATCACCAAAAAAATCGATCTAGAGATTATAATGGAAATATCCATTTTGAGGGTCCATTTTGACTATTTTCTCAATGATGTATGTGTGTTAGTCTGAGTGTGTGTGAACGCTCTACAGCCTGTACCGTTCAACGTAAAAATATGCTATTCTGAATTAAATATTTGTGTACCCCAGAATAAAAAACCTCCTATTTTGAAAAGATATTTCAACCGGAAGTGTAATTAAGAAAATCGCATTTGAAACTTATAAACGTTTCCATCGAAACTATAAATTTATTTTATCAGTATTTATAAGGAAACTTTGTGCTGGCCACAACAGATATTTATATTTGAAAACACCAAATCAATAATTTACTTTTGTGAATAACAAAATAAAATAGAACGAATATCCCAGTAGTTTCTTTATTTCTAAACACATACTTAGATGTACAATATTGCTGAATAAATATGGCATGTCGCGAATTCAAGACCAATAAAATATAACGATTTTTACGTTTTGCATGTAGCGTATTTTTAGCTCCATGCACATAACTACAAAAGAAAATAACTATATAGTGTTCTGTCGTGTGTCTCATAAGATATTCAATAAAACAATTGCTTGACAGTGCATGTATAACTGTTTTCTTCATTTAAGAATATCAATGGGTTTAGTTCGCCGTACAAAGTACAGAAGAGCTAAAGTAATCTCGATCGTGTGTCTGTAGCATTCTCGGATCAAAAAATGCATTAACAAAAAGTGTTTGTCTCGTCGCCCTGAATCCAAAAATATATATAACTCATATACTTGGATGTTAGTCGTCGCTCACTCGCTCGTAAGACCAAATGTGTGCCCGTACTCCTCTGAAGGTACCGAACCGATTTGTACCAAATTTGGTAGAAATATTGTTTGGCATCCCATTTGAATTCGTTCGCAGTTTAAATTCAATCGCCCATATACTGCCGGAGGGCCCTTAATACTGCGTTTAGATAAATAATTAAAACATCAAAAAATCCTACAAGAAATTCTAAGATATTTTATATCTACAAGATTTCTTCATATTTGTAACCCAACGGCCATAAAAAATATTAAAAATTATAATTATGAATTTTAAGGTCAAACATCAAGCTAGAAAAAAAAACCTACCTATTTTTTTTTATAAAAAAAATATCAGTGAACTCGTAATTCTGCATTAATTTTTATTAGTATATCAAAAAAATCTTTAATTTTATATCAACAACACTTATTCAAATTGGGAACCCAAAGGCCATAATAATTAAAAATAATTATTTTTAAATTTATTATTTAACGCGCAAGCGCGATGTGGCATCGCATATATTTCATATAAGGCGAGCTGATGGCATAGGTGCTTGGAACTAATTTTGTTAAAAAAGAATTCGTTGATTCTTAGTTCGTCTCACAGCGATCTGAAGGCTTTGGTGCCTGCACCTATGTTTGTTTCCCGTTAGGTCTTCATGTAGAGATTAATAATTTAAAATATTCAAGAAAACATACACTGCAATCAATAGAAACATTTTTGCATTATTTATTGAAAGTAAACGGTTCTGAAGCTAGAATTTTTTTGACCCGAGAATGGTACAGACATACGTCCGATCACTTTAGATATTCTTTGCTAAAAATCGCTTGTTCCCAACACAAGACTTTCTTATACATTAGGTATAGTAGGTTTATTATAACCGATGTCCAATTACTTGAGTCTATTTTGTATCTCTGTTAAATTTTGTCAGACTTAGTTCATACGATTTATTAAATATAATCCATGGGGAATATACTACTTCGAACTAGAAGTACATTTTCACTGTTTATCTTAAATGCGAAAATAAATTACGAAAATTAAGTTTAACCAAGGAACATAGATTTTTTTTAAATCTATGTTCCTTGGTTTAACTTTAATTTTGGAATATGGCACACCAATCAGATAAATCTGAAATTTCTGGGTTGAAGAGTATGTCAGGGAGAATTTGCATACTTCTTTCATCAACTCTTCTCTTCTGTAAGTCAGGTGAAACAAGATTTGGTACGCGTAAAACGCACCAACGCGCAGAGCTCGCCCTTAGGTAAAATATGCGTTGCGAGCAGTGCTTTTTAATTATTATGGCCTTTTGGTTAACAATTTGAAAAAATGTTATTAATATAAAAAGTCTTACATTTAAATTTAGATTATATTGATAAAAAAAAAATTTAGTTCATACTTTAAAATTCAAAATTATAATATTTAATAATTTTTTTCGGGCTTTGGATTAACAAAATGAAAAAATCTTGTAGATATAAAACATCTTAGAATTTTTAGTTGAATTTTTAAATGTATTAATTATTTTTGTAAGGGCAGTATTAAGGGGGGCTCTAAATTTTGGGGCCCTATAAATCGGGAAGTATGCGGGCGATTGGATTTATACTGCGAGCGGATTCAAATGGGATGCCAAATAATATGTGTACCAAATTTAGATTATATTGATAAAAAAATAATTTAGTGCATATTTTAAAATTCAAAATTATAATATTTAATCATTTTTTTTTCGGGCTTTGGGTTAACAAAATGAAAAAATCTTGTGGATAAAAAATATCTTAGAATTTTTAGTAGAATTTTTAAGTGTTTCAATTATTTTTATAAGGGCAGTATTAAGGGGGGCTCCAAATTTTGGTGCCCTATAACTCGGGAAGTATACGGGCGATTGGATTTAAACTGCGAGCGGATTCAAATGGGATGCTAAATAATATGTGTACCAAATTTAGATTATATTGATAAAAAAATAATTTAGTGCATATTTTAAAATTCAAAATTATAATATTTAATAATTTTTTTTCGGGCTTTGGGTTAACAAAATGAAAAAATCTTGTAGACAAAAAATATCTTAGAATTTTTAGTAAAAATTTTAAGTGTTTCAATTATTTTTATAAGGGCAGTATTAAGGGGGGCTCCAAATTTTGGGGCCCTATAACTCGGGAAGTATACGGGCGATTGGATTTATACTGCGAGCGGATTCAAATGGGATGCCAAATAATATGTGTACCAAATTTGGAGTGAATCGCTCCGGTACCTTCAGATGAGTAGAGGGCACAAATTTGGTCTTACGAGAAACCGAGCGAGCGACGACTAACATCCAAGTATATAAGTTATATACATTTTCGGAATCAGGGCGACGAGACGAACACTTTTTTTTAATGAAATTTTTTGATCCGAGAATGCTACAGACACACGACCGAATGCTTTAGCCTCTTCGGTACTACGTACGGCGAGCTAAAAAAAAGGATATGTATGTGTAGATTCATTGATTGTTGGTAGATTTTCTGGTGGCAAACTAACATGACCCGAATTAGAACTGCGGTACTGTTTAGGAGACATTTTGGTGGTGATGGTGAACTAGGGATTAAATCACAATTAAATTGAAAATAACGAAAATATAAAATAACCATTTTCAGCAAATGGTATGGTTTTTTGAAGAAAAAAAAAACGGTGACGTCATATAGCCATGTTTCTTAAGAAAAACCATCAGGTCCATCTAGTTCGAAGTAATGCCGCTCCGCTCTCGGCTATTTTAGATGGTGGCGCTAGCATCGACTTTGAATGTTCAAGCAACCAGTGATAGAAATCATGCACGCACAGTATTAGAAATTAGCTATTTTTACGCTATAATCAAAGATATTCCATCGAATAATGACTGTTTATTGAATATAAAGGCATTACGGGCACATTGTTACACTTTTGGTCAAAGTTATATTTCTTAATTACATAAAACTACTCAAAACCTATCATGATTAAACAAACCTCGATTACGCAAAAACCTACCTACTTTTTAAAGAAAAAAAAATATCAGTAATTTCGGAATTGCATAAATAATGCTTGGTTAAAATGATATTCTTTTTGTATTTACAGTTTCGGAGATAAAAAATGAAAACTATAATAAATGACCTATTTTGGAGGTTTTTATTTTTTATCTCTGAAACTGTAAATACAAAAAGAATATCATTTTTACCAGGCATTATTTATGCAATTACGAATTCACTGATATTTTTTTTTTCTTTAAAAAGTAGGTAGGTTTTTTTTTTTCGAGCTTGATGTTTGACCTTAAAGTAAAATTAATGCATAAATTATAAATTTGGTTTCTGTGAACGCTAGCATTATTTGTCATAAAAGAACTGAATTATTAATTGTAATTTCTAATTGGCTCGTTGTGAACCTTTACTTTATGGAATGCGGACCCTATGTTTGTTTCGCACATTTCTTAGTTTTATTTGGCAGACAATATTTGCATTATATAAACATGCACGAGATGGTATATTGTTTAAATATAATTATAATAGGATTATATGTTTTGATTTACAATCTGCCTACATGGTAACTGGTACGGTTCGCAAAAATGAGGCCATGCAATAATCTTGCCAATGCACCGAATACCGAACACCAGTGTGATTTATTTTCAAAATCAAAACAGTAACCAAGAAATGACAATAGACAAATTAACCTGTCAGGTTGAAGTACTCTTATTTATAAATCTTTTCCAATATACAATTTTTATCTACACAAGACCTTTAAAATTGTTTACTTTTAACATATGTATACATATACACCAATCATCGATATTTATATTGATTGCTCAGGTATGTTGAAGGAATTATTAAATAAATAAACGTATGGCAATGTCAATGTGTGAACTGCAAATGCGCGTAACACTTATGTTCCAGAAATCATTTATAAAAATGGCTAATTTTACTATAGTCCAAACCAGCGGCTCCTTATATTTAGAAGTGCACTATTGGTTGGTTTTTACTTGCTTTTACGAATCATGAAAACAACTCGAGATTTCAACGAATATACACGGTTTAGCCTGTGAATCGAATGTGACTATTTTCTGTCAAACTTCTAACTTAAGACTTGTATATGGTGTAGATATGCACCACCTAATTCAAACCGGAAGTGCATGTTTACGGCTGCACTTATGACAAAAATAGTAAAGTTCATAATGAAAAATATTAATATTTCGCACAACTTTTGTTTGAAAGTTTCTTTAAAAAATGTACCAGTTACGAGAAAACTGCTATGGAAAATCTTATAATTCTTATTTATGTTGTCATAGAAATGCATTTATAAGATTCTTTATATATTATTGAATAGTATGAACTATGCCTGAAAATGTTGTATCAGAAACAGAAATGAAATAATTTATATGCCATTTTCAACCGGTTAACATAAACAGATCGACTGAGAACGTGTTAAATATTGAAATATATATTGAAAAACCGTACGTATTAAAAATTATATTTGAACATTTTGATAAGGTGAATATTAAAGAAACAACATCTATATTTTATATTTTGCACTGTTTAACACAAATAGATCGATTGAGAAGGTGAATTTTAAAGAATCATATATTTTTCATATCAAAGAAACAATATTTGATAACATAATAAAATTATAAGCCAAATGGTATAATTTCAGAGTATTACTGTGGAGTATTGGTATATTTTGATAATTTGGGATATATTTCTAATGAACACTACGTAAATAAAAGTCAAGTGTAGGCCGCCCCTCTTTTTTTTTTCAAATGGCTTAGAGCCATAATAATTAAAAACAATTATTTTTAAATTTTAATATTATCCCAAGTGTCGAGTGCCCACATCGCATACATTATAAGTCGAGCGATCACAGACACACAAAGATAGCATGCTGAAAATACTCAGACTCGATTCAGGGATGGTTAAAACGTGTATTTTCGTTAAATATTTGAGTTCGAAAATTTTCTTTATTACAATACGTCTTTATGTATGATAAGAAATTAAAAATAAATTTGTCGTACATAAAAATACATATTCTTTGTACTAACTATATAACTTTTGTGTGAAGTGATCTAGTCTATTAAATTTTGGGGCATATATGTTATATGTAATAAACACAATTTTATTTCTAGATATAATTTAAATGCTAATTGTCTATGAACCGCTACAAGACATTACATCAGCTTGGCGATGGAACATACGGGTCCGTCATGCTTGGCCAGCGCAAAGATACAGGCGAAAAGGTAGCAATCAAACGCATGAAACGGAAGTACTATTCGTGGGAGGAGGCCATGAATCTACGTGAAGTTAAGGTATAATAATAATAACCTAGAGAACATTTGACATACTTAAACTAAGCAATCAATACGACAAGCATATATAGATATTATATAAGCAATTTAATTTACATATATATATTTGGGTTCCTTATCCGACTTCATATTTTTTGAATAATGAAAAAATATGTTAACCTCAGTACTTGAGCGTCAACTTGGTTGCATACATAAAACACATAATAGATGCTCGTCGTACAGAGCTAGTATGTCTGTAACTCCATTTTTGGCAATCAAACAATTCGATACTCAACAATGAAAGAAACTCATTATTGAATATTAATATTTACAAAAATTTGTATGACCTTTGAGTTAAATAAAAACTGTTAACACATTTTTCTTATGATTATAACAATCGTTTTTGAAGTTCCTATAACACCGACAGTATAACCGAATTTGGTTAAACAAAAACACCGGTCTACATATTAGATAGTAGATATATGAACCCCATCACTAATTGTCACTATTTTATTCATAATTAATTATTAAGGAGATTTAAACTTCAACACGAATGTAGTTTTCAATGTAAAGTTAACCAAACCGCTATTGCGTTTTATGGCGAGTCGGAAAAAAATTGTAAAATAATTAATGAGAATCACAAATAATTTGTTGGCCACACGTATCTGATGTGTTAAAAAATTGAATGTAGATATTAATAGTTATTTCGCGTGTACTCTTATTTATTAATATTATAATTATTATTTATGATCGTGTGTAACGTATAATGTATTTTGTACTTAATCCAAATACCAGGGTCATAATTTTATCTTTGTAATATTAAGAAAATCTATTTTTAAAATAAAAATCAAATATAATCCAAAAAAAAAAAAAGAAATTTCTAACATTATGTGAATACAAATATTTCACCTTAAAGCAAATTTTCCATTCCTTGAACTTCTGTTCCACGAATGTACTACATAATATAGAGATCGACACACTCACTCAAATTTCGAAATGAATACAAATTTAAGAAATATGATTTGTATCATGTATAAAGTTGTTGATAAGTTGTTTCTGATATAGTAGAAACCACGTATTAAAACCTAATACAAATTACATAACTGTTTTTTCTAAAAATATATTTCGGTTTTCATATTATTTTGTTTCGGTTACGTTACGGTTTTTCAACGCAGTTTTGATTACAGAATTCTACTTGGATTTTGTACGATAGTAAAAAAGATTTCTCCGTATTTAATTAAATTTCTTTGCATCAAACAACCTAAGGGTTCTGTTGCCAAGACCATAAAACACCATGAATAGGGAAAATTCACTTTAGTGACACGTTTAGTGTCAAACTGGCGACCCGCGGGTCGAATGTGACCTACGAACTAATTTTCGGTGGCCCGTAACGCCAAAAATGTTTGTGATTTGCGGAAATTGAAAGGTTTATCCGTTTTGCAATGGCCAGATATGTTGTGTTGTATTTGTATGGAAAATGAACCGCGATTTAATGAGTTTGGTTCCCCTGCTGCAGGTCATTAGTAGATGAAAAATAAAAATTGTTAAAGTAATTTTTTGCGTGATAACCGACCTAACATGCATGTGATAATACATCAAAATTAGTCCAAATTATTAGACTATTAATAAATGCTTTACAGTTTAACAGAAAATTGCGATAATATTATGTCAGGATGTTATCTAAAATCTAATCTTTCGTTATAATTTCCGTGCATCATACTATATTTCATTTTCATTTTGGGTAATGGTATAGGTATATTATTTTTGCAATGAAGATTAACAGAATTGTTAAAAAATCATGAACTCAGTGGCATATGTAACTTTCGCCACTGCGAGAACCGAACCGTTATTGATTTAAATTGATATTGATAAAATTGACAGATTTAAATTTAACTTAAACAATAGACAAAATAAGTAAATCAAGTTTTGACTGTTTAAATTTATTTGCGCTTTAAATCCTGTTCGCGGTCCATGAAAATCGAGAGGGTTGAAATCACCAACATTCTTTCCATTTGCAAATAAAATAATGCATTATTCTATAGATATAGACGACAGCAATATGTAGTTATGTTTATAAATGTTTTAAAATATAGCCCGAAATGCAAAAAAAAAGAATGTTTTGCAGCTGACTGGCCAAACATAAATGAATGAATGTGCCATGTCATTTCATTATCCAGATCAAGATGTATATGATAATTTTTCTTTGTAGTCTTTGAAAAAACTTCACCATACCAATGTAGTAAAATTAAAAGAAGTAATACGTGAAAATGACATTTTATATTTTGTATTCGAATATATGCAAGAAAATTTATACCAACTTATTAAAGACCGTCGGACGCCATTTCCAGAAACAACTGTCCGAAATATATTATACCAAGTAAGTGAATATAGACCGACTCTAATGTCGCCAAACATTTGATAGAGAACAACCATATAATATCCTTGGATTCCCTAAATATTTTACATTTTGTGAAGAAAGGATTAAGAATGAATGTATTAGAAGCTTATGAAATAAACAGAGCTATTAAACAAGGTAAATCTCTGATGAATGAACAATTAGACCTTATGGTAACACCGCTTCTAAACATAACATTCATTTAATCCTTTCAATGTGTTCAACTTTGTAATACCTTGTACATATTGTAACTTAGGTTATTCTAGAATTAAATTCATTTAGGCTATAACCTTTATAGCTGTTATATTTATTTGTGTGTATATATACCTTGCAGTTTACTTCTTTCCGACACTTCTGACGATGGTGTAAAAGCCGAAATACGTATTAACTTACATTTAATTATTTTTGAAACCAACCAAGTGTGTTTTTATTCAATTATTCCTTATTAAATAATCATGTTTCAACAAGTGCCTACAGCTCATACATTTAATCTTATTATTTTTACAATTTTTTAGATATATTTTCAATTTTTTTTTTATCATACTAGGGATAGGGGGTAAGAAAATTAAAATTGGCTAGAAAATACTGTCTACTATTGGTCTCGATACTGATTTTATTTTTTCAGATTTTACAAGGATTGGCTTTTATGCATCGGCACGGTTTTTTCCACCGTGACTTGAAACCAGAGAATCTATTATGCTCAGGGCCAGATTTAGTGAAAATTGCCGATTTTGGATTGGTTCGTGAAATTCGATCACGACCACCATATACGGATTATGTATCAACGCGGTGGTACCGAGCACCGGAAGTACTGCTGCACTCAACATCATATACTAGCCCGATCGACTTATGGGCTGTCGGATGTATTGCCGCAGAAATTTACACATTTCGACCTTTATTTCCGGGAACAACGGAAACTGATGAATTGTATAAAATATGCGCCATTATGGGAACACCCGACAAAGTAAGACACACGTTTTATAATGAAATATACATAACGTCGAGCTCGTAATTTTTCGTCATACATACATTCGTAATAGATAGTCCTCCCACTCCTTTTTATAAATTTGAGAAACATAATGAATATTTCAAAAAAAATCTAACAAATTACAAAATTATAAAAATGTTTCCTCGTATAACTAATACATAATTGTTTTACTGTCCATTCCATTAAGATAATAATATATTTCTTTAGAAACACTGGCCTGAAGGATACCAACTAGCTGGAGCAGTAGGCTTTAAATTCCCCCACTTTTACAAAACACCCCTAGCAAATGTGATACCCCAAGCAAGTTCCGCCGCCATCGAATTGTTGGACGGTCTCATGGAATGGAATCCAGCAAATCGACCGACGGCTCAAATGGCTTTACGGCATCAATATTTTCAGGTAAACTATACCAGAAACACTTAAAAACGATAACAAAAACTAACTTACCTCAGTTGACAATTGTAGGTGGGCCAGAAGTTAAATTTCGTCAACCAAAATAGTGGTACGTTGCGAACATCTGCAAAATTTATTGCTCCCGAATTACAGCAATCTACACAGATACCAGTGTTACCGGTATTGTCAGCCAAACAACCGTTTAATAATAACCATCTGCCGGTTAAACCGCTGCCAGCACCTCAACCGGTTGTTTATAGCTTTGGCCAGATGAATTATTTAAATAAACCTATTAGTGATAATAAAATACCAAATTACCAAAGGAAATCTTTGTGGAAGATGACAGATGATTTTGAAAATGAAGATACATTTGCGGATATATTGGGGTAAACTTGAATTAAATTATGAAAATATATTCAGGATTTTATAGAAAAATGCATCTTTGTATATATATAATATATAATTATTTTGCTACCAAAATATTGTTTTACTGTTATTCGTGTAATGCTTTTTACTGTTGTATGCTTACTGCTCAAATGTTTTTACTACCGAAATGTTATTTTCTTACTGCCAAATGATACTGCTCAAAAATATTTTAAACTGTCCAATTGTAGTAGCTATTAAATAACTTTAAAAATATGAGTATAAGGCCCACTAAAAATATGAAATATATTTTAAGAATTTATTTAAACTATCTGTTATAGGAAAAAAGTGTCAAATATGGACCGAACGTTAAAGGAAAGTCGGGTGAATTGGAACAAATACGAATTCGGCAACATTTTAGCGCCGATAGGACGGAACGAGTCAGCAACCGTGCGGAATCAGTACCTGAGTGTATCGCGATACGTCGCCGGTAATCCGGCGATCCCACGAAAAACAGTAGTTGCCCACGGCAACCGGATAAACAGTGGTTTATTTTTTGCCGAACCTGGGATATGATTGTTTTTATAATTGATATTTATTAAAACACAAAAGTTGCATATTTTGTTATAAATGTTAAAGCAAAAAATTATTTAAGATAAATGTAAGTTTAACTCATTTAGTACCTGAAGAAACTGTATAAAAATTATCATATTTCACTTCGACTTATTGTATTTCATTTTTAGATAATAGACTTATAAATGTCTCTTAATAATCAAATAAAGATTTTTATAATGACCCTGTGGTATTTTGTTTTTAAAAATTACCCACCAAGATACATTTTTACAGTAAAATCGATTTTTCTTAAACTGTGCTGATAAAAGATTATTTAATTCTGAAAATAAGTAATAAATAAAACACAAATATTATGCAATATATACAAAATCAATTTATTGTAAATATCAACATTATTATTTCATTAAATTCATCTAGGTAACAATCTTCGACACATCATCAAAAGGGTCAATAAAAACAATCAAAAAGGTTATAAAATGCAAAAAAATTATTATTACTCAACAGTTCGTTTAAATTACACAGCCACTAATTTTGGTGTTTTATTTGAAACCCCCACAAATAATCTACAGATACAAACTATTTTACATTAGTTTCTTACAGCATAGAACAATAATAGCGCCCGTTAAACAATATCTGAAATAATAATATACAAGTATCAAAACTGAAAAAATATGCTACCATATAAAATAACTCGGTAGTATTTTCTTGGCACAATTTCGCATATTATTCTATGTGGTAAGAAATACACGGTTATATTATCTATAAAAATTCTGTTAGTTTAAATTTGTTTAAACTAAATGAGGTAATAGATTGATTGATGTAAGTATCTAACAACTATTTATCTACGACCCTCCGATATGTACATTTCTATTACACAGTGTTCATAGTGATTTTGTGATACTGTTAAATATTCTCTTACCCCACCACGATTCTAAATCGAACGGTTTAAAGTCTTGCAAGGTGCAGCTTCGTTCGCCATCATTGTAATACAATATTGGTTGTACATCTACAATACAAAAATTTACTGTTACCCCAACAATTTTAAATAAGAAATTTTAAAAAACTCCGCTTATATTTGCTAAGGTGTATTAAAAATATACATGCGCACAAACACTGAATCTAACGAATTCTTCTCAACTGACATATAAAATCAGTGAAACAGCTATTTAACCCTTATTCGGCACACTTATCTGATATAACGTGCTCGGCACACTGGGATCATGTGCACCCCAGTGACAAAAACCGTCAAAAAAAATGAACTATTGAATATTTTTACTTAATTATTTCTTTGTAGCCTTTTGAAAGGGTGCTTTCTAATTTAGTATTGGTTAAATGGGCCAAAAATTTAATTAAGTACCTTTAAAAATTGAAATAGCGAAACAAAAGTGTTTTTATGAAAAAATTAATAACTTTTTTATTTTTATATATATATATATATTAAGGGCTAAAAATTTAGGTATGTAGGTCTTCTACTTATGTGGCACTACAAGATAATAATAGTGGTTTAAGTGCCCCTTAAAAAAAAGGTATTTAATTTCAGCAAATATATGATATTTGCAAAAATATCATATAAATTTAATTATTTCATAAATATATTATTAATTTTATGTAAAAATATTATTGGTAAATGTAAAAAGTAATTTAAAAAAAAATGTTTACAATATATTTGATTTTTCAAATATCGTCACATATACCCCGAGACCGTAAATTATATGCCATCTAATTGTATAATAAATTCGTAAATACCATTCCAAAAATAATTAGACGTTTTATAACGTAATGTACGTTTATTCTTCAATATCAAGAGAAGCAACAACGTAAAAATTTTTTTACTAAAAATTTGAATTTCAAATGTACTAGGCACACTGGGGTGCAGGTGATCCCAACAGACTTTGAGCGAGTGCTAGAAAAAGACTAAAGGTCCCAGTGCAGTGCCACTGGCCTGAGGCTATAGTGACACCCTCTAGCTGTTGCCAGGTGTCCCCTTTAGGTACTCAAAATTCTAGAATTATAAGCGTGGGGTGCATATGATCCCAGTGTGCCGAATAAGGGTTAATATTATTTACAAGGGTACATTCTAATCGTGTTTTCTCCGAATATAGTGTTAGAAATTGTAAATAGAATGGAATGTACATTAAAAAAATGTAGAGTGGCCTGCACTCAACGTTGTGTTCATTAGAAATATATATATTCCAAACAATTTATAAAATTAACGTGAACTGAGCTCAGTAATAGCACAGCTGTTTTCAACTGACACTTTTTCCACATTCGCCAATCTCAAAGTTCATCTGTTTATTAAGTTCCTAATCTATCCCCTCAACAAATTAGTGTGATACAGATATCCATTTTTGGCACTTCTGTCCCGGGTACCCGTTATCGAAATTGGATCGAAGTTGGATCCGCACTCAAATTAAAGGGACCCCCTACCGAAAATGTGTTCAATAATGTTGTTGATAAACATATTTCACATAGATTATATAACATAAATATTTTACGATAGACGATGTATGTGTATTTAAAGTGGACGTAGAAATTCTAAATTTGAGTGAAAATATGATTAAATTCTAAACCTAAGAACATTACGTGCATAAATAAATATGAAATGATATATCACATTAACAAATAAATAATGCATCCAAACAAAAAGAAATAAAATTCTTATTTTGCTATAAAAATAAAGTAAGATATGAATCAGATTTGAAAGAAACTTACTATTGTTAGTGGTTTCTTTCTGGACAGGATGATACCTGAGATACTGCGTACACACTGAATTCCATGCTGTAAAATAATATATTTTTATTTATTAGATATTTTTTGTGAAGAAACGTATTAGTATTTTACAACAAAATCGGTTGTGGCCAACACAGAACTTTCTTTTACGTAGTTTTCATTAGAAATATATATATATTCAAAACTAACTGTCAAAAAATAGCAATACTCCACAGTAATCACCTGAAATTGTACCAATTAGCTTATTTTATTATATTATCAAATATTGTTTCTTCAATATGGAAAATATATGTGGATTTTTGAAAATTCACCTTCTCAGTCGATCTATTTGTGTTACATACATTATTTATATTTTGTTTCTGTTAAATTTTTTTCAGGCATAGTTAAAACGATATCTTTAAAAATATATATATTTTACATATGTAACATATATAAGATATTTAAGATTTTTCGTAGCAGTTTTCTCGTAACTGGTACAATATTAAATAAATAAACAAGTAATAAATTATGTCCCTCAGAAGTTATACGATTTTAAATTAAAATTTCTCACAAATGCATTTCCAAGGCAAATAAGAATTTTAAGATTTTCCATAGCGGTTTTCTCGTAACTGGTACATTTTTTAAAGAAACTTTTCAAACAAAAGTTGTGCGAAATATTAATATCTTTCATTATGAACATAACTATATTTACCATAAGGGCAACCGTTCTAGTGATATTGGAGAAAGAACAAAAAATGCATCTTTTCAAAAATGGAGGTATACATCTAGTTAAGAGGAATCCCTACCGAGCTCACTTTTCGCTATCAGCATTATTCAGTAGCACAAATATAACAATATATAAAATACATAAAAACCAGATATTGAAATGCTTGCGTTTCAACTGTACCGCAGTGTTTACAAATGTTACCGCTAGAACCACTAGCTAAATTAGAATACAGTTACCTTGAAAATGCTCCCACAATATTTCAAAATATGACTATAAAATGTATTTTTAAAAGATATTTCTGTTAATAATTGCAAGTTAAAAGTTCAATCTAGGCATGTACAGCCGTTAATTGCGAATATCGTTCTTCAATTCATAATAAACCTCTTATGAAAATCATCAATTTTTATTGGAAAATGTTTCATTTATTTTTATATGTAAAATATATAAATTTTGTAAAATTTCGTCTGTACAGTCGTGCATTAGATCATACTTAAGCGACATATATTTTTTTTTGGAACGATTATATTTTAATTTAGGATCAGAAAACGTCAAGAGCGGAACGATGATTTTTGTTTTCATGCTACTGGGTAGGGATTCCTCTTAAGTGTGAAGTACAATTTTACGTTCAACAGTTTCAGCTCTAGGGCGTTCACAGACATACACACACACAGACGTCATTCCGATTTATTTGGTGATCCCTATACTTACTTATTACTGCGTAAAAGAAAGTTAAAACATAGTTGTAGAAATCTAGACAGAAGATATGAGAGAACTTACAATCATGGATATATCTGATAATTTCTTCGTGTTCAGGGCTAATCACGTCAGGTTCACTACGATTAACATTCGATGACCGTTTTGATATATTATGGAATATTGGTTTTGGTACACTGTCAAAAAATATCTAGATATATTTTATACAACTTGGAACAGTTGAATGGTCTGTAATCAGACAAATAAAGATGTAAAACGGGAATAAAATTTATTTACGAATTTTACTTCTTTATTAGACAGATTCCTTATGCCGATGTCCCACTATCATTCGTATGACTGATGATGAACAATAAATAAGAAGAACTGATTCGTGAATGATGAAATTTTAGCGCGCCGTAATCTTTTGGTCACGGCTAACTTCATTCGTATTATGTGCACAATAAAACATTCATTTCATCATTTACGGGCCAAAACTCTACTTATTTATCATTCACCATCAGTCATATGAATGATAGTGGGACATCGGCATTACAATTCTACGATTCCAAATTTATAGTAAAAAAAAACAAACAAATATAATGCAATATTTTACAAGCTTAGATGCATTTAGCCCGGCTATAGGCGTCGCTGAACTATTTTGCAGACAGAGCGCAAATTTTCAATCAGTAATCTTTTTTATATCAAAGGTATTTTTATATAGTAATTCAAAGAGATATAAAAGTAGTTCTAGGGGAGAAATCTAGCGCCAATTTTTGCCATCTGCTGACTACATCTATGCGCCCAACGGAGATCTTATTATTAATTAAAAACAAGATTTGGTACGCGTAAAACGCACCAACGCGTAGAGCTCGCCTTTAGGTAACATATGCGTTGCGCGAGCAGTGGTTTTTAATTATTATGGCCTTTTGGTTAACGATTTGAAAAAATGTTATAGATATAAAAAGTCTTACAATTTTTTGTAGATTATATTAATAAAAAAAATTTTAGTGTATATTATAAAATACAAAATTATAATATTTAATCATTTTTTTCGGGCCTTGGGTTAACAATATGAAAAAATCTTGTAGACATAAAATATCTTAGAATTTTAAGTAGAATTTTTGAGTGTTTTAATTATCTTTATAAGGGCAGTATTAAGGGGGGGGCTATAATACGAGAAGTATACGGGCGATTGGATTTAAACTGCGAGCGGATTCAAATGGGATGCCAAATAATATGTGTATCAAATTTGGTGTGAATCGGTTTGGTACCTTCAGAGGAGTAGGGGGCACAAATTTGGTCTTACGAGCGACGACTAACATCCAAGTATATAAGTTATATACATTTTTGGATTCAGGGCGACGAGACTAACACTTTTTCGTAATGAAATTTTTTAATACGAGAATGCTACAGACACACGACCGAATGCTTTAGCTTCTTCAGTACTTCGTAGGCGAGCTAAAAAAAAATCCTTAACAAAAAAAATATACATATATATATTTGTGGATTCAGGACGAAAAGAAAAGAACTTTTTAAAATATTTTTTTTACAGATAATATCAAGGCGACCACGCGCCACTTTTGTGACACACATTTTTGTATTCCATTGTATCTATGGTAATACTAATTAAAATTTATTAGCGAAACAGCTGTCAAGTAAAAAGGAATTACATAAATTATTGTACAAAAATGGGCTCAAAAATTCCGTTACGAGTAACGAATAAACAAAATGCAACAAATTCAAAGAAAGATGTTAATGAAGAAGTAGCTACATTTCTGGTTCGGATAAACCGAAATTACTGTTGGAAGAAGAGTTAGAATTGAATAATTTATCTAAATCGCACCAATTATATGATACTCTGTCAAAAAATTACAATCGTGATGTTATTGAACATCTTGCCTATGAAATACATAGCAGATTGGATGAATTCAATAAAAAAACGTATGGAAATAATAAAGATGAATTAAAAAGATATTTAATTGATATGGAACTAGAGAACGAGTTCAGTGACCAATTAACTATAATTGAGCATGTTTATCGTGAAAAAGAAGGTATTATTTTATATAAAGAATCAAATATAAATAATAGCACAGAAAGTTTGTAAAATATTGCATTGTTCTTTACGTAAATGTCAAATAAATGAAATTTATCGAATTATTCTTATTATTATTAAATTATAATGCACACAAATCCATTCAAACGATGTCTATACATTTATAATACGTTTGGCACAAGCAAAAAACTTTATGTAACAGTTAGAAAAAAAAATCTAAGTCATTTAACTGCAGTAAAATATCGTAATCATGTAATAGTTAGTAGATACCTTGGTGTTTCTTCAATGTTGTCATTATCGCTGGGTTTTCGCGGATTTTCTCTAGAATTTTCCAACCCGCTCAAATTCTGTGATACACCTGAAATAAAACAAAAACTAAATTCGTTTAAATTATTTTCGGCGATTATTACATCATACCTCTTCGAGTTTTTGCAACAATCTTGCTAGGGCCCTTGGACACAGTGTACATTTTCCACTTAACAAATAACCAAAAAGTCTTTATTTTAATCCGAAATGATGAACAAAATTACACCTGATCGTTAATTACTAACACTGGCACTTATCATAATAAACCCACATTTTCGCACAAGTTACAAACAATAAAAATAATCAGAGAAATAATAAAATAATCGTAAGAAACATCCACGATTCGCACACTACACTTGATAACATGTAGTGTTGCCACCAGAAGTTGATAAAATTTTGCTCAAAAAAAAAAAAAGAAATCAGTCTACGAACATTTGCTCGGACCACTCGGATCGGTCTGTAAACGTTCGTAAACGAGATGGATTTTGCGTTCGTTAAGGATTGTTCACAGCAAAAGAATTAGAAATTAATAAGTAATAATTTGAGTTTGTTGTATGACATACAAGGTTAACGTTCACAGCAAAAAAAATTATCATAAATTGTGTTGCTTGGAATGTTAACATTGCTTGTCATAATACAAACTAGATTATTATTTGTAATTATCTAAGTTTAATTACTAAATAATTCGCTTGTGAACAATCCTTTAAGGTCTAAACAGTCAAACCAAGCAATATGAGCAGTTTTTTGATCTGTCAGACGAGCATAATGGCTGCCATTTTTGCGCAAATTTGAAATATGCGAATAGTGTCATAAGCCTAACTAAAACCCGTATGACCCGATGTTAAATTATGTATTGAATTTGATAATACTATTTACATATCAATTTCGGAATAAAAATTAATGTGCCAACGTCATAACTATAAACTGTAAAGTACAAATCATTGGTAATGGGGGAATTTCATGACGTCACGAGGTCCATAAACAGTAAGGCTGCATCCCCATGTATACGTTTTTACGTTAAACATAACATATACATACTTCACCATATAATTAAAATTACAATACTATTAATCAGTGTAAGAAATTAAGATCATTATACAAACAAAGTGTATATTATTTTATGTAAATTAATGATTGAGGGGCACTGGTTTGTTTCTTATTAAAATAACAGCGGTGTTTGACGTTTAGATGTAAGGTTAGGTTTCTAAATTTCAATTTTATTATGCCTTAATGTGCTGGAATATATTGCCAAGGAATGCGATTTGGGGTCAGAAATAATAAAAAGTATTTGTTATTGTTGATTTAAGGTATAAATTGTAAGTAAAAGGCATGATAATGTCGATCGAACCCATATTTTATTAAAATTTCTTTCACTTTTCTATTTAAAATATTTAAAAAAAATCTAAATAAAATATTCCTTTGACTAAAATTTGCTGGGAATTTAGAATATGTATATCCATTTCATTTTTCACTGTAATTCGATAAAGATGCAGATATAAGACCCGTTTTGCTCGTATTGGTGTTTAGCTGTGTGTATAACAAAGAAAGAATTCGAAAACTAACGACGTGTAGGAGTGAGATGTACTGTATATGGCGCATGCGTGTTTTAATTCAGTGCGGTGCTGCTCTCTGTGATATATTTTCAAAAGTTATTGCAACTGACAATACAATATTTGCAATTTCTTTTGTAATAATGTATTATCTAATATAATAATAGATTATAACGTGAAAGATATTTTACTTTCATTGTATTGTTTATATATATATATATATATATATATATATATATATATATATATATATATATATATATATATATATATATATATATGGGCTTCCACGCGTTCACTATTTCCACTTTTATTCACTTTTTCCGAAGTCGATCACTTATACTCACTATTTTAAAATTTTATTCACTATAAATGTATGAAAAGTATTAAAGACGCTAAAAATTCGTTAATGTTCTAACTTCGTTGACTCAAAACCAATTTTTACATAGAGCAAATACTGTCAAACGTTAAATTTCCAACTTAAGAAACCGGAGGTGCATGTTTACTCTATGCATTTTTTGTTCTATTTCCAATATCACTAGAATGATATTATATGATATTTCACACAATTTTTGTTTTAAATGTTTCTTCAAAAAATGTACCAGTTACGAGAAAACTGCTACGGAAAATCTCAAATATCTTATTTATGTTGCCATGTATTTGCATATAGTTCATATTATGATTTGTGCCTGTCAATATTTTGATTTTTTCTAGTAAAAACTACGTAAAAGAAAGTCGAGTACAGGCCACTCTAGTTTTTTTAATACACTCTTATTTAAAATATGTATAACTCTTTTATTTATTTAATCAATTGTCTGAAATTTGATAATACAAGGTTTTTGGGGTCGCAGATTACGAATCTGGCCTCAAAATCGGTTTAAAAACAAAATGGGGTCTACAAAATGAGTATTTTATGCACTATTATTCACTTTTTAATCTTTTTTCAGTCACTTATTTCACTTTTATCCTTTAAAAACTACACTATTTAACTTTTTTGTATACAAAATTGCTGTGGAAGCCCTGTATCTATTTATATAAGGGAAGATTGCAATACTAGTTTATTTCATAGATCCCAATATTTATAAATCATTCATGAATAAATATAAAGTAGCTAATTTCCGCTTTACGTAATTCAGCTATTAGACCGTACAATCAAGCAAAACGATATACACCGGTTACACTACATGATGTGCTATCAAGTAGTGTCATTCCAGTGAATTATCTTTATTTGTTTGACATTTTTAGAATAATTAAATATTTGATGATAATGTTTCTTACAGATAAATGGATTTCATGGTCGGTTGTATGGGTTTAACAGCCAGTTTAGTGGCTTTATTATATTTATTTGGCCGGCTAATTCTCATACCTGTTCTTCCACTTTCATCGGACAATATTCTTAATTTATCGCAGGATCAACCTGTGGAAATTCTTCTAACACTTGCTATTTCTGGACTTGTATTTCTTGGAAGCTTGTCAATCATTACCGTCTATCGTTTACGTAGAAAATAACATATTTATAATTTGTTAATGTTACATAATATATTCATTGTTCATTTATTATAATATTAATAAACAAAGTAATAAGTAAGTCTTGTAATCATGAAAATGTTCAAACTCGAGATTTCAACCGATATACACGTTTTGACCTTCCCTAAATCGAATGTGACTATTTTCGGATTGACTTCTGTCTGTCTGTGAACGCTCTAGAGCCAAAACTGTCGAACGTAAAACTATGAAACTATAAACTAAAGACTTGTATATGCCCTAGATATGCACCTCCTATTTTTGAAAAGAATAATCAAACCGGTAGTGCATGTTTACTCTATAGATTTTTTGTTCTATCTCCAATATCACTAGAGCGGCTACACTTACGGCAAAAATAGTTATGTTCATAATGAAGGATATTAATATTTCGCACAAGTTTTGTTTGAAAAGTTTCATCAAAAAATGTGCCAGCTGCGAGAAAAATGCTACGGAGCATTATAAATATCTTGTTTACGTTGCCATGGATTCGCATGTAGCTTATGAAATCGGGATCATCTGCGCCTTTGATAGGAAAACAAAATAGACTCAATTAGATAAATGACATTTCAGAATATTTCTGTAGAATATTGGTTAGTTTGATAGCTGGTTTTGGTTATATATATATATATATATATATATATATATATATATATATATATATATATATAGTGAAAACTGCGTAAAACAAAGTCGAGTGCAGGCCTCTCCAGACATTTTTCTTCAGACATTTAGACAACACTCGCAGCGCCACGAACTAAAAATTCAGTTAATATAACTTGTAGAAATTGCGAGTTATTACAATGAAAAAAAAAGTGATTATAATAAAAACATTATTTAATTATATATTTACAAATTAAAAGAATATTTTATCAAAAATTATTAGCCATTGGATGTTTTTGGCTTTTTAACAAAGAAAATACCACATTTTTAATATTTTCCGCCGGTATAATATCATTATCTTGCATGCTATTCCATAATAATAATGCGTTTTCACAATCATTATTTGAACCTGAAAATATATAATATTCACTCAAAAAGTTCTGTATAAATAAATTAAAAACTTACTGTACAATCTCATTAAATTATAATACACAATCGAACAATCAATATGATTGATTCCTTGGCTACAAGTTATTAAATTCTGCAGAGCTTGAATTTTTCCATCATTAATCCACCGTTGGCAACAGTTATCTAACAAAGTCTCTGGTAGCTGCAAATTTGAATCCTAAAAAAAAAAAAGTAAAATATACATGAACATATGAGACTAAATTCTTGTTCAGTACCAAGAATAATTTTCGAAGTGTTTTAGTTAAACCGGTCTCCGCTAGTGCTGCCACTAAAGACATTCGAGCGTTGGCAATACCATGCACTAATGATGTTTCCTCAACGACTTTTTGTATTAAGTCTGTATTTGTTTCATTTTTCACTAAATTACATAATAGTTCATGTACTAAGGGTGTTTTATTATATTCAGTACAGCATGTTATGTATTCTTCGACAGCGCCATTTAAATCATCACTAAAAATCATTTATATATTATTTAAATTCATAAGGAAAAATTGAATAAAAACACAGTTGGTTGGTTTCAAAATTAATTAAATGTAACTTAATACGTATTTCGGCTTTTACACCATCGTCAGAAGTGTCGGAAAGAAGTAAACTGCAACTGTATATATACACACAAATAAATATATATATTTATTTGTGTGTATATATACCTATACGTATTAAGTTACATTAAATTAATTTTGAAACCAACCAACTGTGTTTTTATTTAATTTTTCCTTATTAAATAATCATGTTTCAACAAGTGCCTACAGCTCATACATTTAAAGGGGTAGTACACTGTGTCTTTGCATTTTTTTTTTTTTTTTTTTGCTTAAAATGGTAATTGGGATGTATACTTTAATTTAGTAAAGATTCCAAGTCCGTCAGATTATTCCTTACCACTTTAGGAAGCGATTTTCTAAAAAATGAACCGGCACGCTGAGAGAGCATTTGAGTGCACGAGAAAAATTAAACTATATCTTTAAACGCGTTTATCTCGAAATAGTTTTTTCAAACTTGTGGGGAAAATTACTCTAAACAATTTACATTAAATTTGGATGTCGCCTAGGTTTTCTTGTTCAGAATTAAATTCTGCCTAGAAATACGTATCCATATTTTCAATTTTTTCAAAAATGGATTTTTAATCCACGATTTTGTAAGCATTTTTTGGGTGAAAAAATTGACTTTTTTTTCATAGGGCCACAACTTTTGAAAAAATCAATTTAAAAAAATCGGAAAACGTATTTCTAACCGAAATAACATTACTAATCAGGATTTAGTTCGATTTTTGTTCCAGGATTACATGGGAAGGAGTTTTTTACCCCACCGATTTTGGTCTTCCGCGCGACCTGGTGTAACGGCCACGGAGGGCCGCCAACGAATTTGAAAAAAATACAAATTGTAGATCAAAGTATGATTAATAAATGGGTTACAAAACATTTGCCCTCCTTGAGAGTTTTATTGCCAAAAAAAATTAACGAAAATGACTTACTTTTCCGACGTACTACCCCCTTAATCTTATTTAAATTCATGGTTCCATTGTCAAAAAAATATATCAATATTAACGTAATTAATTATATAATGGGATAACGTAATTAAAGAAAAGCACTGTTTGTTAAATTTTGTATGGAGCTTCGCATATTTGGGCCAGCCGTTTAATTGGGCCACTTACTTGCATAGATGTACTCGAACCAATGGTCCTAAAATCACATTACTTTCTGTACAGTATCCGCAGTTAATTAATGTTTTAAACATTGTTCTAGTTTCAGTAACATTGCCAGATTTTGCTATAATATTTAATAACTCCCAACAATTTCGTTCAATTTTTTGGCCACCTTTTATTTTACTGCAGAATAAATATAATTATAAGATATTACTGCTGTGTGTCGATGCTATTAACGAATAGTTTTTTATTTTTAAGAACTTACCTAAGTGAACTTTCGCATTTTAATATCTTGAGTGCATCAGCGAACTTATTATTCTTTTTAAGTAATTTAGCTAAATCAATTACTTTGAACTCATCAATAATAAAAGAAGTGTTATTTTCTTTGATGTCATTATACACTTTCCAGGCATTTTCAAATAGTTCAGATTTGATATATAAATCAAGTAGGCTAGATTTCATACCCGGAGTCATTTTATATGCTGCCTTTTGAAACTCGGCACATAACTCTGATACTCGCTCTACGTTACCGTGGCGACAATGCAACTGTATTAGTTTACGTAAAACACCACGAATCTCCATTTTTTTATTGCGCAACTCCAGCAAATGGCATTCAAGTTCTTCTAGGTTCATATCACGCTAAACGAATTACAAGCATATTCACCATTCATTTCACAATATGTATTGTGTTTTAATAGTACATTAAATAAAAAGTATTTATGTTACAAATATATTTTTAGCTCGCCGTACGTAGTACCGAAGAGGCTAAAGCATTCGGTCGTGTGTCTGTAGCATTCTCGGATCAAAAAATTTCATTAAGAAAAAGTGTTCGTCTCGTCGCCCTGATTCCGAAAATGTATATAACTTATATACTTGGATGTTAGTCGTCGCTCGCTCGCTCGCTCGCTCGGTCGCTCGTAAGACCAAATTTGTGCCCTCTACTCCTCTGAAGGTACCGGAGCGATTCACTCCAAATTTGGTACACATATTATTTGGCATCCCATTTGAATCCGTTCGCAGTTTAAATCCAATCGCCCGTATACTTCCCGAGTTATAGGGCCCCAAAATTTGGACCCCCCCTTAATACTGCCCTTATAAAAATAATTGAAACGCTTAAAAATTCTACTAAAAATTCTAAGATATTTTTTGTTTACAAGATTTTTTCATTTTGTTAACCCAAAGCCCGAAAAAAATTATTAAATATTATAATTTTGAATTTCAAAATTTGAAATTTTTTTTTTTTTAATATAATCTTAAATTAAATGTAAGACTTTTTATATCTATAACATTTTTTCAATTAGTTAACCAAAAGGCCAAAGTTATTAAAAACTGCTCGCATCACATATATTACTTATAAGGCGAGCTGGACGCATAGGTGCGTTGTACCTAAGCTTGTTTACTTCCGTTCATTAGATATTAAAAAGCGACTAATGCCACTGTCGCTAAAATGCAACTAGAGTCGTGCACTGAATTTTCATCGCTACGAATATTAAACGTAGTGGTTTTAGCCACAATGAATTTTAAACACAGTGAGTTTTAACCACAGCGACTTTATCAAAGCCATTTTAGACGGCATGGTAGGCTTCGTGTAAAATACGTGCGTACTACATGTGATGAAAATATTTTTAAATGTATATAAATGATGAGTATTAAGCGAATTATAATAAAAAACAATGAATAGTTCAAATTATTTGTGAGCTAATTTTTTTTAAATGTATATAAATGATGAGTAATAAGCGAATTATAATAAAAAACAATTAATTATTTGTGTGCTAAAAATTAAGAGTATAAAAAAATTCGCCACTAACCGGATGAGGTATATATTTTTTATTGTCCAATACACTGGAAGAATTCAAGCAATTCATCATATCTTGTATTTTTACCCTAGTATCTTTGTCTCGAATTTTTTTAGTAAAATGTGTTAACTTATCCAAATATGGGCCACTTAAACTAATTCCATTTGCTTTGTATAACTGTAAAAATATTATAAAATAAGTAGAAAAACTAAATGCATATATCATGTGTAAAGTATTTGCTAGTATAATAAACCAGGGCTTCGAACCAAAACTGAACCAAAAACCGGGAAAAACTGATATTTTTGAACAAACGAAAACCGGAACTGACCGAAAAAAAAATCGGTTTATTTCGATTAGGCACAATTTTAATACAAATAAAAAAATATAATCTCTCGGTGCTGAACTGAAAACAGAAATAAACCGATATATTTTCCGGAACGAAAACCTGAACCGAATTGATATACAGGGCTTCCACAGCAGTTTGTATACAAAAAAGTGAAATAGTGTAGTTTTTAAAGGATAAAAGTGAGATAAGTGACTGAAAAAAAAAAGTGAATAAAATATTCATTTTGTAGACGCCATTTTGTTTTTAGACCGATTTTGAGGTCTGATTCATAATCTGCGACCACAAAAACCTTCCGTTATCAAATTTCAGGCATTAAATAAATAAAAGAGTTGTGCATATTTTAATTAGGAGTGTATTAAAAAAAGTTAGAGTGGCCTGCTCTCGACTTTCTTCTATGTAGTTTTTACTAGAAGAAATCAAAATATTGACAGGCACAAATCATAATAAGATTGATTAAACTATATGCAAATACATGGCAAAAATGATATTTAAGATTTTCTGTAGCAGTTTTCTCGTAACTGGTACATTTTTTGAAGAAACTTTTAAAACAAAAATTGTGTGAAATATTAATATCTATCATTATGAATATAACTAATTTTGTCATAAGTGCAGCCGTTCTAGTGATATTGAAAATTAAACAAAAAATGCATACAGCAAACATGCACTTCCGGTTTCTTAAGTTTGAAGTTTCATAATTTAACGTTTAACAGAATTTGCTCTAGACCGTTCACAGACAGACACAGACATCATTCCGAAAATAGTCACATACGATTCAGGGAAGTTCAAAACGTGTATATCCGTTGAAATCTCGAGTTCGAAATTTTTCTAGATTACAATACTTACTTATTACTTCGTAAAAGAAAGTTGAAACACATATTTGCTAATTGACAATTGAAAAAATAAAAAGCACACCTTCTTACCTATGGGGAACTTTTTTATAGACTTTTACCGAAAAAAAATATGTTAAAAATCGGTTGAGTCAACGAAGTTAGAACATTGACGAATTTTTAGCGTCATTAATACTTTTCATACATTTACGACATGAATATAGTGAATAAAATTTAAAAATAG